>CM022302.1:332571905-333171905 GCA_011799875.1 Thinopyrum elongatum | reverse complement strand
TATGTTGAATATGTAACTAATACTACTAAAACAACTACTCCATTGACAACAGTATCTTTTATTATTTAGTATTGAAGGGAGACACTAAATTATGACGTAAGAAGCTTTTCCGACCTGAGCCTGGAACATGTAAGGTTGAAATCAAATAAGCCGATGCAAAAGAAACACCAAAGTGGAACTCGGTACTGGGAAGATTTCTGACATACCGAATAATGAATTCTTTAGCAAACGGATGCAGGCATATAGCCATTTACTGATTTTTATCAAACCCCATGAAAGCCAAGAAAATGGTGAGCGACAGAAATAACCATGACACTTCCAGTGGCATCTGTGAGAAGGCGACACAATGTAAAAATTCAATCAGTACATGCTATTTAAAAGCTAAGAAATGGCATGCAACTATCTAAGAAAGCCGACTACACCAACCAATAAAACCCTCGGGTGCATCACTCTATTCACGAAAATATTAAAAGGGGGCCGAGCTGAACAATTATTATGGACTGAATGGAAGCACTAAACATGAAGATAAATAATTACAGTACAATGTTCTTTTAGATGATGGCCTATATGGTGCTTATGAGTTATGAAGGGGGGGCCACCCAATCATTGCATTCCCCACCTGAGAAGAGAAATGAAGTCATCGTCCTACGTGTGGTGAACTTACACTTACATATGAATAAAAAATCCTAATCAACTTATAAAAAAAGGCTTACGATGTAAACAGAAAAGAAGACCAACCCTGGATTCAGAACAACTTCAAATGGAGGCAGAAGACTATTTTCAGTGATTCTCTGAAGATGTACATGACAACAAGAGGAACATATCATCAACAATATAGAAGCCTAGAAATAATTACTTATATATGAAGCATCTCATGGGATACTACTCATCACACAACCCTAAGAAACTTGGCAGGCCTAACTCTTTCCTACATAACAAAGCCTTAAGAACACAGCTAGATCCAATGTTCAACTGCACAATAAGCCGCCAACAGAACAAGACAAATCTAAATATTCCCTTCCTTGGAACCTATCTAGACCGAAAGCAACAAAACCAGCAGCAATTGCAGGCCCTACCAGGACCAGGCAAAGAAGAAAAGACATAAATATACACCCACCAAAAACAACCAATAGCACCTTTGGCCTTTACCAAAGGCAAGACAAACAACAATAGGCCCTTGATGGCCAAACACACGGTCAAGCCTAAGAAAGTACTTGGCCATGTAGCCCTATACCTAGCACTCTAACAAAGAGGACCAAAAAGGAGGAGGAGAAGATGGGTTAACCCGCAGGTCCATGAACGGAGACTCAACCAGGTCAGATCAAAGGAGGCACCGGCAACAATGGATGAACCCGCAAGGAAAACAAGGGGAAAATCAGAGACGAGGAGCAGCCAGCAGCCTGTAACGCCCCCAGTGGTTAGCCACAGTAATCCCATTTTGATAATGCCAAGTCAGCATGATTAACAGTGCCAAATTCTCATCTGCATCATGTTGCATTTCAACCCCCAACTCAAAATTCAAATTTAAAATACTAAGTGAAATTCAAAAGTCCACAAATATGAAAACTAAAATGTTGGTCGTGTGGCAAATATTCCATCACTAATTATGGCTGTGGACCAACAACCTTGCAAAGTGAATTAATGCCCTTAACTAATTAAAACAGGGGCTAAAAATAATTATTAAATAACTTTTCAAATTAATAAAATATTAAACTAATTTATTTGGCTGTCCAAATTAATGTGGCAGTGGTATAATACTAAATACTAATTTAGGTGTTGAAATTATATTTTACAAAACTGAAATGATTAAGAGCTAAAACAGAAACAGAAAAAGAAAAAGGAAAAGAGAAAATAGAAAAGCTAAAACAAAAATAAAATAAAACAAACCCCTCCTGGGCCTCGGCCTAGCAGGCCGTCCAGGCCGCCAGGCCGGCCCACCCCGCCCCCCCTTATTCCCCCCGAACCATAGCCCACCCCCACGCCCACCCCTCGTTCCCCACTCCCCCCTCCCCACGCTACTCTCTCTCTCTCCCTCACCCGATCCAAAACTGGATCGGGATCGGGCCGTCGCCGCACGCCGTCGCCCGTGGCTCCCCACCTCTCCATCGCCGCTGCGCCTCGACGCCACTCGCCGGACCGCCCCACCGTCGCCGCCTCGCGTCCTCGTCCCCTCCCCGTCGGCCACACCAAGCCTCGCCGCCCTCTTCCCTTCAAACACCGGTGAGGAACCCCGGTTCCCGCTCGCCGCTCGCCCGCGCACGCGCGCTGCCTGACCACCGCGCCCCGCACACCGGCCCCCTCTGCAGCGCCCCGCACACCGGCCCCCTCTGCAGCGCCCCGCGCACCGGCCCCCTGTCGCGCTCGCGGCCACCTTGCCCCGCGCCGCACCGGTCGTGCTCGCCGCGGTCACCCTGCGCCGGGCCGCGCCCCGCACAGCGTCGCGGCCAGCCTCTGCCGCGCACGCACGCGCTCGCCCGCGCGACCCCGCTGCCGCTGCTCTGCATCACCATCGCCCGTGCGCGCCGCCATGCCCGCTCGGCCCTCGAGCATGCGCACGCGTGCCCGCCGCGCCCTGCGCCCGTTCGGGCGCTCGCCCGTCGCCCGCTAGCCCCTATGGGCCACTGACGGATGGGCCCCGCCCCATTGTGTCTATGACACAGGAGCCCCATTGCCCAGAACAGTTTTTAAAAAAAAGAGAAAATTAAAAAAGAAAATAAAAACGAAACTAATTAAATTATTAATTAATTAAATATTTAATTAGTGAATTAATTAAGTTAGTTAACTCTGATTAATTAGTGTAATTAATTAGTTAGTTTAATTAAACAGTAATTAAGTTAACTAAACCCTAATTAAACCTAACAGAGTATGACAGGTGGGACCCACTGGTCCTGACATCATGCTGACGTCAGCAAACACTGTTTCGGATAATTCTAATTTAAATAATTAATTAAATTCCAAAAATTAATAAAAACTTTAGAAAATCATATAAAATAATCCGTAACTCCGATCGAAAAACTTTGTACATGAAAGTTGCTCAGAACGACGAGACGAATTCGAATACGCGGTCCGTTCGTCCGTCACATGTCCCTAACTATCCGAACCTGCAACCGTCCATCTCCGGTCATCTGTCTGACAAATGTCCGAAACCGGGAAAACATTCCCAGATGGATTCCCCCTTCCTCGGTGATGTGCAACCATACGTTAGGACACACCCGGCACTGCACATTGGCATGTCGTACTTTGTGTTGCTCATGTTTGGTGTGTATTTATACTGTTTCCTCCCCCTCTTCTCTCTCGGTAGCCCCCGACACCGATGTCGTCCCCGAGGTCGACGCAACTCAGGAGCCCGACGCCACCATTGACGACCTTGCCCTTGCCGCCGAGCAACCAGGCAAGCCCCGCCCCTTTGATCATCCCGATATCGCCCATTCTATTTTCTCATGCTTGCATTAGAATTGCTGCTGCTACTGCTTTACCTATTCTGATGCATAGCCTTTTCATTGTAACCTGCTGTTGATAATTACCTGCATAACCTAAACTGCTTAGTATAGGCTGGGTAGAGACCTATCAGTGACCCCACTTATCCTGACTGCCCCGCTGGATAATCCGAAGACCCGATCAACGGGATTGAAGACCAGGTCCCGGCACCGCACCTCACCCCCTTAGTTGTAACGACACTGCAGCGTTACCACCGAGTGCCGAGGGTGATACCTCGTGTAGCACTTCTGGTGTTAACTCTGTAGAGTAGCTATTCGGTCGTGGTCATCGAGGGTGATTCCTCCTTCACCGCTTCCGATAACGATGCCGTCGTACAACACCTCAAGTGTGAACCCAGTGAGGGTGATTCCTCCGAGTTCACCTTGACGGATACATCGAGTAGGAATCCAACGAGGGTGATACCTCGGATTCCCCTGATGTTATGGACACACGGATACTTGGACTTTACATTGTTACTTGGATAGGCGGGTCGACCCTGAGGGGTACCCGCGTGCGCCTGAGAGGCGAGTGTTGTGAAGACGGGTGCCTGTATGGTGCCCAAGTGCTGAATACGAGGCGCGGCCGAGCATTCTTAACCCTTGCAGCAAGTCCTCGAGACGGGGCGACGGGGTCACATCTTTCGTGAGTCTCTGCTCATTACCGCAAGCACAAGGTACTAGCGATTTGGGTATTTGATCCGAGCAGGCCTCTGGCCTAATAGCACTAACCATCACGTGGGCATAGTATGGGCGTTCTGCATCGTAGCATCAGCCGAAAGCTCTGTCAGACGTCTAGTTCAGCCTTGCGGCCGGGACGGACCGGCGCCCCCCTGGTGCCTGGCTTCCCCCTGCACGCAACGACTCGGAGTGCACAGGGCGATGGCCCAAGACCTCTGAGCGCTTAGGATGTAGACCGACGGGGACCTCTCTGCTGAGCTCTAGGTAGGGTTGCGATGTGTCGTTTGGCCGAGGCCGGGCATGACCCAGGAAAGTGTGTCCGGCCGGAGTTAATCGAGCGTGTTGGGTAAGTTGGTGCACCCCTGCAGGGAAGAACACATCTATCGATAGCCGGTCCTACGGTAAAGGACACTCGGAGTTGTATCCCGATCGATACAACTAGAAGTTGAGATGAGACCTGGATATGAGGCTCTGGGATTGCTTCTCGCAGGGAGTCGAGAAGGGATCTCAGGACGAGGTTGATGACTGTATGGCTCTGGGATTGCTTTCTCACAGGGAGTCGAGAAAGGATCTCTGGGTGAGGTTGAGACTTAATGATACTGCTACATTATATGGTACTGTCTACACTCTTCTAATGCTGCAAGACCTCTGAAGATGCTAGTCTTTGATAGGACTAGGCCTCCTCTCTATTCTGGCATTTCTGCAGCCCAGTCCACATATACAGCCTCTCTTTGAAAATGTTGCATATGTAGTGTAGATCCTTGCTTGCTGAGTACTTCTGAGTACTCACGGTTGCTTTGTTTTCCTTTTCTCCCCATATCAGTTTGTCGTGACCAAGATGACGGAGCCCCTGAGATAGATGCCCCGTCGATCGACTACTACTACTACCCAGAGGATGGATACTACTACGAGTTGAATGACGACCAGGAGTAGGATCGGAGGGTCCCAGGCAGGAGGCCTACGCCTTTCGATCGTAGTGTTTTATTTTGGCCCGCCTTTCTAAAGGCCTTTCTGTTTCTGTTTCATATCTGTACTCAGATATCTGATGCTTCCGCTAACGCTTGTTCGCAAGCTTATGTATTCGAGCCCTCGAGGCCCCTGGCTTGTAATATAAAGCTTGTATGACTTTATTTATGTTTTAGAGTTGTGTTGTGATATCTTCCCGTGAGTCCCTAGGCTTGATTGTGTGCATTTGCGTGTATGATTAGTGCACGATTAAGCCGGGGGCGTCACAAGTTGGTATCAGAGCCGACTGCCTATAGGAACCCCCCCCCCCTTTCCAACTCCTTGGCCGAAGTTGAGTCTAGTGGTCTAAAAACTGTTTTACTAACTTGGCTGTGTGGCTTACGGGCCCACGTTGCCAATTGGGTGGTATTAGGATCTTTTACTTCTCGACCTTTACTCTGGGACTCTGATCTCTCTTCTATTTGGGTTAAATAAATTTTAGTAACTCCAACATTAGGTTCTCGTGATCACATCCAGCCGGTGTTCTGAAAATTTCCCCCCTTCCTTCAAGATTGCGGGCCAGGTTCTGCTTGCAGGATCCTTTTATCGAGGGCACCCTGTGTTGTCACTTGCAGATTCCTCGCTCCAATAGTTTTCTCCGACGTTGATGTAGCCTTTGCTATGTCTCGTTGTGTACTTCCTTGCCGCGTGCCTGCGCGCCGCCTAGATGTCTAGCCCTCCCTTTTCTACTGTCATAATGCCGGATACTAACCGAGGCTATGTGTGGATTTGAATGTCTGGTGCGAATATGCTGAAGTATCTATTGCACTTCCTTCTGTTGTGCGTGTTACTTCATGAATCATTCCGTACACCTGCAGTTTTTCTTGCTAAACTGCCCCTGTTGATTTGGCAGGATGGCTGACGATCCTCCACCTCCACCCTATATTGCCGCAATGATGCAGCAGTTTGAATTGAACCGTCAACTCAACGAAAGTCTAGTAAGACGTTTGGAATGCAACGAGGCTCGTCAGGAGCCTGGACCGATCTCGCTGCCAGAATTTGTGCGCCTCAATCCGTCCGTTTTCCGCAACTCCACCAATCCTATGGATGCTGATGATTGGCTTCGTGACATCCTATTTGAGATGGAGTCAGCTAATGTTGCCCCTGACAGTTACGTCACCTTTGCGACATTCCACTTGAAGGGTACCACTGCTCAATGGTGGGAAAGCCACAAGGCTATGTTGCCTGCAGAGACTGTAACCACTTGGCAGGAATTTCAGTCAGCTTTTCATGCACGTTACATTCCTCAAGGTCTGATGGACCAGAAGAAGCAGGAGTTCCGCAAACTCTCACAGGGCAAAATGACTGTGGATGAATATTAGAGGAAATTTCTTGAATTGTCCCGCTATGCTGAAGATGACATCAACACTGACACTCGCAAGCAGGAGAAATTCCATGAAGGACTACGTACTGATATAAAACTTGCACTTGCTGTCCATGATTTCACAGACATCGCAACGCTTGTTAGCAAATCTTTCCAAGTTGAAACAGCTCTGACTGAGTACCAGGAGTCGCTCAAGCACACTCATGAAGCTGGCTCATCCTCGGGTCAGCCTGTTCAGAAGCGTCGAGTCTGGATCCCACACAATGTTCATCATCAACCTGCTCCAACACCAAGGCCATCTTATGTTGCACCTCGACTGCCTTCACCGCTGAGACAGCTAACGGTTCATGATGGACCGCCTAATGTTATGGCTTCTCCTCAGGATGTACCACGTCCTTCGGATGGTCGTACGAAGGGCCATCGAACCCATCGTTGCAGAAATCATAAGGCCAGGATGTCTGCTATGGACCGAGGCCAGGTTACTCATGTCAAAATGGGAGAAGCTCGTGAGTCTCCAAAAATCATGATGGGAACTCTGTCAGTTAATTCAGTTGCAGCTTCTGTTCTCTTTGATTCCGGGGCATCACATTCCTTTGTGTCTCAACAATTTGCTCAGCGACATGAGCTACCTCTAGAGTTATTGCCCACACCATTAGAGATTATCACTCCCCGTTCCAGGTGGCAAACCAAGATGGTAAGTCACAACAATCAGATCAAAATTGAAGGGTTGATGTTCTCTGCTTCCCTTATTGCTCTTGGACCTTCCGACATAGACATCATTCTCGGTATGGACTGGTTGACAGCCCATAATGCTTTGATTGACTGTGCTACTAAGACAGTCCAGCTCACACACCTTTCTGGTCAGGTGATCAATTACTCAGCCCGAATAGATCAGGATGCTGAGAGCCAGATATATGTTCTGAATGCATTGAATGCTTCACCTCTTGAAGGCATCGAGAACGTTCCAGTTGTTCATGATTTTCAAGACGTCTTTCCACAAGAACTTCCAAGAATACCCCCTGCTAGAGCTGTCGAGTTTGTCATCGACTTGAAACCAGGCACAACTCCTATTGCGAAGCGTCCTTATAAAATGCCTCCGCATCATCTTCTCAAACTTAAGGAAGAAATCGACACGTCACTTAAGAAAGGTTTCATCCGCCCCAGTTCCTCTTCTTGGGGAGCACCTTCACTCTTCGTTAAGAAGAAGGATGGAACTAACCGATTGGTTCAGGATTATCGGCCCATTAACCAAGCCACCATCCAGAACAAATATCCGCTTCCTCGGATCAATGATTTGTATGATCAACTTGCTGGATCATCGGTATTCTCTAAACTTGATTTGAGGTTGGGTTACCATCAGATCCATGTTCGTGAAGAGGATATTCCCAAGACTGCATTTGTTACTCATTATGGCTCCTACGAGTACACTGTCATGTCATTTGGCTTAACTAATGCTCCAACCACATTCTCCCGTCTGATGAATTACATCTTCATGGATTACCTCGACAAGTTTGTCGTGGTTTATCTAGATGATATTCTGGTATATTCGAAGAATAAGGAAGAACATGCCGAACACCTCCGTCTTGTACTGGAAAGGCTCCGAGAACATCAGTTGTATGCCAAATACTCCAAATGTGAATTCTGGCTTTCTGAAGTAACCTACCTTGGTCATGTGATTTCGAAAGATGGCATTGCCATTAACCTAGAACGAGTTCAGGCTATTCTTGACTGGACTCCTTTGAAGAACGTCAAGCAAGTGAGAAGTTTTCTCGGCCTTGCAAGCTATTGCCGTCGGTTTGTTGAGAACTTTTCTAAGATTGCTAAGCCTTTGACTGATCTGCTTCACAAGGGCGTTAAATTTGAATGGACAGAAAAATGTCAGGAAAGTTTCCAGACACTCAAAGACAAGCTGACATCTGCCCCAGTACTTGCTCCTCCAGATTCTCGCAAAGACTTTGTGATTTATTGTGATGCATCCCGTGAAGGATTAGGCTGTGTCCTAATGCAAGAGCATAAAGTGATTGCTTATGGCTCTCGTCAGTTGCGCCCACATGAAGAGAATTATCCGGTACATGATCTAGAACTAGTTGCTGTCATATATGCATTGCAGTTGTGGCGACATTACCTTCTTGGTAATCGTTGCGAGATCTACACGGATCATAAAAGTCTGAAGTACTTGTTCACTCAGTCATCTCTAAACCTCCGTCAGCAAAGATGGATGGAGGCCATTGCGGACTATGATTTGGGTATTTCCTATACCCCTGGCAAGGCTAACGTGATGGCTGATGCCTTAAGCTGCAAGTCCTATTGCGACAACCTCATGGTTAGGCGAGCTCAACCTCGTCTTTTTGAAGAACTGTGCAAGCTGAATCTGCGTATTGTTCCACAGGGCTCTCTAAATAACCTTGTGATACAACCAGATCTTGAGAAAGCTGTTAAGAATGCACAAGCTAAAGATGCTGAAGTTGATCTGATGAAGAAAAATCTTCACCTTGAAAAGTACAGGGATTTCTCGCAGTCTGAAGATGGAACCTTGAATTTCAGAAACCGCATTGTGGTACCTTGCTTCGAACTCATGACTGACAAAGTCATGAAGGAGGCACATGATACCCCGCTGTCTATTCATCCGGGTAGCACCAAGATGTATCTTGATCTCCGTCAAAGGTACTGGTGGTCTAGAATGAAGCAGGACATTGCTCGTTATGTTGCTGAATGTGATGTGTGTCGTCGCGTTAAAGCAGAACATCAGAAACCTACTGGAATTCTGCAACCACTGCCTATTCCTCTATGGAAATGGGATAAGGTTCAGATGGATTTCATTACAGGAATCCCCAGGTCACAGAAGGGTCACGATGCTATTCTTGTAGTCGTCAACCAACTCTCTAAGGTTGCACACTTTCTGCCTGTCAAAGAGACTATCACTGCTAGTCAGTTAGCAGAATTGTATATCTCCAGAATTGTTTCACTCCACGGTATTCCGAAGGAGATTAGTCCGGACCGTGGCGGTCTTTTCACTTCCAAATTCTGGGAAAGTTTCCAAACAGCTATGGGAACTCATATTACCTGGAGTTCAGCTTATCATCCCCAATCCCAAGGCCAAGTCGAACGAGTCAATCAAGTGCTTGAAGACATGCTTCGGGCTTGTGTTATATCGTTTGGCAAGAAGTGGGAAGAATCTCTTCCTTATGCGGAATTCTCATATAACAACAGCTATCAAGCCAGCTTGAAAATGGCTCCCTTTGAAGTTCTTTATGGACGTAAGTGTCGAACCCCTCTGAATTGGTCAGAAACTAGGGAACGACCGCTCGTGGGTCCGGATATTATTCAACACGCCGAAGAACAAGTTCGTATTGTCCGAGAAAATCTCAAGGCGGCTCAGGACCGCCAGAAGAGCAACTACGATCGCAAACGATGGGGTTTGACTTATCAACCTGGTGATCAGGCTTATCTTCGTGTCACTCCTATGAAGGGCACTCACCAATTTGGAATCAAGGGCAAGTTAGCTCCACGCTACATTGGTCCTTTCCGTATAATTGCTAGGCGTGGTCAGGTGGCATATAAATTGGAATTGCCACCGCAGTTCTCTCATATCCACGACGTCTTCCATGTGTCGCAACTTCATAAATGCTTCAAGGAATCTCCACACCGAGCTGTGGATCACGAAATGCTTGAATTGCATGATGATCTTTCTTATAAGGAGCATCCGATCCGCGCGATGAAGCTGAACGTCGGACCCGTCAAAAGGTTACCAAGTTCCTCAAAGTGCAGTGGTCAAATCATACTGAAGAAGAAGCCACATGGGAACGCGAGGATAATCTTCGTGCGGAATACCCCGAACTTTTTCCTTCTACCTCTTAATTCTCGGGACGAGAATTCTTATTAGTGGAGGAGATTTGTAATGCCCCCAGTGGTTAGCCACAGTAATCCCATTTTGATAATGCCAAGTCAGCATGATTAACAGTGCCAAATTCTCATTTGCATCATGTTGCATTTCAACCCCCAACTCAAAATTCAAATTTAAAATACTAAGTGAAATTCAAAAGTCCACAAATATGAAAACTAAAATGTAGGTCGTGTGGCAAATATTCCATCACTAATTATGGCTATGGACCAAAAACCTTGCAAAGTGAATTAATGCCCTTAACAAATTAAAATAGGGGCTAAAAATAATTATTAAATACCTTTTCAAATTAATAAAATATTAAACTAATTTATTTGGCTGTCCAAATTAATGTGGCAGTGGTATAATACTAAATACTAATTTAGGTGTTGAAATTATATTTTACAAAACTGAAATGATTAAGAGCTAAAACAGAAACAGAAAAAGAAAAAGGAAAACAGAAAACAGAAAAGCTAAAACAAAAATAAAATAAAACAAACCCCCCTGGTCCTCGGCCCAGCAGGCCGTCCAGGCCGCCAGGCCGGCCCACCCCGCCCCCCCTTATTCCCCCTCCCCCGAACCCTAGCCCACCCCCACTCCCACCCCTCGTTCCCCACTCCCCCCTCCCCACGCTACTCTCTCTCTCCCTCACCCGATCCAAAACTGGATCGGGATCGGGCCGTCGCCGCACACCGTCGCCCGTGGCTCCCCTCCTCTCCATCGCCGCTGCGCCTCGACGCCACTCGCCGGACCGCCCCACCATCGCCGCCTCGCGTCCTCGTCCCCTCCCCGTCGGCCACACCAAGCCTCGCCGCCCCCTTCCCTTCAAACGCCGGTGAGGAACCCCGGTTCCCGCTCGCCGCTCGCCCGCGCACGCGCGCTGCCTGACCACCGCGCCCCGCGCACCAGCCCCCTCTGCAGCGCCCCGCGCATTGGCCCCCTGTCGCGCTCGCGGCCACCTCGCCCCGCGCCGCACCGGTCGTGCTCGCCGCGGTCACCCTGCGCCGGGCCACGCCCTGCACAGCGCTGCGGCCAGCCTCTGCCGCGCACGCACGTGCTTGCCCGCGCGACCCCGCTACCGCTGCTCTGCATCGCCATCGCCCGCGCGCGCCGCCGTGCCCGCTCGGCCCTCGGGCATGCACACGCGTGCCCGCTGCGCCCTGCGCCCGTTCGGGCGCTCGCCCGTCGCCCGTCGCCCGCTAGCCCCTATGGGCCACTGACGGATGGGCCCCGCCCCATTGTGTCTATGACACAGGGGCCCCACTGTCCAAAACAGTTTAAAAAAAGAGAAAATTAAAAAAGTAAATAAAAACAAAACTAATAAAATTATTAATTAATTAGTGAATTAATTAAGTTAATTAACTCTGATTAATTAGTCTAATTAATTAGTTAGTTTAATTAATCAGTAATTAAGTTAACTAAACCCTATTTAAACCTAACAGAGTATAATTCTAATTTAAACAGTAATTAAGTTTAACGTCAGCAAACACTGTTTCGGATAATTCTAATTTAAATAATTAATTAAATTCTAGAAATTAATAAAAACTTTAGAAAATCATACAAAATAATCCGTAACTCTGATCGAAAAACTTTGTACATGAAAGTTGCTCAGAACGACGAGACGAATTCGAACACGCGGTCCGTTCGTCCGTCACATGTCCCTAACTATCCGAACCTGCAACCGTCCCTCTCCGGTCATCTGTCTGACAAATGTCCGGAACCGGGAAAACATTCCCGGATGGATTCCCCCTTCCTCGGTGATGTGCAACCATACGTTAGGACACACCCGGCACTGCACATTGTCATGTCGTACTTTGTGTTGCTCATGTTTGGTGTGTATTTATACTGTTTCCTCCCCCTCTTCTCTCTCGGTAGCCCCCGACACCGACGTCGTCCCCGAGGTCGACGCAACTCAGGAGCCCGACGCCACCATTGACGACCTTGCCCTTGCCGCCGAGCAACCAGGCAAGCCCCCCCCCCTTTGACCATCCCGATATCGCCCATTCTATTTTCTCATGCTTGCATTAGAATTGCTGCTGCTACTGCTTTACCTATTCTGATGCATAGCCTATTCATTGTAACCTGTTGTTGATAATTACCTGCATAACCTAAACTGCTTAGTATAGGCTGGGTAGAGACCTATCAGTGACCCCACTTATCCTGACTGCCCCGCTGGATAATCCGAAGACCCAATCAACGGGATTGAAGACCAGGTCCCGGCACCGCACCTCACCCCCTTAGTTGTAACGACACTGCAGTGTTACCACCGAGTGCAGAGGGTGATACCTCGTGTAGCACTTCTGGTGTTAACTCTGTAGAGTAGCTATTCGGTCGTGGTCATCGAGGGTGATTCCTCCTTCACCGCTTCCGATAACGACGCCGTCGTACAACACCTCAAGTGTGAACCCAGTGAGGGTGATTCCTCCGAGTTCACCTTGACGGATACATCGAGTAGGAATCCAACAAGGGTGATACCTCGGATTCCCCTGATGTTATGGACACACGGATACTTGGACTTTACACTGTTACTTGGATAGGCGGGTTGACCCTGAGGGGTACACGCGTGCGCCTGAGAGGTGAGTGTTGTGAAGACGGGTGCCTGTATGGTGCCCGAGTGCTGAATACGAGCCGCGGCCGGGCATTCTTAACCCTTGCAGCAAGTCCTCGAGATGGGGCGATGGGGTCACATCTTTCGTGAGTCTCTGCTCATTACCGCAAGCCCAAGGTACTAGCGATTTGGATATTTGATCCGAGCAGGCCTCTGGCCTGATAGCACTAACCATCACGTGGGCATAGTATGGGCGTTCTGCATCGTAGCATCAGCCGAAAGCTCTGTCAGACGTCTAGTTCAGCCTTGCGGCCGGGACGGACCGGCGCCCCCCTGGTGCCTGGCTTCCCCCTGCATGCAACGACTCGGAGTGCACAGGGCGATGGCCCAAGACCTCAGAGCGCTTAGGATGTAGACCGACGGGGACCTCTCTGCTGAGCTCTAGGTAGGGTTGCGATGTGTCGTTTGGCCGAGGCCGGGCATGACCCAGGAAAGTGTGTCCGGCCGGAGTTAATCGAGCGTGTTGGGTAAGTTGGTGCACCCCTGCAGGGAAGAACACATCTATCGATAGCCGGTCCTACGGTAAAGGACACTCGGAGTTGTATCCCGATCGATACAGCTAGAAGTTGAGATGAGACCTGGATATGAGGCTCTGGGATTGCTTCTCGCAGGGAGTCGAGAAGGGATCTCAGGACGAGGTTGATGACTGTACGGCTCTGGGATTGCTTTCTCGCAGGGAGTCGAGAAAGGATCTCTGGGTGAGGTTGAGACTTAATGATACTGCTACGTTATATGGTACTGTCTACACTCTTCTAATGCTGCAAGACCTCTGAAGATGCTAGTCTTCGATAGGACTAGGCGTCCTCTCTATTCTGGCATTTCTGCAGCCCAGTCCACATATACAGCCTCTCTTTGAAAATGTTGCATATGTAGTGTAGATCCTTGCTTGCTGAGTACTTCTGAGTACTCACGGTTGCTTTGTTTTCCTTTTCTCCCCATATCAGTTTGTCGTGACCAAGATGACGGAGCCCCTGAGACAGATGCCCCGTCGATCGACTACTACTACTACCCAGAGGATGGATACTACTACGAGTTGACTGACGACCAGGAGTAGGATTGGAGGGTCCCAGGCAGGAGGCCTGCGCCTTTCGATCGTAGTGTTTTATTTTTCCCCGCCTTTCTAAAGGCCTTTCTATTTCTGTTTCATATCTGTACTCAGATATCTGATGCTTCCGCTGACGCTTGTTCACAAGCTTATGTATTCGAGCCCTCGAGGCCCCTGGCTTGTAATATAAAGCTTGTATGACTTTATTTATGTTTTAGAGTTGTGTTGTGATATCTTCCCGTGAGTCCTTAGGCTTGATCACGTGCATTTGCGTGTATGATTAGTGCATGATTAAGCCGGGGGCGTCACACGGCCAAGAAGAGGGCAGAACATACACAACCTGCAAATGAATGGCCACAGCAGCAGACTCTACGGAGCGACTGAATTTTGATGGGACCTGCATGCAAACAAGATCGCATATCAACGAAGAATGGCGTGCAAAACCAACACGCGACGAAGAAATCAAAATATAACCAAAATGTTTAGGTATATATTCCAATCTAAGCAAGGTAGGGTTAACCAAAATGATCAAACAAAGGGGGGAAGATACATGTAATGTACTCATCATGTAATTTTAGAAAAGCATACGTGAGGCCTCCATTTTCGTATAGCCATATGTAAAGTTGTGTTTGCCTTCTTGTCACAAACATTGAGGATGGAAACATCAGCCATCAGCAATTCTTCCACATCTGTGTTTTTACCCTTCACGGCCATATGAAGAGCAGTTTGTCTCTTCCTATCTCTGATTGCAACAATCCCTGGGTCCCTCTCAATGAGTGCTTTGACAATGCGATGATACCCTATTCTTGTAGGATTATGTAGTGATGTCTTCCCATTTTTTTTTGCACAATCTTTATGCAGTTATCGTCAGAGTCCAATGTAGCATTCACCACATCCAAGTGGTCTTTTACGACAGCAGAGTATAGTGGACAAGTGTTGGATGAGTCACACACTGAGCAAAGCTCGGGCCACCGCCCCAAAAACTCTTTCAGAGCCTCTGTTTGGAAAGCAATTTATCAGTCTAGCTGCCATGGGAAAAAGCAGCATTCCTCATTGAATAATAGCTGCTGCATCAGCAGAACCTTAAAAAATGTAGGTGGTTGATGCAAAAAATAAAAAATCTTAGGATTATTAACCGCATCACTCCTTTTGATTAATACCAAGAGCCACCATTATTATCACTGGTACAACCACAACCCTAGATAATTCACATACCTTGGCATACATATCCAGTGCCCTAGCGCAATCAATCAAACTGCAAAGCCCAGAACACCAAACAGCTCAAAAGGCTATCCTGGATTCAGCCTGAGCTACTTGAGGTCAAGGCAGCAGCCCTGTGCTGAGATAAAATCTAGCAGCATACTGCACTTAAAATCGTTCCAAAAACCCAGCAAAAATTACTAATCGAGCGAGAAGAGGAGCTCACAAGTGTGCCCTTGCTTGGCAGCGACATGGAAGGCGTCGAGGTCGAGTCGGGAGCGGAGCGTGGCAGCGTCGAGGTTGTAGAGCGGGAGGAGGAGGCGCACGGCCTCGAGCATGTCAGCCTCCGCCACGACGTAGAGCTCGGACTCCCCCATGTCTGTCCGCGTGGCCGCGAGCGCGGCGGTGGAGCCAGACTCAAGCGTGGGCTTGGAGGCCATGGACAGCATTGGCGTACGCGGATCGGATGGCGGCATAGAGCATCGTGCGGCTACTCCGCCACAACTTTAGCAGAAGGGAGGGTCAGTGGTGATCTCATGGGGAGGAGGGAGGCGCATAGGAACGGGAGTGGCTGGGGCTGGAGAGAGCGGCAACATAGGAGCGGAAGCGGCGGCGGCGGCGCGACAGAGGTGTGAGGGAGAGAGAGAGAAGTGAGGGGAGACGAGCCCGAAACCTAGCGTCTCTTTCGATTGGGGACAGAGCAATGAATCGGGGCAATCCAAGTGGCGATGGGCCATCCAAAATTCCATCGATGCCCCCAGTGGGCGGCCAAAATTACAGGCGGTGGCAGGCCTTTTCTACCCCGTTAGAAGCCCATCGAGCACCCTTCTAGTCATGGTCGCTGATGGGCGCGGCCCACAGGTGACCGGACCCCACGAATCAGTGACATATTGCTAATATCCACAAGTAAGAAAAAAGTTACCAAACCAAAAAAAGTCACGCAAGAACGGAAGGCAGAGATTAGGACACATCAGCGTGGCAGATCGGATCGGACAGCCAGAATTCCAAATGCCCTGAGAAGCCCCATATTCCGGCACGAATCAAGAATTGAGATTATGCCATTTCCATAGCCATTCCGAGATATATTGCCATGCATCTTCCACCGTTCCGTTTTTATGACACACATCATCATTGTCATATTGCTTTGCATGATCATATAGCTGACATAGTATTTGTGGCTCAGCCACCGTTCATCATTTTTATACATGTTACTCTAGATCATTGCACATCCTGGTACACCGCCAGAGGCATCCATATAGATTCATATTTTGTTGTAGTGTCGAGTTGTAAGTAAATAGAAGTGTGATGATCATCATTATTCATTATTAGAGCATTGTCCCAAGTGAGGAAATCAAAAAAGAGGCCAAAAAGAGCCCATAAAAAAAGAGGCCAAAAATAACCCAAAAAAGAAAAGAAAATAAAAATGAGAGAAAAAGAGAGAAGGGGCAATGTTACTATCCTTTCCACACTTGTGCTTCAAAGTAGCACCATGTTTTTCATATAGAGAGTCTCCTATGCTTTCATTTTCATATAACTAGTGGGAATTTTTCATTATAGAACTTGGCTTGTATATTCCAATGATGGGCTTCCTCAAATGCCCGAGGTCGTCATGAGCAAGCAAGTTGGATGCACACCCACTTAGTTTTCTTTTTGAGCTTTCATACACTTATAACTCTTAGTGCATCCGTTGCATGGCAATCCCTACTCCTTGCATTGACATCAATTGATGGGCATCTCCATAGCCTGTTGATTAGCCTCGTCAATGTGAGACTTTCTCCATTTTGTCTTCTCCATATTATCTCTATCACCATACTCTATTCCACCCATAGTGCTATATCCATGGCTTACACTCATGTATTGTGTGAGGGTTGAAAAAGTTGAAGCCCGTTAAAAAGTATGAACCAATTGCTCAGTTTGTCATCGGGGTTGTGCATGATAAATACTTTGTGTTAAGAAGATGGAGCATGATAAGGCTATATGATTTTGTAGGGATAACATTCTTTAGCATTGATATTTTGGAAGGCGTGATTGTTTGTTGGTATGCCTGAGTATTGATGTCTTTATATCAAATTATAGATAATTGCTTTGAATCATTCGGATTTTAATATTCATGCCACAAAAGGGAATACATGATGAATATGATAGGTAGCATTCCACATCAAAAAATTCTGTTTTTATCATTTACCTACTCGAGTACGAGCAGGAATTAATCTTGGGGATGCTTGATACGTCTCCAACCTATCTATAATTTTTTATTCTTCCATGCTATTATAGTATCAATCTTGGATGTTCATTATGAAATTATATATCAATTTATGGGACTAACCTATTAACCTAGTGCCTAGTGCCAGTTGCTGTTTTTTGCTTGTTTCTGGCTTTTCAGAAAATCAGTACCAAACGGAGTCCAAACACTATGAAACTTTTTGATGATTTTTTCTGGACCAGAAGGGACCCTAGAATCTTCGGGAGAATACCTGAAGTGCCATGAGGCAGCGACAAGCCTGCTGATGTGGCTAGAGACTACGTCAGTATTTCCCCAAAGAGGAAGGGATGATGCAGCACAGCTACGGTAAGTATTTCCCTCAGTTGTAAAACCAAGGTATCAATCCAGTAGGAGAAACAAGAAACACTATGTCAATGGTACCTGCACACAAAGAACAAATACTTGCAACCCGACGCGTAAGAGGGGTTGTCAATCCCTCCTCGGGGAAAAGATAGATTGCTTTGTATGATTTTGGGTAAATAGATCTGAATAAAACGCGTAGTAAAATAAGTAAAGAAAAAGTGCAACAAGGTATTTTTGGGTTTATGGAATAATAGATCTGAAAACAAAAGCAGCAAAAAATAGATCGGAAAGCAAATATGATAAAAGATAGACCCGGGGGCCATAAATTTCACTAGTGGTTCTCTCGAGAAAATAGCATACGGTGGGTAAACAAATTACTGTTGGGCAATTGATAGAAGAACAAATAATTATGATGATATCCAGCCAATGATCATGAATATAGGCATCACGTCCAAGATTAGTAGACCGACTCCTGCCTGCATCTACTACTATTAATCCACACATCGACCGCTATCCACCATGCATCTAGTGTATTAAGTTCATGGAGAAACGGAGTAATGCAATAAGAACGATGAAATGATGTAGACAAGATCTATTCATGTAGGAATAGACCCCATCTTATTATCCTTAATAGCAACTATACATGCGTGCCTTGCTACCCTTTCTGTCACTGGGTGAGGACACCGCAAGATCGAACCCATCACAAAGCACCTCTTCCCATTGTAAGAAAAATCAATCTAGTTGGCCTAACTAAACCAAAGATTCGGAGAAGAAATACGAGGCTATAAATAATCATGCATATAAGAGATCAAAGAAGACTCAAATAACTTTCATGGATATAAATCTGATCATAAACTCAAACTTCACCGGATCCCAACAAACACACCGCAAAAAGTCATTACATCAAATAGATCTCCAAGAGACCATTGTATTGAGAATCAAAAAGAGAGAAGAAGCCATCTAGCTACTGCCTACAGACCCGTAGGTCTATGGTGAATTACTCACGCATCATCGGAGGAGCACCAATGAGGATGATGAACCCCTCCGTGATCATGTTCTCCTATGGCAGAGTGCCGGAATAGGGCTCTAGATTGGATCTCGTGGTTCTGGAACTTGTGGTGACTGGAATTGTGTTTCATCGACTCCCCTAGGGTTTCTGGAATATTTGGGTATTTATAGAGCTGAAGGCAGTGCATCGGAGCTCCAAGGGCCCCACGATACATTAGTACACACCTGGGCTCTCTGGCACGCCCTGGTGTATCATGGGCGCCTCGGGCCTTCCCTCGTACGCTTCCTTGGCACCCAAGTTGTCTTCTGGTCCAAAAAAATCTCCAAACAATTTCTCTACGTTTGGACTCCGTTTGATAGGGATATTATGCGAAGTAAAAAACAACCAAAAAACAGCAACAGGCACTGGCCACTATGTCAATAGGTTAGTCCCAAAAAATGATATAAAGTTGCTATTAAATGGTTGTAAAACATCCAAGAATGATAATATAACAGCATGGAACAATAAAAATTATAGATACGTTGGAGACGTATCAACATCCCCAAGCTTAATTCCTGCTCGTCCTCGAGTAGGTAAATGATAAAAACATAATTTTTGATATGGAATGCTGCCTAACATGTTCATCACATATTCTTTTCTTTTGTAGCATGGACATTTGGACTTTTAGATGGTTCAAAGCAATAGTCTATATTTGACATGAAGACTTCAATACTCAAGCATATCAACAAGCAGCCATGTCTTTCAAAATATGAACACTAAAGAAAGTTATCCCTAGCCCATCATGCTCAATCATTGATCCATTCACGAAACACACTCGAATATTAGCTACATCCAATGCTCAAGTATGGTCATAGTGCTCCCTAGTTGGTGCTTTGTAAGAGAAGATGGAGACTCAAATAAAAATAAAAATTGCATAAAAGTAAATAGAAAGGCCCTTCGTAGAGCGAAGCAGAGATTTATAGAGGTGCCAGAGCTCAAAGCATAAATTGAGAGATAAAAAAATTTGGGAGGCATACTTTTCCCGTCAATGATAATGACCGAGTAGTTAGCAATACTTTCCATGCTAGATACATCATAGGCGGTTCCCAAACATAAACTAAAGTTTACTCCTTTTTCCACCATTCTTTCACATTTCATGGCTAGCCGTATCCACGGGTACCGTCCATACCAACACTTTCCAAGGAATTTATTATTTGACAACATAAAGTAATTTTTTTCATTTTGGGACTGGGCATCCCCATTACCACCGTACTCTCGTTTAATGACAAGTGAATAAACACTCATCTTGAGAATAACACATCTAGCATCGAAAAATATTGTCCACCCCCTGCCGCTTCATGAGCGGTACGGGCACACAAAAAGGAAATTCATTTTGAAAATTAGAGATGGCACATACAAATTTACTTAGAACGACACGGAAATACCGCATATAGGTAGGTATGGTGGACTCATATGGCAAAACTGGGTTTAAGGATTTTGGATGCACAAGTAGTATTCCCACTTAGTACAAATGGAGGCTAGCAAATAGATTGAGAAGCAACCAACCAAGAAGCTAAAATTAACTAACACTGAATAATGCACCACAAGTAGGATGTAATTTCATTGCATAACTACTGACTTTCGTGCTTGCATAGGGAATCACAAACCATAACACCAATATTCTTACTAGAGCATATTTACTCACCAACATGAGTCACATATTACTATCATCATATCTCAAAACTATTACAAAGAATTAAGTTTATTTTGTCCAATGGTCTTCATGAAAGTTTTTAATATATCCCTCTTGAATATCTATCACTTTGGGACTAATTTCATATGTTGTAATTGCTTTTGATAAGCTCAAACAAATTTAAGTGAAGAACATGAGCATAAAACTTTTCATCTCTCAAAATAATTTAAGTGAAGCATGAGAGAATTTCTTTAAAAAAATACTAGCTCTCAAATAAATCTAAGTGAAGCATGAGAGTATTTCTTCAAAAATATTAAAGCACACCATGCTCAAAAAGATATAAGTGAAGCACTAGAGCAATTCCTTAGCTCAAAAATTTTAAGTGAAGCACATAGAGAAATTCTAACAAATCATAGCATAATTTTGGCTTTCTCAAATAGGTGTGTCCAGAAAGGATAATTGTGACAAACTAAAAAGCAAAAAAAGCAAAGACTCATATAATACAAGACGCTCCAAGCAAAACTCATGAATGTGACGAATAAAAATATAGCTCCAAGTAAAATTACCGATGGTTGTTAGAAGAAAGAGGGGATGCCTTCTGGGGCATCCCCAAGCTTAGTTGCTTGGTTCTATTTGATTATTAACTTAGGGTGACATGGGCATCCCCAATCTTTGGCTCTTTTCACTCCTTATTCCTTCATCCATCGTGATGTCACCCAAAACATGAAAACTTCAATCACACAAAACTTAACAAAACATTCGTGAGATCCGTTAGTATAATAAAGCAAATCACCACTCTAAGTACTATTGCAAACCCATTCATATTTTATTATTGCATTATATCTACTGTATTCTAACTTTTACATGGCATATACCCTTCTATACGATCCATAGATTAATAAAAAAAAGCACACAATGCAAAGAAAATAGAATATATCAAAAAACAGAATAGTCTGTATTAATATGGACTTTGTCCATATTTATGTAACTCCAAAATTTCTGAAAAATTAGGAAAACGTAGGAAATTTGTATATTAATCTTCTGTAAAAAAATTCAGAATTTTATCACGCTCCAGCAAAGCACATCAATTCTGCTACTGGATGCAAAAGTTTCTATTTTCCAACAAGATCAAAGCAACTATCACCCAACATGATCCCAAAGGATTTACTTGGCACAAAAACTAATTAGAACATAAAAACACAATCATAAAAGTAGAATAATTGTGTGAACACACAAAAACACGAAGAAAAGGAGAAAAAATTATTTTATTCATTGTGTTGCCTCCCAACAAGCTCTTTCTTTATAGCCATTAAGATAGGCTTGGAATTTTAACGATGCTCACTAGAAAGATAATAATTGAAACACAAAGAGAGCATCATGTAGCATGTGAAAAACACATTCAAGTCTAACATACTTCCTATGCATAGGCATTTTATAAGCAAACAAATTATCAAGACAAGAAGTATATAGCATATGCAAGGAAGAAGAAAGAAACAATAGCAATCTCAACATAACGAGAGGTAATCTAGTAACATGAAAAATTCCACAACAATATTTTCCTCTCTCATAATAATTACATGTAGGATCATAATCAAATTCAACAATATAGCTATCATATAAAATTTTCTATCCATGATCCACAAGCATAAAGTTTTATAATCTTCCAAGATAGTGGGATTAACATCAACTAAAGCCATGACCTCTCCAAACCCACTTTTATCAAAATTTTCATAAGATTGAAGACTCTCCAAATATGTGGGATTATTTTTAGCTAAAGTTGACACTCTTCCAAACCCACTTTTAATATTATCGCAAGCATATTCATCATGAGGTTTAAATGAATTTTCAATATCATAAGAATCATTATCACCCCAATCACAATCATTGCAATAAGTAGTGAACATAGCAATATTAGCATCTCCAAGCTTGGGGTTTTGCATATTATTAGAATAATTGACATTAATAGAATTTATAATGACATCATTGCAATCATTCTTTTCATCCAAGGAGCTATCATGAATCACTTTATAAATTTCTTCTTTTAACACTTCATCATAATTTTCAGATTCACGAATCTCAAGCAAAACTTCATAAAGATAATCTAGTGAACTCAATTCAATAGAAATTGGTTCATCATAATTGGATCTTTTGAAAAGATTAGCAAGTGGATGAGGATCCATATCAATAGATTTTTAGCAAGCGAAGATGCAAGCAAATAGAAGACACATGGCAACACAAGCAAATAAAAGATCGAACGAGAAAAAGGCAAAAGAAAAGAAGGCAAATAAAAAGGAAATTTTTTGTGAAGTGGGGGAGATGAAAACGAGAGGCAAAAGTCAAATAATGTAAATTGCAAGGAGATGAGATTTTTTATTAGGAACCTGATAGATGTTGATGATGTCTCCCTAGCAACCATGCCAGAAATTCCTTTGACGTGGCTAGAGACTGCGTTGGTATTTCCTCAAAGAGGAAGGGATGATGCAGCACAGCTACAATAAGTATTATCCTCAGTTGTGAAACCAAGGTATCAATCCAGTAGGAGAACCAAGCAACACTATGTAAACGGTACCTGCACACAAAGAACAAATACTTGCAACCCGAGGCATAAGAGGGGTTGTCAATCCCTCCTTGGGAAAAAGAGAGATTGGTTTGTATGACTTTGGGTAAATAGATCTAAATAAAATGCGGAATAAAATTAGTAAAGAAAAAGTGCAGCAAGGTATTTTTGGGTTTATGGAATAATAGATCTGAAAACAAAAGCGGCAAAAAATATATCGGAAAGCAAATATGATAAAAGATAGACCCGAGGGCCGTAGATTTCACTAGTGGCTTCTCTCGAGAAAATAGCATGCGGTGGGTAAACAAATTACTGTTGGGCAATTGATAGAAGAACAAATAATTATGACGATATCCAGCCAATGATCATGAATATAGGCATCATGTCCAAGATTAGTAGACCGACTCCTGCCTGCATCTACTACTATTACTCCACACATCGACCGCTATCCAGCATGCATCTAGTGTATTAAGTTCAACAAGAAACGGAGTAATGCAATAAGAACGATGACATGATGTAGACAACATCTATTCATGTAGGAATAGACCCAATCTTGTTATCCTTAATAGCAACGATCCATGCGTGCATCGCTACCCTTACTGCCACTGGGTGAGGACACCGCAAGATCGAACCGATCACAAAGCACCTCTTCCCATTGCAAGAAAAATCAATCTAGTTGGCCTAACTAAACCAAAGATTCGGAGAAGAAATACGAGGCTATAAATAGTCATGCATATAAGAGATCAAAGAAGACTCAAATAACTTTCATGGATATAAATCTTATCACAAACTTGAACTTCATTGGATCCCAATAAACACACCGCAAAAAGTCATTACAACAAATAGATCTCCAAGAGATCATTGTATTGAGAATCAAAAAGAGAGAAGAAGCCATCTAGCTACTGCCTACGGACCTGTAGGTCTATGGTGAACTACTCACGCATCATCGGAGGAGCACCAATGAGGATGATGAACCCCTCCATGATCGTGTTCCCCTCCGGCAGAGTGCCGGAATAGGGCTCTAGGTTGGATCTCGTGGCTCTGGAACTTGCGGTGGTTGGAATTGTCTTTCGTCGACTCCCCTAGGGTTTCTGTAATATTTGGGTATCTATAGAGCTGAGAGGCGGTGCATCGAAGCTCTGAGGGGCCCACGATACATCAGGGCACGCCTGGGCTCTCTAGCGCGCCCTGGTGTATCGTGGACCCCACGAGCCTTCCCTCGTATGCTTCCTTAGCTCCCAAGTTGTCTTCTGGTCCAAAAAAATCTCCAAAATTTTTTGTTGCGTTTGGACTACGTTTGATAGGGATATTCTGCAAAGTAAAAAACAAGCAAAAAACAGCAACTGGCACTAGGCACTATGTCAATAAGTTAGTCCCAAAAAATGATATAAAGTTGCTACAAAATGATTGTAAAACATCCAAGAATCATAATATAACAACATGGAACAATCAAAAATTGTAGATACATTGGAGACGTATCACCTGCCAGGCGCACCCAAGGGGGGGGGCGCCCCCCGACTTGTGAGCCCCACGTGGCACCTCCTGAACTAATTCTAGCTCTATAAATTCCCAAATATTCCCCGTACATTAGAGAGCTACCTCAAATACTTTTTCCGCCGCCGCAAGTTTCTGTTCTTCGGAGATCCCATCTGGAGACCATTTTCGGTACTCTGACGGAGGGGGAATCGATCAAGGAGGGTCTCTACATCAACCTTGTTGCCCCTTCGATGATGTGTGAGTAGTTTACCATAGACCTACGGGTCCATAGCTAGTAGCTAGATGGCTTCTTCTCTCTCTTTGATCTTCAATACAATGTTCTCCTCGATGTTCTTGGAGTTCTATTCAATGTAATCTTTTTTGCGGTGTGTTTGTTGGGATCCAATAAATTGTGGGTTTATGATCAGACTATCTATGAATATTATTTGAGTCTTCTCTGAACTCTTTTATACATTATTGTTATAGCTTTTTGTTTCTCTCCGATCTGTCCATCTGGTTTGGCCAACTAGATTGATTTATCTTGCAATGAGAGAGGTGCTCTTTGATTGCTTGTATCTACGTTGGTATTTTCCCGAAGAGGAGAGGATGATGCTGCACAACAACGGTAAGTATTTCCCTCAGTTATGAAACCAAGTTTATCAATCCAGTAGGAGAACCATGCAACACTATGTAAACAGTACCTGCACACAAATAACAAATACTTGCAACCCAACGCGTAAGAGGGGTTGTCAATCCCCCCTCGGTATTGAGATAGATTAAATTGTATGAGATTTGATAAATAGATCTGACAAAAACACAAAATAAAATAAATAAAGAAAAAGTGCAGCAAGGTATTTTTGGGTTTTTGGAATAATAGATCTGAAAACAATACGATAGGAAATAGACCCAGGGGCCGTAGCTTTCACTAGTGGCTTCTCTCGAGAAAATAGCATACGGTGGGTAAACAAATTACTGTTGGGCAATTGATAGAAGAGCAAATAATTATGACGATATCCAAGGCAATGATCATGTATATAGGCATCACGTCCAAGATTAGTAGACCGACTCCTGCCTGCATCTACTACTATTACTCCACACATGGACCGCTATCCAGCATGCATCTAGTGTATTAAGTTCATGGAGAAACGGTTTAATGTAATAAGAACGATACATTCGTGTCACTTCTCCTACTGTCACTGAGCTTGAGCACCGCAAGATCGAACCCATCACAAAGCACCTCTTCCCATTGCAAGAAAAATCAATCTAGTTGGCCAAACTAAACCAAAGTTTTGGAGAAGAAATACGAGGCTATAATAATCATGCATATAAGAGATCAAAGAAGACTCAAATAATATTCATAGATAGATCTGATCATAAACTCACAATTCATCAGATCCCAACAAACACACCACAAAAAGTCATTACATCAAATAGATCTCCAAGAACATCGAGGAGAATATTGTATTGAGAATCAAAAAGAGAGATGAAGCCATCTAGCTACTGCTTACGGACACGTAGGTCTATGGTAAACTACTCACGCATCATTAGAGGAGCACCAATGAGGATGATGAACCCCTCCGTGAGCGTGTTCCCCTCCGGCAAGGTGCCGGAATAGGGCTCTAGATTGGATCTCATGGTTTTGGAACTTGCGGCAACTGAAATTATTTTTCGTCGACTCCCCTAGGGTTTTTGCAATAATTGGGTATTTATAGAGGTGAGAGGCGGTGGAAAGGACTCCTGTGGGCCCCACTACCCACCAGGGCGCGCCTGGGGCCTCTAGCGCACCCTGGTGCTGTGACGCCCCCGGCTCGATCATGCACTAACCATACATGCAAATGCACACGATCAAGCCTAAGGACTCACTTGAAGATATCACAACACAACTCTAAAACATAAATAAAGTCATACAAGCTTTATATTACAAGCCAGGGGCCTCGAGGGCTCGAATACATAAGCTCACATACAAGCGTCGGCGGAAGCATCAGATATCTGAGTACAGATATGAAACAGAAACAGGTAAGCCTTTAGAAAGGAGGGGCAAAACAAAAGCTACGATCGAAAGGTGCAGGCCTCCTGCCTGGGACCCTCTGAACCTACTCCTGGTCGTCAGCCAACTCGTAGTAGTAGCCTTCCTCGGGGAAGTAGTAGCAGTCGTCGGCGGGAGCAGCTGTCTCCTGGGCTCCGTCATCTGGTTGCATCAAACGGATATGGGGAGAAAAAGAAAGCAAAGCAACCGTGAGTACTCATCTGAAGTACTCAGCAAGCAAGGATCTACACTACATATGCAACATTATGAAAGGAAGGCTGTATATGTGGACTAGGTTGCAGAAATGCCAGAATAGAGAGAAGGCCTAGTCCTATCGAAGACTAGCATCATCAACGGTCTTGCAGCATTAGAAGAGTGTAGATTAGTACAGTATAAAGTAGTAGTATCATTAAGTCCCAACCTCACCCAGAGATCCTTTCTCGACTGCCTGCGAGAAAGCAATCCCAGAGCCATAATATCCAAGTATCAACCTCGGCCAGAGATCCTCTCTCGACTCCCTGCGAGAAACAATCCCAGAGCAATACTATCCATTTCTCATCACAAGTATCCAGTTCTAGTTGTATTGATCGGGATACAACTCCGAGCATCCGTTACAGAGGGTCCGGCTATGCATAGATTAGTTTTTCCCTGCAGGGGTGCACCAACTTACCCACCACGCTCGATTAACTCCGGCCGGACACACTTTTCTGGGTCATGCCCGGCCTCGGCCAAACGACACACCGCAGCCCTACCTAGAGCTCAACAGAGAGGTCCCCGTCGGTCTACATCCTAAGCGCTCAGGGGTCTTGGGTCATCGCCCTGTGCACTCCGAGTTGTTGTGTGCAGGGGGAAGCCAGGCACCAGGGGGCGCCGGTCCGTCCCGGCCGCAATGCTGAACTGGACGTCTGACAGAGCTTTCGGCTGATGCATATGATGCAGAGTGCCCATAACTTTTCCCACGTGATGGTTAGTGCTATCGGGTCAAAGGCCCACTCAGATCACATATCCAAACCGTTAGTACATTGGGGGTGCAGTAATGAGCAGAGACTCACGATCGATGTGACCCTGTCGCCCCGTCTCGAGGACTTGCGGCAAGGGCCAAGAATGCCCGACCACGCCTCATATTCATCACTCGGGCACCGTACAGGTCAATCCGTCTCCACAACACTCGCCACTTAGGCTCACGCGGGTACCCCTCAGGGTCGACCCACCTTTCCAAGTAATAGTTGTAAAGTCCAAGTATCCGTGTGTCCATATCATCAGAGGAATCCGAGGTATCACCCTCGTTGGATTCCTACTCGATGTATCCGTCAAGGTGAACACGGAGGAATCACCCTCGATGGGTTCACACTTGAGGGGTTGCACGACAGCGTCATTACCCAAAGTAGTGAAGGAGGAATCACCCTCGATGACCACGACCGAGCAACTACTCCACAGAGTTAACATCGGAAGTGCTTACGAGGTATCACCCTCGGCACTCGATAGTATGCTGCAGTGTCGTACAGATAAAAGGGGTGTGATGTGCGGTGCTGGGGCCTGGTCGTCGAGTCTTCCGATGATCCAGCGGGGCAACCGGGACAAGTGGGGTCACTAGGGTCTCTATCCAGCCTATACTAAGCAGTTTAGGTTAAGAAGGTAAGGTATCAATAGCAGGTTACAATAAACAGGCTATGCATCAGAATAGGATAACTCAAAGCAGTAGCAAATTCTAATGCAAGCAGGAGGGAGAAAGAATAGGCGATATAGGCATGCTCAAGGGGGGGTGCTTGCCTGGTTGCTCGGCGGCAAAGGCAAGGTCGTCAACGGTGTCGTCGGGCTCCTGAGCTGCGTCGGTCTCGGGGACGACATCGGTGTCGGGGTCTACCGAGAGAGAAGAGGGGGAGGAAACAGATAAATACATGGCAAACATATGTAACACAGAGCAAGCTATGCTAACATGCAGTGCAGGGTTGCCTAAAAACATGTCTAAATCATTTTAATTATTATAGGATTTAAGTTGGAATTATTAACCGGTGTATACGCACTATTCATCTACCAAAAACAGGCTAAAAGTTGTGGGTCCACCTCCGTAGAGGGTCCCGACACGGAAACAGATGACACAACTGGATTCGACTCGTCGTTTTGAGCAACTTTCATATATAAAACTTTTTCATCAGAGTTACGGTTTATTTTATATGATTTTTCAAAGTTTTATTCATTTTCTAGAATTAATTTAATTATTAAATATGAATTATCCAGAATAGTAGCAGCTGACATCAGCATGATGTCAGCATGACATCTGCGGTTCAAACCCAGCTGACCAGAGTCAACTCTGACAGGTGGGGCCCACATGTCATTCACAGTACTAATTATAAGAGGATTAAATTTAACTAATTAACCTAATTAGCTTGTGGGACCCACTGTCAGTGTCAGCTTTAGTTAACTAATTAACTAACTGATTAATTAACATTTTAATAAACATTTTTATTTACTTTTTTTAAAACATTTTAGCGGCAGGGTCCGCTTGTCAGTGGCCCAGTCAACCCAGTCAGCGGGGTTGACTGGTCAACTGGGCCCGCGGGACCCAGCGTTAGCGGCACAGGGGCGGCCCCACACGGTGCCACATGGGCGCCCGATCAGCGCCGGCCGCCGGTGAGGCGAGACGTGGCGGGGACGGCCGGAACCTCGCCGGAGTTCGCCGGAATCCCGCTGTGATGCTCCGTTTGGCGTGATTTTGGTCGCGTTCGAACAGGCGTCGAGTGCCGCGTTCGATGGTGGTCGCGAATGGCGCGGGGGTGCAGTGTAGCGGCAGCGGCGTTGAGCTGGGTGGCGGTGGCATTCAGGTGCTCAGCGGGTTGGTGGAGCGGCGCACGTTCGGGACGAAAGGATGGACCAGGCGGTAGCTACGCGATGGCACGGACTCGGTGGCGCGCTCGGTTGAGCCAGAGCGGCACTACAGCAGCAGCATGAGGTGCGGTGGCGGCGGTCAGAGCATGCAAGCTCGACCACGGCCAAAACGATGACAGAAGACGGCAGGGAGAGAGAGGGGTTGCGAGGCGGCGCTCACAGCGTTGACGGGAAGGCTCGGGGAAGCCAGTGGTGGTCAGAGATGACCAAATCGATGGCGGCAGTGGCGGACGGTGCCGGGGAAGAAGAGGCCGAGGCGCTCGCTGTGGGGGCTCCCCGGGCTCGATCCGCTGTGGTAGCCAATGAAGCGGAGCACGACGGAGGTCCTGGACACTCTGGTTCATCGAGGGAGGGCCGGTGGCCGCGACGGTGGCGAGCGGCGGCGACGATGGCGCTCGGGCGAGGGGGATCTGGCGAGGTAGAGAGGGGAAGAGCGAGAGGGAGAGGCCAGGGGGGCGCCAGGGCTTGCCCTTATCCACCGTGGGCGGCGCGAGGGCGAGCTGTCGAGCGAGGAGAAGGGGGGCCGGGGCGCGGCGTGCGGGCGCAACGACAGCGCGCGCGCGGTGAACAGAGGAGGTAGGGGACGAGCGAGGGGAGTGGGCTGGGCCGCGCGGGTGACTCAGGCCCAGTAGCGCGGGCCTTTTTCCTTTTCTTCTTTTACCTTTTCTGTTTTCTTTTACAGTTTCTGTTTCGCAAATAGATTAGCCCCAAATTGAGTTTTGTAAAATAAGTAACTTTGTCAAATAAATATAGTGCAATATTTAGCACTGCTAGAAAATGGTTTGGAGGCAATTGGACTTCATATAGATTTTATATTATGTTAAATGGATTAAATGATGTTGTTGGGTAATATTTTTAGTTGATAGAGTCGTTTAAATAATTTAATTAATGTTGCTGTTATTTTTATAATTTTTTTTGGAATATTTGCAACATGATGAACATTTTAATTCCTGGATTTGAACAATTTTTATTTTCACTATAAGTTTGATTTTCCATTTGAATTGGAATTTGAATTGGGTTTTGGTACTAATGATGATTACTCACTGTTGATCATGATGACATGGCATTATAAAAAGGGTGATTACTCTAGCTAACCACTGGGGTGTTACAGGTGCCTTGTGGGCCCCACGGGCCTCCCCTCTTGCACTTCCCTGGCTCCCAAGTTGTCTTCTGGGCAGAAAAAAATCTCCAAAAAGTTTCGTTGCGTTTGGACTCCGTTTGATATGGATATTTTGCGAAGTAAAAAACAAGCAAAAACAACAACTGGCACTGGGCACTATGTCAATAGGTTAGTCCCAAAAAATGATATAAAGTTGCTATAAAATGAATATAAAACATCCAAGAATGATAATATAACAGCATGGAACAATAAAAAATTATAGATATGTTGGAGACGTATCAGCATCCCCAAGCTTAATTCCTGCTCGTCCTTGAGTTGGTAAATGATAAAAACAGAATTTTTGATGTGGAATGCTTCCTAACATGTTCATCACATATTCTTTGCTTTTGTAGCATGGACATTTGGACTTTTAGATGATTCAAAGCAATAGTCTATATTTGACATGAAGATTTCAATACTCAAGCATATCAACTAGCAACCATGTCTTTCAGAATATCAACACTAAAGAAAGTTATCCCTAGCCCATCATGCTCAATCATTGATCCATTAATTAAACACACTCGAATATTAGCTACATCCAATGCACAAGTATGATCATAGTGCTCCCTAGTTGGTGCTTTTATAAGAGAAGATGGAGACACAAATAAAAATAAAAATTGCATAAAGTAAATAGATAGGCCTGTCGCAGAGGGAAGCAGAGATTTGTAGAGGTGCCAGAGCTCAAAGCTTAAATTGAGAGATAAAATATTTTGGGAGGCATACTTTCCCCGTCAACGAAAACGACTGAGAATTCCCAATACTTTCCATTCTAGATACATCATAGGCGGTTCCCAAACATAAAATAAAGTTTATTTCTGTTTCCACCATTCTTTCACAATCCATAGATAAGCGTATCCACGGGTGCCTTCCATACCAACACTTTCCAAGGAATTTCTTATTTGACAACATAAAGTAAATTTCTTTTTCATTTCGGGACTGGGCATCCCTATTACCACCACACTCTCGTGCAATGACAAGTGAATAAACAATCATCTTGAGAATAACACATCTAGCATGGAAAAATATTGGCCACCCCCTACCGCTTCATGAGCGGTACGGGCACACAAAAAGGAAATTTATTTTGAAAATTAGAGTTGGCACATACAAATTTACTTGGAACGGCATGGAAATACAGCATATAGGTATAGGTATGGTGGACTCATTTGGCACTACTTGGTTTACGGATTTTGGTTGCACAAGTAGTATTCCCACTTAGTACAAGGAAAGGCTAGCAAATAGATTGACAAGCAACCAACCAAGAAACGAAAACAATCATAAACAAGCATTAAGCATAACTAACACCGTATAATGCACCACAAGTAGGACGTAACTTCATTGCATAACTATTGACTTTTGTGCTTGCATAGAGAATCACCAACCTTAACACCAATATTCTTACTAAAGCATAATTACTCACCAACATGACTCACATATTACTATCATCATATCTCAAAACTATTACAAAGAATCAAGTTTATAATATCCAATGGTCTTCATGAAAGTTTTTATTATATCCCTCTTGGATATCTATCACTTTGGGACTAGTTTAATATATTACCATTGCTTATAACTGTGACGCCTCCGGCTCAATTGTGCACTAATCATACAAGCAAATGCACACGATCAAGCCTAAGGACTCACGGGAAGATATCACAACACAACTCTAAAACATAAATAAAGTCATACAAGCTTTATATTACAAGCCAGGGGCCTCGAGGGCTCGAATACATAAGCTTGCGAACAAGCATCAGCGGAAGCATCAGATATCTGAGCACAGATATGAAACAGAAATAGAAAGGCCTTTAGAAAGGCGGGGCAAAATAAAACACTACGATCGAAAGGCGTAGGCCTCCTGCCTGGGACCCTCCGATCCTACTCCTGGTCGTCAGTCAACTCGTAGTAGTATCCATCCTCTGGGTAGTAGTAGTAGTCGATCGACGGGGCATCTGTCTCAGGGGCTCCGTCATCTTGGTCACGTCAAACTGATATGGGGAGAAAAGGAAAACAAAGCAACCATGAGTACTCAGAAGTACTCAGCAAGCAAGGATCTACACTACATATGAAACATTTTCAAAGGGAGGCTGTATATGTGGACTGGGCTGCAGAAATGCCAGAATAGAGAGAAGGCCTAGTCCTATCGAAGACTAGCATCTTCAGAGGTCTTGCAGCATCAGAAGAGTGTAGACAGTACCATATAATGTAGCAGTATCATTAAGTCTCAACCTCACCCAAAGATCCTTTCTCGACGCCCTGCGAGAAAGCAATCCCAGAGCCATACAGTCATCAACCTCGTCCTGAGATCCCTTCTCGACTCCCTGCGAGAAGCAATCCCAGAGCCTCATATCCAGGTCTCATCTCATCTTCTAGCTGTATCGATCGGGATACAACTCCGAGTGTCCTTTACCGTAGGACAGGCTATCGATAGAAGTTTTCTTCCCTGCAGGGGTGCACCAACTTACCCAACACGCTCGATTAACTCCGGCCGGACACACTTTCCTGGGTCATGCCCGGCCTCGGCCAAACGACACACCGCAGCCCTACTTAGAGCTCAGCAGAGAGGTCCCCGCCGGTCTACATCCTAAGTGCTCAGGGGTCTTGGGCCGTCGCCCTGTGCACTCCGGGTCATTGCGAGCAGGGTGGATACCAGCGCCATCGGCACGATTCGACCCGGCCGCAATGCTGAACTGGACGTCTGACAGAACTGTCGGCTGATGCTACGATGCAGAACGCCCATACTATGCCCACGTGATGGTTAGTGCTATCAGGCCAGAGGCCTGCTCGGATCAAATATCCAAATCGTTAGTACCTTGGGCTTGCGGTAACGAGCAGAGACTCACGAAAGATGTGACCCCGTCGCCCCGTCTCGAGGACTTGCTGCAAGGGTTAAGAATGCCCGACCGCACCTCGTATTCTCACTCGGGCACCACACAGGCACCCGTCTTCACAACACTCGCCTCTTAGGCGCACGCGGGTACCCCTCAGGGCCGACCCGCCAAACCAAGTTACAGTGTAAAGTCCAAGTATCCGTGTGTCCATAACATCAGGGGAATCCGAGGTATCACCCTCGTTGGATTCCTACTCGATGTGTCTGTCAAGGTGAACTCGGAGGATTCACCCTCGATGGGTTCACACTTGATGTGTTGCACGACAGCGTCGTTACCGGAAGTGGTGAAGGAGGAATCACCCTCGATGACCACGACCGAATAGCTACTCTACAGAGTTAACATCAGAAGTGCTACAAGAGGTTTCACCCTCGGCACTCGATAGTAACGCTGCAGTGTCGTTACAACTAAGGGGGGGGTGATGTGCGGTGTCGGGGCCTGGTCTTCAATCCCGTTGATCAGGTCTTCGGACTATCCAGCAGGGCAATCGGGATAAGTGGGATCACTGATAGGTCTCTACCCAGCCTATACTAAGCAGTTTAGGATATGTAGGTAATTATCAACAGCAGGTTACAATAAACAGGCTATGCATAAGAATAGGTAAAGCAGCAGCAGCAGCAGTTCTAATGCAAGCATGCGAAATAGAATGGGCGATATCGGTATGCTCAAAGGGGGGGCTTGCCTGGTTGCTCGGCGGCAAGGGCAAGGTTGTCAAAGGTGGCGTCAGTCTCCGGAGCTGCGTCGGTCTCGGGGACAATGTCGGTGTCTAACGAGAGAGAAAAGGGGGAGGAAACAGTATAAATACATAGCGAGCAAGTGCAGCACAAAGCATAACATGGCAATACGTGGTGACAGAGGTGATCTAGCGCAGTGCCGGGTGATACTGGCGAAGGTGGAATTCATCCGGGAAAGTATTCCCGGTTCCGGACAAATGTTGGACAGATGACCGGAGGAGAACGGTTGCATGTTCGGATAGTTAGGGACGTGTGGCGGATGAACGGACCGCGTATTCAGATTCGTCTCGTCGTTCTGAGCGACTTTCATGTACAAAGTTTTTCGATCTGAGTTACGGATTATCTTATATGATTTTCTAAAGTTTTTATTAATTTCTGGTATTTATTTATTTAATTAAATTAGAATTATCCGAAATAGTGAATACTGACGTCAGCATGACGTCAGCATGAGGTCAGCAGATTGTTAGGGTTAATTAGGGTTTGATTAATCCACTTAATTATAGATTAATTAGGTTAATTAGGTCATTAGGTTAATTAAACTTAATAATCAGAATTAATTAAGTTAATTAATTATTTAGTTAATTAATTATTTTTATTTATTTATTTACTTTTTTTGTTTTTTTCTTTTTCTGCGGCGTGGGCCCCTCGTGTCAAAGGCCCATGGCCTTAGCGGGCACCGGGCGTCGGGCACGGGCGCGGGCGTGCTGGCGCCCGACCCGAGCGAGGCCGAGCGGGCACAAAGGGGCGTCGGTGCCATGCGCGTGGTCGGCGGCACGGCTCGCCGGCCGGCCGCGACAGGTGGAGGCGACGCAGGCGGGCGGCGGCGCTAGGCGCGGCGCAGGTGGGCGGGCTGCACGGGCGGCGGCGGCGCTGGCAGAGCAGGGCCACGGCTGCAGCGAGGCGGAGCAGGGGTGGCGCAGCGGGCGCACGCGAGGCCACGCGAGTGCGTGCTCGGGCGCGGGGTGGCACCAGCGAGCGCGGGCGAGCGGCAGCCTGGCGCGGTGCGGCGTCGGGACGGAGGAGCAGCAGCGGGAAGCGGGCGCGCGGCGCGGCGCCAGACGAGGCACGGGCAGCGACAGCGCGCGGACGGCGGAGCGCGGCGCAGGCGCGGGCGCAGGCAGGCAAGGCGATGCGCGAGCGGGCGACAGCAGCGAGAGGTGGCGGTGACAGAGAGAAGGGGGAAGAGGGGAGCGAGCTCACGGGCGGCGTGGGGAGAAGGGGCGGGGAGGCTCGATGGAGCTCGTCGGGGAGCGAGCACGTTGGAGAACGGAGAAAGGAGAAGAGGGAGACGGTGCCGGGAAGAAAGGACCGGAAAAGGGGCGTAACGGACGGTGGGAAGGGACGAAGAGGGGGAGAGAGAGGAGGGGAGCAGAGCGGAGTGGGAGGGAGGGGATCGTGGGGTGGGGGGTAGTGGGCTAGGGGTCGGGAGAGGGGGGATAGGGGGATATGGGCTGCTTTGGCCGGCCTGGTCGCCTGCTTGCCGTGGCCCAGGGGGGGAGGCCTTTTATCTTTTTTTTTAACTTTTGTTTTCTTTTGTCTTTTTCTTTTTATTTATTCTTATTTCTCTGTTTTGTAATTAGTTAGGCCACTTAAGGACTTTTGTAAAACATGACACTTGTTCCATTAAATGCTAGGCATTATCTGCTACTGCCAAAAATTAGTTTGGAGACAAATGGAGTCCACACAAATTTTATATTAAATAAAATGCATTAATCCTTACTGTTTTGGTAAAGTTTGAGCCACCTAATTAATTTATTAATTGTTGGTTACAATTTTAGAATAGTCTCTGTAATATTTGCTATTTATTGAACATTTTAGTTTCTGTGTTTTAACAACTTTTATTTTCCACTTTTATTTGAATTTTGAGTTTGGGGTTGAAATGCAACATGATGCAAATGAGAATTTGGCACTGTTAATCTTCTTGACTTGGCATTATCAAAATGGGGTTACTGTGGCTAACCACTGGGGGTGTTACAAATCTCCTCCACTAATATAAATTCTCGTCCCGAAAATTAAGAGGTAGAAGGGAAAAGTTCAGGGTATTCCGCACGAAGATTATCCTCGCGTTCCCAAGTGGCTTCATCTTCAGTATGATTTGACCACTGCACTTTGAGGAACTTGGTAACCTTCTGACAGGTCCGACGTTCAGCTTCATCGAGAATGCGGATCGGATGCTCCTTATAAGATAGGTCATCTTGCAATTCGAGCATCCCGTGATCCACTGCTCGGTGTGGAGATTCTTTGAAGCATTTACGAAGTTGCGACACATGGAACACGTCGTGGATATGAGAGAATTGCGGCGGCAACTCCAATTTATACGCCACCTGACCACGTCTAGCAATAATGCGGAAAGGACCAATGTAGCGTGGAGCTAACTTGCCCTTGATTCCAAAACGGTGAGTGCCCTTCATAGGGGTGACACGTAGATAAGCCTGATCACCAGGTTGATAAGTCAAACCCCATCGTTTGCGATCATAGTTGCTCTTCTGGCGGTCCTGAGCCGCCTTGAGATTTTCCCGGACAATACGAACTTGCTCTTCGGCGTGTTGAATAATATCCGGACCCACGAGCGGTCGTTCCCCAGTTTCTGACCAATTCAGAGGGGTTCGACACTTACGTCCATAGAGTACTTCGAAGGGGGGCATTTTCAAGCTGGCTTGATAGCTGTTGTTATATGAGAATTCCGCATAAGGAAGAGATTCTTCCCACTTCTTGCCGAAAGAAATAACACAAGCTCGAAGCATGTCTTCAAGAACCTGATTGACTCGTTCGACTTGGCCTTGGGATTGGGGGTGATAAGCTGAACTCCAGGTAATATGAGTTCCCATAGCTATTTGGAAACTTTCCCAGAATTTGGAAGTGAAAAGGCCGCCACGGTCCGAACTGATCTCCTTCGGAATACCGTGGAGTGATACAATTTTGGAGATATACAACTCTGCTAACTGACTAGCAGTGATAGTCTCTTTGACGGGCAGAAAGTGTGCAACTTTAGAAAGTTGGTCGACGACGACAAGAATAGCATCGTGATCCTTCTGTGACCTGGGAAGTCCTGTAACGAAATCCATCTGAACCTTATCCCATTTCCATAGAGGAATAGGAAGTGGTTGCAGAATTCCAGCAGGTTTCTGATGTTCTGCTTTAACGCGATGACACACATCACATTCGGCAACATAACGAGCAATGTCCTGCTTCATTCTAGACCACCAGTACCTTTGACGGAGATCACGATACATCTTGGTGCTACCCGGATGAATAGACAGCGGGGTATCATGTGCCTCCTTCATGACCTGGTCAGTCATAAGTTCGAAGCGAGGTACCACAATGCAGTTTCTGAAATACAAGGTTCCATCTTCAGACAGCGAGAAATCCCTGTACTTTACAAGGTGAAGGTCTTTCTTCATCAGATCAATTTCAGCATCTTTAGCTTGCGCATTCTTAACAGCTTTCTCAAGATCTGGTTGTATCACAAGGTTATTAAGAGAACCCTGTGGAACAATCCGCAGATTCAGCTTGCGCAGTTCTTCAAAAAGATGAGGTTGAGCTCGCCTAACCGTGAGGTCGTTGTCGCAATAGGACTTGTGGCTTAAGGCATCAGCCATCACGTTAGCCTTGCCAGGGGTATAGGAAATACCCAAATCATAGTCCGCAATGGCCTCCATCCATCTTTGCTGACAGAGGTTTAGAGATGGCTGAGTGAACAAGTACTTCAGACTTTTATGATCCGTGTAGATCTCACAACGATTACCGAGAAGGTAATGTCGCCACAACTGCAGTGCATAGATGACAGCAGCTAGTTCTAGATCATGTACCGGATAATTCTCTTCATGTGGGCGCAACTGACGAGAGCCATAGGCAATCACTTTACGCTCTTGCATTAGGACACAGCCTAATCCTTCACGGGATGCGTCACAATAAATCATAAAGTCTTTGCGGGTATCTGGAGGAGATAGTACTGGGGCAGATGTTAGCTTGTCCTTGAGTGTTTGAAAACTTTCCTGACATTTTTCTGTCCATTGAAACTTAACGCCCTTGTGAAGCAGATCAGTCAAAGGCTTAGCAATCTTAGAAAAGTTCTCGACAAATCGATGGCAATAACTTGCAAGGCCGAGAAAACTTCTCACTTGCTTGACGTTCTTCGGAGGAGTCCAGTCAAGAATAGCTTGAACTCGTTCTGGGTTAACAGCAATTCCATCCTTGGAAATCACATGACCAAGGTAAGTTACTTCAGAAAGCCAAAATTCACATTTGGAGTATTTGGCATACAACTGGTGTTCTCGGAGTTTTTCCAGTACAAGATGGAGGTGTTCGGCATGTTCTTCCTTATTCTTTGAATAAACCAGAATATCATCTAGATATACCACGACAAATTTGTCGAGGTAATCCATGAAGATGTAATTCATCAGACAGGAGAATGTGGCTGGAGCATTGGTTAAGCCAAATGACATGACAGTGTACTCGTAAGAACCATAGCGAGTAACGAATGCTGTCTTGGGAATATCCTCTTCACGAACACGGATCTGATGATAACCCAACCTCAAGTCGAGTTTAGAAAACACCGATGATCCAGCAAGCTGATCATACAAATCATTGATCCGAGGAAGCGGATATTTGTTCTGAATTGTGGCTTGGTTAATGGGCCGGTAATCCTGAACCAATCGGTTAGTTCCATCCTTCTTCTTAACGAAGAGTGAAGGTGCTCCCCAAGCAGAGGAACTGGGGCGGATGAAACCTTTCTTAAGTGGCGTGTCGATTTCTTCCTTAAGCTCAAGAAGGTGGTGCGGAGGCATCTTATAAGGGCGCTTCGCAATAGGGGTAGTGCCTGGCTTCAGGTCGATGACAAATTCGACAGCTCTAGCACAGGGTATTCCTGGAAGTTCTTCTGGAAATACATCTTGAAAATCACAAACAACTGGAACGTTCTTGATGCCTTCAAGAGGTGAAGCATTCAATGCATTCAGAACATATATCTAGCTCTCAGCATCTTGAGCTATTCGGGCTGAGTATCTGACTGTCTGGCCCGAAGAATGGGTAAGTTGGACTTTTTTAGCGGCACAGTCAATCAAAGCATTATGGGCGGTCAACCAGTCCATACCGAGAATGATGTCTATGTCGAAAGGTCCAAGAGCAATAAGGGAAGCAGAGAACATCAACCCTTCAATTCTGATCTGATTGTTGTGACTTACCATTTTGGTTTGCCACCGGGAACGTGGAGTGATGATTTCTAAAGGAGTGGGTAATGAGCTCATAGCTAACCCATGCAGTTGTGCAAATTGCTGGGACACGAAGGAATGTGATGCACCTGAATCAAAAAGAACAGAAGCTGGCACTGAATTCACAGAGAGTGTTCCCAGCATGATAGTCGGTTCCTTCTGAGCCTTTTCAGCATTGACGTGATTGGCATAGCCAAGTACAACAGCAGACGGTATGGTATTACGGTTTCTGAATCGGCAGTTTCGACAATTCTTCTTACGATCATTAGGAGGACGTGGCACCACTTGAGGAGAAGCCATAGCATCAGGCGGTCCATCATGAACCGTAAACTGTCTTGGCGGTGGAGGCAGACGAGGTGCAACATAAGACGGCCTTGGTGTTGGAGCAGGTTGATGATGAACATTGTGTGGGATCCAGACTCGACGTTTCTGAATAGGCTGACTCGAGGTTGAGCCAGCTTCATGAGTGCACTTGAGTGACTCCTGGTACTCAGTCAGAGATGTTTCAACTTGGAAAGATTTGCTGACAAGCATTGCGAATTCTGTGCAATCATGGACAGCAAGTGCAAGTTTTATATCCGTACGCAGTCCTTCACGGAATTTCTCCTGCTTGCGAGTGTCAGTGTCGATGTCATCTTCAGCATAGCAGGATAGTTCGAGAAATTTCCTCTGATATTCATCCACAGTCATTTTACCCTGAGAGAGTTTACGGAACTCCTACTTCTTCTGGTCCATCAGACCTTGAGGAATGTACCGTGCATGAAAAGCTGACTGAAATTCCTGCCAAGTGGTTACAGTCTCCGCAGGCAACATAGCCTTGTGGCTTTCCCACCATTGAGCAGCTGGGCCCTTCAGGTGGAATGTCGCAAAGGTGACGTAACTGTCAGGAGCAACATTAGCTGACTCCATTTCAAACAGGATGTCACGAAGCCAATCATCAGCATCCATAGGATTGGTGGAGTTGCGGAAAACGGACGGGTTGAGGCGCACAAGTTCTGACAGTGTTATTGGTGTAGGCTGCTGACGAGCATTCTGGTTTGGGAACTGAGCCAATATCCCAGTCATAACCTGACGGTTCAGTTCAAACTGTTGCATCATTGCGGCAATATAAGGTGGAGGTGGAGGATCGTCAGCCATCCTGCCAAATCAACAGGGGCAGTTTAGCAAGAAAAACTGCATGTGTATGGAATGATTCATGAAGTATCACGCACAACAGAAGGAAGTGCAATAGATAATTCAGCATATTCGCACCAGACATTCAAAGTCACACATAGCCTCGGTTACAATCCGGCAATACGACAGCTGAAAGGGGAGGGCTAGACATCTAGGCGGCGCGCAGGCACGTGGTAAGGAAGTACACAACGAGACATAGCAAAGGCTATATCACATCGGAGAAAACTGACGGAGCGAGGAATCTGCAAGTGACAACACAGGGTGCCCTCGATAAAAGGATCCTGTAAGCAGAACCTGGCCCACAATCTTGGAGCAAGGGGGGATATTTTCAGAACACCGGGTGGATGTGATCACGAGAACCTGATGTTGGAGTTAGTAAAATTTTAACCCGAAAGGAAGAGAGAACAGAGTCCCAGAGTAAAGAAGAGGAATAAAACATCCTAACACCACCCAAAGGCGACGTGGACCCGTAAGCCACACAGCCAAGTTAGTAAAACAGTTTTGGACCACTAGACTCAACTTCGGCCAAGGAGTTGGAAAGGGGGTTCCTACAGTCAGTCGGCTCTGATACCAACTTGTGACGCCCCCGGCTCAATCGTGCTCTAATCATACACGCAAATGCACATGATCAAGCCTAAGGACTCACGGGAAGATATCACAACACAACTCTAAAACATAAATAAAGTCATACAAGCTTTATATTACAAGCCAGGGGCCTCGAGGGCTCGAATACATAAGCTTGCGAACAAGCATCAGCGGAAGCATCAGATATCTGAGCACATATATGAAATAGAAATAGAAAGGCCTTTAGAAAGGCGGGGCAAAATAAAACACTATGATTGAAAGGCGTAGGCCTCCTGCCTGGGACCCTCCGATCCTACTCCTGGTCGATAATCAACTCGTAGTAGTATCCATCCTTTGGGTAGTAGTAGTAGTCGATCGATGGGGCATCTGTCTCAGGGGCTCCGTCATCTTGGTCACGTCAAACTGATATGGGGAGAAAAGGAAAACAAAGCAACCGTGAGTACTCAGAAGTACTCAGCAAGCAAGGATCTACACTACATATGCAACATTTTCAAAGGGAGGCTGTATATGTGGACTGGGCTGCAGAAATGCCAGAATAGAGAGAAGGCCTAGTCCTATCGAAGACTAGCATCTTCAGAGGTCTTGCAGGATCAGAAGAGTGTAGACAGTACCATATAATGTAGCAGTATCATTAAGTCTCAACCTCACCCAGAGATCCTTTCTCGACGCCCTGCGAGAAAGCAATCCCAGAGCCATACAGTCATCAACCTCGTCCTGAGATCCCTTCTCGACTCCCTGCGAGAAGCAATCCCAGAGCCTCATATCCAGGTCTCATCTCATCTTCTAGCTGTATCGATCGTGATACAACTCCGAGTGTCCTTTACCATAGGACAGGCTATCGATAGAAGTTTTCTTCCTTGCAGGGGTGCACCAACTTACCCAACACGCTCGATTAACTCCGGCCGGACACACTTTCCTGGGTCATGCCTGGCCTCGGCCAAACGACACACCGCAGCCCTACTTAGAGCTCAGCAGAGAGGTCCCCGCCGGTCTACATCCTAAGCGCTCAGGGGTCTTGGGCCGTCGCCCTGTGCACTCCGGGTCGTTGCGAGCAGGGTGGATACCAGCGCCATCGGCACGATCCGACCCGGCCGCAATGCTGAACTGGACGTCTGACAGAACTGTCGGCTGATGCTACGATGCAGAACGCCCATACTATGCCCACGTGATGGTTAGTGCTATCAGGCCAGAGGCCTGCTCGGATCAAATATCCAAATCGTTAGTACCTTGGGCTTGCGGTAACGAGCAGAGACTCACAAAAGATGTGACCCCGTCGCCCCGTCTCGAGGACTTGCTGCAAGGGTTAAGAATGCCCGGCCGCGCCTCGTATTCTCACTCGGGCACCACACAGGCACCCGTCTTCACAACACTCGCCTCTCAGGCGCACGCGGGTACCCCTCAGGGCCGACCCGCCTATCCAAGTAACAGTGTAAAGTCCAAGTATCCGTGTGTCCATAACATCAGGGGAATCCGAGGTATCACCCTCGTTGGATTCCTACTCGATGTGTCTGTCAAGGTGAACTCGGAGGATTCACCCTCGATGGGTTCACACTTGATGTGTTGCACGACAGCGTCGTTACCGGAAGTGGTGAAGGAGGAATCACCCTCGATGACCACGACCGAATAGCTACTCTACAGATTTAACATCAGAAGTGCTACAAGAGGTTTCACCCTCGGCACTCGATAGTAACGCTGCAGTGTCGTTACAACTAAGGGGGGGTGATGTGCGGTGTCGGGGCCTGGTCTTCAATCCCGTTGATCGGGTCTTCGGATTATCCAGCAGGGCAATCGGGATAAGTGGGGTCACTGATAGGTCTCTACCCAGCCTATACTAAGCAGTTTAGGATATGCAAGTAATTATCAACAGCAGGTTACAATAAACAGGCTATGCATCAGAATAGGTAAAGCAACAGCAGCAGCAGTTCTAATGCAAGCATGAGAAATAGAATGTGCGATATCGGTATGCTCAAGGGGGGGGCTTGCCTGGTTGCTCGGCGGCAAGGGCAAGGTTGTCAAAGGTGGCGTCAGTCTCCAGAGCTGCGTCGGTCTCGGGGACGACGTCAGTGTCTAACGAGAGAGAAAAGGGGGAGGAAACAGTATAAATACACAGCGAGCAAGTGCAGCACAAAGCATAACATGGCAATACGCGGTGACAGAGGTGATCTAGCGCAGTGCCGGGTGATACTGGCGAAGGTGCAATTCATCCGGGAAATTATTCCCGGTTCCGGACAAATGTCGGACAGATGACCGGAGGAGAACGGTTGCATGTTCGGATAGTTAGGGACGTGAGGCGGACGAACGGACCGCGTATTCGGATTCGTCTCGTCGTTCTGAGCGACTTTCATGTAAAAGTTTTTCGATCTGAGTTACGGATTATTTTATATGATTTTCTAAAGTTTTTATTAATTTCTGGAATTTATTTAATTAATTAAATTAGAATTATCCGAAATAGTGAATACTGACGTCAGCATGAGGTCAGCAGATTATTAGGGTTAATTAGGGTTTGATTAATCCACTTAATTATAGATTAATTAGGTTCATTAGGTCATTAGGTTAATTAAACTTAATTAGTTTAATTAATCAAAATTAATTAAGTTAATTAATTATTTACTTAATTAATTATTTTTATTTATTTACTTAATTCTTTTTTTTCTTTTTCCGGGGCGTGGGCCCCTCATGTCAATGGCCCATGGCCTTAGCGGGCGTCGGGCGTCGGGCACGGGCGTGGGCGTGCTGGCGCCCGACCTGGGTGAGGCCGAGCGGGCACAAAGGGGCGCCGGCGCCGGCCGCGTGGTCGGCGGCGCGGCTCGCCGGCCGGCCGCGACAGGTGGAGGCGACGCAGGCGGGCGGCGGCGCTAGGCGCGGCGCAGGCGGGCAGGCTGCACGGGCGGCGGCGGCGCTGGCGGAGCAGGGCCGCGGCAGCAGAGCAGCACGGCTGCAGCGGGGCGGAGCAGGGGTGGTGCGGCGGGCGCGCGCGAGGCCACGCGAGCGCGTGCTCGGGCGCGGGGTGGTACCAGCGAGCGCGGGCGAGCGGCAGCCGGGCGCGGTGCGGCGTCGGGACGGAGGAGCTGCAGCGGGAGGCGGGCGCGCGGCGTGGCGCGAGACGATGCACGGGCAGCGGCAGCGCGCGGACAGCGGAGCGCGGCGCGGGCGCGGGCGCAGGCAGGCAAGGCGATGCGCGAGCGGGCGACAGCAGCGAGAGGTGGCGGCGACAGAGATAAGGGGGAAGAGGGGAGCGAGCTCACAGGCAGCGTGGGGAGAGGGGGCGGCGAGGCTCGATGGAGCTCGTCGGGGAGGCGGTTGGCGACGGCGAACGGCGACGAGGGCGAGGCGGTGACGTGCGGCAACGGTGGGGCGTCGGGCGGCGCCGCCGCGGGGAAGAGAAAGGGGCGAGGGGAGTGGGGAGGGGATCGTGGGGTGTGGGGGGGGGGGGTAGTGGGCTAGGGTTCGGGGAAGGGGGGGATATGGGCACGGCTGGTGGGCCGGCCTGGTCGCCTGCTGGCCGTGGCCCGGGGGGAGGCCTTTTATCTTTTTATTTTAACTTTTGTTTTCTTTTGTCTTTTTCTTTTTATTTATTCTTATTTCTCTCTTTTGTAATTAGTTAGGCCACTTAAGGACTTTTGTAAAACATGACACTTGTTCCATTAAATGCTAGGCATTATCTGCTACTGCCAAAAATTAGTTAGGAGACAAATGGAGTCCACACAAATTTTATATTAAATAAAATGCATTAATCCTTACTGTTTTGGTAAAGTTTGAGCCACCTAATTAATTTATTAATTGTTGGTTACAATTTTAGAATAGTCTATGTAATATTTGTTATTTATTGAACATTTTAGTTTCTGTGTTTGAACAACTTTTATTTTCCAGTTTTATTTGAATTTTGAGTTGGGGGTTGAAATGCAACATGATGCAAATGAGAATTTGGCACTGTTAATCATGTTGACTTGGCATTATCAAAATGGGATTACTGTGGCTAACCACTGGGGGTGTTACAATAACAAGCTCTCAAATAAATTTAAGTGAAGAACATGAGCATAAATAATTTTTTTTCGTCTCTCAAAATAATATAAGTGAAGCATGAGAGAATTCCTTCAAAACTTTACTAGCTCTCAAATTAATCTAAGTGAAGTATGAGAGTATTTCTTTAGAAATTAAAGCACCACCGTGCTAAAAAAGATATAAGTGGAGCACTAGAGCAATTCCGTAGCTCAAAAAGATATAAGTGCAGCACATAGAGCAATTCTAACAAATCATAGCATCATTATGGCTTTCTCAAATAGGCATGTCCAGCAAGGATGATTGTGACAAACTAAAAAGCAAAACAAGCAAAGACTCATATAATACAAGACGCTCCAAGCAAAACTCATGATATGTGACGAATAAAAATATAGCTCCAAGTAAAATTACCGATGGTTGTTAGAAGAAAAAGGGGATGCCTTCCGGGGCATCCCCAAGCTTAGTTGCTTGGTTATCCTTAAATATTACCTTGGGGTGCCATGGGCATCCCCGATCATAGGCTCTTTTCACTCTTTATTCCTTCATCCATCGCGATCTCACCCAAAACTTGAAAACTTCAATCACACAAAACTCAACAAAACCTTCGTGCGATCCGTTAGTATAATAAAGCAAATCACCACTTTAAGTACTATTGCAAACCCATTCATATTTTATTATTGCATTATACCTATTGTATTCTAACTTTACCATAGCTTATACCCCCCGATACAATCCATAGATTCATCAAAATAAGCACACAATGCAACGAAAACAGAATCTGTCAAAAACAGAACAGTCTGTAGTAATCTGGACTTTGACCATACTTATGTAACTCCAAAAATTCTTAACAATTAGGAAAACGTAGGAAATTTTTATATCAATCTTGTTTAAAAAATTCAGAATTTTTCGTCGCTTCTGTGATTTTTTTAAATTCAGCTACTGGACGCAAAAGTTTCTGTTTTCCAACAAGATCAAATCAACTATCATCCAACATGATCCTAAAGCCTTTACTTGGTACAAACACTAACTAAACCTTAAAAACACAATCATAACAGTAGCATAATTGTGTGAACACACAAAAACATAAGAAAAAAATTATTTTATTCATTGGGTTGTCTCCAAACAAGCTCTTTCTTTATAGCCATTAAGATAGGCTTGAGATCTTATTGATGTTCACATGGAAGATAATAATTGAAACACCAAGAGAGCATCATAAAACATGTGACAAACACATTTAAGTCAAACATACTTACTATGCATAGGAATTTTATAAGCAAACAAATTATCAAGACAAGCAAAAACTAGCATATGTAAGGAAGAAGAAAGAAACAATAGCAATCTCAAGATAACAAGAGGTAATTTAGTAACATGAAAAAAATTACAACCATATTTTCCTCTCTCATAATAATTACATGTAGGATCATAATCAAATTAAATAATATAGCTATCATATAAATTTTTCTCTCCATGATCCACATGCATAAAAGTTTTATAATCTTCCAAGATAGTGGGATTAGCAACAACTAAAGTCATGACCTCTCCAAACCCACTTTAATCAAAAAATTCATAAGATTGAACACTCTCTAAATATGTGGAATTAGTTTTAGCTAAAGTTGAGACTCTTCCAAACCCACTTTTAATATTATCGCAAGCATATTCATCATGAGGTTAAATAAATTTCCAAGATCATAAGAATCATTATCACCCCAACCATGATCATTGCAATAAGTAGTGGACATAGCAATATTAGCATCCCCAAGCTTGGGGTTTTGCATATTATTAGCACAATTAATATTAATAGAATTTATAATAATAGCATTGCAATCATGCTTTTAATCCAAAGAGCTATCATGAATCACTTTATAAATTTCTTATCTTAACACTTCATCAAAATTTTCAGATTCACGAATCTCAAGCAAAACTTCATAAAGATAATCTAGTGAACTCAATTCACTAGCAATTGGTTCATCATAATTGTATCTTTTGAAAAGATTAACAAGAGGATGAGGGTCCATATGAATAGATTTTTAGCAAGCGAAGATGCAAGAAAATAGAAGGCACATGGCAACACAAGCAAAGATAGCAAACAATCAAAAAGGCAAACGAAAAAGAAGGCAAAAATAAAAAAGGAAAATATTTTTGTGTTTTTGTAAAAACGTTTTAGAAGTGGGGAGATGAAAATGAGAGACAAATGGCAAATAAAGTAATTGCAAGGAGATGAGATTTGTGATTAGGAACCTGAGAGATGTTGACGATGTCTCCCCGACAATGGCGCCAGAAATTGGCAAGTTGACGGGAGACTACCTTGAATTGATCCTCCCAGGCAATGGCGCTAGAATTTCTTCCTGATTGCTTGTATCTGCATTGTATTTGCCCGAAGAGGACAGGATGATGCAACATAGCAACGGTAAGTATTTCCCTCAGTTATGAAACCAAGGTTATCAATCCAGTAGGAGAACCAAGCAACACTATGTAAACAGTACCTGCACACAAATAACAAATACTTGCAACCCAACGTGTAAGAGGGGTTGTCAATCCCTCCTCGGTATTGAGATAGATTAAATTGTATGAGATTTGATAAATAGATCTGACAAAAACACAAAATAAAATAAATAAAGAAAAAGTGCAGCAAGGTATTTTTGGGTTTTTGGAATAATAGATCTGGAAACAATATGATAGGAAATTGACCCAGGGGCCCTGATTTCACTAGTAGCTTCTCTCGAGAAAATAGCATACGATGGGTAAACAAATTACTGTTAGGCAATTAATAGAAGAGCAAATAATTATGACAATATCCAAGGCAATGATCATGTATATAGGCATCACGTCCAAGATTAGTAGACCGACTCCTACCTACAGCTACTACTATTACTCCACACATCGACCGCTATCCAGCATGCATCTAGTGTATTAAGTTCATGGAGAAATGGAGTAATGCAATAAGAATAATGACATGATGTAGACAAGATCTATTCATGTAGGAATAGACCCCCATCTTTTTATCCTTAATGGTAACGATACATGCGTGTCACTTCTCCTTCTGTCACTGAGATTGAGCACCGCAAGATCGAACCCATCACAAAGCACCTGTTCCCATTGCAAGAAAAATCAATCTAGTTGGCCAAACCAAACCAAAGTTTCAGAGAAGAAATATGAGGCTATAATAATCATGCATATAAGAGATCAAAGAAGACTCAAATAATATTCATAGATAGATCTGATCATAAACTCACAATTCATCGGATCCCAATAAACACACCGCAAAAAGTCATTACATCAAATAGATCTCCAAGAACATCGATGACAACATTGTATTGAGAATCAAAAAGAGAGAAGAAGCCATCTAGCTACTGCCTACGGACCCGTAAGTCTATGCTAAACTACTCACACATCATCAAAGGAGCACCAATGAGGATGATGAACCCCTCCGTCATCGTGTTCCCCTCCGGCAAGGTGCCGAAATAGGGCTCTAGATTGGATCTCATGGTTCTGGAACTTGCGGCGGCTGGAATTGTTTTTCATTGACTTCCCTAGGGTTTCTAGAATATTTGGGTATTTATAGAGCTGAGAGGCGGTGGAAAGGACTCCCGTGGGCCCCACTACCCACCAGGGCGCACCTAGGGCCTCTGGCGCACCCTGGTGCCTTGTGGGCCCCACAGGCCTCCCCTCTTGCACTTCCTTGGCTCCCAAGTTGTCTTCTAGGCAGAAAAAAAATCTCCAAAAAGTTTTGCTGTGTTGGACTCTGTTTGATATGGATATTCTGCGAAGTTAAAGCAAGCAAAAAACAACAACTGGCACTCGGCACTAGGTCAATAGGTTAGTCCCAAAAAATGATATAAAGTAGCTATAAAATGAATATAAAACATCCAAGAATGATAATATAACAACATGGAACAATAAAAAATTATAGATACGTTGGAGACATATCACTTTGTGATGGGTTCGATCTTGCATTGCTCAATCCCAGTGACAGAAAGGGACATGACACGTACTTGTATCGTTACCATTAAGGATAAAAAGATGGGGTTTATTCCTATTAGTTGGGTTTACTTTGTCTACATCATGTCATCTTGCTTAAGGCATTATTCCGTTCTTTATGAACTGAATACTCTAGATGCATGTTGGATAGTGATCGATGTGTGGAGTAATAGTAGTAGATGCAGGCAGGAGTCGGTCTGCTTGTCTCGGACGTGATGCCTATATACATGATCATTGCCTTGCATATCGTCATAACTATGCGCGTTTCTATCAATTACCCAACAGTAATTTGTTTACCCACCGTATGTTGTGTTCAAGAGAGAAACCTCTAGTGAAAACTATGCCCCCCGGGTCTATTTTAATCATATATTAAAATAAAAAAAATACCTTGCTGTAATGTATTTACTTTTTTTGTGTTTATCTATCTATCACTACAAGATTAGATCCTTGTAATTAACCGCCAAGGGATTGACTACCCCTTGTTTGTGTTGGGTGCAAGTATTTATTTTTTTGTGTGTAGGTGCTGTTAACGAGGTGTTGCGTAGTTCTCCTACTGGATTGATAACCTTTGTTCTTAACTAAGTGGAATATTTATCTCTACTATACTGCATCATCCTCTCCTCTTCGGGAAAATCCCAACGCAACTCACAAGTAGCAATGTAGCAGCAACAACGTGTTGTTGACGTAATGAAGGACGGGGAAAGTATTATGTCAGATCAAAGGGTGAATAAGTTCACCATTGTTGAACGTTGCGATGCACATCTACTACAACCTACAAGATATTTGTGACTAGGATGAATAAATATGGCAACGACGGGTCTCGCTAACGTACCCCTTGCTGAATCGGAATGCCACGGCAAGTACACCATTGATCGGCACTTGATCTTGTCCAGAGTAAAGCAAAGTCTTAATGGAGCTAGTCCAATCAGAAGGGAAATTTCTAAGTTCTAGCACAGTGAACAAGCACTCCCAGTTTATGGTGCCAAACGCTTTTCAAAAGTCTATTTTTAGCACTAGCATTGGAAGTTTCCGCTTTACTGCAGACTGAACCAATTTCGAGGCTAGGATAAAGTTCTCGATAATCGATCGCCCTTTTATGAAGCCAAATTGCATAGAGTGGATCAAATCTAGGATAAAGCATTGTAACCTATTGGTTAAACTTTTGGATATAATCTTTATAATCAGATAAACCTGGGACATAGGTATGTGTTCATGTATATCCAGGGGCACTCCACTCTCGATAATAAGGCAATGCAGGCTCTGTTGACGCCCTGATGAAAGGATGAGATGGACCTAGAGGGGGGGTGAATAGGTACAGTTACAAATTTTAATTGTTACTTAGCAATTTTAGGCAATATTGCGGAATATGAAAGTGAGCCTAACAACTGCTAAGATGATTCTAGTGCTCAGAAACTACAACAAGTAGCAAGGTAAGCAAGAGCAATATAATGAAAGTAAAGATTAAGACACAAGTAACCACAAGTAGGGAGCTAGGGTTAGGGATAACCGCAACTCCAAGAGACGAGGATGTATGTTGATGTTCACTTCCTTGGAGGGAAGCTAGTCACCATTAGAGATGTGGATGTTACCACGAAGGCATACCAATGCCACAAAGGATCATCCTGTTCTCCCCTTGAGACAACACCACAAAGGCGTTTCTCAACCACTAGTGGTAGACCTTGATGTGGCCTCCGAACCTTCACAACTTTCCGGGGGTAATCACAATGCTTGATTCCTCATCGAAGAACTCCTACCGCCTAGGAGTGTCCAACCTCCAAGAGTAACAAGATCAAGGGGAAACGCTCGACTTGCTCAAATCACCAATTCCTTTGGTCGAGAGAAGGGAAGAAGTGGATCTATCACTTGATGAGGACAACACTACTACAGCTACACCCACAACCCATGCTGCTACATATACTGGACCAATTACTAGAGCTCGCACACGCTAATTAAATTATCAAGTAGTTTCATTTCTTGGTAATGATTCTAATGTTCATGAGAATATGATGCTGCCTAAATTAGATACATTTGTTTTGCTTACAAATGAAGGGCCCGACATGGACAAGAAGGATGAACATTTGAGCATGATCAAGCATGGAGATGATGGCACACACAAGGGGAACAAGAGTGGAGTTTCTGGTGGAGTTTTCAGCACTTTGGAGCCACCATGATGACATACAAGTACATGGATGAAATATACAAGATGGCCTTTCATAAATTCCATCCATAGCTTAATATAGGTGCTACGTCACCTTATTTTTGGGTCAGGCCCATGTAATTTCGAAATACACTTAATAGGGTGGTTTTAGAGTCCGTATTAATAGGCAAAACGACTTAGGACAGAATTTAATCCCACCTTACTAAGGGTGGACGAAATTCCCCTCTGTATCCCTACAAATACAGTCTTTAGGCATCGTTTTAGACTTGGGTTTTGTTTAGATTAAAGTTCTCCATAGCTGCAACTCATGTCCTTCATTTGTGTTCAACGACCAGACCAAGACGTCACAGAACACCACTTGATTAATAAAACTTTCCTCTTATATTTGCAATATCCAGATTGCAATCTTAGTTTCTTACTTGTTCTTTGTTTGCTTGCAGGAAATAGACCTTCATGGTCAGGTTGATCGTGCTCCGACGTGGTCAATAACCTATCAAATTTGGTTTAGCGATTGCTAAGGCGCGACGTCTTCGCACGTTCATAGTTGGATCATCAAAGTCGACTTCCACAGAAAACAATAGCTATCTCATCGAAACATTGGGACACCTTTGCTCCTATCAAGTGGTATCAGCTTTCCAGGTTGCTCAGTGAGATTTTACCAGTTTTTTGTAGTCTAGATTGCATCTGTTCTTCATACCTACAGTCCATGAAAAAGCCAAAAAAAATAGGGTTAGTTCATCATATCCGAACCAATCTGAGCCTTTGCATAATATTTTTACTGTTTTTGCTTTGTTGAATTTGCGGTTGCATCATCGTGTGGAATTGATGGTCTTAGCGTCTAGTCCTTAGAGTTTCGGGTTCTGTTCACAGTTTGTCACGCCATCGCCGCACCATCGTCATCACCGGCACCGCACCATCTTTATCACCGCAGCCATATACCACCATCATCATGACTGCTGCCATATACCACCACCGCATATCCGCCGCCAATCCGAGTCCATATACACCACCACATATCCGCCGCCATCACGCCAATCCGAGTCCACCTCCATGACAGATTTGCCACCAGTCCGTGTGCCACCGCCCTACATATATCCGCCACCAGTAGGAGTTTCACCAGATTCATCTTCGCCACCAGTCTGAGTTCAGTATTTGCTTCTCTATTATCGGTTTCCAGATAACACCATATTACATGTCATGACCAACTCAGACTCCCCAACTTCCGTGACACCCATAGAAGAAAAATAGTTCCAATTTAAAAAACAACTAAGCTTGGAAAGTTTTGGCTAGGCAGTTTTTACACCATTTGTAGACTTTTTTGAAAAAAATTGTTGCGGGGCAAAAAAAGAGGAAAAAAGTGAAAAAAAGAGAGAAAAAGAAAAAAGAGATTCAGAGTGTGCTTCACCTTGATTACGTGTCGCGCCGTGATTTTGTTAGTGTTCTAGGCTCGCATCTCTAGTATGGTCTAACCTAGGACCAGTATAGTGTCATCGTTGAGCGTTTATTCAACTTTTGCATCTCTGAATTGATTATTGCTGACCTTTTTGCTACCATATAGTAAGCCTTCCTAGCTCCACATATCATCTACATCGTGCGTTTGATACCACCTGGCAATCGCTCTATCCAAGCTTTCAGGCGTTTTTTGACTACAACGATTGCCAATCATCACTTGCTGCTTGGCAAGAACTGGTAAGAATTTGTGATTAGCTTGACGGATTTGTGATTTTCCACCACTACCACTTCCTAGTAGTCTGTAGGGTCATTTTTTTGTGTGTTTCTCTTGCTGCTAACCATGCCAGGGTCACAAGCGGACGAGCTAGACTGGAAGAACATGACGAACAAGGAGCTACATGATAAATTTCAGAAAATGTTGGATGACCAGGTGCAAGACGTTATGAGCAGCTTTGGAAAGGCACTAGAGAGGATAGATGAAATTGGTAATACAATCGACACGAAGTTGGATGCCAAGTTCGATGAAGTGCTCGCGCATCTACCACCACTTACTGCCTCTGCTGCATCGTTGCAACAACAACAACCACCTCCATGTCGCGATCCAGTAGGACAAGTGAAGCGTGTTCTTCTTGAGGAAGGCCAACATTCTAGTGCTGCTGCAACTGTTGTTGCTGCTTCTGTGGCTCCTGCTGCTACTGCCGAGGGTGACGATGATTACGAGGGTGATTACGAGGATGAGGTTGTGCAAAATCAGAACTACGTGCAACCACCAGCACCATCACTAGGTCGTCCACATGCATATAATCGCAACGGTAGGGATGCACCACCCCCTCACATCATGACCATATCCCAAAACTAAAATTGAATATTTTACCTTTTAGGGTAGATGCATTCCTGATATATATCTTACTTGGGAGTTAGAAACTGAACAATGTTTTACATGTTTACAATATCCCGAGGATAAATGTGTTGCTACTATTGTTTGTGCTTTCACTAGTTTTGCTTGTGTTTGGTGGTCTGGACATTGTCAATTATATCATGATAATATTCCAACTACATGGGCTGCTTTGAAAACTGCTATGCATACTCGTTGGGTTCCACCATATTATCAACGTGAATTACTCCAAAAATTGCAGCGTTTAAGACAAGAATTTTTTTTGTAGAGGAATATTACCAGGAATTACAAACTGGCATGATTAGATGTGGTATTGTTAAGGATAATAAAGCTATGCTTGCATGTTTTATGGGTGGCTGAAATAGAGAGATTTAGACCATTTTAGAGTATAAGGATTATAACAATATCACTCGTTTATTCCATCTTGCTTGCAAAGTTGAACGTGAAGTGCAGGATCGAGAGGCATTGGCGCGAACTATTTTTTATGCAGGTCGATCTTCATCATGGACACCACGTACATCTGCTACTTCAACACTTCCTGCTGGAGCGCCGCCTACTTCATCGCCAACTCCAACCGTGATACAAGAAAACAATCACCACCACCATCCGCCAAGAGCACACCTACTGGTCCCGCATAGAGCTCTTCTTCATCCATGGCATCAATAGGGCAAACACATAATGTTATATGTCGTCGTTGCAAGGGTGGAGGTCATTATGCGAGCAAATGCCCATCTCCGCGTGTGATGATTGTTATTGAGGATGGTGGGTATGAGTCCACTAGTGACTATGATGAGGAGACTTTAGCGTTTATTGCAAGTGACAAACACGGTGGAGATGATTCTAAACAAGAGACGCAATACATGGCTGCTGAAGATGCTGACATGTATGAAAGTTTAGTTGCTCAACGTGTTTTGAGTGTGTAGCTAACACAAGCTAAGCAAATCAAAGGCACAATTTGTTCCATACAAAGGGAGTTGTGAAGGAACGTTATGTTCACATCATCATCGATGGAGGGAGCTCCAACAACTTGGCTAGCATGGAGATGGCGGAGAAGTTTTCTCTCACCACCAGACCACATCGTCATCCTTACTACATACAATGGTTTAACAATAGCGGCAAGGTTAAGGTAACACGTACTGTTCGTGTGCATTTTAGTACCGCTACATATGCTGATTATGTTGATTGTGATGTGGTACCCATGCAAGCATGCTCTCTATTACTTGGTAGACCATGGCAATTCGATAAAAATTCTATACACCATGGTAGGAAGAATCAGTATACTCATGTTCATAAGGATAATCATATACTTTGCTTCCTATGTCTCCTGAGAACATTTTGAAAGATCATATTAATAGAGCTAGTAAAGCAAAACAGGAGCAACATAAGAGTAAAAATTAGATTGTGGCAAAAGAATTTGAGCAACAAATGAAGCCTAATAACAAAACATCATCTAGTGTTGCCTCTAAAATTAAATTGAAAAGTGGATGTTTACTTGCCACCAAATCTGATATTGATGATCTAGATTTTAGCAAATCTGTTTGCTATGCTTTTGTGTGCAAAGAGGCATTATTTTCATTTGAGGAAGTGCCTTATGTTGGAATTATGCCCTAGAGGCAATAATATTTGTGTTATTATATTTCCATATTCATAGTTAAGAGTTTATATTCTATGCTATAACTGCTATTATCCTAGAATATGTGATTCAGTGGAAAACTCATATGCACGTGTCAAATGATAAACGGTAAATAAAAAGTTCCTAGTCTCGCCTCTAAGACTAGCTCAAGTGTTGTTGGTGATCACGTTTTTTGGATCTTAGGATATCATTAAGTGTAACGATGGTCCTAAAACAACATTGAGATTATGACATTGGAAGAACGATCATATTGAATCGACCCAATCTTGTTTGTTATGAATTGAATTAATATCATCTACATTCAATTGTAATAACACAGAGTGTTAACATGTGATATTGCTAGTTAGACCATGAGAGTATCGTGGTAACTTCTTACCGTACGATGGGCTTTGGGTTGCTCAAACCTCACCTGCAACACGGTGATCATAACGACAACTTACAGGTTCATCAGAAAGTTTGACAAGTGACCAGATAGGTTGGGAGTGGGATTTGCTCCTCCGACGATGGAGAGATATTCTTAGCGCCCTCTCAGTGTGGCGGCATCAATCATCGTCTGGCCAGACACACGTGACTTCATCCCGGGGATGCCAGAACACAATAACAAGAAAGAAGAAAAAAACTGGTAATGAGGATTTCGGTATAGTGAGCATGGTGATGACTCAGGAGGATGTCGATGCATCCTAGGTTTTGTGAAGTATCGTGAAGCAAAGGGAACATCACATGATAACCAAAGGTTCACTCGAATATCATTCGTGTACTCACAGGGACCAATATGGACGTCCACGGTCCCGCTATCGGTCATTGGACGAACGATTTCGACCATGTCTGTGAGTTACCGAACCTACGGGGTCACAAGCTTAAGGAAATCACGATCTGCCGAGTGTTAGTAGAACGGGAGTCATGAGAATATATTTGTGGAATTATTTCATGAACATTTGGAATAGTTTTGAGAGGAACCGGAAGCGTTTCGGAGTCACTGGAAGGGTGTCGGTGAGTATCGGGTAATACCAGGTATTACCAATAAATTATATATAGGTGGAAAAAATTTCCATAGATGTTAATATATATAATGGTCTAGAAGTATTTATAACATTTTATATTTAATTTAAATATCAACAGGCCTAAAAAGGCCAAGAGTGGAAGGAAACTTGGGCCAAAAAGGCCCAAGTGGGAAAGTGCCTCCCTTCCCTAAGGAGGGGGGAGGGCAAATTGGAGTGGGTGAGGAGTCCAACTCAACCTCCCTTGGCCGGCCAAAGGGGAGGGACTTTCCCTCCCCTTGTGGCGCCCTTCCTCTAACCTCCAACCTATATATACTAGAGGATTTCCACCCTTTGGACATACAAGTTTTGGAGCCTCCTCTAGCTCTTTAGTTCTAATTCTAGTTGGTCCTAGTTGGCTAATTAGAGCAAGGCTAATCCTCTTGTACTCATAATTAGAATCCAGTGTGGTTCTAATCTCCTCCCTCTAATTCTCCGGCGATGATTAGCTCTGGACGGCGAAGCACTGCCGGATCGTGAAGGTTGCATGCTTGCAACCAAGTAGAGAGGTCGTGCTTTCGGTCTTCAGTTCGAGGGACTATTCATGGGCGGTACCAGGGATTGTTCATCGACGGTTCGAGGAAATCCAAGTACGATCTACACCAACACATTCTTCTTCCACTGCAATTTGGTGATGGTAACGATCGTGATCCCAACCCGTTATGCATCTTCATATTGATCTTGGTGATCGTAGGTGTGATTTTTTTTTCTACTATGTTTCCCAACAGTGGCATCATGAGCAGTTATATGAGTAGGTGCAGGTTGTAATCTAAATCACATGTGATTGTGAGGGTTGATGTTCTTGCTATGCTTCCCTCGAGTGTTGCTTTGGTTCAATTCATCGATGGCTCGTTGTCACCTTTTACAAGGTTCTGACAATCGATCGGCTCTGGCTGTCGACCAACTGCTAACAGTTCCTTGGGCTTCACCTTAGTTGAGAATAGTGAATCATCGCGTACACAAGAGGGTGTCGAAGATGGATGATCTTCTAGGGGGTCACACATATTTGACAAAGTTTAGTGTGGGGCTAGAGATTTTTAATTAAGTCTTGTTTCACACACCCCGAAACTTAATCTAGCATCAAGAATCATCGCCGAAATTGTGGACTAGGTAGCTAGTGTTACTTGTTAAAACTGGTTAACCACATAACTAAAATTTTGATAAAACCAATTAGAGGATGTCTAACTTGGTTTTGCAAGGTGTGCATATGATGTGGTATAGCCTTCACCAGAATAATGAGTTTATGTATGAGATAGTTATATATTGTAATGTTAAGTGTCCAGCATGTCATAATGGCTGGAGCCACGAGATTGCCACGTTAATGTAAATATCATAGAGATAGCCTACAGGTTACAGGTGATGATGGCAATTGTACACGGAAGACCCAGATGAGGAGAAGGTGTACTAGACGCGGGACGAGGAGCTATAATTTCGTGCCATGGTAGCTTTTCTGAAACGGTCGCCACAGCAACATTTTCTGAAATTGCCGCCACAACAACGTTTTTTAAACGGTTGCCTCGGCAACAAAAATATTGGCCATCACGACGCTTCAACCGGACATTGAAGATGATCAGGGAGATTCCCGGCGCCCAGGGCTATACCATATCATGCTTTTATGAACTGCGTGAGATGTTTATCCCTTTGTTGTTTGCACCCCTTGATTGCGCAGTAGTCAATTATTAGGGTGACCTCTCATAGTAAATATCAAGTAAAAGGTGCTCTTCCCAGTGCTGCAACCGTCTACGACATACTAGCATCTCGGAGTTTGTCATGTTCACATGAGTTCAAACAAGATGAGAGATGTAAGACGGAGATGGTCAGACCATATGTGCAAATAGCACTCGGTTATCTTGAAGTTCTAGCAGAATCATTCTGATCTCGGAGCACAAAGCATCAAAATATGAACAAGTGTCATATGGAGATATGATCGGCAAAAGATTGCCACCGGTCAAAATTCTTGTCATCAGTGATGTCCAGATCAATGACTGAGAACTAGATTTGGATCTTGAATCACTCACTATCAACTATGAGAGATATTGATTTCAGTGGGAGGACAATTATGTATTAATTTAGTTTAATCACTAGTGCAAATTACTAAACAGTAAAACAGAACTAGCCAGGAGCCCTCACAGCGATTTAGACTCCTTAACAGTCCGATTACGTTACCAAACACTCCAGATCTCTTATTCTTTTTGGTCGTCCCAAGGTACTCATCTTTCCATTATCTAGCGTAACTAGGCCTACTCCTCATGGTAAATAGGTCAATGCTCTGCAGAGCGACCTGAGCGCTCTGACGTTAATTGGGCCTAATTGTTGAAACATGTTAATCGGGCCCACGACTATGTACGTGAGGCCTGTTTAGTGTTTTTCTGCCATCTCTTCATCTGTTCGATTGAGATGGCAGAGGGGCGACAGGGGAAGACCATGGTGGCGCTGCTGTCTCACCATTGAGCTCCCATTGCTTCTTGTTTCTCGATTGGGGCTAGCAGGAGTGCGGGTGGTGGCAGTGGTGGAAATTGTTGTCTCCCCAACCGCGACCTTCTTGATTGACAAGGATCGTGGAACACCGTGGAGGGCGAGAAGATGGCGCAGTAGCAATCTAGATCAACGGCCAGTCGCAACATCGAGTTGCATCTAGATCGAAGATAACGCCTCTTTTTTCATCCATACACACTACCACTAGAAGAGGTACATAACCGGTTGCCTACCCTACCTAGGGACATGGGGGATTTATATAGAAGACTTTTTCTTGCATAACGTGTTGTCTTAGTAGCTGCAAGTACTTCTGATAACATCATATTATTTCATCAATTCAAGTGAATCTGGAGAATTGATTACATGCACATATGTATGGTGTGCAGTGTTTATTTTCCTTTTGATAGTCCTTTCCCTCTTTGCATAAAGTATGAAATACATTGAACCCCAATATTTCAGAACATGTATTCCATAGGTTCAAGATGTTGGGTCTAATAGGTAGATCATTTAATAAATGGTTGTGTTGAGGTTCTAATGCATGCACTTTGTTTCATTTGTTGACCTTAGAACACGAATTTCCTGTATTTTGTCTCCTAAGTTGGGGCTTTCACCAGCATGTAAGCTATTTCTACTACGAAACGAATGATAAATAATACTTACAGATGGAGCGCACATAAATTATTTCAAGATCGTATCCTTTGGGACACCAATGATAGTTTTGCCAATTTGCATCTATTATTGATATGAGAAACAATCACTTCACCCCAATGAAGCCGCTTGTTGGTTTCCGCCGAGTTTAGCAATGCTACATAAAGTTGAAAATGACATAATGTTACTTTTTCTTTCTTAATTTCCGGGAAAGGTTTGTCTAAATTCATATTTACACAATGATTTCTTTAACCATGCATCATTAAGAGATTTGTTTTAGGTATTGCTTCTGATATTACGGTGATTAATTCCAAAATGTTGCTCGCTACGGATACACAAACATGAAAAATGAGATTGAGTACGTCATGACGTACCATTTTATGTCCCAATGCTGGCACTCTTATAATCTAGCATAAAATATATTAATTTGTGTTGTGAAATTATATCCTTATGGTTGTTTCATTATTTATGACTGTAGTTATTTCCTTATCTGCATGTTTGATCCTAGCATTTTTTGTCCCAGCACTGGCACCCTGGACGGCCCAAGGTACAGTATGAGTAGAAAGGAATGTGCTTCCATGACGCTAACATTCATGTTGCTGGGAGCTATACTTGGTGGAACAATCATGACATCCAATGAGATTCATCATTGCTACATATTTTCAATTATCCAATTTGAACAACTATATTCATTGATATTGCCAACTAGGTTGCGCTTGTAGTTGTTGGTCTGTGCAGTTACCCTTCTAAAACTGATAAATTGTAATTATTTGTACAATTTTTTACTTCATAAGCCTAACATACATCTGTTAGTTATTACAACTCATTTCTATATACTCACTGATGTTGTGAAACAAGCTGCAACCCTAATTTGCCTATTATAGCATTGTTTTTTCTTTTTCAAGCCTTTCTACATGTGTGTTTGGTATTCTTGCTGCTACAACTTGTATCAGACAGACATCTCCAATTGATGACAACTTGCATGCTTGTAATCAGTTTAACTATTCCTTGGTTACTTAGGATCATCCATATAGTTTATTACACAAGTATTGTTATATGTCATGTGAAGTTGGATGGCTTCATTTCAATAACCTGTAGCCAGCTCTGTTATCTGGCATGGCATACTACGGTATAACTTATTGATGTACCCTAAATTAGATGCATAGTACTCCTTACTTTATAAATACTTTGGTTAGAGATATAGGTAAATTCTGATGGTTCCAAATAGTACAATTTCTAGGTTCTCTTAGATATTTCTACCATTCTTTTGTAAAAATGTTCTCAGGATAGACGGGCGCGGCAACACGCGCTTTTATGATCTAGTTAATTATGCACAATGTCTATGTGTAGTTGCATTATAGTTGTAGAATTGTGGCTCACGATTCCACCTTTGTTGTTGAAATTGATTGACTGTTATTTATCTAGTTGAATCTTTTTGAGAGGATTGTCCTCTAAGAGTGCCAAGAAGGATTTTGTCCTACTGCATGCTTGACATGCTCTCTTGCTAATTCTATATGGATGACGAGACTTACGTCTTTTGGTCCAAAAGGCTAACAGTTACATTACGATCTACTTGCTCCCGAGAAACCCGAATTTCAAAATATTTGGGATAGTTATGTGATATTCTTGGAACTAATTTTTTTTTCAGAAACAAACAAAGGTTAATAGATATATGATATCTATAGAATTGTTTTGTTTGCAAGTTCTAGTGAAGCGTTCAACTATGTTTGAGGCTAAAATGTGTAAGATCTGGAAGAACACTAGTCATGAGTTAACTGTAAGAACTTAAAGAGAAAGAACAAAGCCAAAGGATGTAATGAGACTTACATGTCTAGGGAAGTTCGGGGCTCACACCACTCTTAAAAGTTAGAGGATTCTTCTGTTGAGTGGGAGAAATATTGAAAGTAAAACTATAAGAAATTTAGAGGCGGAAAGAAAAGAAGACTAGAATGTCCAGCTCAGATATGAATGTCATACAAGTTATAAGATGTAGAGAAAGTCGGTCAAGTAAAGTGTGATTCTTGAGAATTGTGATTAAATTGTTAAACACTAAATTCTTCAGGAATTGTGGTTAAAAGTTGATCACAAGGATACCGACTCGATTGCATGTTGTTGCGAATCGATGCAAGAATTATTGCAGCCTAATGACCAACAAATTAATGAGGTTAAAATATGTGTTGAAAATTTTGTAAAAGTTATGATACTTTTCATCAACATATTACCTCTGAATTTGTTGTTATAATTCATTTTAGAGTTTTGTACACTCTAGCCCATTGCATAGAAGTTGCAAGGAGGTTGTTCATAAGAGAACAATAGTTGTTTGATGTAATGAACAAAAGGGGCCATACTCCTATTGTGAATAGGATGTAAGTTATGAATATTGATGATAGAATTGAACATCCATAACACTGAAGCTAAATGTCACAAGACTAAAAGAATACCACATATGTATGACACTGCATTTAGTCACATTGGAGAAACCCGCATGGAGAAATTTGATAGTGATGGATTTTGGAATCATAAGATTACGAATCATCTCACACTTGCAACTTTCATCCAAATAGTGAAGTAAACTAAAATACCGTTCACAGGCCATAAAGAACGAGCAACAAAAAAATTGGAAATACGCATATTGATGTATGTAGTCCAATAAGTGTTGTTGCAAGCAGTGGATTTATCTATCTTCAAGGATGACTCAAGTAGATATTTATATTTACTAATTCAGACATAAATCTAGATCTTTTGAAATGTTTCAAAAAAAAATTAGAATGAGGAAGAAATTATTGTAACAAGAATATTATGTTTCTTCAATTGGATTGCAGAAAAGAATGTTTGAGTTACAAATTTAGCGAATGTCTGATGAGCTGTAAAAGCATTTTATGGCTTGCACCTCCTAGAAACACTACTAAGAGTAGAGTTTTTTGAAAACACGTAATCAAGATATGTATGACATGGTGCAATCAAAGATGACATTAATTATTTCACCAATATACTTTTTAGCGTGATGCTTTAGAGATTGTGGCTTTTACATTAAAAGAGTGCCATCAAACTTACTGAAATAAGTGCTACTTTGTAGGTTATCCCAAATGATTGGGTATTCCTCTATCACTACGCCAAGGCAAAGTGTTTTGCTAGAGAGTGCGGTAACTTTGAAGAAAAAAATTCTGCAAAATAGAGAGTGGGAAGACGGTGCAACTCGATAAGATTACAAAATCTTCGTAATTAGGCGAAAGAAAAGAAACACTAGAATTGGTTCTAGTATTTCATACTTCGGTTGATACGGAAGCCTCTACATAAGATGTAGTAATTTTGGTCGAACTTGCAGCTAAACTATGTAGGTTGGCCAAATTCGTGCAGACCTGCGTGGTGCACAAACAAAATATTGTTGTAACAAACAATGAACCTATAAAATACACAGAGAAACGTTGATGGGCCCTGACTCCGGAATTGGCTATACGCCAAAATAATCCGAGATAGCATCCATACACACAATCCATGTTTAGAACTTGATAAGCCCTCTGAAAGACTTAAAGTCTAATGTGTAGTGATGGATCTATAGATTGACAAAGTAAAAATGTTTTATAATGCTTGACTTGTTGCAAATAGTTTATGACAAGATCAAGAAGTTGATTATGACGAGATTGTCTCATCATAATAATACTTAAAGTCGCTTCGGATTAAACTAGCAATAACTAAATATTTCAATTATGAGATATAATAGATGGATGTCAAAATGATTCCCATGAGATGGAAATAGAACCAAGGTTGTATATTTGATACGGTCCAAGGTAATTTTCTTGATCCAGAGGACGCTAGTAAGTGTGCATACTTCAAGAGGTCATGTATGATCTGAAGCAAGCATAGTGGAGTTGGAATCTTTGTTTTGTTGAATTGATCAAATAATATGATTTCATTGATAGAAGCAAAGATGCTTATATCTATAAGAAAGTAAGTGGGAGCATGATCATATTTCTAAACACTATGTGTGCATGATACATTATTGATTGGAAATTATATAAATTTCTTGACACAGATTAAGACTTTATTGGAACTAGTTTTTTAGTAAAGTACTTAGGCATTATAGTCCTTGTATTTGGCATTATAATCTATGGAGATTGTATTGTCTAATCAGGGCTTAGCCAAAATACATATTGACAAAGTACTAAAATAGTTTAGTATGAAAAATGCAAAGAAGAGTTTCGTGTCAAAGTAACATGGAAGGAGTTCTTAGCAAGAATCAGTATCTTGAAATACTGATGAGTGAAATACATGATCTCAATCACACTTGTGTTAACTCCATGGTATGTAAATAACCAGATATGTCCAAGTACTCCAAGTAAGTTGTGAGTAAAGTTACCAGAATGGTCAAATTGTTGATCATAGGAAAACAGTGTAAATATCATTAAGTATTAACGACATGTTTCTCACATACGGAGAGAATGAAGAGATTGCTGTAAGGAGTTACATCAATACATGCTTGATGTAAGTAGTACATCGACAAAAATATTCAATTGTTGCTCCAAGCAAATTTCGATTTAAATTAAATGATTTATGGTGGCAAACTAAATTGGAATAGGTCCAAGAAAGTTACTGTGTTGAATTCTATAACAAAAAGCTAAGTATATTATCGCTTTAGAAGCAACAATAGAGGGTGATGAATCAAAGGTCACTTATGAACTTGGCATGTTTTCTAGATGCTTGTACAAATAGCACACTGTTCTCAAATAGTGGTTATATAGCTCAATCTAAAGAATCAAAGGCCTTACCGATGATTCAATATATACTAAGCTTGTTTCACACAAATTATGAATTTATGTAAAATCATGACGGATGCATTGAAATGCAAATGATGCACACGGATATGAAGTTGTCAGATTCAATAGGACGAAGTCGATACCACAAGCAAAGCATGGACTGACACCAGATTTCCATTGGTGTAAAAATTAAAAGTGCTAACTAGATTATTGACTCTAGTGCAAGTGGGAGACTGTTGGAAATATGCCCTAGAGGCAATAATATTTCTATTGTTATATTTCCATATTCATAGTTAAGAGTTTATATTCTATGCTATAACTATTATGATCCAGGAATATGCGATAGTGGAAAACTCATATGCACGTGTGGAATGATAAATGGTAAATAAAAGGTTCCTAGTCTCAGCTCTAATACTAGCTCAAGTGTTGTTAGTGATCAAGTTTTCTGGATCTTAGAATATCGTTAAGTGTAACGATAGTCCTAAAATAACATTGAGATTATGACTTTGGAAGAACGATCATATTAAATCGACCCAATCTTGTTTGTTATGAATTGAGTTAATATCTGATACATCTCCTTCGTATCTACTTTTCCTAACACTTTTCCTCTTGTTTTGGACTCTAATTTGCATGATTTGAATGAAACTAACCCGGACTGACGTTGTTTTCAGCAGAACTACCATGGTGTTGTTTTTGTGCAGAAATAAAAGTTCTCGGAATGGAACGAAACTTTTTGGAGAATTATTTCAGAATATATAAAAAAATACTTGAGCCAAGAACCACCGGAGGGGGGCCCCTGGGTGAGCACAACCCACCAGGGCGCCCCCTCCCCTTCCAGGCACGCCCATGTGGGTTGTGCCCACCTGGTAGCCCCGCAGGCCCTGATTCCGACTCTATAAATACCTATATTTGGAGAGAAAAATCAAGGAGAAAGAATTATCACGTTTCACAAGATGGAGCCGCCGCCACCCCCTGTTCTTCATCGGGAGGCCAGATCTGGAGTCCATTTGGGGCTCCGGAGAGGGGGATCTTCGATCTTCGCCATCACCAACCCTTCTCCATTGCCAATTCCATGATGCTCCCCACCGGGAGTGAGTAAGTCCTTCGTAGGCTCGCTGGTCGGTGAGGAGTTGGATGAGATTCATCACGTAATCGAGTTAGTTTTGTTAGGGCTTGATCCCTAGAATCCATTATGTTCTGAGATTGATGTTGGTATGACTTTGCCATGCTTAATGCTTGTCACTTTTGGCCCGGGTGCCATGATTTCAGATCTGAACCGTTTATGTTATCACCATTATATCTAAGTTCTAGATCCGATCTTGCAAGTTATATTCACCTATTACATGTTATGATCCGTAAACCCCGGAGTGACAATAGTAGGGATACTTTCCGGTGATGATCGTAGTTTGAGGAGTTCATGTATTCACTATGTGTTAATGCTTTGTTCCGGTTCTCCATTAAATGAAGGCCTTAATATCCATTAGTTTCCTTATGTACCCCGCTGCCACGGGAGGGTAGGACAAAAGATGTCATGCAAGTTCTTTCCGTAAGCACGTATGACTATTTACGGAATACATGCCTACATTATATTTTTGAACTGGAGCTAGTTTTGTATCGCCCTAGGTTATGACTGTTATATGATGAATATCATCCAACGAATCCACCGATCCAATGCCTACAAATTTTCCATATATTGTTCTTCCTAAGTTACTACTATTGCTGCTGTTGTTACTATTGCTACAAAATCATTGCTATAACTGTTACCGTTACTGTTACTATTATCATTGCTATCAAAACTATCATATTACTATGCTACTGATTACCTTGCTGCAGATAATTAATCTCCAGGTGTGGTTGAATTGACAACTCAGCTGCTAATACTTGCGAATATTCTTTGGCTCCCCTTGTGTCGAATCCATAAATTTGGGTTGAATACTCTACCCTCGAAAACGGTTGCGATCCCCTATACTTGTGGGTGATACGTCTCCAACGTATCTATAATTTTTTATTGTTCCATGCTATTATATTATCTGTTTTGTATGTTTTATATGCATTGATATGCTATTTTAGATTATTTTTGGGACTAACCTATTAACCTAGAGCCCAGTGCTAGTTTCTGTTTTTTCCTTGTTTTTGAGTTTTGCAGAAAAGGAATACCAAACGGAGTCCAAACGGAATAAAACTTTCGCGATGATCTTTCTTGGACCAGAAGGAAACCAGGAGACTTGGAGATGAAGTCGGAGGAGCCACGAGGCGGCCACAAGGAAGGAGGGCGCGCCCAGGGGGGTAGGGCGTGCCCCCACCCTTGTGGGCCCCTCGTGCACTTCTTGACCTAATTCTTTCGCCTATATATACTCTTATATGCCCAAACCACCAGAGGCATCCACGAAAATACTTTTCCACCGCCGCAACCTTCTGTACCGATGAGATCCCATCTAGGGGCCTTTTTCGGCGTCCTGCCGGAGGGGGATTCGATCATGGAGGGCTTCTACATCAACACCATTGCCCTTCCGATGAAGTGTGAGTAGTTTACCTCAGACCTACGGGTCCATAGCTAGTAGCTAGATGGCTTCTTCTCTCTCCTTGATTCTCAATACCATGTTCTCCTCGATGTTCTTGGAGATCTATTCGATGTAACACTTTTTTGCGGTGTGTTTGCCGAGATCCGATGAATTGTGGATTTATGATCAACTTATCTATGAATATTATTTGAATCTTCTCTGAATTCTTTTATGCATGATTTGATATCTTTGTAATTCTCTTTGAACTATTGGTTTGGTTTGGCCAACTAGATTGGTTTTTCTTGCAATGGGAGAAGTGCTTAGCTTTGGGTTCAATCTTGCGGTGTCCTTTCCCAATGACAGTAGGGGCAGCAAGGCACATATTGTATTGTTGCCATCGAGGATAAAAAGATGGGGTTTTCATCATATTGCTTGAGTTAATTCCTCTACATCATGTCATCTTACTTAATGCGTTACTCCGTTCTTTATGAACTTAATACTCTAGATGCATGCTGGATAGCGGTCGATGTGTGGAGTAATAGTAGTAGATGCAGAATCGTTTTGGTCTACTTGACACGGACGTGATGCCTATATTCATGATCATTGCCTTAGATATCGTCATAACTTTGCGCTTTTGTATCAATTGCTCGGCAGTAATTTGTTCACCCACCATAATATTTTCTATCTTGAGAGAAGCCTCTAGTGAAACCTATGGCCCCCGGGTCTATTTTCCATCATATTACTTTCCGATCTACTATTTTGCAATCTTTTATTTTCAGATCTATAAACCAAAAAACCCAAAAATATTTACTTTATCTTTTGTTTAGTTTTACCTATCTCTATCAGATCTTACTTTTGCAAATAACCGTGAAGGGATTGACTACCCCTTTGTCGCGTTGGGTGCAAGTTGGTTGATTGTTTGTGCAGGTATTCGGTGATTTGTGCGTTGTTTCCTACTGGATTGATACCTTGGTTCTCAAACTGAGGAAAATACTTATCTCTACTTTGCTGCATCACCCTTTCCTCTTCAAGGGAAAAACCAACGCAAGCTCAAGAAGTAGCAGTGGGTTATCAAGACCTTTTTCTGGCGCCGCTACCGGGGAGCATAGCTATATTTGTTAAGTCACTTGGGATTATTATCTATTTATCATTATGAAGAATCTGAAAGATACCAAAACTAAGATTTTTCCCTCTAAGACGAGGGGAGGTAAGGAACTGCCATCTAGCTCTGCACTTGATTCACCTTCTATTTTGAGTAGACTTGCAACACCACCACATGCTATTAATCCTAATATGTCGCAAGTTATTGATGATGCTACTTCTATGAATGCTACTCATGATGATTCTAGTAACTTGCTTGATGATAATATGCCACTAGGTGAATTTCTTGATGAACAAATTACTAGAGCTAAAGATATGGAGCATGCTGAAACTGATGAAATTATTGAAACTAATGAAGTACTTGAAACTAAAAATCTTGAAACACCTATTAGACCTAGCCCTCCTAGATATGAAATGCCTAAGATACCTGAAGGTTATGTTATGGATGAGGAGACAGCTAGAGATTTTCTTACTTGCAATGATAGAGATGATCCTAAGAAATTATTATGCAAATTGAAAGAGAAATCTTTGAATGCTAGAATGAAATGTGATCCTAAGTTTGCTACTTCACCTATCTTTGTGGATGATAAGGATTATGAATTCTCTGTCGACCCAGAGTTAATTACTTTGGTTGATCTGATCCTTTCCATGGCTATGAAAATGAAACTGTTGTGGCACACCTTACTAAATAAAATGATATAGCCACCCTTTTTGCTCATGAGGATAAAATTCGCTACTACTATATTCTCAAATTATTTTTGTTCTCATTAAAGGGTGATGCTAAGATATGGTACAATACTCTAGCTCCTGGTTGTGTGCGTAGTCCCCAGGATATGATTTATTACTTCTCTGAAAAATATTTTCCTGCTCATAAGAAACAAGCTGCCTTACAGGAAATTAACTTTGTGCAAATTGAAGAAGAGAATCTCCCACAAGCTTGGGGGAGGCTTCTCTGATTGCTTAATGCTTTGCCTGATCACCCACTTAAGAAAAATGAAATACTTGATATCTTCTATAATGGACTAACCGATGCTTCTAGGGATTTCCTAGATAGTTGTGCTGGTTGTGTTTTCAGGGAACAAACTGTTGAACAAGCTGAGGAATTATTGAATAACATATTGAAAAATTATGATGATTGGACTCTTCCTAAATCACCGCCTAAACCCACTCCGAAGAAGAGGGGTATCTATTATCTCAGTCCTGAAGATATGCAAGAGACAAAGAAAAGTATGAAAGAAAAAGATATTAAAGCAGAGGATGTTAAAAATTTACCTCCTGTAGAAGAGATATAGACTTGATACACCACCACCCAAGGTGGTAGAGGTGAACTCTTTAATGAAATTTGATGAAAAGGACAATCCTTGTAATATGCACCCTAGTCAATGCCTTTATGAGTTTGATAATTATATTAGAAAACAAGATCACTTCAATGCAAATGTTATGAAACAATTGAAATACAACTCTAATATGATTGCTCGCTTGAGTGACTTGTTATTTAGAATCTCCAATGATGTTAGAGGTGTAGGAAAACATGCCTCTATGGTTGATACTCAGTTAGAACAAGTTGCTAAATCTCAAAGAGAGTTGCTTGATGAAATGAACAATAATATCAATGATCATGCTGTTAGAGTAATGACTAGAGGAGGTAGAATGACTCAGGAATCACTTTATCCTAAGGGACACCCTAAAAGAATTGAACAAGACTCTCAAAGAATTAACACTGATGCACCTAGTCCTTCTAAAAATAAAAATAAAAACGATAGGACTTTGCATACCTCTAGTGAACCTGAAATAGAGAAACCTCCTAAAGATAATAATAATGTCTCTATCTCTGATGCTGAAACTCAATCTGGTGATGAACATTCATCTAGTGATAATGAAAAAGATAATGATGATGTTCATGAAGACACTCAACCAAACAACGATAAAGAACCAGATAATGATGTTGAGATAGAACCTGCTATTGATCTTGGTAAACCACAACCTAAAAATAAAAGATATGACAAAAGAGACTTTGTGGCTAGAAAACATGGAAGTGAAAGAGAACCATGGGTTCAGAAGCCCATGCCCTTTCCACCTAAATCAACTAAGAAAAAAGATGATGAAGAATTTGAACGCTTTGCTGAAATGCTTAGGCCAGTCTTTTTGCGCACTCGCTTGACTGATATTTTAAAGATGGCCCCTTATGCAAAATATATGAAAGACATCATCACTAAAAAGAGAAAGATACCGAAAGCTGAAATCTCCACCATGCTTGCTAACTATCCTTTTAAGGATGGAGTACCTAAAAAAATTGGAGACCCAGGAATACCAACTATACCTTGCTCCATCAAAAGAAATTATCACTACAAAAAAAAGATACATCCGTGACATTTTGGGCCAAACGAATTTTTTTTCTGTCATACTTATGACACTTCTATGACGATAATTGTGACAAAATTGGGTATCATCATAGATGTGGTGGGCTCCTACTTCTATGACAAAAACTCATGACAGAAAATGGGCTTTTCGTCCTGGGAGACGCAACTGCATGACATTCTTTGGGCCGTCCATGACAGAAAAAATCGTGGTAGAAGCGAGGGCGAGGAAAATTTCGGGGAGTTTCCGGTTACAGTGGGTGGTCGGGGCCGAGCGATGCACGGAGGTTTGTGTGTTTCTCTCGTACACGTACGCGCGTGTGTGCGAGGCGTTGGGCTCTAACTGAACCCGAGCGAGGCGTTGGGCTCTAGCTGAACCCGAGCGATTGCACTAGCTATGTTACTGAACCCCGATCGATCCGTTGGCTATTAACTGAACCCGAGTGATTCCTTCGCTATTGCTGCTAACTGAAGCCGATCGAAGCTGCCTCTTGATGAACAGTCCCCGATGGGGGTTGGATGAACAGGATCTTGTGGTAGTAGAGGCCGTTGCCACTGGATGAACAGGACCCCGATCGAGGAGGTGGGGGTGGATGAATAGTAGCCGGTGGAGGGACCCCGTGGAGGGCTGGTTGAACAGGACCCCGTGGAGGGCTGGTTGAACAGTAGCCGGTGGAGGCTGGATGAACAGGACCCCGTGGAGGGCTGGTTAAACGGTAGCCGGTGGACGCTGGATGAACAGTAGCTGGTGGAGGCAGTAGGAAGTCGACGGTGGATGAACAGTAGCAGGTGGAGGCTGGAGGAAGTCAACGGTGGATGAACAGTAGCCCGTGGAGTCCCGTTTTTCGGTATGCCACACCCCTCCCAATGAACAGGACCCCGTTTCGACCGTAGGCGCTCCAACACAAGTTTGTTTCCTCCGTTTTGTGGTATGCCACACCCCTCCCGATCAACAGCACCCCGTTTTGATAGTAGGCACTCGAACAGAAGTTTGTTTCCTCCGTTTTGCGGTACGCCAGACCCTTCTCGATGAACAGGACCCCGTATCGACCGTACGTTGTTGAACAGAAGGCCGTTTCCTCCGTTCTGCGGTATGCCAGACCTCGTTTCAGCTGTTCCGTCCAAGCAGGTTGGCTCCCGATGAACACGCGACGCTGTTTCCTCTGTTCCGACCCAGCCGGTTGGCTGCCGATGAACAGGACGACATCGCTGTACGCGTTAGAGACCCCGTCCGTATGTACGTACGTAGCCGTATTTACTATCTTGCAGCGTGGTCGTACGTACGTGTACACGATATAGACGGGACTGCGTGACATGCTACGTCGGTGCCTCTACTTCAACACGTGCCGCTCCTTACTCGGCCACGGTACGTCGCTGCAGAGAGACCGATCGACCGCTATGTACGTACACATTCGCGGCCGGACAGATAACGCTACCTTCGCTTCAACCTGGTAGGTCCCAGCTGTCAGGGGGTAAGAAGGCAGTTCCTTCCATGCGAAGAAAAAGCCGGTGGGTCCCAGCTATCAGGGGGGAATGTTTTTTTCATGAAATACAGAGGCCCTTCCGGTAGGTCTGAGCTATCAGATGGAGGAATCATTATTTTGCGCGTAATAAGGAGGCACTTCCTTGCGTGCGGCCATGGACCCAGCTGTCAGCCTCTCCACTTACAGTCCTCTTCTGATGGCTGTCGTTCGTTGACCGCGTTGATGACGCCGTACCGCCCAAGAGCACCAAGGTGGTGGACGATAGCGCGACCTAGGAAGGGAACGACCTGGAGCCGGGGAATACGCAGCAGTGGATGCCCACGCGGAGGGGAGTACGAGGGTTGACTGGTTCGGCTGCGGTTTGAGGCTGCCGTCGCCAGAGAATAACAAGGGGTGTGGGTGAGTAGAGGGAAGGCCTTGTCGGCGTTCTGGGAACCGGGGTACCCAGACTTGCCTGCCTGCAGCCCACAGTGTGGCTTCAACAGCGGCCTGGTACGGCCCTTCTCCAGCATCAACAACACAAGACCCTCATGAGGGGCCGAGCCTCGCGAGGCGGACGCCGCCAAGACCTTCGGAGGGAGCGGCTTCCCCAAGCCGGCTCCTGAGTAGCGGAGATTTCCATGCAAACCCCACCTCGTGAGGTTCAGATGATGCAAGCCATGACGACCAAGGCCAGGCGGGCACCAGCAGGCGCAGTACGGCAGGTTTCCTCTTCGGTACTAAGGAAGCAAGCACAGGCGTAGAGTCCCAAGGAATCAGCCAAAGGTTTCCATTCCCGTGCTACAAGACCAGGACGGCAAGACGGAGGTCATCGCTGAGCCCACCACGACGTCACGACTAGAAGCTTTGCAGGCGAAGACCACCTTTCGTCAGGATAAGATGTACTACTTGTCTCCCTTCAAACTTGGCAGTTGTGGGATCCCTTCCCGCCTTCATTTTGGGGGAAGAGGACTGAGGCCAATAAATATAGCTAGGCCACCACCATAGGAGGAAGAGGAGACCCGGAGCATCATCACCAGCTCACACCAGCAAAAGAACACTCCTCCTCAGGTTGTTCTCCCTCTGTACTAGTTCATCCTCAGCCCACCTCGAGGCCAATCCACCACAAAGCAGGAGTAGGGTTTTACACCGCAAGGTGGCCCGAACCTGGGTAAACTGCTGAGTCCCTTTCCTTTCCTGTTCATCGAGCTAGGCGGTGAGATCGACGAGTCGGTAGGCTGGGGAGATCGAGTTCTTCGCACGCACCCCAGAGTTCGAACCTTTCTTGGGTCTGCGGAGCCCTGAATCCGACATTTGGCGCGCCAGGTAGAGGTGCGTCAGAGCCTCTCTTCGGCCGGCCGATTCACCGCCGTTCCACCGTTCTGATGGCCAACGCTCCTCGAGCTCATGTTGAGCACTGGGCCGCTCGTCCTGCCCTGGTGGCGCCCTCTGCCCAAGAAGATCTCCACTCCGCGCTCCTCGCAGCCCGCATGCCGGCCGGCGCCGTCGGCCGTAGGCGACATGGACCACTTCCACCCGCTCCCACGCTGCGCCGCAACCGGGCCACCACGCGATCTTCGAGCTTTGCCGCGGCAACGGCGCTGCACACCCGCTGGGAGCAGGCGAACACACGAGCCGCGCTTGTCGTGGCATGGGAGCTGCTGCGATGCAGGCTAGCGGAAGGCGGCCACGACGCCTTGTTGGAGCGGGTCGCCGAGCTGCTGGACACCGCCTGCAGGGGTGCGGTGCCCTTCTGCACCTTACCTACGCCGCGAGCGTTGCCGGGGGAGCGCGCCGGCCCTCACTACGACCACGCGCCCTCCCCCAGGGGGGCCGGAGGGCCCCGCGGCGCCGGCCTGGCTTGCGGTGCCGTTTGTCCTACCCAGGATGCGTTACCCCCGGGCGCCGCAGAGCTGCGCGGCCCCTCCTAGGCCCGCGCCGAGATGCCACTCTGCGGTCGTGGTGACCTGGCGCCAAGGATGGCGAGCAACAATGCCGGATGGCCGGGCGACGGCTCGGGGATGGCAGCTTCGGGCACCCCTGTGCCCCCACCGACGGACTCGCTGTATGTGCCAAGAGGAAGCCCCCGCCTGTTCCCCTCGCGAGCCTAGGCATCGGGACCACATGAGGCCGAGGCTCTTCGCAGGCCACCTCGAAGCTTCACCGGCAACTTCGACGACAACAGCCACCAGGTACCATCAATATCTCAGGGGCACGATTACACTAACCATGGACCGCAGGTGAACCAAGTCACGGCAACGGCCGTGGACCTCAGGACGATGGCCCCGCCTCAAGCGGATGGAATGCACTGGGAGCTGCGCGGGGGGAGCCCAGTGCCAGGGCCTCCCCCGCACCGCATGGAGCAAGGCGCCGCCATGACTACGGCGCACGCCGCTCGGAGGTAGGTCCTCCGCCGGGGAAGGCGCCGGCGAGCCCTTCCCCCCGGTGGGGGGCCTGCTATCGCCGGGGCACCGCCAGCATCCCCCTTGCCCCTTGGTCTCGTCCTGGTTTCCGGACGCCCCAATGGTGGTCGGGGCAGGCGCAGGGCGGGGCCCTCGCCTGGCGCCAAGGACACCCGTGAAGATCTCCGCTCGTGACACTCTCACGTAATAATGAGTTGGGGCTGTACACGCCCCGGAGTCTCCTGAGTGCCGCCCTCGGTCCTCACGGGGGCTCCCACCCATGTCCAAGTGGAAGCACCATGCTCCGCGCTGGCCGTCGACACTGTCCCCCAATGACTATGCCCACGCCCAGTGGAAGCACTTAGCTCCGCGCTGGTGAGAAGACTAGTCTAGGTGCCGGACGCGGCTGTTTGTTTCGCCCTCTTTCTGTAACCTAGTTTGTCGGTGTACTAAGTATTGGGCCATTTGTACCCCGTACTTGTGCACGGGCAATTGTAGCCATACTCGCGGCAAGGCTTGTCGGGGAACAGTTCGAGGTTGGCTCAGGCCACCAAGGAAATTCTCAAGTCAAAGATCTAAGGATCAGTAGATAAGAAGAGCTGGAATCCGAAGGCCAGCTTCCCCGACAAGATCTTGCCGGGGTGGCCTGCGAAGCCCGGCAAGATTCGGCGCCCGGCAAGGCTCGGCGCCCAGCAAGATTCAGCACCCGGTAAGATTTTGTTGCTGTGCCACCGCTCTGGTACAGCAACAAACCCGACATTTTGGGTCCTTCTTTGGATGCGTGGCGACGCGCCAGTGGAGGAGAGCTTAAGCGGTGCTGATGGGATGGCCCCTTTTTCCATCCCCAAGAAAGTGAGGACACCTAAACGGACACCTCACGGTGCATTAAATGCCTTCGTCCTAATCCGTCAGGGGTTAGGTATGATAACTCTGTAGCTACTTTACACCTCAATGTATGTACATTGTGCCACTGTGGTGACCCCTTGGTGGTATAAAAGGAGGCCCAAGGCAACTGCTACAGGGGAGGACGATCTTCTGGCCCATTCTACATGCGTAGCTGCTCTTTGAACGTACTGTTCACTGTGAGCGCTCCTGGAGCCTGGGCTCAAGAACATCGATAATAAAACAAGGCAGGAGTAGGGTTTTACGCTGATTAGCGGCCCGAACCTGGGTAAAATCGCCCCGCGTCGATCGTTGGTTCTGCTCTTTGCGCATACCTCTCCCCCCGCCGAATCATAAAGGGGTCCCTTAGGATCCCATAGGTGTCGCACGCCGACACAGTTGCCATTTTTTGGAATGAAATTTGGAGTTTCGTGTGCTTATTAAAAGAAAAAAAGGGGAGATTTTTCAATTCGTGGTGTTTTCTCGCCTTTTGGTTTACGTTAAAAGCAAAGCTCATGCCTGCTGCCCCCCCCCTCGTGACCACCCAGCGAGCGGGGGCTGGGCATGGTGTGCGCACTGCGCGCGCTTGGGCCAGCCCAAGCGATGCCGAGGGCCCCTCGGGGCCAAAGGCGCATCTGCCGCAGGACCACTGCGCGCACGCTCTGCCGCGACTCGGCAGTCAGGTCCTCGCGCGGCGCTCTCAGGCGGGCCTGCAGGCTCCTCAGGAGGCTTGAGCCCTCACATACCCCTGCGGGGCCCGCCTCAGGAAGGAAGCGCCCTCACGACACAGGAACCCGTCCAAGACCGCCAGCACCGAAGATAAGTCACAACGAACTACTCTAGTAGGGGGCCCTCCTGCCCTCGGCAGCTCGTTTCAAAATTAATTTAGAAGGCATATCATCGTTTCATGCATAACCGGGGAACCCCCACCAAAAAATACTTTCCATGCCCCACGGGGCCATGCCCGAAGTTGTGTTATGCAGGTCAGGATCGGAAAGGAAACGTAAGCTTAGCAAGACGCGCTGCCATCAGCGTCGCCATCTTTATCATCACCATCGTCGCACCACCCTCTTCAGCTGCGAGCACGTCCACGCCATCTTCACAGGCGAACTCCGCGACCAGGTCGTCCACATGGTCATCCACCGAGCTCACCAGGTCACCCTGCGTGACCCTGGGCACGGGGGCTATCGCGGCGTTGAAGTCGAAGTCAGGATCAAGGCTAAGAAGGTAGCTGAAGACACGCGAGAACGCGCGCCCGAGGAGTCCCTTTCTTCTTTCCTCAATGAGCTGGCGTGCCCTCGTGGCCTGGTCTTCTAGACGGGTCACGACTTGGGTAAAGAAGTGGAGGTAGCCGGCGTCATCAGCCTCGTGCGGGCGGGAGACGCTCTCTTCACAGATGGTATCCAAGGCCCGGTTGGCCCGGGCCCTGAGGTCCTCAAGCATCGAGGAGCGCTCGCGCTGCATCGTCCGGCGGTGGTTCGCTTCGTTCGTAGCTTTCTCCACAAGAGACGTGACACCCGCGACCTGCTGCTGAAGTGAGGACAAGTCGGCTTGGGTGGAGGCCCGAGCCTCCTTGGCGGTCATCTCGCGCTGCTCTGCCGCGGCAAGCTTCGCCCTGAGGGAGTCGGTCCTGCCCTGCAACTCAACCTGCCACTATTGGAAGCGCATCTCTTGGAGCCTCAGCTTCCGGCGGTATTCGCCAACAAGAGCCCCGCGAATCTCCGCCACCCTTCGGTCGATCTCCTGCTGGATCCTAGCCTCCCGGGCGGCAACGGCGTCTTCAGCCGCGACCACTTGGCGCTCCCTCACCTCCAGCCGCTCGAGCTCCAGGTTATGTTCCGAGATCTCAAGCGCCAGCGCATCCTCATGCGCCTGGCCTCCTTTCTCATCCGAGGGGGCCTCGCTCGGCGGTGCCGCCAAGGTGGCCCTGCGCTCCTGGACCTACCGCTCGAGGGTGGCGTTCGACGCTTGAAGTTCCTTCTCCCGCTCCTTGGCCGCCTCGCGATGGCGGTCAGCAGCGATGGCCTCCTCCAGGGCGCGGGCGCAGGCCTCATGAGAAGCTGCGAGGGACGCTGCGGCGTCTGCACGAGTGCGCTCATGCTGCAGATGCCCAAGGTTGATGGCGACCTTCAGCTGGTACAACTCGTGCACCAGGCGGAGGCCTTTCGCCTCTAGGCGCACGTCGACATCGACAAGCTCTCCTCCAAGCCGACTCAGCGTGCCCATTGCTTCCTGGAAAAGGTCATGGCAGACGGCATTGCGCCCGCGCGCGAGCTCCAGCGCGTGGCCAAGCCCTTCCTCAGCGCCGGGGGCTGCCGCAGAAGCGCGGAGCGGCTCGCTCGTCTCTGACAAATGGCTGGCGGGTGGCGCTCCCCCAGCCGTTTCCCAGGCCTTGGTGGAGGCGTTGGGCGGCGTGGCCTCGCCACTCGAAGATGAAGCCGGTGCTGGGGCCGCCCGGCCACCGGCAAGGACCAGTGGAGGAGCCCTTGGCATGCCTCCTGCGCCCCAGAAGTGACCATGAAGGAAGGACGCTGGGAGCGTAGGCCCGCGGCCCCCTGAGGCGCATCCATCTCGCGGGCTAACTCCATGCCTCGCGCAAGCGTATGGCGCAGGGGGCTTGGAATCACGAGCGGACCAAGGGCCCCCGGAGATCGCCCCCCAGGAGATTTTGCCGCCGCAACCAAAGGGGTCCTGGGGAGCTAGAGTCAGAAAAGGACGCGACACGAGAAGACGCACAAAGATAAGTTACTTACTCATCCACAGCCACCCACACCCTCTGTTTTAGGGGCCGAGGTCGTCGCCACCACAGCTCCAGAGTCCTTTCCTCTTGCGAAGCGCCCCAAGGTCTAGACGAGGTGTGCCGAGGGTTGGCGCCTTGCCCTTCGTGACTGGACTGCGGGTAGCCACCTCGGGAGTCGCCACCTCAGGAGTTGCTACCCCAGGAGCAGCCATCTCGGGAGCAGCTATCGCAGAAGCACCGGATAGCGCCCGCCCCACGGCAGTCGCCTCGGGAGCACCCAGCGGCGCTCGCCCCCCTGCAACCACATCAGGGGCGCGCACCGTAGGATCGGCGAGCATAGGAGCCACCAAGATGGGATTCTCGCGAGGCCCTTCAAGGCCCTCCGGGTGCAACCCCCACCCGTCGAAGAGGGGCATTTGCTTCACGAAGTCCTCTTTGTTTGATCAGTGGTACAAGAGGCATCCCTTCTCCGGAAGCGCGGTAGGCGCTGGGTCACCAATCAAGAGCTCAAGCATCGTGCGCAGCGTCTTGGAAGGGAGCGAGGGCACCTGGAGCCTCATGGGGTCATTGGGGCCGGTGAAGGCCCACATTGGGCGAGAGTGGCGCTGGAGCAGGGCGATGCGCCGCCGGACGAACTCCCTCACCACCATCGACGCTGTCACCCCTGCCTTCTTCAATTTGGCCAGCCTGGACCAGACGCAGGCGGGTCGACGAGTTTCACGTGCCCCCAGCCGGAGCTGGGTTCCGCCGACGCTTGCGGTAGCAGGAGCAGGGGCTGAGCATGGCGGCGTCCACATACACCCACTGCTTTCGGAATCCCTTCACATCCGGGTGGAGCATGAAGTCGATACCAGACGAAGCAAGAAGAAATGACGGAGCAAGGAGATAGATGGAGCAATGCCCACCATAGCCTCACACAAGAAGGTGAAGGCGGCAAGGAGGATGATGGACCCGGGGTCCAGATGCAGCGCTTGGATCTGGTAATGCGAAATTGTGGCATTGAAGAAATCAGAGAAAGGAGGGACCAAGCCAGCCAGGAGAGCATGAAGGTGAATGGGGATCTCGGTGGCCCCCATGTCGGCCATGGCCCGGGAGGCAGGCCAGACCGTCGTCGCCTTCCACTCGTTGGAATCAGCGGCGAGGGCCGACCGGACCTTGTCCAACCCCTCCTGGTTGATCACCGTTGATCGATCAAGCGCGGGCTCCAGACCCGACCGGGATTCGGTGGGCGCGCAGGCCTTCCCCTTCTTCTTCGACCTTGGGGCCATGGCGTCAAGGGGAATTGTCGCCAGCGCCGAATCTGGAAGAAGAGCCGCAAGTTCGCAGGAAAGAGGCGAAGCCAAAGGCAAGCGCGGCGGGCAATGATGGCAGAGCTGCGCTCGCAATAGGCAGTCGTCAAGTCTGGCAGATGCCGAGGCTGCATGGGGAAGTGGAGACGCCCACGTCCCATCAAGCGCCATGTGTCGACCGGGCCCGCAGGCAATTGGGGCCCGCGGCACTTCGCCCTTGCCCTTTGGCTTCGCCTCGAAGCCAAGTCCGAGCACGCCTTGGGCCCGAGGGCTGCTGTCGGCGTTCTGGGAACCGGGGTACCCAGACTTGCCTGCCTGCAGCCCACAGCGTGGCTTCATCAGCGGCCTGGTATGGACCTTCTCCAGCATCAACAACACAAGACCCTCACGAGGGGCCGAGCCTCGCGAGGCGGACGACGCCAAGACCTCCAGAGGGAGCGGCTTCCCCAGGCCAGCTCCTGTGGAGCGGAGATTTCCATGCAAGCCCCACCTCATGAGGTTCAGATGACACAAGCCATGACGACCAAGGCCAGGGGGCGCCAGCAGGCGCAGTACAACAGATTTCCTCTTCGGTGCTAAGGAAGCAAGCACAGGCGCAGAGTCCCAAGGAATCAGCCAAAGGTTTCCATTCCTGTGCTACAAAACCAGGATGGCAGGACGGAGGTCATCGCCGAGCCCACCACGACGTCACGACCAGAAGCTTTGCAGGCGAAGACCACCTTTCATCAGGATAAGATGTACTACTTGTCTCCCTTCAAACTTGGCCGTTGTGGGATCCCTTCCCGCCTTCATTTTGGGGGAAGAGGACCGAGGCCAATATAAATATAGCTGGGCCACCACCATAGGAGGAGGAGGAGACCCAGAGCATCATCACCAGCTCACACCAGCACAAGAACACTCCTCCTAAGGTTGTTCTCCCTCTGTACTAGTTCATCCTCAGCCCACCTCAAGGCCAATCCACCACAAAGCAGGAGTAGGGTTTTACACCGCAAGGTGGCCCGAACCTGGGTAAACTGCTGAGTCCCTTTCCTTTCCTGTTCATCGAGCTAGGCGGTGAGATTGACGAGTCAGTAGGCTAGGGAGATCGAGTTCTTCGCACGCACCCCAGAGTTTGAACCTTTCTTGGGTCTGCGAAGCCCTGAATCCGACAGGCCTGGCTAGCGGTGGGAGTAGGGTGGGGCGGTGAGGCCTGCGTGGCAGCACGGCAGGCCACAGGAGGCAGGAGCAGGCGGCACGGCCGGCGCTAGTTTGGGCGGCTGGAGCAAGAAGACCAGAGGTTGAAGAAGCACGATGACCGTTGGATGGACATCGTACGGTCACCACAGCTAAAATCCTTTATATTGACTAATTTGACAATGCCCTGCATCTGCGTCAACTTAGTAGGCCCACAAGTCAGCCTCCAAATATGGTGGGACCGACCTAGCAGCAGGGGTATTCATTATTTTTGTGCGTATTAGCTGGTGGATCTGAGCTGTCAGCAGGGGGAATGTTTTTTCGTGAAATACAGAGGCCCTTCCGGTCGGTCCCAGCTGTCGGGAGGAGGAATCATTATTTTGTGCATAATAAGGAGGCACTTCCTACTCGCAAAAAAAAGAGGAGGCACTTCCTTGCGTGCGGCCATGGACCCAGCTGTCAGCCTCTCCACGTACAGTCCTCTTCTGACGGATGTCGTTCGTTGACCACGCCGTGCCGAGAGCACCAAGGCGGTGGACGACGGCGAGGCCAAGTAAGGGAACGACCCGGAGCCAAGGAAGACTCGGCAGTTGTTTCCCACGCGGAGTGGATACGAGGGTTTACTTGTTCGGCCGCAGTGTGAGGCTGCCGTCGCCGGAAAATAACAGGAGGTGTGGGTGAGTAGAGGGATAGCCAGGCCAGGGATGCGAGTATGGTGGGGCCGTGAGGCCTACCCGGCAGCACAGCCGGCCATGGGAGGCGGGAGCAAGCGGTTCTACCGGCGCTGGTTTGGGCGGCTGGAGCAGGAAGATCAGAGACTGAAGAAGCACGATTACTGTTAGATTGACATCTAACGGTCTAACGCTGGTAGAGTCGATTGTTGACTAAGTTTCTTTTTTTGAGAAACCTTGTGTACGCATGAACTTAGTAAGCCCACAAGTCAGCCTCCAAATCTGTGGCAGACAACATAGAGCCCATTTGCTATTTTTAATAATTTGCAGCCCATTTGCTAATTCTTAAGGAATTTATTACAGCCCATTTTCTGCCTAGGACCACGGTCAAAAAGTTTGACCTTATTTTGCATATTTCAGTGGAGTCCGAACTGTTTTAATCCAGAAATGATAAACATTTATTTTTTAAGAACTTATTGATTTGCCAAATAAAATATCGTTTTGGTTTTGTAAGCTAATAAGACGTGGGACAATTGAGTTGGTTTTAGGGAAAACCAGTGGTAAAAAAATCAGTGCTGGGAGGAAAAAAAATAAGGATGTAAAGATGAAAAGGGAACTTTATGTATTTTCAATATAATAATACGTGTATATGAACTAGTAAAACTATAGGTAGAGATTAGAAAACGGAAGTAGGACATGGCGTTTCAAGAGGAAAATAGAACTGGGTTGTGTGCTTGATTCAGTAAAAAAACTGCCTACAGATGTTCTAAGAGAAAATATAACTAAGGCTGGCGGGCCAGAGGCCAGTTGATACCTGCTGGATCTTTGTGCCCCATTGTCGTCATGGGCTGGGCCTGTTAAAAACAAAACCAAGCCTGGGCACTCTACAGCCCAGTTGAAACTTGCTCGACCTGAAAAAACAGTATACCTGCTGGATCCCTGTTATCAGTCTGTACTTGCAGAATTCTCTCGTTTATTGACTACGTTGAAAACTTCATGGGTTTCACCGTCTCAGACGTCAGGATTATTTTTCCATCATGATAATAAGTGCATGCACTTGCTTGCGTACGGCCATGGACCTTCTGGTTCCGTACGGTTAGGCTCTGTATGGACAGCCGTCTTGTGGTTCCACGGACGAATTTCATGCAAATCGAATGGTTTTCAGTGAAAGCAGACTAAATTCATTGCATTTTACATATTTCTTTTCATTATGGAATATTTTACATATTTCAACTAATAATAACCGACTAGGCCTTTTTTTAGTCCATGGGAGGCGCTTCACGATCGAGGTCGCGACACTTAACTGTTCTGGAAGGCCCAAATCCATCGCTCCTCTCTTTTAACAATTTGCAGCTGGGCTTGGCATGCCACAGCCCAGTTCCGATGTGCTGCGTCCAACTATCAGCCTGTGAAACCGGATGGATCCCCTGCGTACTTCGAAGATGTAAAAAAATTGGAGAACTGGGAATTCGAACGGCAGGTGCTTATGCTACCCATCAAATAAAAATTAGGTGCCTGAAAGTTCGTTTCGAAACAAATGATTCAGCTTTATATCCACGTCGACCCTCAACATGATGGTTGGAAGAAAATGCCAAGTTCATACCGAAAGATCCTTAACAACAATACCAACTTGCAGACAACCAGGTAGTACAAGTACCAATACCAAACCAACTTATAATCTTTTTAGTCCTGGCGCTAGTGTTCGTCTGGTAGAAAATCTTGCAGAGGACCAGCTCCCACTCCTTCTCTTGCTCCAGGTCCCCGAGGTGGTACTGGTGCATCACCCAGTTGGTCCTCTGCTGGTCGGAAGTTCTTGTTGGTGTGCAGCACCAGAACCTTTTTGCTGCCCGTCTGCCGGCCATTGACCATCACCGGCAAGGTATTGCCGGTCTTGTGCCACATCGTGTGCATGCCGCACTCCGACCATATCTTGCGACGCGTCCGTGTGCCCCTTTTGAATGCCCTGGAGTTGCGCTGGAAGAAATGCTTGCTTAGGCCACTCAGTGTGATACCTGTAGTATTGTCGAATACAAGTTTTAGTGTACGTAGTTGGCATTTTCATAACATCTTTGGCATGTTGCAGTCACTTGTTTCACTTTTTATTAACTGTCAAATTGTAATTGCTTCACTAGGTCTGCATCTAAAAAGACAAATAGAGCTATAAACAAAGGAATATGTTTGTGCAAGTAAACGGCCGATCGGTGTCTCACCTGGAAGTTTCTCAGGATGGGTGTAGCATATGTCGTGCTCGCTATCGATGGTTGGTATGAACAAATCTAGGAGAGGGTGAGATCTCACGCTGTCAGCACTCACTTTGGCCTCAAGGTGCTCGATCAGCTCCTGATCCGTGGGATCGAACTTGACGCCAGCCGGCAGCACCGGCCAATCCTTCTTGGACTTGCATCGGTTTATTCCAGTTAAATGGTACTCAATGTATGATTAATCAACTGTTTTAAGTAAATGATCAAAGATTTCAACAGATAAGTGGTACTCCAAATCTGAAGTCCACAATACCCGAACAAACTGGGGTCTTGGCTTCATTACTACATGTATGTAACACCCCCAGTGGTTAACTACAGTAATTCCATTTTGATAATGCCAAGTCAGCATGATTAACAGTGCACGACCATCATTTGCATCATAATGCTTTTCAACTCCTAACTCAAAATTCAAATTTAAGTGAAAGTGGAAAATAAAAGTTGCCTGAACCTGAAAACTAAAATGTGCATCATGTTGCCAATATTCTCATAGCATTTATAAAAATGATTGCAACATTTGTTGGAATTGTAAAAGGACTCGAACAACAAGGAACAGCAGCAACATAACACTGTTTAATCCTTTTTCAATTTAAATAAAATCCAAACAAAAAGATATGGACCCCAAACCAATTTCTAGCAGTGACAGATAATGCACTGTAAATAATGGAGCAAGTCTCATATTTTACAAAAGTCTTTTGGACTAAAAATAAAAGACAAAACAGAAAAAGGAATAAAGAAAAACAGAAGAAAAAAAAGAAAAAAAAAAGGAGAACCCCCCCCCCCCCCCCGACTGGGCCTCGGCCCAGCCAACCACCGGGCGCCAGGCCCGGCCATGCCGGCGCCTACATATCCGCCTACCCCCCCCCCCCAACCCCCCCGGTAACAATCCCCATAAATCCCCCCCCCCTCGCTCCTCTCCCCTCCCCCTCCCCCCCCGATCCAGAAATTCTGATCGGGATCGAACCCCGTCGCCCGCGCCGCCTCGGCGCCCGTCGCCGGCTCCCCGACGCCATCGCCGGCCTGCCTGCCCCCGCCGCCGGCCGCCTCCTCCTCCTTGCCACGCTCGCAGCCCCGCTGCCTCAACCGCGCCAGCGTCACCCACCGTCCGCCCGACCCCGTCCCCGACGTCGCCCCTCCACCTCCGCCGTCCGTCCCCGACCTGCCTCGCCCCTCTCCTCTCTTCCTCTCCTGTCGCCTCCCTACGCCCACCCCTCTAACCCTAACCGCCTCCTCCACTCGACCCCCCTCCCCTGGATCGGACCGGGGCAGAGGCGCCAGACCAGACTACAGAGACAGGATACACCCTACATCAAACAGAACCAATCTCCAGCTCGGTGTGCTCTCCACCTCCGCGTCTCCTTCTCTTCTTAAGCGTCCTTCTCTCGACCTCTGCTCCTCATTCTTCTCATCTAATCTCTTCTTCCCCCGCTCGTACCAAAGGTGCCTGAAAGTGCGCGCATGCTCATCTGCTTAATCTCTCCGTTCGAAGTCCTTACCGGGGGAGCGGTGGTGAGCGTGTGGGAAGTCTCCTCCGCGCAACGCATTCTGCTTCTCCCCTGCCTCTCGCTCCTCTTCTCTCTCTCGCGGCAGGTAGACGGTCCGATCTTCTCCGTGCTGTGTCGTTCTCACTCTTGAGCGTGCCCTTGCTCCAGTCCTCTTCCCTCATCGTCCGCCGTCGCTTCTCTTCGCTCTCCATCATCCCCGTCCGGCCCCGCTGTTAGCCCGCGCCCCTCTCCTCTCCTCTCTCCCTGACACGGCCGCCCCGCCTCGCCGCCAGTCCCGCCTCGCGCACGGCCTCACCCTTCCATCCCCGTCGCTCGTCCCCTGCCCCCCCCCTCCGCCCCGAGCCGCCCACCGTTTCGCCGGCGCTCATCACACAAGCTCTGCGTATCCCGCTCCCCACTCCCCTCTCTTCCCTCTCCTTCTTCCCTTCTCACTCATCCCTAACCTCCTCTCTCCCCGTTCTCCCCTCCTCTCTCTTCCCCCCTTGCACCGCTCGGTCTCCTTTTCCACTTTCCCCTTACCTTTTTTGCCTTCCACCCTCGTCCTTTAAGGCTCTTCCCTCTCCGGCAGCCCCCCCACTTTTACCCGAACACTACCCCCCAAATACATAAATCCATTCGAACTTACCTAATTGAAATATTCTTAATCCTGATTAGGTTAATTTAATTAAGTAGTTAGTGTTAATTAAACAGTAATTTAATTAGTTAATCACTAATTAACCTAACAGCCTATGACAGTGGGACCCACTGGTCCTGACGTCATGCTGACGTCATGCTGACTGTCAGCAAGACACTGTTTCGGATATGTTAATTTTAAATAATTAATTAAATTCCAGAAATTAATAATCTTTAGAAAATCATATAAAATAATCCGTAGCTCAGATGAAAATCTTTGTACATGAAAGTTGCTCAGAACGACGAGACGAATCTGAATACGCGGTCCCGTTCGCCCGCCACCTCCCTAACTATCTCGAACTTGCAACCGTTCCCCTCTTATCCTCTGTCCGATAATTCCAAGACCGGGAAATATCGTCAGATATTCTCCCGCTCCGTCTGTTACGTGTGATGCTGCGTTAGACTACCCCTAGCAACCGTGTATCGTATTTGTCATGCTCATGTTTGCTATATATTTATACTGTTTCCTCCTCCCCCTCTTCTCTCTCGATAGCCCCCCGACCCTGACGTCGTCCCCAGACCGACGCGCTCCGGATCCCGAAGACACCATAGACGACCTAGCCCTTGCCGCCGAGCAACCAGGCAAGCCCCTCCCTTGAGCCTACCGATATCGCCCATTCTAAATTTCTCATGCTTGCATTAGAATTACTGCTGCTGCTGCTTTACCTATTCTGATGCATAGCCTGTTCATTGTACACCTACTGTTGATAATTACCTACATATCCTAAACTGTTTAGTCTAGGCTGGGTAGAGACCTATCAGTGACCCCACTTATCCCGACTGCCCGCGCTGGATCGTAAGAGACCCCGATCAATGGGATTGAAGACCAGGACCCACCCCGCACATCCACCCCCCTTAGTTGATACGACACTCCCCACTTACTATCGAGTGCCGAGGGTGAAACCTCTTGTAGGCACTTCTGATGTTAACTCTGTAGAGTAGCTATTCGGTCGTGGTCATCGAGGGTGATTCCTCCTTCACCGCTTCCGATAACGACGCTGTCCTACAACACCTCAGTGTGGACCCAGTGAGGGTGATTCCCCCTAGTTCACCTTGATGGATACATCGAGTGGGAATTCAATGAGGGTGATCCCTCGGATTCCCTGATGTTATGGACACACGCGGATACTTGGACCTTACTTGTACTTGAAAGGTGGGTCCACCGAGGGGTACCCACTGTGATGTGAAGGCGGGTTGCCAGTGTGGTGCCCGAGTGGTGATACGAGGCGCGGCCGGGCAATTCTTAACCCTTGCCGCAAGTCCTCGAGACGGGGCGACGGGGTCACATCTTTCGTGAGTCTCTCTGCTCGTTACCGCAAGCCCCTATCCTATTGATTGGATATTTGATCCGAGCAGGCCTCTGGTCTATAGCACTAACCATCACGTGGGCATAGTTATGGCGTTCTGCTCGTAGCATCAGCCGAAAGCTCTGTCAGACGTCTTTCAGCCTTGCGGCCGGGACGGACCGCGCCCCCCTGTGCCTGGCTTCCCCCTGCACGCAACGACTCGGAGTGCACAGGGCGATGGCCCAAGACCTCGAGCGCTTAGGATGTAGACCGACGGGGCCTCTCTGCTGAGCTGTAGGTAGGGTTGCGATGTGTCGTTTGGCCGAGGCCGGCATGACCCAGGAAAGTGTGTCCGGCCGAAGTTATCGAGCGTGTTGGGTAAGTTGGTGCAACCCCTGCAGGGAAGAACACTTCTATCGATAGCCGGTCTCACGGTAAAGGACACTTCGGAGTTTGTATCCTGTTGATACAATTTAAACTGTAACTGTGATGAGACCTGTATATATGGCTCTGGGATTGCTTCTCGCAGGGAGTCGAGAAGGGATCTCAGGACGAGGTTGATGAATGTATGGCTCTGGGATTGCTTTCTCCGCAGGGAGTCGAGAAGGATCTCTAGGTGAGGTTGATATTTATTACTGCTCACATTATATGGTATTGTTCTACTCTCTTCTACTGCTGGCAAGAAAACCGCTGAAAGATGCTAGTCTTCGATAGGACTAGGCCTTCTCTCTACTCTGGCATTTCTGCAGCTAGTCCACATATACAGCCTCCCCTTGATAATGTTGCATATGTAGTGTAATCCTTGCTTGCTGTACTTCTGAGTACTCACGGTTGCTTTGTTTTCCTTTTTCTCCCATATCAGTTTGACGTGACCAGAGGACGACGGCAGCCCTGAGACAGATGCCCCGCCGATCGTTACTACTAACTACCAAGAGGATGGATACTACACTACGAGTGACTGACGACCAGGAGTAGGATCGAGGGTCCCAGGCAGGAGGCCTTCGCCTTTCGATCGTAGTGTTTTATTTTGCCGCCCCGCCTTTCTAAAGGCTTTTCTGTTTCTATTTCATATCTGTACTCAGATTCTGATGCTTCCGCTGATGCTTGTTCGCAAGCTTATGTATTCGAGCCCTCGAGGCCCCTGGCTTGTAATATAAGCTTGTATGACTTTATGTATGTTTTAGAGTTGTGTTGTGATATCTTCCCGTGAGTCCTTAAGGCTTGATCGTGTGCATTTGCGTGTATGGATAGTGCACGATCGGGCCGGGGGCGTCACAAGTTGGTATCAGAGCCGACTGCCTGAGGAACCCCCTTTCCACTCCTTGGCCGAAGTTGAGTCCTAGAACCGAAACTGTTTACTAATTGGCTGTTGGCTTACGGGCCCACGTCGCCAATTGGGTGTACTAGGATCTTTTAACTCCTCGCCTTTACTCTGGGACTCTGACCTCTCTCTATTCGGGTTAAAGTTTTACTAACTCCAACATTTTTTTAGGATCTCGTCTCACATCCACCCGAGTTCTGAAAATATTCCCCTTGCTTCAGATTATGGGCCAGGTTTCTGCCTTACAGGGTCCTCTTATCGAGCACCCTGTGTTGTCACTTGCAGATTCCTCCTCGCTCCAACAGTTTCCTCCGACGAGGATCTAGCCTTTGCTATTCTCGTTGTGTACTTCCATATACGGTGCCTGCGCGCCGCCTAGATGTCCTGCCTTTTCCTTTTCACTGTTCGTAATGCCGGATGCTAACCAGGCTATGTGTGGCTTTGAATGTCTGGTGCGATATGATGAAGTAATCTATTGCACTTCCTTCTGTTGTGCGTTTACTTCATAAATAATTCCATACACCTGCAAGTTACTAGCTAAATTGCCCCTGTTGATTTGGCAGGATGGCTGCGATCCTCCACATCCACCCTATATTGCCCGCATGATACAGCAGTTTTGAAATCAACACCGTCAGCAGTTTGAGCTTAACCGTCAGTTTATACCCGGGATATTGGCTCAGCTTCCAAACCAGAAGCTCAGCAATAGACTGCTCCATAACTCTGCCAGAATTCATGCGCCTCAATCCGTCTGTTTCCCGCAACTCCACCAATCCTATGGATGCTGATGATTGGCTTCGTGACATCCTGTTTTGAAATGGAGTCAGCTAATGTTGCCCCTGACATTTTACGTCACCTCTTCGCGACATTCCACCTAAAGGGCCCAGCGCTCAATGTGGGAAAGCCACAAGGGTCATGTTGCCCTGCTTGAAACCGTAACCACTTGGCAGGAATTTCAGTCGACTTTTCGTGCACGGTCATTCCTCAGCCTGATGGACCCAGAAGAAGCAGGAGTTTCGCAACTACTACCCAGGGCACAATGACTGTGGATGAATATCAGAGAAATTTCTCGAATTGTCCCGCTCATGCTGAAGATGACGTCTGCACTGACGCCCGCAACAGGATAAATTTCCGTGAAGGACTCCGTTCTGACATAAAACTCGCACTTGCAGTCCATGATTGCACAAACTACGCAACGCTTGTCAACAAATCTTTCCAAGTTGAAACAGCTCTGACTGAATGCCAGGAGTCGCTCAAGCGCACTCATGGAGCTGGCTCATCATCGGGTCAGCCTGTTCAGAAACGACGAGTCTGGATCCCACACAATGTTCATCACCGACCTGCTCCAACACCAAGGCCGTCATATGTTGCACCTCGTCTGCCTTCACCGCCGAGACAGCTATCGGTTCATGATGGACCGCCTAATGTTACGGCTTCTCCTCAGGATGCCCCATGTCCTCCTGATGGTCGTACGAAGGGCCATCGAACCCATCGTTGTAGGAATCGTAAGGCCAGGATGTCTGCTATGGACCGAGGCCAGGTCACTCACGTCAAAATGGGAGAAGCTCGTGAGTCTACAAAAATCGTGATGGGAACTCTGTCAGTTAATTCAGTTGCAGCTTCTGTTCTCTTTGATTCCGGGGCATCACATTCCTTTGTGTCTCAACAATTTGCTCAGCAGCATGAGCTACCTCTAGAGTTATTGCCCACACCATTAGAGATTATCACTCCCCGTTCCAGGTGGCAAACCAAGATGGTAAGTCACAACAATCAAATCGAGATTGAAGGGTTGATATTCTCTGCTTCCCTTATTGCTCTTGGACCTTCCGACATAGACATCATTCTCGGTATGGACTGGTTGACAGCCCATAATGCTTTGATTGACTGCGCTGCTAAGACAGTCCAGCTCACTCATCCTTCCGGACAGACACTCAGATACTCGGCTCGAACAGTTCAGGACGCCGAAGCTCAGATTTATCTTCTGAATGCATTGAATGCTTCACCTCTTGAAGGCATCGAGAACGTTCCAGTTGTTCGTGATTTTCAAGATGTATTTCCAGAAGAACTTCCAGGAATACCCCCTGCTAGAGCTGTCGAGTTTGTCATCGACTTGAAGCCTGGCACAAGTCCTATTGCGAAGCGCCCTTATAAGATGCCTCCGCATCACCTTTTGGAACTTAAGGAAGAAATCGACACGTCACTTAAGAAAGGTTTCATCCGCCCCAGTTCCTCTGCTTGGGGAGCACCTTCACTCTTCGTTAAGAAGAAGGATGGAACTAACCGATTGGTTCAGGATTATCGACCAATCAACCAAGCAACAATTCAGAACAAGTATCCGCTTCCTCGGATCAATGATTTGTATGATCAACTTGTTGGTTCCTCAGTATTCTCTAAGCTTGATTTGAGATTGGGTTATCATCAGATCCGTGTTCGTGAAGAGGATATTCCGAAGACTGCTTTTGTTACTCGCTATGGCTCTTATGAGTACACTGTCATGTCATTTGGCTTAACCAATGCTCCAGCCACATTTTCCCGTCTGATGAATTATATCTTCATGGATTACCTCGACAAGTTCGTCGTGGTATATCTAGATGATATTCTGGTTTATTCAAAGAATAAGGAAGAACATGCTGAACACCTCCGTCTTGTACTGGAAAGGCTCCGAGAACACCAACTGTATGCCAAATATTCTAAATGTGAATTCTGGTTGTCTGAAGTGACATATCTCGGCCATGTGATTTCGAAAGATTGCATTGCCGTTAACCCAGAACGAGTTCAGGCTATACTTGACTGGACTCCTCCGAAGAACGTCAAGCAAGTGAGAAGTTTTCTCGGTCTTGCAAGTTATTGCCGTCGTTTTGTCGAGAATTTTTCTAAGATTGCTAAGCCTTTGACTGATCTGCTTCACAAGGGCGTTAAGTTTGAATGGACAGAAAAATGTCAGGAAAGTTTTCAAACACTCAAGGACAAGCTAACTTCTGCTCCAGTTCTTGCTCCTCCAGATTCTCGCAAAGACTTTGTGATCTATTGTGACGCATCCCGTGAAGGATTAGGCTGTATCCTAATGCAAGAGCGTAAAGTGATTGCCTATGGCTCTCGTCAGTTGCGACCGCATGAAGAGAATTATCCGGTACATGATCTAGAACTAGCTGCTGTCATCTATGCACTGCAGTTGTGGCGACATTATCTCCTCGGTAATCGTTGCGAGATATACACGGATCATAAAAGTCTGAAATACTTGTTCACTCAGCCATCTCTGAACCTCCGTCAGCAAAGATGGATGGAGACCATTGCGGACTATGACTTGGGTATATCCTATACCCCTGGCAAGGCTAATGTGATGGCTGATGCGTTGAGCCGCAAATCCTATTGCTGCGAACTTGAGGTTCAGCTATAGCAACCCCTTCTGTATGAAGAGCTTCGAAAGCTAAATATCGAGATAGTTCCTCAAGGATACTTAAAAACCTTGGTTGTTGAACCAGACCTTGAGAAAGCTGTTAAGAGTGCACAAGCTAAAGATGCTGAAGTTGATCTGATGAAGAAAGATCTTCACCTTGAAAAGTACAGGGATTTCTCGCTGTCTGAAGATGGAACCTTGTATTTCAAAGACCGTATTGTGGTACCTCGCTTCGAGCTTATGACTGACAAAGTCATGAAGGAGGCACATGATACCCCATTGTCTATTCATCCGGGTAGCACCAAGATGTATCGTGATCTCCGTCAAAGGTACTGGTGGTCCAGAATGAAGCAAGACATTGCTCGTTATGTTGCTGAATGTGATGTGTGTCGTCGCGTTAAAGCAGAACATCAGAAGCCTGCTGGAATTCTGCAACCGTTACCTATTCCTTTATGGAAATGGGATAAGGTTCAGATGGATTTCATTACAGGACTTCCCAGGTCACAGAAGGGTCACGATGCTATTCTTGTCGTCGTCGACCAACTCTCCAAAGTTGCACACTTCCTGCCTGTCAAGGAGACGATCACTGCTAGTCAGTTAGCAGAGTTATATATCTCCAGAATTGTTTCACTCCACGGTATCCCGAAAGAGATCAGTTCAGACCGTGGCATCTTTCGTGAGTCTCTGCTCGTTACCGCAAGCCCCTAGTCCTAGCGATTTGGATATTTGATCCGAGCAGGCCTCTGGTCTGATAGCACTAACCATCACGTGGGCATAGTATGGGCGTTCTGCATCGTAGCATCAGCCGAAAGCTCTGTCAGACGTCCAGTTCAGCATGGCGGCACGGACGGACCGGCGCCCTCCTGGTGCCAGGCTTCTCCCTGCGCGCAACGACTCGGAGTGCACAGGGCGATGGCCCAAGACCTCTGAGCGCTTAGGATGTAGACCGACGGGGACCTCTCTGCTGAGCTATAGGTAGGGTTGCGATGTGTCGTTTGGCCGAGGCCGGGCATGACCCAGGAAAGTGTGTCCGGCCGGAGTTAATCGAGCGTGTTGGGTAAGTTGGTGCACCCCTGCAGGGAAGAACATTTCTATCGATAGCCGGTCCTACGGTAAAGGACACTCGGAGTTGTATCCTGATTGATACAATTTAGAACTGGATACCTGTGATGAGACCTGTATATATGGCTCTGGGATCGCTTCTCGCAGGGAGTCGAGAAGGGATCTCAGGACGAGGTTTGATGACTTTATGGCTCTGGGATTGCTTTCTCGCAGGGAGTCGAGAAAGGATCTCTGGGTGAGGTTGATATTATTACTGCTACATTATATGGTATTGTTCTACTCTCTTCTACTGCTGCAAGACCGCTGAAGATGCTAGTCTTCGATAGGACTAGGCCTTCTCTCTATTCTGGCATTTCTGCAGCCCAGTCCACATATACAGCCTCCCTTTGAAAATGTTGCATATGTAGTGTAGATCCTTGCTTGCTGAGTACTTCTGAGTACTCACGGTTGCTTTGTTTTCCTTTTTCTCCCCATATCAGTTTGACGTGACCAGAGGACGGAGCCCCCTGAGACAGATGCCCCGACGATCGCTACTACTACTACCCAGAGGATGGATACTACTACGAGTTGATTGACGACCAGGAGTAGGATCGGAGGGTCCCAGGCAGGAGGCCTGCGCCTTTCGATCGTAGTGTTTTATTTTTGCCCCGCCTTTCTAAAGGCCTTTCTGTTTCTCTTTTATATCTGTACTCAGATATCTGATGCTTCCGCTGACGCTTGTATGCCATCGAGCTATGTATTCGAGCCCTCGAGGCCCTGGCTTGTAATATAAAGCTTGTATGACTTTATTTATGTTTTAGAGTTGTGTTGTGATATCTTCCCGTGAGTCCTTAGGCTTGATCATGTGCATTTGCGTGTATGATTAGTGCACGATCGGGCCGGGGGCGTCACAAGTTGGTATCAGAGCCGACTGCCTGTAGGAACCCCCTTTCCAACTCCTTGGCCGAAGTTGAGTCTAGAAACCGAAAACTGTTTTACTAACTTGGCTGTGTGGCTTACGGGCCCACGTCGCCAATTGGGTGGTACTAGGATCTTTTACTCCTCGACCTTTACTCTGGGACTCTGACCTCTCTTCTATTCGGGTTAAATGATTTTACTAACTCCAACATTAGGATCTCGTGCTCACATCCACCCGGAGTTCTGAAAATATTCCCCCTTGCTTCAAGATTATGGGCCAGGTTCTGCTTACAGGGTCCTCTTATCGAGGGCACCCTGTGTTGTCACTTGCAGATTCCTCGCTCCAACAGTTTTCTCCGACGAGGATCTAGCCTTTGCTATGTCTCGTTGTGTACTTCCATATCGCGTGCCTGCGCGCCGCCTAGATGTCTAGCCTTTTCCTTTTCAACTGTCGTAATGCCGGATGCTAACCGAGGCTATGTGTGGCTTTGAATGTCTGGTGCGAATATGATGAAGTATCTATTGCACTTCCTTCTGTTGTGCGTGTTACTTCATAAATAATTCCATACACCTGCAAGTTACTAGCTAAATTGCCCCTGTTGATTTGGCAGGATGGCTGACGATCCTCCACATCCACCCTATATTGCCGCAATGATACAGCAGTTTGAAATCAACCGTCAGCAGTTTGAGCTTAACCGTCAGTTTATTACCGGGATATTGGCTCAGCTTCCAAACCAGAATGCTCAGCAATAGACTGCTCCAATAACTCTGCCAGAATTCATGCGCCTCAATCCGTCTGTTTTCCGCAACTCCACCAATCCTATGGATGCTGATGATTGGCTTCGTGACATCCTGTTTGAAATGGAGTCAGCTAATGTTGCCCCTGACAGTTACGTCACCTTCGCGACATTCCACCTAAAGGGCCCAGCTGCTCAATGGTGGGAAAGCCACAAGGGTATGTTGCCTGCTGAAACCGTAACCACTTGGCAGGAATTTCAGTCGACTTTTCGTGCACGGTACATTCCTCAAGGCCTGATGGACCAGAAGAAGCAGGAGTTTCGCAAACTTACCCAGGGCACAATGACTGTGGATGAATATCAGAGGAAATTTCTCGAATTGTCCCGCTATGCTGAAGATGACGTCTGCACTGACGCCCGCAAGCAGGATAAATTCCGTGAAGGACTCCGTTCTGACATAAAACTCGCACTTGCAGTCCATGATTGCACAAACTACGCAACGCTTGTCAGCAAATCTTTCCAAGTTGAAACAGCTCTGACTGAATGCCAGGAGTCGCTCAAGCGCACTCATGGAGCTGGCTCATCATCGGGTCAGCCTGTTCAGAAACGACGAGTCTGGATCCCACACAATGTTCATCACCGACCTGCTCCAACACCAAGGCCGTCATATGTTGCACCTCGTCTGCCTTCACCGCCGAGACAGCTATCGGTTCATGATGGACCGCCTAATGTTACGGCTTCTCCTCAGGATGCCCCATGTCCTCCTGATGGTCGTACGAAGGGCCATCGAACCCATCGTTGTAGGAATCGTAAGGCCAGGATGTCTGCTATGGACCGAGGCCAGGTCACTCACGTCAAAATGGGAGAAGCTCGTGAGTCTACAAAAATCGTGATGGGAACTCTGTCAGTTAATTCAGTTGCAGCTTCTGTTCTCTTTGATTCCGGGGCATCACATTCCTTTGTGTCTCAACAATTTGCTCAGCAGCATGAGCTACCTCTAGAGTTATTGCCCACACCATTAGAGATTATCACTCCCCGTTCCAGGTGGCAAACCGAGATGGTAAGTCACAACAATCAAATCGAGATTGAAGGGTTGATATTCTCTGCTTCCCTTATTGCTCTTGGACCTTCCGACATAGACATCATTCTCGGTATGGACTGGTTGACAGCCCATAATGCTTTGATTGATTGCGCTGCTAAGACAGTCCAGCTCACTCATCCTTCCGGACAGACACTCAGATACTCGGCTCGAACAGTTCAGGACGCCGAAGCTCAGATTTATCTTCTGAATGCATTGAATGCTTCACCTCTTGAAGGCATCGAGAACGTTCCAGTTGTTCGTGATTTTCAAGATGTATTTCCAGAAGAACTTCCAGGAATACCCCCTGCTAGAGCTGTCGAGTTTGTCATCGACTTGAAGCCTGGCACAACTCCTATTGCGAAGCGCCCTTATAAGATGCCTCCGCATCACCTTTTGGAACTTAAGGAAGAAATCGACACGTCACTTAAGAAAGGTTTCATCCGCCCCAGTTCCTCTGCTTGGGGAGCACCTTCACTCTTCGTTAAGAAGAAGGATGGAACTAACCGATTGGTTCAGGATTATCGACCAATCAACCAAGCAACAATTCAGAACAAGTATCCGCTTCCTCGGATCAATGATTTGTATGATCAACTTGTTGGTTCCTCAGTATTCTCTAAGCTTGATTTGAGATTGGGTTATCATCAGATCCGTGTTCGTGAAGAGGATATTCCGAAGACTGCATTTGTTACTCGCTATGGCTCTTATGAGTACACTGTCATGTCATTCGGCTTAACAAATGCTCCAGCTACATTCTCCCGTCTGATGAAATACATCTTCATGGATTACCTCGACAAGTTCGTCGTGGTATATCTAGATGATATTCTGGTTTATTCAAAGAATAAGGAAGAACATGCTGAACACCTCCGTCTTGTACTGGAAAGGCTCCGAGAACACCAACTGTATGCCAAATATTCTAAATGTGAATTCTGGTTGTCTGAAGTGACATATCTCGGCCATGTGATTTTGAAAGATGGCATTGCCGTTAACCCAGAACGAGTTCAGGCTATACTTGACTGGACTCCTCCGAAGAACGTCAAGCAAGTGAGAAGTTTTCTCGGTCTTGCAAGTTATTGCCGTCGTTTTGTCGAGAATTTTTCTAAGATTGCTAAGCCTTTGACTGATCTGCTTCACAAGGGCGTTAAGTTTGAATGGACAGAAAAATGTCAGGAAAGCTTTCAAACACTCAAGGACAAGCTAACGTCTGCCCCAGTACTTGCTCCTCCAGATTCCCGTAAAGACTTCGTGATTTATTGTGACGCATCCCGTGAAGGATTAGGCTGTGTCCTAATGCAAGAGCGTAAAGTGATTGCTTATGGCTCTCGTCAGTTGCGCCCACATGAAGAGAATTATCCGGTACATGATCTAGAACTAGCTGCTGTCATCTATGCATTGCAGTTATGGCGACATTACCTTCTCGGTAATCGTTGCGAGATATACACAGATCATAAAAGTCTGAAGTACTTGTTCACTCAGCCATCTCTGAATCTCCGTCAGCAAAGATGGATGGAGACCATTGCGGACTATGATTTGGGTATTTCTTATACCCCTGGCAAGGCTAATGTAATGGCTGATGCGTTGAGCCGCAAATCCTATTGCTGCGAACTTGAGGTTCAGCTACAGCAACCCCTTCTGTATGAAGAGCTTCGAAAGCTAAATCTCGAGATAGTTCCCCAAGGATACCTAAAAACCTTGGTTGTTGAACCAGACCTTGAGAAAGCTGTTAAGAATGCGCAAGCTAAAGATGCTGAAATTGATTTGATGAAGAAAGACCTTCACCTTGTAAAGTACAGGGATTTCTCGCTGTCTGAAGATGGAACCTTGTATTTCAGAGACCGCATTGTCGTACCTCGCTTCGAGCTTATGACTGACAAAGTCATGAAGGAGGCACATGATACCCCGCTGACTATTCATCCGGGTAGCACCAAGATGTATCGTGATCTCCGTCAAAGGTACTGGTGGTCTAGAATGAAGCAAGACATTGCTCGATATGTTGCTGAATGTGATGTGTGTCGACGCGTTAAAGCAAAACATCAGAAGCCTGCTGGAATTCTGCAACCACTTCCTATTCCTTTATGGAAATGGGATAAGGTTCAGATGGATTTCGTTACAGGACTTCCCAGGTCACAGAAGGGTCACGATGCTATTCTTGTCGTCGTCGACCAACTCTCTAAAGTTGCACACTTTCTGCCTGTCAAGGAGACGATCATTGCTAGTCAGTTAGCAGAGTTGTATATCTCCAGAATTGTATCACTCCACGGTATTCCGAAGGAGATCAGTTCGGACCGTGGCGGTCTTTTCACCTCAAAATTCTGGGAAAGTTTCCAAACAGCTATGGGAACTCATATTACCTGGAGTTCAGCTTATCACCCCCAATCCCAAGGCCAAGTTGAACGAGTCAATCAAGTGCTTGAAGACATGCTTTGGGCTTGTGTTATTTCATTTGGCAAGAAGTGGGAAGAATCTCTTCCATATGCCGAGTTCTCCTATAACAACAGCTATCAAGCCAGCTTGAAAATGGCTCCCTTCGAAGTACTCTATGGACGTAAGTGTCGAACCCCTCTGAATTGGTCAGAAACTGGGGAACGACCTCTTGTTGGACCGGATATTATTCAACACGCCGAAGAACAAGTCCGTATTGTCCGGGAAAATCTCAAGGCGGCTCAGGACCGCCAGAAGAGCAACTATGATCGCAAACGATGGGGTTTGACTTATCAACCTGGTGATCAAGTTTATCTACGTGTCACTCCTATGAAGGGCACTCACCGTTTTGGAATCAAGGGCAAGCTAGCTCCACGCTACATTGGTCCTTTCCGCATTGTTGCTAGACGTGGTCAGGTGGCATATAAATTGGAATTGCCGCCGCAATTCTCTCATATCCACGACGTCTTCCACGTGTCGCAGCTTCGTCAATGCTTCAAGGAATCTCCGCACCGAGCAGTGGATCACGAGGTGCTCGAATTGCAAGATGATCTATCTTATAAGGAGCATCCGATCCGCATTCTCGATGAAGCTGAACGTCGAACCCGTCAGAAGGTTACCAAGTTCCTCAAAGTGCAGTGGTCAAATCATACTGAAGATGAAGCCACTTGGGAACGCGAGGATAATCTTCGTGCGGAATACCCCGAACTTTTTCCTTCTACTTCTTAATTCTCGGGACGAGAATTCTTGTTAGTAGAGGAGATTTGTAACACCCCCAGTGGTTAACTACAGTAATTCCATTTTGATAATGCCAAGTCAGCAGGATTAACAGTGCACGATCATCATTTGCATCATAATGCTTTTCAACTCCTAACTCAAAATTCAAATTTAAGTGAAAGTGGAAAATAAAAGTTGCCTGAACCTGAAAACTAAAATGTGCATCATGTTGCCAATATTCTCATAGCATTTATAAAAATGATTGCAACATTTGTTGGAATTGTAAAAGGACTCGAACAACAAGGAACAGCAGCAACATAACACTGTTTAATCCTTTTTCAATTTAAATAAAATCCAAACAAAAAGATATGGACCCCAAACCAATTTCTAGCAGTGACAGATAATGCACTGTAAATAATGGAGCAAGTCTCATATTTTACAAAAGTCTTTTGGACTAAAAATAAAAGACAAAACAGAAAAGAGGAAAAAGAAAAGATCCAAAAAGAAAAAAAGAAAAAGATAAAAAGAAAAAACAAAGGAGATAAAAAAAACAAAAAAATAAAAGCAAAGAAAAAAAAAGAGAAAAAAACGAAAAAAACACCACACAAAAAAACAAGAACACCCCCCTCCCCCCCCCCAACACTGGGGCCCTCCCCCCCCCTAGGCCCCCCCCCGCCCCAGCAAGCCAGCATGGCGCAACCCAGAGCAAGCAAGGCACCGGGCCGCCAGGCCGGCCCAGCCGGCGCCTACATAGCCAGGCTACCCCCCCCCACCCCCGGTAACCCTAATCCCCCCCCCCTCGCTCCTCTCCCTCCCCCCCCGATCCAGAAATTCTGGATCGGGATCGAACCCCGTCGCCCGCGCCGCCTCGGCGCCCGTCGCCGGCTCCCCGACGCCATCGCCGGCCTGCCTGCCCCGCCGCCGGCCGCCTCCTCCTCCTTGCCACGCTCGCAGCCCCGCGCCTCACCGCGCCCTCGGCGCCCGGCGCCACCTCACCGTCGCCCGAAGCCGTCCCCGACGTCGCCCCTCCACCTCGCCGGCCGTCCCCGACCGCCTCCCCGCGCCGATCTGCCTCGCCTGTCGCCTCTCCAACCGCCTCCTCCACTCGACCCCCCTCCCCTGGATCGGACCGGGGCAGAGGCGCCCCGATCCCGTCGCCCGTCGCCGCGCTCCCCGCCGCTGCTCGCACTCGCTTCCACCTCGCCGCCCGCGCTCGGACGCCGTCGCCGGGACCTCGCCTCCCCGTCTCCTCCCCGAATCGCCTCAGCGAGCGCTCGCACCCGTCGCCGCTGCCCGACGCCGTCGCCGACTCGGCCGCATCATCGCCGTCGCTTCCTCGCCTCGCCATCATCCCCGTCCGGCCCCCTGTGAGCCGCGCCCCTCTCCTCTCCTCTCTCCCTGACGCCGCGCCCGCACGTCGCCGCCAGTCCCGCTCGCGCACGGCCTCACCCTTCCCCGTCGCCTCGTCCCCTGCTCCGCCCCGAGCCGCCCACCGTTCGCCGCGCGCGCGCACGCGCGAGCCCGCGCCCACGCACCGCGCTGCCGCTCTGCGGCCCGTCGCCGCGCCCCGCCGCGCGCCCGCGCGCACGCACCGCGCGCCCGTCACCCGCGCCCGTGGCCACGTGCCACTGACCGGTGGGCCCTGCCCCCCTGTGCCGCTGACAGACGGGGCCCAGCCCCAAAAACGTTTTAGGAAAATAATAAAAATAAAAATAAAAATAATTAAACTAATTAATTAAATAATTAGTTAATTAATCCTGATTAGGTTAATTTAATTAAGTAGTTAGTGTTAATTAAACAGTAATTTAATTAGTTAATCACTAATTAACCTAACAGCCTATGACAGGTGGGACCCACTGGTCCTGACGTCATGCTGACGTCATGCTGACGTCAGCAAGACACTGTTTCGGATAATGTTAATTTAAATAATTAATTAAATTCCAGAAATTAATAAAATCTTTAGAAAATCATATAAAATAATCCGTAGCTCAGATGAAAATACTTTGTACATGAAAGTTGCTCAGAACGACGAGACGAATCTGAATACGCGGTCCGTTCGCCCGCCACGCGTCCCTAACTATCCGAACTTGCAACCATTCCCCTCTTATCCTCTGTCCGATAATTGCAAAGACCCGGGAAATATCGTCAGATATTCTCCCGCTCCGTCTGTTACGTGTGATGCTGCGTTAGACTACCCCTAGCACCGTGTATCGTATTTGTCATGCTCATGTTTGCTATATATTTATACTGTTTCCTCCCCCTCTTCTCTCTCGATAGCCCCCGACCCTGACGTCGTCCCCGAGACCGACGCAGCTCCGGATCCCGAAGACACCATAGACGACCTTGCCCTTGCCGCCGAGCAACCAGGCAAGCCCCTCCCTTGAGCATACCGATATCGCCCATTCTAAATTTCTCATGCTTGCATTAGAATTACTGCTGCTGCTGCTTTACCTATTCTGATGCATAGCCTGTTCATTGTAACCTACTGTTGATAATTACCTACATATCCTAAACTGTTTAGTCTAGGCTGGGTAGAGACCTATCAGTGACCCCACTTATCCCGACTGCCGCGCTGGATCGTCAGAAGACCCGATCAATGGGATTGAAGACCAAGACCCGACACCGCACATCACCCCCCTTAGTTGTAACGACACTGCAGCGTTACTATCGAGTGCCGAGGGTGAAACCTCTTGTAGCACTTCTGATGTTAACTCTGTAGAGTAGCTATTCGGTCGTGGTCATCGAGGGTGATTCCTCCTTCACCGCTTCCGATAACGACGCTGTCCTACAACACCTCAAGTGTGGACCCAGTGAGGGTGATTCCTCCTAGTTCACCTTGACGGATACATCGAGTGGGAATTCAATGAGGGTGATACCTCGGATTCCCTGATGTTATGGACACACGGATACTTGGACTTTACAATGTTACTTGGAAAGGCGGGTCGACCCTGAGGGGTACCCGCGTGTGATGTGAAGGCGGGTTGCCTGTGTGGTGCCCGAGTGGTGAATACGAGGCGCGGCCGGGCATTCTTAGCCCTTGCAGCAAGTCCTCGAGACGGGGCGACGGGGTCACATCTTTCGTGAGTCTCTGCTCGTTACCGCAAGCCCCTAGTCCTAGCGATTTGGATATTTGATCCGAGCAGGCCTCTGGTCTGATAGCACTAACCATCACGTGGGCATAGTATGGGCGTTCTACATCGTAGCATCAGCCGACAGTTCTGTCAGACGTCCAGTTCAGCATTGTGGCCGGGTCGGATCGTGCCGTTGGCGCTGGTATCCACCCTGCTCGCAACGACCCGGAGTGCACAGGGCGATGGCCCAAGACCCCTGAGTGCTTAGGATGTAGACCGGCGGGGACCTCTCTGCTGAGTTGTAGGTAGGGTTGCGATGTGTCGTTTGGCCGAGGCCGGGCATGACCCAGGAAAGTGTGTCCGGCCGAAGTTAATCGAGCGTGTTGGGTAAGTTGGTGCACCCCTGCAGGGAAGAACACTTCTATCGATAGCCGGTCCTACGGTAAAGGACACTCGGAGTTGTATCCTGATTGATACAATTTAGAACTGGATACCTGTGATGAGACCTGTATATATGGCTCTGGAATTGCTTCTCGCAGGGAGTCGAGAAGGGATCTCAGGACGAGGTTGATGAATGTATGGCTCTGGGATTGCTTTCTCGCAGGGAGTCGAGAAAGGATCTCTGGGTGAGGTTGATATTATTACTGCTACATTATATGGTATTGTTCTACTCTCTTCTACTTCTGCAAGACCGCTGAAGATGCTAGTCTTCGATAGGACTAGGCCTTCTCTCTACTCTGGCATTTCTGCAGCCTAGTCCATATATACAGCCTCCCCTTGATAATGTTGCATATGTAGTGTAGATCCTTGCTTGCTGAGTACTTCTGAGTACTCACGGTTGCTTTGTTTTCCTTTTTCTCCCCATATCAGTTTGACGTGACCAGAGGACGGAGCCCCTGAGACAGATGCCCCGACGATCGTTACTACTACTACCCAGAGGATGGATACTACTACGAGTTGACTGACGACCAGGAGTAGGATCGGAGGGTCCCAGGCAGGAGGCCTTCGCCTTTCGATCGTAGTGTTTTATTTTGCCCCGCCTTTCTAAAGGCCTTTCTGTTTCTATTTCATATCTGTACTCAGATATCTGATGCTTCCGCTGACGCTTGTTCGCAAGCTTATGTATTCGAGCCCTCGAGGCCCCTGGCTTGTAATATAAAGCTTGTATGACTTTATTTATGTTTTAGAGTTGTGTTGTGATATCTTCCCGTGAGTCCTTAGGCTTGATCGTGTGCATTTGCGTGTATGGATAGTGCACGATCGGGCCGGGGGCGTCACAATGTAGACTCTAAAGACTTGAAAAACCCCATAAAGATCGAAATCATAATACTGGGCGACAGGACGAATACTCACAGGAGCGGCCTCGCTGGTTCCTTCCTTCATCCGGCTAGCTTGAAGAGCATCCTTGTTGAGATCGATTTTTTCAGCGTCTTCCTTTTGACTACTTGCAATGAAGTATAGCAACTCTAGTAGCTCATCGCTCATCATACCAAATGGATCAGAACAAGGCGGCGGCTGGGAGGCGGGGAAACCGGGAGAGAATGGGAGAGTGATTTTCTAGAGAATGTGAGAGTGTTTTTGTAGTACGAGAGGGGTGAGGCTCACTTTGGTGAACCGAACACGCCGCCGGGACTCTTGTGTCACCTCAGGCGCAGCGTGTTGTCACGTCAATTCAATGTGAGGACATGATGAATAATTTGATCGACGTATACTAGTACTACTACTGTACTGCTTACTAGTCGTATTCAGTGTCACATTTTAACCATAGGTTTAACTAACAAAATGTCAATGCATGTCACCAAAAATTATACCATTGGAAACTATGTTCAAATACGAATCCAACGATATAATTTTTGGTGACATGCATTAACATTTAGTTAGTTAAATTTATGGTCAAAATTTGACACAAATTACGAAGGGGACCAATAAACCAGGAGGGAGGTAGTAGTACGAGTAGCGCAATATACGGTATAGAGAACTAGTACAAATTTAGAAATGGAGTACGAAGTTACAAGGCTGTGCGACAGACTTTGTAGGCTACATGAGTAATACAAAATATAATTCCCATTGGACAACACTTTCACCAACAAGTACGCACTTGAAGCCTAATTGATATATATATGGCTTCTGCGCAGCATCTCCATCATCATTATCAGTACATCCTATGCAGGTGAGTTAGGATGCACTTGATCCCAGAAAGGTATCTATCCTTCAAACTAACTACAGTTCATAATATCCAACAAAAGAGGGTCATGCTACAACAGCAGGATACATGGCTCAGTCTAGATATCACTACGAATCAAGTTGTGCATATTTGCTGTTGGCATGAACCACATCGCCACATGTCGGGTTTGCAAAAGCCATTCATCGCTTGGAAGCTTGATGCCTTTCACACACTGAAGATTATCTGGCAACAAGCTGTGTCGACGAATCTCTGGATATGGTGATTCATGAAACCCATGGTACGATTTGTAAACACGGTTCCCCCTAGCGAATGGAAGTTGCATAGCACGGTAATCATCGCCGGTGATATGATCGATGATTGGTTGGATGATCGAATAATTGATCCCGAGGAACATGGAGTGGTTGCCGAGGCTGTAAACCCGCCTCCAATTGAATACGCCTGGCCCAACAGAGCTGGGATCTTTCTCGAACAGGAAGCAGCCATAGCCATCACAGTCACGAATGCCCTAGGCATTGTACTGCATGTGGTTTGATGAAATGGTTTGGTCAATTTGGTACATGCGAATGAGCATCAAATGACCACCGTCAGTTGAACGAGCGATAAACCACCACCCATTGACTTGTATATTTCCAGGTCCTGGAATTATGAAGGCCAACACATTTGCGTCTGCTGCAACAAATCAAACTGGAGACCAAAAGGACAAAAATATACAATCATGTTCAGAGTATGTGTGGAATTAAGATTATTATAACAGTGACACAGGTCATAGACAGAGAATTGCAATGTCGTGGTCATAATCATACCCCAAGTTAAAAAAATTAAGCCAATGGCTTTCATATTCTAGCAATATGTCATGGTTCAAACATCATGTAAAAATGAGAGGAAAACAGCTATGACAGGGCCTACTCATATTCTACCATAGCAGTTACTACTGTTCTCATATCAACTCTAACAATAACATGCGTGGTTATAAAAATCTTGGAAATGAGAGTAACATATAGCAATCATGAGGTTATACTCATAATATCTATTCTAACAATCATTAGATGCCAATTGTTCTCATGTCAACTCTAATAATAACATGTGTGGTCATCAAAATCTAGGAAATGAGAGGAACATATAGCAATGATGTGGTTATAGACATACTATCTATTCTAAATTTCTAACAATCAACAGGCAGTCGTATTCATAAGGTAAAGATGAGATGAGATGAGATAGAACAATTACACGATGATAGATTCCACCAGTATAGGCAGCCAATCTGTGCGTCAACCGCGTAAACGATGCCATCATGCACTGTAGCATTAGACAGAAATGGAGGCTCAACAGGATTGATGATGAGCCATAACCATGTATGGCAACCGGATTCCAGATAGACTAATCCCATGGCGAACAAGGCAATGAGCTTGTAATCCATGTAGTCTTCTGATGGTGTGGTCACTTCGCAGATTACAACCTTCAGCAAACGAAGGTCGCACCAAAAGCTCGATGTGTCTCGTGCGTAGTAGGCAGGAGTGTCCGGCGGGCTGCGAGGCTCGATGCCGGCGGTATCCAACGATGGAAGGGTGATCTCTCGCTAGGTGTAGATATCCACGAGATGCCATGAACTACCGGATTGGTGGATGAGGACGATCCAGTTGGCCTTCATGCCTGCCCAGTTGTGGCCGCGCATGAAGGACAGGTGGACGGGTAGTGATAGCATGTCAAGGGGCACCACAGCAACCTCCGTAGGATCGTCAAGTCGGTGTCTGGGCCACCTATGAGGATCGGGCATCAGCAAGCAGGGTGTCTTGAAAAGGGCCGGCCGATTGCAGACGAGTAGACGGTACAAAGACACCGAGCATGCGGCCAGACACACGGTGCTGAGCAGGTCCATACGATTACAGATCTGCTGCAAGAGAACATCGGGGAGGGAATTCCAATCGTGGCTCTGCGTGTTAGTCAGTTCTGCCATAGGGTTTTTTAGGGCGCTGAGTGATTGGGGTTTTCGGTGCCTGCGAGCGAGCGGGGAAGTGGATTCGGGCGGGCGAGCGAAGAAGATGGCGTGTGTGGCCGAGCAGTGAGCGGGGGGGATATGGTATGCGCGAGCTACCAAGGAAGATGGTGCGGGCGGGCGAGCAGTGAGCAGGGGGAAATGGTGTGCGGCCGACGATGGGGAGGAGAGGAGGAAGAAGAAGGAAAGACGGGCAAGAAAGTGCATTAAATCTCAATTCTAATAGTACTACTACCAGGATATACCGTCCTTCGGAGTGTAAATAGTTAAGCCGATGACATGTGGGTCTACCTCAAGAGGGCCCATATGTTAGTTAATGGAAGAGAGAGGTGCGTAGGCGTATTTGCGGAAGCGTGCTCCACTGGCAAACATGATGGTAGTACTGGGTAAGGCTGATTTAGTAACACCAACACGCTGGTTCAGCTTATTAATTAAGTGTCCCATCTGCTGCAGCGTGTATTGTCACTTCACTGTGAAGACTAGTAGAATAGTTCTCTCTGACCGAGATGGGGAATAATGGATCACGAAGACTTCCTATCTACAGTATCCCTATGCCTCTACTCTCATCCTGTCTAACAAGATGAAACATTGGCCAAGGCAGCCAGTGCCAATAATGTAGGAGTACTAGTAGTATTTTGTGTCAAACTTTGACCATCTATTTAACTAATAAAATGTTAATGCATGTCACCAAAAATCATATCATTGGATTCGTATTTGAACATAGTTTTTAATGGTATAGTTTTTTATGACATGCATTGACACTTTGTTAGTTAAATTTACGGTCAAAATTTTACACTAAGTACGAAGGGGACCATTAAACCAGGATGGAGGTTTATATACAGGTCAATAAAAAAATCATCAACCAAGGTAGTAGTAAATGATGAGTGCCCGAAGAATTTTTTTCCGAAAGTACTCAATAATGGGCTCGTTTTCCTCAAGAAAATTGTGTTTACGAACGTATTAATTGGAATGCATGCGTGAGGAACAAATGACCAGAACTTTTACACGCATTGGTGAGTTTTCTCTTAATTCTTGCATGCAACGTTTTAATGAAGCTTGAAATATGAACATGTCAATGGGAGGGAGTAAAAGCCTCATGCATGCATGCATGCATACATGCAACATGCAACACTCACACGTACACATGCACGCACACAACACTCACACATCCATGCGGCACACAGCACACGACGCAACACACACGCTCATGCTCAAGTGCTCAACCTACTCCCTCCGTCCGTGAAAGACTGTACATATAGAGATTTACACATTGACCAAGAGGAACCGGAACTTCGTGGCATAATTAACGCGCAAAAGTAGCAGACTTATGTGTGCATGCGACCATTGAGAGAAGAAGATTAAATGAAGGTTGTTGCATGATGTAATTAAGGATAGACATGTAGCCTATAGCTAGAGCACAAGTTGGTACTTAGTCAATCAGTATCGATTAGATTAAAGGCTAAGTGCATTGGAAGTGTAGATGTACACTCTTTGTTGGAAAATTTTCTAATGCTAGTTGTACAATTTTTCACGGACCGAGGGAGTACATGTGCATGCACTCACATACACAGCCAGGGTGGTTCGCGCGCAAGGGTTGGATTCCTGCCACGCCTGCGTAAAGTTTTGTTTAACTGATTTCTTTGCTCTGCCAACTAACAGGTGGGACCCAGAAACCAGGTGTCAATTTAACCAGTCAACAAAGTGCCACATCGACTATGTGGCCAGTCAGTAGGGTGCAATACGGTGCTCTACGGTGAGCTAGTGACCGTATAATCACCGCAAAACTATATAGTGACCATAATGAGCGTATTGTTACATACGTTGACCGCCAGTGTATTTTTCTCATTTCAAATTAAGCCATATTAACCGGAAAGGACGCAGTATGGACTAGTACTACTTTGATGTGTCCCGTCAACTCGCCGAACGAGGAGAAGCTTGCTTACTACGCCCTCTCCCTTGCCCACGCGCGGTGGCTCACAGGACGAGGAGAAGCTTGCTTACTACATACGCCTACGCCCTCTCCCTCGCCCATGCGCGCGGTGGCTTTCAAGACGAGGAGAGGGTTTTGACTACAGCGCCCTCTCCTTTGCCCTCGCCCTCGCGGTGGACGTGCAGCAGTTCATTCGGTGTCTGATTGCCAGAAGCATATTGTACTGTAGTATCATCATTGTTGGACCTTCCAAAGAGGCGAAGAGCCAAGTGCAAGGTTCACAGGAGTACGAACTGTTGAACCTCCCGAAGAGGCAAAGAGCCAAGCACAAGGTTTTATAGGAGTTGTCGTCCTAGTACTACAACTATAGTGAACGATGCTACTGTATGATGCCGCCACGTCACCTATATCCAAAGCTGTGCACCTTTTTTTCTCACAGAGCGTGTTGGAGCCCGTGCAACAGCCACACAAGTTGCACGTACACATAACATATTTACTAGTAATAAATTCTAAAGGAAAAATACCAGTATGCCACACAAGTTCATCTCCACTTCATGTGATAAATTTGTGCATGACTAGTCTACATATATTCACAGCGCTACCATTCACAATTTACCATACTCCACTTACACGTTCTAGATGGGCTCCATGTCCTCCTCCAGGTTCCAGTCCCAGGTGTTCTTCATAGATGGCACGATCCATAGCGGTGGGCAACGGGAATCATTGTCGCAGCTTTCTAGTCCGGTTCCACACGATGGAGACTCATCCAAGCTGAAGCGGCATAAATCAGGGATAGCGTGTCCCAGCATGTCGTTCATCCGGCGGTGCGCACTGAAGACACAACCATGCTTCATGAACAACAGGCCTTCGGTGTCGTGCACGGAAGGTGGCATCCGCTTCACAATGGGGTAGCTGTCCCCAATGAAAAGCGAGTACTCTCCAAGAGTGTTCCTCGGCACCCACATAACATGGGGGTCGAACTTGGCGCCGTTCATCTGGTACACGCCGCATCTCAGATCTGGACACATGGTGACGTACATGGTAAAGGTCCATTCATAATAATGTTGTGCTCAAATATGGTGGTCAGTAATATTGTGCAGCAAATAGTACTACTCTGGTATAGAGGAAGTAAAATAACCGGCTTATTATATATAGCCACTCTTGGCTACATGGATGAGATAGTAAGACATGGAAAAAGAAAAATGGTGGGAGCTAGTGGGTTCAAGTCTTCAAGGGCCTAGCTAGCTATACGCGTCCTCCAAGGTAAAAAGTACTAGTACTAGTAAGTAGTACTACAATGAAAGAGAAGGCGAGAGGTTTAAAAAAATAATACTAAATTGTAGTACTAGTATAGTAAACATGTTCCAGTCAAGAAAAGAAAATAACTAACAAGTACTACTACTCTAACACACAACAATGAGAAAATGGAATACCTGGGTAGATGGTGATGGTCCGATCGTGGTAGATTGTGTGACCATGTTGCACATCAGTGGTACCATGGGTAACGAATGCTAAGATAGTTGATCCCAATATGCCAAAGTGAGCTACAAGGTTCCAGGTTAGACCGAATCGCGGATGCAAATGCACATCCAGGATCGGCGATCTTATTTTGATCGGGGGATGACTGATCCCTGCAAAATAATGGAGTACCGTTAGGGATGCAAATGATGGTTTGTGCATTCCGTTTGTAATCTCCCATACCGTAGGATGGCAACCAGATAAAACAAGTCCCCTGGCTTGTCACCGCGAAGATGCGGCCTACATGGCACACGGCGTCTTCGAACGTGTAGGGGTACAAATCTGCTGCGGCCAACATGTGCCAGCCTCTGCCATTACTGCCTTTTGTATTGATGGCAATCCTTATGTCGAACACCGTGATGAGATAGTAATCGTCGTAGCCGTGTCGCTTTGTCGGCGGGGCCGCAATTGCTATCTTCTTCAATCTCATGTAGGCATCATCATACGTCTTCAAGCCCAGCCAGTTCGGAAGGCCGATCCCAATGGTGGAGAAGGGGTCTACATGAACGGCCGCACTGTTGTGGATGTTGTGCAAAATGATGGTGGTATCCGGCCGGAGGTATGCAAGCCAATCTTCATTGGCACCAACTCAGACCTATATATAAGACGGTGGGCAGCGGAGAAATTACAGGATGGAATAACTAAGTACTATATTTAGAATATACACTACATGATCAAACTCCATGACTGACCTGCTCATCGGACAAAATCCGACTACCTCTCAACGTCGGCAACTCTAGCGGAGTCAACGTGCAACCATGGCCAGGGAGCGGTGGACAGTTTGATGGATTGTCCCATAGAATAACCTTCTCCTCAAGAACGCATAGAAGACCAACAAGCATGGCCTTTTCCCAATCCTGTTTAAGCACCATCTTAAAATAGTTGGTGCAGGAAGCACCGAGTCTTGCGGCGGTGAGGACATCGAAGCGGCGTGCGATTTCTCCCAGAGGATCATCGTCCAAGATCTCCCAGCCCCGACGAGGAGGAGAACCGCCTGGCGAATCCATGGGAGTAGCGACGAACTGCCTTGGTCGCTTCGGGGGGAGGGGAACTGGCGAGGAGGAGATAAGAGCGTAACCGCAGGGCCTCGTCCCTTCGTTAAGGAAGTTATGCAGGCACGCATAGTGGTAGTGCCTAGTGCCCCGCGATGGTGAGGCTATTATTTACTACGTAGTACTGTAGCAGTAGTAGTAGTAGTAGTAGTAGTAGTACTTTCTCAACTAGTAGTGCGATGTACTATAGTTCTATAGTGCACCAGTTTTGAACTCTTGAATCTCAAGGCCAAGGAGCTACAGTTGCAAGTGGAGGGTACTACTGTTCTCTAGAACCATCATTGTACTATCAATGCAGGGAAAGTACACCTGCGTAGTGTGTACTATCCGTGCTCTATTCAAGCGCGTAGCTCGCCTACTCAGCCGCTCCTCTCACGCGCACACTAGTAGCCTGTTTATCAGTGACGGTTACTGCGGGGGCAGAACATTTTAGTTCTTTGAAACAGCGAGACTAGGCTTTTCACTTCCATTTGTGGAGGTGTAATGGATCTCATCGAACTTTGTTAGTTCCTTCTTTATGAATGAGATGAGGCAAAGCTTTTGCCTCCGTTTCAAAACAAAAAAAGATCACATCAAGAGGAATTTCTTTTATAGAGCCGATAATGGAGCGAAGTCCATGCGTGCAACGCCACAAGCTACAGAGTAGTAGAGTAGCACTTTACGTACAGAGCCATATTGCACAGTTCCCAATGCCGCGCCAGGCTTTTCCGGCTCCTCGGGCTTAATTGGGAGGCGCTAGTGAGGAAGCTGCAAGCGAGGTGCGGCTAGGGCCAGCACGCAGGCGAGAAACTTTGCATGGTATGAATTGATATATAGGAGTGCTACTCTAGTACACGAGCCACGAGATGATGGGAGGGAAAACCTGTTCACGTGGCTGGGCTATCCACTGCACCCAGATTGTGGTGCGACACATCCGTTCGACTTCAAAAGTCAAACTACAGTGTACAATATTGGCTCGCAGCGAGGTTACTATTTAAAAAAAAGGCCGCCGTGCGTTCGGCCGGGATCGAACCCACAAAACGAGCTATACACTCCCGCGACCACTAGTAGTACTCGTTGGAGTACAACGCAACCTAGAATTGCCTTTTATCACTAGTACATTGTTCTTTACAAGAAACCACTAATACCAAGAAACTACCACTTACCAACCAGCCCTACCAAGAAACGACTACTCTACAAAGTGCCATTATAGGCACGTTTCAACCCATTCGCCCCTTAAGTCAACGCCTTCTATTTGACCGGCAAGTTAGGCGTTATGACTTGTGGGACCTACATGTCAGTCTGGAAAAAAATCCCCGAGTGACCTCCTACCTCCGGCCCGTCCACCTAGTCATCCTCGGCCATGGGACGCAGCTAACCACCGCCAGCAGAAGGCGAGGTAAAAAGCGCCGGCGGCGCGGAGCCCATCTTGTGGCAGCCCGGATGCCAGCTCCATCCGGCGCTCGCGGCCGCTAGCTAGCCAAGATAGCACACACCCTGCTGGATGCATCTAGCTGCTTGCCTGCAAGGTTTGCTAGCTAGGTTGGCACGGCGGTGCGGTGGTTTGCCCGCATGCGCCACGCTAATGCCAGCCATCTGGCTCAAGCGAAGGCCAGTGCGGCGGCTTGCTCGCGCGTGAGCCACACTCGGGCCAGCCAGCCAACCCGTGCGGAGGCCAGCGCGGCGTCCGGCCCATCCGGCGTAGCGGCGGCCAACTCGCTCATCACCGGCGCCACCGACGAACACGCATAAGAACTGTTTGAAGTAATGTTCAGGAAAAATAGTGATTGGAGGAGGAAGAACATGATAGAAGGTCAGATGTGGGTCCCTCATGTCAACGGTCAAACAAAATGTGTTGGTTTAAGCTTCCTCGTCAGCACGGACGTGTGGGCCAACCCTGTCATAAATGGGTTTAAACGAGCCTAATCGGCACTAGGTAGTAGTTTTTTGGCACGAATTAAGAAATTTTGGGTATGTTTTTGCTATTTTTTGTACAATAGTTTCTTCCTAGGGCTGGTTGAAAGTGGTAGTTTTTTGTTAAATACTCTACATATTGTAAGTAGGAGTGAAAGTTAAGCTTTGGAACCCAATAAGCACGGCTAGTTACATAGTGCCTATGTGTACGTAATTCAAACTAAATATCAACCATGAGTGACTAATATCTTGATGGAAAACTCAAAAATATGGAAATACTAGCAATTTTTTTTGCATGGTTGGAAATACTAGCAATGTGCACGTGCGTTGCAGCGGATCATAATTAGAATAATACTTATTCACAAACTTGATAGAAAATACTCTAATTTTGATATACATATATCACTAGAAATATATTATGTTTCAATCAGAATATATTCCTTGGGCTATTTTGGTGAGGTGAGGGAGGGATGTGGTTGGTTTTAAGATACTAATTAAGTTTTTTCTGCAAATTGGTAGAGAAGTGGGATGTTGTTGAGAACTCGATTTTTTTTGTCTGCAAATTGATTAAGTTTTTTCTGCAAATCGGACGGTCTATATTGCAAGATGGCAGGCATACCATCATCACCAACTCGATTTTTTTTATAAGAAGAGATATAAGTATGGAGATACAAACGTATTATCGATACTTGTTTCCATAAACTTGGATCTACATTCTATTCAATGGCTGAGCATGTGGGGCCTAAGCACGATGACTTCTCAACTGTGTAAAACAAAGGTTTTCCCGTCGCCGATAAGGACAGGGTGACGGCGGCGTGCTTTCGGCTTGCTCTAGTCCTAGTAGTCATACTAGGTGGTCTACGCACGTGTAGATTTATTCTTTTTCATGTCTCGTGTTCATCGTACTGCAACGACTGTTGATGAATAGACGGTAAGTTATTCACGGGAAAACCTTGGTTGAGCGTGTGTGCGAGAGAGAGACAGCGTGTGCGTGTGTGATATGTGTAGAGACTGAGGCAATGATAAGAGATTCTTTGTGTCTCCGTGTGTGGAGGATAGAGAGAGACATGTGCATGGGGCTTTGTGTTGTGTAACATGGAGACACATAGACATAATCAGAGAGTGAGTGTGTGAGATACACATGCGGACATGGGGAGAGATGTGTGAGTTAGAGAGATGGAGAATTTTGGTGTGCATGTGAGCTAGAGAGAGCGGGGGATATATACATACCTAGAGCTGGAGAGAATATGCAAGGGTGTGTGTCTTAAAAGAAGGATCCAGATAGATGGGTGTTTGTGCGTGTCTGTGTGTGTTTGTGCGCGCGCGTGTGTGTGAGAGGGAGTGTGTGTATGTGGAGAAGAGAGACCACTAATGATGTAAACCTAGTAGGGAAGGGGGAATGGTGTGACATGTGTGTCAAAGAGAGAGAAAAGGCATGTGTAGTAGCAGGATAGCATGGGTGCGGGCAGGGAGCAGACTATTTGGAAGAGACATCGAGTGTGTGTGGGAGAGGGGTGTGGAGCGAGAGAGAGAGAGCTAGCGAGGGAGAGAGAGAGGAAGAGAGGGGGAGAGAGGGGTCGTTTGTGTGCAAAAGTGGCGTATAGATAGGGAGACAAGGTTGATGTTGTTCGAAAGTGGCCTATGTACGGAGGCGCAAGGGAAGCGAGCCATCGTGTGTGTGATAGAGACTTCATGAGAGATCTAGAATAGATGGTGTAGAGAACAACGTGCGAGATTGAGAACGATGATACGTTAGGGAGCTATGGAAAGAGTCACAACATATATGTATATAGGGAAGGAGCTGGGGCGGGTCCGCATGTGGGAGAGATAGAAAGAGGAGAGAGGTGCACAAGGAGACAAAGGGTGCTTGTTTGCAGTGGGGGTAGTGAGTGAGGTGAGTATGCGAGAACCACATAACTAGGGAGATAGACGTTTGGGGGCGACGTTTTGTGTGTATGGGAAAGATACACTCTAAATAGTGCATGTGCTTGGGAAAGAGAGATGCCGGGAGACTTAGAGAGTGGGGGAAGAGATGTGTGCATGCCCGAGAGACAAAGTGATAGAGACCTATATTGGGGTCCGGACTTAGAAGAGAGAGGGGTGTTAATGTGCTCCTGTGTTCGTGTCCGGGGGAGAGAACGACTTGTGGGGGGGGGGACGGGGTGGGTGGCTTCAGATAAAGAGTGAGGTGTCTATATTTGAGAGACTTTAGCATAATTGAGATATATATGGTCAATAGTGTGTGCACTCATGGTTGATCAATTTGTTTCACAGTTTGGACTATGAGATAACGATACTTTTGAACATGCGTGATATACTTTGAAGTACCAGAATTACAAACCTATGATTGGAATTTTGGAATTCAACTCCATCGTTAGCTTTTGTAATTCATTTAAACGGAGGTACATTTTTTAAGCCGGGATTTCGTGATTTCAAATTCATATATCAAACCTAGAGATATACACATATGGGCATGTTCACACCTTATAATCATCCACTTTATTCATACACATACACATTTTTGTTTTTATCATCATATTTAGGATAAAAACATTTAAAATTTCATTTGAATTGGACCATATGATGGTATTTGCTTCCACTAGCTCAATGATCCATATTTGAATTGAATGGACAATCTAAGTTTCGAGTTGGAGACATTGATTTTCGAAACTTGCACTTTTTTTTGCGTGCAAAACAAATAAATTATCGGCCATGATATCATAGTCGGCCGTACAAGAGCAGAACACTTAATTTCAGCCGCCAAAAGCTTTCAAACTTCCCGCTCACATCGAAATATCTCGCGCCCGAAAGTTTAGCCCTGCGATATTCCTGTTTTACCCCTGCCACATGAACGGAAAAGGGCTGCTTTGCTAACTCCATTGTTTTCCCCTCTTTGCCCCCAACATTCTTCCCCAGAGCCCCTCCCCGGCCCCCACCCCCAACCACGCCAAGCCGCCGAATCTAGTCCTCCGCCGCAGCGGTGGACCTCACACCCCGCCGGATCTACCTTCCGCACCTTGGAACCCCCAACTGCCAACTCGCCTCTTCACCGGAGCCGCTTCAGCGATTGGCTTGTCCACCGCTCCAGATCTCCTTGACCGCCATCATGGTCCACCGCACCGGATCTACTTCACTAGCGCCCTCGTCCACCACAGTGTAGGCCCTTCACTGACTCCCTCGTCCGCCCCATCGCTGGCCCTTCATACAAGCCCTCGTCCACCGCAACAGATCCGCCTCACTGAAAGCACTGTACACTGCGCCGGATGTGCTTTGTCGATGCCTTCATCCACTGCACCGGACCCGCTCCACGGACGCCATATTCAACTCCACCGGCCCTGCTTTATTGATGCCGCAGCCTCATCAGGTTATTTCGATTTGTACTCCTTCAGTTTTTCTCTTCTTTATCGTGGAACTATTCACTTACCACAGATGAGCTTTCTTGTATGTCGACAGGCGCCGCAACCGAAGCACCGAAGCCGCTTCAGCAACGGTGACACCAGCCCAAACTCAACCGTAACACGAGCACCATCGACGATCCTTAGCTATCAAGTATGACAACGATACCCATACGCCGCCAAGAATCAGGTACTATTATCCAACGGCCGGTGCCTACGTTCACTTTCTTAGCATAAACACCGCACCTTTGAATTTCTTCAGGGCATCATTCAATTGTTCATGAGACGTGTTATTCTGCTTGCACCTGTAGGGCCATACTTCTGGCAGTGAACATGTTACATGTGCTAAATTACAAACCAGTGCACATATAATTACAATGCTTTTGTTTTGTCCTAAGTATTACTGTACTTCCTAGATATCACTGCCTACTATTTTACTTCTTGCATGCTATATTTATGATAATGGTGTTGTTCTGATGCCACCTGTTGGTTACATCAGACTGCTTCATGTTCTCTATGCTTAATTACACATCAGCAAACTAGCTTCTTGTTCCACTGCTTTTTGTTCGTTTTACCCTACATTTTGTGATGCTAGCTATTACATCACTGCTCCGAGCCTCTGTTCATTACTTTTTTGTGCGTTCTTGATCTTCCCAAGTTGCATGACTAAGTTGATGCTTCTATTAATTATGGAGCTGCCAACCCCATCAAGCAAAATATTTGTTCTTTTGGGGCTGGCACCTCGAACAAGCATAAAAATAGAGTGAAGCACATATATTGTCGTGTAAGCACACACCCTTCTTTCATTAGTTTAGATGAACCATTGATGATCAATTCAAACCAGTGCATGCGATTAAAATTAATTTTACCTAAATAGAGGGTGTAGAATAAACTACAACAACTAGATTTGCAACCACGGGATGCTGACGATATCTTCAAAGAACATTGCAACAGCAGCGAGGCTTCACAACAACATATGGTAAGCCAGTGTGTTTTAGTACATGTGAAATGTAATGCGTTTGGGCTGCTTTCTTGGCTTGTGCCCTCAACCTGTAATTCTACAGAATTACAAATAGTTCAGTTGTCTGCTTTGTTGTATTGCTTGATTCGAATGCTTGTTTGTTACTTGTTAGGCTATACCTGAGTTGGCCAATATGTCAGCAGTGCCTGTTGTACTATCGTAAAGAAATGCATGCCTAGTTCATTTGACTCCTTAACTTTTCCTATGAACTTCATCACAAGACTGTATTCGTAGTTTATATGAGGCCACACTATTAAGTGCTTTCTCAGATTATTTCAAGTTTCATCTTACCATTTTAATTTGTTTTCGGCTGATGCTGCTTCAAACCATTTAAATATAGCTTGCCATGCTCGGCAACAATTCGTATGTAGTTTACCATGTAAGCTTACTGCCTGGATCATGCGATAACTATCTCTTACTTATGTCCAGCGGAAACCTTTCAGGATGCCGTTCACACTAGGACACAATGTACAACCTCAGAATCTATTTGTGGAAGCAGTGCGCCATCCATGTTACCAGATGGTAGCAGTTCAAAGGAAACACCGCTGGAGAGCAGTCTAAGCACAGATATTATAGTTTTTTAGGATCTACTAGAGGCAGAAAGAGATGGTGCGGCTGCCATGAATGAGGTAATCTTGATCTTGAGGCTGGAAATTATGCAATTAGCTGCACGCATTATGCAAGCAACCCAAGAATTGGAGGAAGTAAGAATGTTGCATTTGAAGACGGAGGAGGTCACTACAAAAAAAATACACTTCCATGATGATACGTGTTTGTCACAGTAGGTCACGTTTTCTATCATGCATGTACATCCATGACAATTTTATGACAGAATCAAGATAGTCATACATGTGCTGTCGTAGAAGTGTTCCATGACATTACCAAAATTATCATCATGGAAGTGTCCACTTCCATGACGATAAATGGCGCGTCATGGAAGTGCTTTCGTCAAGGGTAACCGACACATGGCATCCACCGTAACGGGTCACCGTTAAGCTATCAGGTCTGGTTTTGGATCCGATAACCCGTTAACAGCCCGGACCAATGGGGATTTTCCATGTGTAAAATTTGCAATGGCTAGAGGAACCACGTGTCGGCTCACCGTTGGGACAGATGTCATCCACTCATTGGACATGAGGCGCCTATGATACGTTGACACGTGGCACGGCCCAACAGAGGCCCATTTCGGTGGAAAGGCCGGCCCGTTTGACTTGGTCAAAAGGTAGCGGGCCGGCCCACGGAAAGCCTGTTAACGGCCTGTTCGTATATAGCCCATTTATGGCCCGCTAACTCACGGCCCGTTATGGCCTATCCAAATTAAGCCCAGTAGCGTCATCTGGGCCGTCTAATATGATTCCAGCCCATTGTAACTTCCGGCCCATGTATGGCCCATGACGTCTTTCGGCCCATATGAGGCCCTTTGTAACTCTTGGCCCATTAACGGCCCGTGGTGAAACTGGCCCGTAATGAATAGTGTACCGCTTTATACCCATTAATGGCCCATTATTCCATTGGGCCGTTTCCAACCCGTGTTACCTTTTACCCTTCTCAGGGCCCATTTATTCTTGGGCTCATTTCCAGCATTCGGTTACTTACGGCCCGTTATTGGCCTTTTCTGCTTGTGGGCCAAATTCAGCCTGTGGTTACAGTCGGCCTGTTTGTGGCCCGTTAATCCGTTCGGCCGTTTTCATAGCGTCATCAAATACGGCCGATTAACGACGGCCCGTTATGGTCGGCCCATGAACGGACGATTCCAACTCTAGCCTGTTTACGGCCCATAATGTGGTCTGTTATTGGCCCATGTTTGGCTAATCGGTCATACAGCCCCTAGAAGGCCCATTGATGCTACGGCCCATAGAAGGCCCATTATTTCTACGGCCCGTAGAAGGCCCATTGTTTCTACGGCCCGTAGGTGGCCCATGGTCACTACAGTAAATATGTAGCCCATGGTTATTGTGGCCTAGTTTTAAAAAATAGGTTATTGCGGCCACTAACAAATCGCGGAAAAAGAACTGCACTGACTAGAAGCAAAAAAATAAACAAGACAACAAGGAAATAAATAAGCAAGCAACTTACGCTAGGCTATCATGGCTATTACACATATTACATCCACTGGGCATCAAAGTTCGCCACCAGTGCAAATATAGGGAACAAAGCAGCATATCACATACACTGGTTGTCAAAGTTGGCGACCAGTGCAAATAAACGCCGCAGCAAAACAAGTCCAGAACTGAAAATACTTCAGAAGAGCTCAAGAAACAATATCCTGGGTACCCATAATGCTAGCAAGATGGTTAGCAAGCTTATTAACTTTCTCTTGTTTGGCGCTTAAATCCTCTAGCGCTTGCTGTTGCACCAGAAAGTATGCATCTGAATTCTATAGGGACCTCCTCAGTCCTTCGGCTTCGTGTCGCAGCACATCTGATCGATGTCTTTCAACTTGAAGTTGAGACTCAAGAAGACGAACTGATTTAGGCAGCGAGTTCGAAGAGCTTGTGCCAACAGTAGTGGCCAGTAACTCAAACACTACATCAAGACATGACTTTTGGGTTGTCTCACTGTCGTCAAGATAGTTTTTATCAACTTTCTTGGAGACCAACAGGGATGTCTCACTATCTTGAACCTTATATGCATTACTTCCTTTACCATTGCATAACGGGGTACTCTTCTCCAATATTTTGTCCGCATTCTAAAAGAGAAACAAGCAGACACATCACAGGTTTTCCATGTTGTATATGAAACTCATTTTGGTAAATCAATTCAATAGTACAGTGGACAGGATAACAGCATGAAACAAACATATATCTATGTACCATGGTCACTGTATGGTCTATATCATTCTAGTTTTTGTTGCCAAATCAAGATAGAGACACAGTTCAAATAATATCTGTTTAAGACAAAGCAGAATAGACAGAATATAAGTGTGGGAAACTACAGAGCAATAACAACACTTGTAATGTGCATGACATGAGAACATAACTGTTTATTCAATTGAAACTGAAATCAACATAGAGCAAGTTACAACAGCAAACCAGTTAAAGAAATAGGTTTAAAACATACCTGTTGCGCCATTGGAGTTTCAATTCCATCCTTCAAATTTGAAAATAGTTGGTATGAGTAAATACAGTAATGCAAAAGAAAAGGAGTATGAACCATAGCTATAGAACCTGACCTGAGAACAATTCTTCTTCTGCTTTAAGTGTTGAGTTGGGGTTCGGAGTGGTGGTCCTCGCGCTTTGGGCACTGCAGTGCCCTTACTAACTGCTCGTGTTTGGGTGCTCTGTGGTGGAGATAGTGCTGTGTCAACTGGAACTAGGTTACTATCTGATGTGGTTGGGGTTAGAAGGGGTGTAGCTGGTTCTCTGTCCAACTGGGTAGGGGTACAATCTGTGAGAGTCTGGGTTATGTGTGGTGGGGCTGGTTCTTGGGCAAGTACAACTGTGGTTCTATCTGCATCGACTGGTAGCACTATCTTTTCTGAAGACCGTGTTGTTACTCCCTTAGATGCTGCCATCACCCTCTCCAATTCAAATGGCTGATAAACAAGAAAAGTAATTGAATGTACAGACATTGTATGATAGACAGGTGCAATGGATAGTGGGGAATAAAAGAGGGCATGAAATAATTCACATTTATGTTGTCTAACCAAACAGGATAGCATGACATAATTTCACATATATGATGGCTAACTAAACAGGATAGCATGACACAATTTCACATATATGATGGCTAACTAAAAAGGATGGAAAGACATAGTTCAAAATATGATGACTATGTAAACAGGATGACATGATATAACTATATAATGTGTTTATTAAATAGGTTGGCATGCCATAATTCACATACATGCTGCCTATGGAAACATGATAGCATGATATAATTCATGAATAGAATGACATAATTCAAAATATGATGACTGTAAACACTAAACAGGATGAGATGATATAACTATATGATGTCTTTATTAAATGGGTTGGCATGCCATAATTCAAATAGATGTTGTCTATGTAAACATGATGGCATGATATAATTCAAATATATGATTTATATACTAAGCAAGTAAGCAGATGGAAATCGCATATATGATGTAAAAACTAAGCAATGCAAGACAACATGCATGACATGAGTAATATAACCCTGCCAAGTTTGAGCATAGACCTCAGGGGAGAAATAGGACTGGTCATCTGTCTCTGAATCCTCCTCTGAGGAGCTATCTGTAACCAACAAGATGTTTGCTTCAGCAGGTAGCATTGTCTACTTTGAATACCTTGTTTTCACTCCAGATACTTCGATCACTACTTCAAATGGCTGATGCATAGGAAGAGTAGTTGAATATACAAATGTTGTCGACAAATGGAACACGTAATACAAAAAAGGATAGCATGATATAATTCACATATATGATGATTGGCTAAACAGCATGGCATTGCATAATTCACATATATAATGCCTTGTAACAAGATAGCATTGCATAATTCACATATATAATGTCTTGCAACAAGATGGCATTGCATAATTCACATATATGGTAATTAGACACTAAACAGGTGGCATTCACACAAAGCATGTCTAAACTAAGCAAATGACATAGCAATGCAAGACACCATACGCACGATATGAGCAACATAACCCTGCCAAGTTAGAGCATACACCTCGGGGGGGGGGGAATAGGACTGGTCATCTGTCTCTGAATCCTCCTCTGAGGAGCTATCCGTAACCAGCGAGATATGCGCTTCGTCAGATAGCATAGTCTGCTCTGAAGACCTTGCTTTCACTCCAGAATTTTCCATCACCGTGTCAAATGGCTGATGCACATGAAGAGTAGTTGAATTTACTAACATTGTTGACTAATGTAATACGTAATGAAAAAAAAAGGATGGCATGATATAAGTCACATATAAGATGACTGGCTAAGCAGGATGGCATTGCAAAATTCACATATATGATGCCTGGCTAAACAAGATGGCGTTGCATAATTCACATATACGATAAAGAAACTAAACAGATGGCATTCACACAAAGCATGTCTAAACTAAGCAGATGACATATTTGATGTATAAAATAAGCAATGCAAGGCACCATATGCATGATATTACCAACATCAGTATGCCAAGTTAGAGCGAAGACCTCAGGGGGTAAATAGGAGTGGTCTTCTCCTTCTGAATCCCCCTCAGAACAGTTATCTTCCTCTTGATTACAATCTGAAATGGGTGGAGGGGGTGCTGCCTTTGCGCCCACCATGGAGCGACGTCTGCATGAAATTTTATTGCCACGCAAGGCTTGTCTCTTTTGCTCTACATGTTCAGTTCCATTGTGTACAATAACTGACATGCATAGGAATAAAACATAGTGAGATTATGTAAGGAGTGCATGCAGAAATCTAGAGTGATGGTGGCAACCTGTGGATAGACCCAAAACCAATGATAGCAGGCAGATAATGGCTTCAGTTAAAAAATACAGATAATGGCTTCTTTACTATTTGTTTCCCACCCAACATGAAACTCATAGTAGACACCAGAGATTAACCAGATAGTAGATAGATACTATTAATTGCGGCCCCGATATGTACCCCACAACCATTTCAAAACTCAGGTTTGAGCATTAGTTTGGAGCTGACTCAGAGTCTAATCGGTGAACAGGACGATAAAGTAGCATGTAATATTAAGCTATGCATAACGTAAGCAGACACGAAAGAGTGCGGCCTCTCTTGCGGACCCGTGTAGTCCTCGAGGTCATCTGCTCGGTTGATGATGGTAATGCAGTTGTCGTGGCTGCCAGCGGCGGGGAAGAAGATCTGAGGCGGTGAAAGACAGTCTGGAGGCCAGATCCCAGTTGTGGTGGACCCTTCTGTCATTGGAGCAGCTGAGCTGGGGTGGACGACGGTGCAGTAGGAGCAGGACAAACCACACAAGGTTTTCTTTGACAACTATCTGTAAGAGAAGTAATTCTGTAAGGGCTCGTTTGAATTGGAGGATTCTAACAACACAGGGATAGGAAATACAGAGTAATAGGATAGGAATGCATGTGCAAAGAATTTAAAATCACAGGATTTCTGTCAATCTGGGTGTTTGGTTCACAGGAATTGGAAGGTCACAGGAATGCAAAGAAGCATGGTCAAATTAAGTCAAACCACAAGAAAATGTACAGTTATAATGCTATTATGCTACTATCACTTAGTCTTGTTCTTCATGAATAGGGATTTGAAAAGGAGGGCCAAGTGGATATTAAAATTCCTACGGTTTTTCTTTGAAAGAGACACTAAAGGAACAAATCCTATAGTTTTCCTTTGCTCCATTCCTTTGAACCAAATGCATTAATAGTAGTACCATAGGAAACTTTCCAATTCCTATGTTTTTCCTTCACTTTTCCTTTCAACCACTGGCAATTCTAGTAGGCAGGCTTGAACAAGGAAAAGCCTACACTCAAAAAATGTTTTTGTGCTACTTCTACTACTTTGGACCCAGGCCACTACCCTACTAGCTCAACTCCCAGGCCCATCTACAAATGCACAGCTCAAACGCGCAGAAATAAATAATGATGGCGTTCAAGAGAGTCCATCACATATAGCTAAGTTGCCTGGTACCGCACTGCTTGTCATATAGTAGGAGAAAGTAATCGTATTTCACGTTACTACGTGTGCTCAGTGGACAATATATACAACATGTAGAGTAAAAAAGCGATGCAACAAGTGTACAACCTCTTTGGCGAAGCCATGTTGATCTCAGCATGATTGGGTTGGTCGGTGAGAATGCTCTAGATGATTTGGCTGTCGGAGGATGGGAAGAAGATCTTAGGCGTCTGGAGATGGAGCCGGGGGTACTGCTCCGCTGTGATGGAGGGTTTCGTCGTTGGAGCAGCTCCGGTGAGTTGTACGACGGCGAGGCTGAAGCAGGACAAGAGAGACAACGTTAACCTGAGTGGAATTCTAATAGCATCTCCAATAGATGACGTAAAATACATAACCACAAACTGCTAGATGTAAAATACATCAGCTGCTCATCTCTGAACTTAACTGTCAAAACTGAATTTAACTGTCGAAACTGAATTTAACTGTCGAAACTGAATTTTGCTGTCGAAACTGAATTTTACTGTCGAAACTGAACGCACTAGTAGCAGAAAAGAAGTACCAGCCACAGCAGTGCCCAGAGCAGCAGCGCGTGCGAGAGCCGGGGCAGCTGGTCGTGTAGCAGCATCTCGGGTAGCAGCTGCAGGGGCTCGAGTGAGAGCAGGATCTGCTGCTCGTGCAGTAGCAGGGCAAGCAAGAGCAAGAGCGAGAGCAGCAGCGCAAGCAAGAGCAAGAGCGAGAGCAGCAGCGCGGGCAAGAGAAAGAGCAAGAGCAGACCAGGCAGGGGACCGAGAGCAAGAGCAGAGCAGCAGCGCGAGCGAGAGCCAAAGCAGCAGCGGCTCCTACTGATGTGGACGTCGCCGCCGAGGGAGCGACGTAGTGGAGGAAGTGGCCGGTGATGCCGCCGTGGATGGAGCCGCGCCATGTCGGCTCGGGACTGAGCGTCGGCAGCACCGTGAGATCGAATCAAGAAGAAAATGCGGTGATTAGTGTAGAACCTCTTTGGTAGTGTTGATTAGGCCTCAGCTTCATCCAAGGAATCGGTGATGATGATGCTCTTCCGGTGGTGCAGGTGAAGACGGCGATGTGGGAATGGAGGTGGCGCGAAAGACGAGGGGAACGTCGGGGCAGCTCCTTGGAGGTGGAGGACGGGGTGGCTGAACCGACGGGATGACGAGATCGACGATGGATCCTCATCCAGTGCGGTGGATGAGGGACGTCGAGGTGTTGTTGTGGACGACATCGTCGGGGAAGAGGCTCTGGCTGGGTGGCGGACGGAGGAGGGTGTGGGGCTTCGTGGGTTTTCGCGACCTCGGTGTACGAATGGGTGGGTGGGTGGGATGGGAAGGGGGAACCATGGCTTAGGGATGCGCTTGTCCGAAATGTGGGGTGAGTTACGAAAGTACCCCCACCAATTTAAGCTAGGCGGTTCTTTCGGTTCAGGGGTATCATGGGCATTTCACGTGTCGGGATTTCATAGGAGGTGGGAGTTTTCGCGCGCGTTGTAATTTTGGGATAGCAAGGCGCGGGTTGAGATGGAGGGAGTTTTCAGAGCACAACGAGACAAAGATATATCTTAAAATTTCAGGGTAACAAGGCGCGGGTTGAAATTTCCAGACAAGCCTAACGTGTACTGTACCAAATCAATTCGCACTTCCCTCGACGAAAAAACAAAAAGAAATCAATTCGCACCACACAAGAGAGTCTAGTCCCGTGTATTGTACCAAATCAATTCGCACTACAAATGCCATTCAAAACTTTGAATCCATGTTATGTTCAATTAAAATATTTTGCTACGTGTATAATGCATGCAACCTGCTACTGAAATGAACGTTTTAGTGCATTCCAAATGTATATACTACCGCTTCAATATGAACTAAATTTGGATTCATTTCTCTATTTGAATAAGATCTACAATCATGATTGTTGTCAAGTTAAACCATTTGAATTTGTTTCTCTATTTTAATAAGATCTACAATCATCATTATTGTCAAGTTAAACCATCGTTTGTATATTATGTTCACAGCACACCACATGATTACTGTCGAGTTAGATATGAACTATGTGTACTATATGAACTCGATTTTTTGAATCCACTTTATGTTGATTTCAAATCACAGTACATTTCAAGCTCTAGCTAGATCTTCATAATCTAAACCATGTCTCATATATATAATGTGTTTATCACATGATGTATGCTGCCCCGCCCCCTACGCCTACAAGTATTTAGATGTGAGTTGCAAACGCCACACATTATCACAAATTCAAATAAAATGTGGGATTGTTCGATATATAGTATGGTTTAGATTGTTCGATATTTAGTTGTGAGCTGCAAACGCCACACATTATCACAAATTCAAATAAAATGTGAGACTGTTCGATGTATAGTATGGTTTAGATTGTTCGATATTTAGCTGTGAGTTGCAAATGCCACGCATTATCACATTATGGTATAACATGTCCAAAACCACACGACGCGTATCACCGCTATATTCATGCATGCATATGTTTATAACACTATGATCTCCTATTCAAATATATGAATCCACTTTCATATCGAATTATGATCTTTGTTAGTCTCTTACACCCACACAATCCTCTAACCTTTGTAGCTAGCACTAACTTTCTCTCGTGCATGCACACGCCCTCCTCGCCCTCCCCCTCCCTCAGCATTCTATCCATCGCGCACATTCATTTTTTTTTCTTTAGGTCATTCTCCCACGGTCTCCACAACTCCTTTCCGACACACAGCGATCGATAAACCTCTCCAGCGATGTCTGCCTACCACATGCACACGCACCTTCCATCTCCTCCTTTCTGTGTCCATGCCTCGTGTCTCTCATACGGTCCCACACACATGTAAACTCTCACCCCTCTTTTCATCGATCTCACAATCGCACACTCCTCCCCCTATCTAGCTAGTAGGCCTCTCGCACCACCTCCTAGCTCCATTCTCTCTGTCTATCCATCTCTCTGGGCCTTATTTGCCTCTAACAAATGGATGTACACCTACCGATCTCCCGCTATACATATAGCTAGCTAGGTTGTTATAACTCGTTTTCCCCACGCGCCGATCGATCTACCTCATTAGTTATGTCTCTCCCTTCCTCCGACACACAACAATTGATCTACCGATCTAGTTAGGTCTGCTTACCAAACACATGGTCCCCCTTCATCATCCATGCATGCATCCCGACACATCTATCACGCACACGCACACACAGAAACACATCCCCACTCTTCTTGATAATATTGCAGTTCTACCCTCAGTTTGTCTAGTAGGCCTCTCCCACCATCTTCGAGAAGCAACTCCAGCACTCTACCCCTCTCCCCCCCCCCCTCTCTCTCTCCCTCTCTCTGTCCCAACCTATTTCCCGTCCTTCACTTATGTATGGATGTCGACCGATCTCCCTCAAGACATAGCTGGGTCTCTCCTTCTCAACACATATACGAGTCGATCTACCTCTCTAGTTAGGTCTCTCTGCCTCGCCCCTCCCCCCCCCCCACACCCCCCCCCCCCCCCCCCCCCCACACACACACCGATACATCGAGCGCTCTAGTCATGTCTCCCTGCCACACACAAACTTGCCCTGTGCCCTCTGACGTTCCCATAGGTCAGTCGCCCTATATCTTTGACTTGCACACACACAATTTTGCTGGCTCTCTTCATCGATCTCGCACCCACCCACTTGATCCTCTCTTCGACTCTATCGATATCTATGACACCTCCCTCTCTTCTCATGGATCGCCCCCTCTATATATGATATAGATAGGCCTCTATTTCACACACATTTCATGTGTCAAATTTTTGTTTGAGATATCATCGACACATATTCCCACAAATACATTCACGAAATCACCCCCCCCAACAAAAAACACTCACGAATGCACACGCCATATGTCTAGGTTTGTATCTCTCTCACACACACCCACGTAGTTGGGGGACGTGCACGAAGAGAAGAGGTGCACGCACGGCACACATACTCCCGTCTCTTTCCCAACCACACCCGCGCGGGTACACGGTGGAGCTCATTTCTGTAGGAAAAGGCAGCCCACGTGGTAATTTGACATGTGTACTGGTTGTCCACTTGATATAGGATTGTGTACCACGGGTGAACAAACAAATTGTGACTTGACGCGTTATTTAAAAAAAGAGGCAAACCATGTGGGGCCTACCTTAGAGGCAAGGCTCTATACACTGGAGATGCTCTGTACGTATTACTTTTGATGTGTCCCATCAACTTGCAGAACAAGGAGAAGCTTGCTTAGTATGACGTATCCCCCGCCCACGGGCGCGGTGGCTCGCAGAGTCACAGGACGAGGAGAAGCTTGCTTACTACGCCTACGCCCGCTCCCTCGCCCACGCGCGCGGTGGCTCACAGGACGAGGAGAAAATTTTACTACTCCCTCCGTTACTCCTCGTCCCTACCTTGGTTAGAGAGATTATCATATTGTTTGAAATATATGTCTTTTAGATGATTTCAATATGAACTACTAGTACATACTCCAAACACTGATGTATATAGACGTATTTTAGAGTGTAGATTCACTCATTTAGCTTCGTATGTAGTCCATATGTCGTGGGAAACCACGGCCACCTATGGGGCTATGAGCCCCTTTTGGTTCGGCAGGGGGATGGGCACGTTGCACAAAGAGCGGAGAAGCGTCACACAGCGCGGCAGAGATCACACGGGCAGTTTTTACCCAGGTTCGGGCCGCCGTGAGGCGTAAAACCCTACTCCTGCTTTGGTGGAAAAATGGTGGAGGAACGCAGCGCTCTTGCTCGGCAAGGTTGCCTCGGGGCGAGAGCAGCTACGTGCGTATGAGTGTGCAAGGGTCCGGAGCAGCCAACCCCTTCTACGGTTGCCATGGGCCTCCTTTTATAGATCAAGGGGTCACCAGAGTGGAAAATCAGTCATTACATACTGATTAGATAGCAAACAGTGCTATCATAGCTAACTCTGCAGGCTGATAGAGCGCATTAAATGCGCCACTCAACGTCACATCTCAGCTTGCCCGGCAGGCCCTGCCGGGCTGTTTTGCCAGCTTTGCGCCTGCTTGCTTGACACGTCTCAGGACAGGTGTCGCCTAGGGGTATTTTCTGTAGGAAGTGGCTGCCATGTGGCAAATAGCGGCCACTTAGTCACTTTGGAACTTGACACCGTACTGATCGACGACGTGCGTCATGATGAGGTGGTGCGGTGGAGTGGTTTGCCTTCGTAAGCCCCGGCAGGCCTGTCGGGATGATCCTGAGACTCGCTTCTGGGGGTAACTCCATCCCCGTCAGGCTCCCCTGCCCGGCAGAGGAGGTTCTTCCCTTAGCGATATCTTGCTTATCTGGCTCATCTTGGTCTTCTTGATCTGCACTTTGGTCCTTCAAAGAATAGGTCTCTCATGCCTTGATCTGATCTTGAGTTTGTAATCTTGTTCTTGCGCCTGTTGGCTTACCGTCCGTGCACGAGTCAGGGGAAAACATACACCCCGGTTGGTGTTCCCCGACATAAGCCCCCGGGCCTGAGCCATACGTGCCGCGGGGCATGTTGGGTTAGGCCCCAAACAGTGCGTGGACACGTGGCAGGAGAAGGCTGCGCACGGCGGTTCGTCATGATGACCAGTCAATCCAACGTCCACTTCGCGTAATTATCGCGAGGTGTGGGGGCGTGGGACTGTAGCAGTTAATGTAAAAATGGTAACTTTTCTGAAGAGCTGCGCCCCTTCCCACGTTGTTTCCCTTAAGAGGGGAAAACACGGAAAGGTACTGCTCATTCATCGTCTGCCTCGCATCCCCATCATCTTCCTCCGCAAGCCAAGCAACCGCCCGCTTCCCTTGTCCACATTCGCCGCCGATCCCCTTCCAATTTCCTTCCTGCTCTCCACTGCATCTCAAGGGATATGGGGAAGAAAACCGCTGCTAGGGGGCAGCGGACGACCGCCGCAAAGGTGGAGGCCGCCGAGGGGAGCAAGAGGGCGACCGATCTGGACAAGAAGCGAAGGGGATACGTCGTCTTCTCCCCATCGAATCTCGACGGAAACATGCTGCAGGCGAGGTATGGATAACTGTGGGGGAGGGAGGTCCCGAAGGGGCATGGCGCTCCCAAGGTTCTGGCGGACGGAGAGGAGGACCTGCCAAGTTCATACAAATTTTTCTGCGCATATTTCATCTGTGGCCTCTGTCCTCCCTTCTCGGAATACCTTGAGGCGATGATGGCAATCTATTTCTCGGAATTCCTTGAGGCGATGATGGCAATCTATGGATTCCACCTCTTGGATTTCACGCCAAATGCAATGGCGTGTATGGCGATCTTTGCCCATCTGTGCGAGAATTTTGTCGGGGTTGCTCCCAATGTAGATCTGTTCAGGCACTACTTCGTCCCGCGGGTGGAGAACAAGAACCATCGTTCCGGCAATATAAGCTGGATGCCACGGGTAGTGCCAAGAGAGAACTGGGATTACATCCCCGGCCAACAGTGCAACAGATGGGAAGAGTGGAGGGGAGATTGGTGTTGGATTCAGGATGACAAGGCTCCAGAGTTCTGTCAGGCACGAGCAGAATGCCTTGAGCGTGACAATGTCTGGAGGGCATTCGGCCTTACCAAAGATAGGCTCCACCCGGCAATAAATAGGATTACCCGTCTAAAGACGGCCGGGCTTACCGTTGAGCACATAGGATCAGACTTTATCCTTCGTCGCATCACCCCTCTGCAGAAAAGGGACAGATTCGCCTGGGAGTATGGGGATGCCGGGGACAGGATGAGGTTGCTCCCTGGCCTAGCCAACAACCTGATAGTTTATGGCCATGCCTGGTTGTGCGATCAGCTATTTGGCAGCTTCGGCCTGTTCAAGCTGCCGGCAAACATCATCCCGCTGAACATCAACTCTGCCAGGGATCAAATCCTGAAGTGGATGCCAGATTGTGATGCCCACGGAGTTGCGAGCGATTGGCAGTTGCCCACGCTCGATGAAGAGCTGGCATGGTCCTCCACCTTAGTAGAAAGGGCCACTAAGGTGGAAGCTAAAATGTACAAACGCACCTCCACGATGGAGGTTGCGTTCATTAAGAAGCGGCTCCAGGAAGACAGGGTGGCCCAAGCTGCAGCAGCGGCGAAGGCCAGGAAGGCAGCAAAAGGAATAGGGAAAGCTAGAGACGAGGGCTCCTCCCGCGGCAAGGGTGAGACGCAAGTCTCGAAAGAGGTTGCCGGGAAGGAGCGTGCCGGGGGAGAGCCCGCCGGGGACGGGCCTTCCGGAATTGAGGCCTGTACGTAGCAGCAACAAAGGCTCTAGAGGAAGAAGAGGTTGAGGGGGTGGTCAAACCTAGAGAGGAATGGCTCGCAGAAGGCCCTCAAGCCCCCGAGCCAGTCTTGGATCCACACCCCCGAAAACGGGTGGCTAACCGAGAAGTGGCAGCCCCCGATCCTGCGCCTGCCGCCAGGAAGGCGAAGGGGACCACCTCCAAGACCAGCGTTTCCGAAGCTATTCGCCGACATTCTCCTCAGCTCTCCGGGGCCAGGGCCCTCCCTGCCAAGCAGCCGACAGCCACGGAGGGCGACTCCAGTGCCCAATCGAGCTCGAGCTCTTCGCAGAGCTTGTCTTCATCGGAGTTTCCTGCGCCCCGGCAGGGCTCAAAATTGCCAGAGAGCTCCATCCCCCCACCCCAGAAGAGGAGCAGGGTGCCCTCGCCACCCATGGATTTTGAGCTGAACTCCATGCTGATCGATGAAGAGTGAGGGAGATTGCTTCCTCCTTTTCTCCCCCCCCCCATTTTTTTTGCTTTGTCTTCAGTATCCTTGCTCGCGTTGCTGACTGATCTTGTTGGTTTGTTGCTAACAGGGAGGAGGAGGAGGAGGAGGAGATGGAGACCCTTGTCCACCGGACCAAGCGGCTCAGACATGCGGAGCCATCATCGTCAGCGAGAGGGACAGGCCCAGCAGGGGGTGGCTCGAGCGTCCCGGCACCGAGCCCCCAGCCCAGCCCCCGGTCCGAAAGCGCAGAGGAAGTTCCTTCTGCTGGAGGTGATGGTGGAGAGTTCCCCTCCACTGATGCCCAAGGAGGGAAGGGGACCACTCAAGACGAGCCCCTCCAGGAGGGGCCCATCCCGCCTGTCGACAGAGTTGATGGATCCCCGCCAAGGGTTTCCACGGAAGAGTCCGGCCTTGACCCGACAGCTAATGTTGCCGAGGAAACTAAAGCTTCTACCCGGCAGACTCCTCCGGGTAATTTATCTGTTCTCTTCTCATGACTTCTCTTATCATGTTGCTTCGTGTATCTGTCTTGTCAATAATTATGTCCTTCCGCCTTTAACTATTGGATCTGCTTACAGCCCCTTTGAGTGAGGAGCCAGACTTGCTGGACGAGCTGGCCAACATTGGGAAGGACGCCGCAGATGAAGCTGCCAAAATTGTTGCCGCAGAGGAGCAGGAGCATGTTGCCAAGGGCGCCCTGGATCCCCTGAAGGAGCACGAGGAAATACCCGGTAGCGTGTCTGGATCAGGGGTCGTGGTCGAGGAGAAGATACGCCTCCAAACCATGGGCCCCCTTCCCTCATTTGGCACCTCAGTGGAAGTCCCGCCACCATCTTCGAGCAACCTAGCGCTAGTGCTCGCACAGCCATGGGGTGGAGCCCCTGGCTCATCAATGGCGACGAGCACAGAGCTTGACGAAGAACTCCAGCGCATCCTGACGTCGCTATACCAGGGAGTCGATGAGGTGGATGATTCCGCCGCCGTTGCCATGGACCTGTCCTTCATGGAGTCCGTGGCGGCAGGCATTAAAGAGATGCGGGAGCAGCATAGCTGGAAGTGGCAGGAGCTCAAGGAGTAGCGCCAGTCTGCCAACAAGGTGGACCAGAAACTGAAGGATAAGGGGATGTAGCTGCGTGACTGGCACGGCAAGCAGTTCCGGGCCCTTATGAGGCAGCAGGAGACGATCTCGATGATGAGGGAAGATGTCATCGCCCGGCAAGCGCACCTGGCTGAGCGCAAGGCGCTTCTAGATGCCAGGGAGCAGGAAATTTCTCTTCGGGAGGAGAGGCTTGAGGCCACTCTCCGCACCAAAGATGCCGAGCTGGAGATCCTCATGCAGCAACGCACCAAAGATCTGGGGGACAAGCACAAGGCTGCCCTGGATGCCCTCACCGCGGACTCTGCTACCCAGCTGAAGAGGCTTACTGATGATCTTGTTGCTGCTTCCTCCGTCAAGGAGGACCTCGACCGGTAGGTGGTCGAGCTGACAGAGAAACTTGCCGGGAGCGCCAAGGAGGTTTCAGCCCTCCAGGAGGAGGTGCTGAAAATGGGGTCCCTCCTGGAAAATATCCAGTCGCAGCTCTCCTCCAAGAGCCAGGGCCTTGAGGCCGCTAATGGCACCATCGAAGACCTGAAGGCCAGGATCAGCTCCTTGGAAAGCTCAAGGCAATCCGTTGAGGCCCGCGAGCAGCAGTTATCAAAGGATCTGGACACGGCGAGGCGCCTCCGAAGGGAAGCGGAAGGCAAGCTGGAGAACCATTCCGCTCAAGTTGAACTCTGGATCAAAAGCTTGATAGATGTGGCCGAACGCCTCGCCGCCCAGACTGCGGCTATGGGCATGGAGGGGTCGGTCTACCCGGCCAAAAAGCACGAGGCCCCCAGCGTTAAGCTGGGGATTTTCTTCAATGAGTTGATTGCCAAGCTGAAGACGCACGAGGAGGGAAGAGCTGGCCACTTCGAGGCTGAATCCCGGAGGCTTGCCCGCAATTCCCTCTTCATGGTCCTGAGCAATGTCACTTGCCGCCACCCAGATCTCGACCTCGTTGATGGTTTCCGGAAGCCGCCACGGGGTGCTGACGTCTCTGCCGCCAAGGAGAAGGCCACCCCCTTCGCCGACAGGGTTCTAGTCATACGAGCCCGACAGGCCCGCCCTTGAATTATTCCCGCCATCGTGCGGTCCTGTAATCAAAACAATGACGCATGTCTTGTGCTTAGACTTCATACTATTTATACTTTATGCGGGGCCTGGTACTTTTGCTTAATCTGAATAGCGTGTTTATCCCTTTTTGAGTGTTATCCATACAGTGTCCGCATGACAAGTCTCTATGCACATTTAGGTTGCCTGCCGGTATCATATTGCCGCAATGGTCGTAAGGGTCTGGCCCTTAATGGTCATTTGGCGTGGATGCGTCCCGACAGGTTTTTCCTCAGTAGTTTCCGACACAGCCACTCGTTCCGCGAGCAGGCTCTGACCAGAACAAGGGTGCAAACAAGAATCTAACAGAGGTACCATCTTGTGAAAGATTTCATCGCACGAACACTTAGGCACTCAAGGGATAAACAAGCATATAGATCCAAAGAATCCGTAATAATGCAAAGGTAGCATGAACTTTGCTCTTATGTGCGCCCCCATTTATCCCTTTCAGATGCGGCCGTTCGTTGGGCATGCATGTTCCGGGAAGGACTGCATTGCTTGTATATTGACCTCTAGCCCCCGGCACGGGTCGGCTAGAAGCGCATGTAACATGGGGCAGCAGGACACGGCGCTAGGTACGACTGGTTTCTCTCTCTTCCTCTCCGCACCTCTTGACCAATCCAACGGCAGAAGGCACAAAAGCCACACAAGCGCGGGCGGCCTTGCCGGTGCATACTTGCCGGGGCGTCAATCAACGGACTCACACTGGCGACCTACTTAGGATTTCCCTAAGTAGGCTAAATGTTGGACCGAGCATCACGCAGGCTCATCGACGTTGATGATGCTAAAACCCAGAGTAGCATGATTGTCAAAGAGTGAGAGTGATAGAGATAGAAAACCTGGTGTCCTTGCACATCGCTCCTTTCTCCCGAACGGGATTTGTAGGGCATTCCTGTTGCCTGGCCCGTTCAGAGTGGTATTGTTATCCTTGCCACTAGCTTCCATGGCCGTTGCACCCATGGCTTGTGGAGATGGCAAAGAGCGGGCGAGATTGGTGCGGGAGTAATGTTGCCCTTCCGCTCCGCCTCAGCCACTCCCTTGGGCTTCATGAGGGGTGATGCCATTGACGGATGATGATGCGTGGCTTACGCTCTCGGGTTCGCGCAAGTGATCCCCCTACTTGGCGCGCCAAAGATGTCATGGGAAACCACGGCCACCTATGGGGCTATGAGCCCCTTTTGGTTCGGCGGGGTGATGGGCACGTTGCACAAAGAGCGGAGAAGCGTCACACAGTGCGGCAGAGATCACACGGGCAGTTTTTACCCAGGTTCGGGCCACCGTGAGGCGTAAAACCCTACTCCTGCTTTGGTGGATTGATGGTGGAAAAATGGTGGAGGAGCACAGCGCTCTTGCCCGGCAAGGTCGCCCTGGGGGTGAGAGCAGCTACGCGCGTATGAGTGTGCAAGGGTCCGGATCAGCCAACCCCTTCTACGGTTGCCATGGGCCTCCTTTTATAGATCAAGGGGTCACCACAGTGGTAAATTAGTCATTACATACTGATTAGATAGCAAACAGTGCTATCATAGCTAACTCTGCAGGCTGACAGAGCGCATTAAATGCGCTGCTCAATGTCACATCTCAGCTTGCCCGGCAGGCCCTGCCGGGCTGTTTTGCCAGCTTCGCGCCTACTTGCTTGACACGTCTCAGGACGGGTGTCGCCTGGGGGTATTTTTTGTAGGAAGCGGCTGCCATGTGGCAAATAGCGGCCACTTAGTCACTTTGGAACTTGACACCGCACTGATCGACGACGTGCATCGTGATGAGGTGGTGCGGTGGAGTGGTTTGCCTCCGTAAGCCCCGGCAGGCCTGCCGGGATGATCCTGAGACTCGCTTCCAGGGGTAACTTCATCCCCGTCAGGCTCGCCTGCCCGGCAGAGGAGGTTCTTCCCTTAGCGATATCTTGCTTCTCTGGCTCATCTTGGTCTTCTTGATCTGCACTTTGGTCCTTCAAAGAATAGGTCTCTCATGCCTTGATCTGATCTTGAGTTTGTAATCTTGTTCTTGCGCCTATTGGCTTACCGTCCGTGCACGGGTCAAGGGAAAACATACAACCCTGTTTGTGTTCCCCGACACCATATTGAAACGGACGTACTAATACGCACTCTCCCTTGCCCCTCGCCCCTCAACCCTCACTCGACCCTCGCCCACGTAGTGGACGTGCAGCAATTCATTCGGTCTCAGATAACCAGAACGATATACTGTAGTACCATTATTGCTCGATTTCCCGAAGAGGTGAAGAGCCAAGCGCAAGGTTAATATTTTTGAGATGCCAAGTGCAAGGTTTATAGGAGAACGAGTAGTAGTAGTACTAGTAGTACGTACCAGTGGTACGTACTGTATGAGGAAGAAGGCAACAAGATGTATGTTTTGCGTGACAGTCTCTTCTTACAGGACGTGCTAGACCTAGTGGACCTCATTGTTGCAATGGGAGTACTATCATAGATGGCACGATTTAGAGTGGTGGGCAGCGGGAATAATTCAGAGCTGCTTAGTCTTAAACCCCATGAAGAAGTCCCATCGAAAGGAATAGCCATCCTCTACACGTGCTCCTATGTAAAATGAGTAAATGAGACAAAAAGAGAAAGAGACAAAGTAAAAAAATTCACCAGCCTTAGAGCCAGCCCTATTGTATCAGTGAATGATATTTCTATGTCGTGATTGACATGGCTATATTATTAACCATGTTGCGGAGGTAGAAGCGGATTTTTATTTATCTGCGGAGGTAGCAGCGGATGGATATTCAACGAGGAGTGAAACGATGGCTGCTTCCTCGGTCAAACATAGAGAAAGGTGGGCCTCGTGATTTGACGGCTTATTAGTCATTATTAGTGCCTATACTCTTTACCCATATAATAACCGTGTGGTAGAGTAGTGGGCTATACTTTTGATAACCATGCTCGAAGAGAAGAGCTGCACGCACCCACGCACATAGTACTAGTAGCACTCTTTGCGTCTTTTGCGTCTTCCCCAACCACACACGTGACACGGTGGAGCTCATTTCTGTACGATGATGAAGCCCACGTGATAATTTGACGCTTCTAGTAGTAGTTACTTATAAATAATGGAGGGTCGGGAACCACGCATGAACGGTGCCACGTCATTTATAAATAAAGTTTTTTTTCTTCAGTGGCACGTACGCAATATAAATAGGTTCATATGGAGAGAAAAAGAAACCGCTCCACTATATAAATAGCCAGGACGAGCCTACACGGTTGCTTGCTCGGGTTGCTCTCTTCACACTCTCTCGCACAAAACGACTGTGGCCACATCTCTAACATCCGGGCGGATCATGTCCGCTGGGGGAAGGGGTGGATGCTTTGTGTAGATGCAGCCGCCGTCGCCGACGGCGAAAACCCACTGTCGGCATGTCCCGATCAGGGGTCCCCGCTGTTCTCTCTCACAAAGCCGGTGTGGTTGCCTTCGTCCCTTGCTCACTGCCGTGATGTGGGCAGTTGCCGCCTCCCGCTGCCCTCCTCTAGGTTGATCTACATCCCGACATCCCTCAGGTACAACTTCCTTTACAGCCGGCTTGCACCACTGCCCCAGCTGCCCACATCGCTCCATGTGGATATTTCTCTACTTCTTTGCCCCGCACGTACCTCTACTAGCTTCTACTGTATTTGTGATATGTTTATGTCTCATTGACTAGTCCCAGTAATCTTATTCTAATCACGCTTCTTCAATTTCTTTGCCACAGGGATGCTCATCTTGATTTTACTGAAACTGCACAAAATGATCCGATGGTCAAAGGGTTGCAAACTTCATTTCTTCGGAAGGTTCAACGTCGCCAGCAAATTAAAGCCTGGTTAGGGTTTAGGGTTCAAGGGCTAGGGACTGCATGGATTGTTTTTTTCTTTAGTTGTCTCTGTTCCAAAATAAGTGTCAACTTTAGTAGTAGTACAACTTTGTACTAAAGCTTGCATAAAGTTGAGACACTCATTTTGGAACGGAGGGAGTACATATTGGCTATGATCTGTCAATCATTGAGATGCAATAGCATGCATGTTACTCCCTCCGTCTAGGTGAATAAGTCATCTTAGGTTGTGCACCATGACCAAGGAGGAGGGAAAACGAGAGAACTTAATGTTTATTTGCTAATTAATAGCATTGCATGCAATGAACTAACCACTGCATGTCGTATTTGGTAGTCTCAAGTCATTGAAAGCATGAACGCCCCACATCTCTTATTGGTTGATATGCCAATAAACAAGAAACAAGGTGGGAGTTAATGCACCGCGCCTAAGTGTGTTGGAATTATTTGGTTTTCGTAAGGTGACTTACACACCTAGATGGAGGGAGTAGTCTCCTTTGTATTTGATGAAATGTTGCAACGGGGCAACCTTGGACGCAAGATACATGAAACAGAAGCTGGAAGCTTCATAGCATTGTACAAATTTATCTCACTGAGAAATTACAGTACATAGTACTATGTAAAGAGTTAGGTGCCGCACGGTGTCCAGAAAATATGGTGATAGTGTGAGGTGGGCCATGTAATCACTGAGCTTGTGTGTTTTCACTGCTTTCGCACTCCTCCGCTATAAGAATGGAGAAAATTGTAATCTACCTCCTTTCGCCGAAACGTGGGACATCCAGCATTCGTACCACCTTAGTAATAATGACCAATGAGCCATCAAATCACATAGACCCAGCAGTAAGTTGGACGAACGAAGCAACCATCACTCTTGAATCCGCTTCTCCCTTCAACGCAGGCGCCAGTGAGAGGTCGCGTCCGCTCTGCCCGGGCATGAATGCGGCACCGATTCTCTGGAGCAGCGCTGACCGTTTCGGGCGGGAAGCGCGCACGGGCGATGGAGGGGCTTTGGGTGGGCCAGGCTGGTCAGGAGCGGGCGTGGCAGCTGTCCCGACCGGACGCCCGGAAATGAGAGGATGCACCGAATCTCGCGGCTAAATCGTACACTACACACCATCTCTCTGTAGGAGTAGGTCGATGTGTCGCTCTCTCTAACACACACACGCTGTTAAAACACACACACACACACAGGTTCATAGAATAGGAATATCGTGCGAGTGGGAAGCCACAGGAAGTGAGATAAATGGAGTACGTACAAGAAGAGAAGAGGTGACGAATATTTCATCAAACCTGGACTAAGGAGTAGTACTCCCTCCGTCTAGGTGTTAAGTCATCTTACGAAAATCAGATATTCCCAAAATGTTTAGGCGTCGTCCATTAACTTCGCATCTCAATCCCCTCCTAGCCTCGTTGCTAGCGAGCGTTACTTACTCTGCCTTGTTACCTCCCCCGGAAACCCAATGCATGGAGCGCAACTACGCGTTGATTAGTCAAGGAATCAAAGTCGGCTTGCATGCGAGTTAATACGTGGCCATGCATGGTAGCTAAAACGGCATCTCTTAATTGTTGTGATTAATTGTTGCGTTTAGAGAGAGAAAGCAGGGTTTTGATTGGAGGAAGGACCGGTCAAGTTTCTCCTTCTCCTCCAATCTACTTGCACCTTGGTCCCGCTGCACCTTCTAACGTGACTTATACACCTAGACGGAGGGAGTAGTATGAGATACGGTGGCACACTGACTTAGGTCGAATACAAGTGCCCAAAATTATTGGAAGAGAGCAAAGTGTACAAACTAAATAATTAAAATTGAATTTCTCGTTTTTTTTCGAAACGGAGGCAAAAGATTTGCCTCATCCACTAAATAAGAGGAGAATAGAGTTTCACAGTTTGCAAGTGACCCTACAAATAAACGGCATGGCAATTACTCTCAATATGCCCTAGTTTCTTAGCACCCGCTGTAACCCTTAGTACATACGGTGGCACACTGACTTAGGCCGAATACAAGTGCCCAAAATATTTAAAATTGGAGGATGGTGCAGCCCACCTTTCCGATATTTTGACCGTGTATGGTTCAGTTGTTGTTCACTTCGGAGGGTCGTGTACCACACGTGAACGTTAGTAAGCGCGACCGGGAGGCGTGCAGCGTTAATTGCGAGTTGACTCCTTCGAGCGTTAAATTTTCTTCATGTATTAGCATTGCCCCTAGTATTTTTCTTCACTATGTTAAATAAAGAGTTCCGTTTTGTGCACAATTTAAAATGATTTTTATGGAGGGAAAAATAAAACCACTCCATCTATACACGCTGCAGCCTCGGCGCTTGTTTTCTAGGGTTTGCTCTCTTCACACTCTCTCTCCACTATATATATACACGCTGGAGCCCCAGCGCTTGTAGTTGCTCTCTTCACACTCTCTCACCCTCTCCAGATCTAAACAAGACTGTGTTGGCCTCTCTCTCTCTCTCTCTCTCTCTCCCCTCACTGCTAGTCAAAGAGCCGGCAGGATCCGTCCGCCGGGAAGGGAATGAGGCTTAACGTTGTCGTCGTCGGCGAGGGAGGGAATCCACTACCGGCGCAGCTGTTCTCTTTCACCCAGCGGCGGCGCAACAGGGCCTCCGACCCCTTCTTCCTCGCTGCTGTACATAGTGTGGGCAGATCGGCCTCCGGCCGCCCACTGAGCCACACCCGGAGAACCTTAAGGTATAATTTACTTATTCCACATGCATTGCTCTAGCTGCATGTGGATTTTTTCCACTTCTGCACTCGAATCTAGGTGTTGGATCAAATAGGAAAGTAGTGGGGAAAGCTGTATAGCATGAATCTAGGACGTGGTTCAAAGAGGAAAGGAAGGGGGGAAAGTAGTACAGACTGGCTATCCAGCACCTACGTTGGTCGAAAAGGGAAAACAATGACAAACGCAGTACGCACATCTGTAACGAACTGATCTTTCTCTTGGTGGGGGACAAGGCTGTAGAGTTTGAGCAGGACTAGATTTGCTGCCCTCACATAGGGAAAGGTGTCTAAAGGTAACAAAATCAGGACCAACACAAATATGCTCCTTGGTTGTTTGTTCTTTGTTGCAACAGACTGTGCATCACCCCTTTATACATCGGTAGATGCACATGGTGCTGGTGCATCCACTGTCCCGTACAACTCTTTAGCTGTTGTTAATCTAATAATGCCGCTGGAAAATTGAAGCAATGCCAAAGTTAAAAGCAAATTACATGTTTAACGAATTTTATTGTTAATATAATCTCTCTGTTAATATGAATCAATGCCACTATTTGAAAAATGTTACTGTCTTGCTTTCTTTCCCATTTAGATAAATTATATGCTTCTTTTTGTGAGCTGCTGTGTCATCCACCGTTATTGACCAGTAGTTGTTTCCTTTGCACCTTTATGTAAACAGGGTTATCTACTTCACCTTGTTGCTATTGCGACCTTTTGTTGCACTGCACAAAACACTTTTGTTTTAAGAGTGTTTTGTGCAGTTCAACCAAAATGTCACACCGACAACGTTGCTTGATTGCTTGATCTTAGTGGAACTACACAAGAGGAGATCTGACTTCCTATCCGTGTTGGCAAATTTGTTTCAGATCTTCTTCTTGTGAGTTGTTTGAATTCCGCGTCATGAGAGGTCAGTACTAGCCTTCTTTCACATGATTGTGCAATGTGCTTTCATATGTTCTGCTACTTATACGGTAATGTTGCTTGATTTTAGTGAACTACACAAATGGAGACAAGACTTCCAATCTGTATGTGCACCGTAATATCCCATTGAGGTAAGATAATGATATTCCACAACTGTTGGCCTGTATTTTGCTACTGTCATCAAAAAATTAATGTCGTTGTTTAGTGCTATACTTGTGCTCCCTAATTAACATGCCAAATCTTACATTGAAGGCGAAGCTTGTCTGTTATTGAACCAAGTGATGAAGGGGAAGAACAAGTGGAAGAAAAACAAAAATCAACTTCCGGTGCTGTAATGAAGCACTGGAACTGTGATGACACAAGTAATGATATAGTTTTGCATCTTAATTTATTGCTATGGCTGGAACGAGCAGTTGTTTTGCCACTGATTTGATGCCACTCTTAATGTAATATGTAATTATCTCTACTTGTGCAAACAGGTATCTTCTTTGAAGATAACATATATTTTAGTGGAACTGCACAAGAAGATGTTGGAAACATTAAACTAATCGAGGAGTATATAGTAAGCATGGCAACCATAGTAGATAACAACAGATGGTTCCCAAGAAGTGCTTCATCTGTATGCTCTACACAATAAGCCTCCTGACAAAGGTTGGTACTAGCCCACGGATTTCATCCATATGATTGAGCTTTGTCATCTCTATTGGTGTTGTGCTACTGTTTAGATACTATCATGAGAAAGTGGTATTGTCCTTGAGAAGTGCTTCATCTGTGTTGTTTTAATTATTTCCTTTCCTTTTTTTGAGCAAACAAGGATGCAGCATTTAGTTGTTCTCTTGCCTTTGCACAACAGGATCATCCTCTTCATATCAGAAAGAAGCAGTTGAAGGATGGTTACATTACTGCCCACAAGAACAAACTAACTTCAGCTCAGAAGGACTCACGGATCTCCATCTTTGTTGCTGTGATGGCCAATACAATGTTGTTTTAGGATTCTTTCCGGTGAGTTCCATTATTTTAAATGTGTGCTCTGCATGGATCATGTAGCTTGCCTGTTTAAACTGTCAATTCATAGTACAGTTTGCTTTATACTAATCACTTTTTTGTATTTATGCAAACAGGGGTGCTCAGCTTGATTTCAATGGAACTGCACAAAATGTTCTCGAATACATCGAATATTCTTGAATCATTCATTTCCACCATAAGAAAGGAGGTGCCGATATGTTCAAGGCGTTGCAACATATAAAGGCGAAATCATACAAGCTATGCGCGAATTTGGTTGATTTTGGTGGAACTGCACAAAAAGAACAACTGGTTTATTTAGCACGAGGTGCCATGTCAATGTCCGAACTGATGGCAAACCCTGCCCATTCCACAATCGTAGGCATTTGATATTTTGGAATCGGAAAACCTTGTCAAAGTTTGCTCATTGATGTACGCAAAACAACACGCATTTGACATTTTGGAATGGGACAACCTTGTCAAATTTTGCTCATTGATGTTAGCAAGAAGACATGTGTTTGATATTTTCGAATGGGACGCCCTTTGCTGTCAGCAGCATCGATCGATTTTCTTTATTCTTTAGTTGTGAAGTAAATATTGGCTCTGACATGTGAATCACTGAGATGCATAATCATCGATTGTTTTGAATGTTCTCTATGAATTGCCAGGCCTGTGTGTTTGATTGCAATGTACAGGAACGCTAAAAAGCTGCTCAAACTTTTTGTACTCCCTCTGTTCCTTTGTACTTCGCATATCAGATTTCTTTCAAGTCAGTTGATTTTACATTATGAATGTTGATACTTTTTTCTATAAGATTGGTCAAAGTAGAGATACTTTGACATCAGACAAAACTTATATGCAGACTAAAAAGGACCGGAGGGAGTACGTGTGAAACTGCTGCAAACGAGGTGATCACCCTGGGAATAATGCTAGTACGTATTGTTTTGCATGTTCATCCAATGCCAGTGATACAAGAATTCAAACTAATCGAACTAAATTCATTCACACACGGCCGGATTTCATATAAACATGCCGGATTTCATTACATTTCATACATTCTTCAACTAAAAAGGGGTGCGCTGGAGGTATAATTAATTAACCGAAGCTACCCACCCGTGTCCGGCTGAGCTGAACAGAAGCTTCTTCTCCAGCACAGCTCTCCGACTCCACGTCACCGCCAAGAAGCTAATCGGCCATCAATGGTCAACCCGCCAAGCTTGGCTTCAACCGGAGGGTAGCAGCGGTGGCCTTCCTTGGACCCGAGCGGCGGCGACCTACCGTGTTCTACTCTTCCTTGTTTTCTGTGTGGCGCGGCCTCGTTGGCAGCGGGGCGGGGCCTTGATAGAGCCGGCGATGTCCTCTGTCTCGTTGCCAGCGGGGCGGCGCCTCGGCGGAGTGGGGGAAATCCTCCCCCTCGTTACCGGCAAGGTGGGGCCTCGGTGGAGCCGGTGATGTTCTTTGCCTCGTTGTTGGCGGGGCGGGGCCTCGGCGGAGCAGGGCCTCGCCGAAGCCGGCGAAGTCCTCCGCCTCAGTGCCGGCGGGGTGGGGCCTTGGCGGAGCCGGCGATGTCCTCTGCCTCGTTGTTGGAGGGGCGGGGCCTCGTCGGTCTCGCCAAACTGCGCCTCACCCGCTTCATCGTCCTCTTTGTAGGTGGCCGCAACCTCCGCCACCGGCATGCGGTACCGCCAGCGCGCGAGGCGGCTATCACGGGTGGAGCGGTACGTCTCGAGCAGCGCCTCCTGCTCCGCCCGCTCCGCGGCGATCTGCTCCTCCGCCTGCAGGTGCTCCTGGAGGAGATGGTGGTTGTAGGCGGCGTCGGCCTGCGCCTCCCAGAACTGCTCCTCACGCTTCTGCCTCATCGTGTCCATGTATTGGGCACGGGCCTCGGTGATGGTCATGGTGCAATGCACCGGCGAGGATGCCGTGGAGGAGGGGGTTGGCGCCGGATCGTAGACTACTGTAACACCCCCAGTGGTTAGCCACAGTAATCCCATTTTGATTATGCCATGTCATCATGTTTAACAGTGCATGATCATCATTAGCATTATATTGCATTTCAACTCCTAAGTCAAAATCCAAATTTAAATGAAAGTGGAAAATAAAAGTTGTCCAGCATAAAAACTAAAATGTTCAATAAATAGCAAATATTCCAGAGACTATTCTAAAATTGAAACCAACAATAAATAAAATAATTAGGTGGCTCTAACATTGTCAAAACAGCAAGGATTAATGCATTTTAATTATTATAAAAATTGTGTGAGATCCATTTAACTCCAAACTAATTTTTGGTAGTAGTAGAGGATGCCTAGTATTTATTGAAACAATTGCCATGTTCTACAAAAATCATTTTGAGGCTTAACAATTTACTAGACAGGAGATATGAATTAAATAAAAAGAAAAAGGCAAAAGAAAACAAAATAGAAAAAAATAAAAAGAGAAAAATCCCCCCCCCCCGGCCCAACTCGGCCACGGCCCAGCAGGCCACCAGGCCGGCCCACCCCACGCGCCCCTGGCCTATATGGCTACCCCGGCCACCCCCGAAAACCCTAATCCCCACCCCCCCCTCGATCACCCTCTCCCTGCCCCGTTCTGGATCGGGTGCGGGTGCCCCCGACGCCGCCCGTCGCCCGCCCCGCCGCGCCTCTGTCCTCGTCCGCGGCGTCACCTCGCCGGCGCCGCATCCCCCCGGACGTCCTCCCCACCTCCCTCCTCGCCGGGCCTCCCCACCCCGTCCCCGTCGGCCGCCTCTGCCTTCTTGTGAGCTTCCCCCCCCCCCCCCCGGTCGCCGGTCACCCCGCTCACCCCCCTGTCCCGTAGTCACCGCAGCCGCCACGGCGCGCGCGCGCCCCGGCCTCGTCTGGACCTTCTTCCGCGTCCCGCCCCGCCCCGGGCCCTTTTCCCCGCTCGCCACCACAGCGCCCCGCCTCTGCCCCGCATCGCCGCACGCCCGCCTCCACGCCCCCGCTTCACCCTCTGTTGCGGCTCCACCGCCCGCCCGCCGTTGCCTCGCCGTGGCTCCGTGCACCGCCTCGCTCCCAGCGTCGCCACCGCCCCTGCCCTGCCTCCCCGTTCATCTCCGGCATCGCCGTGCCCCTCGACCGGGGCTACCTCCTGCCTCCTTCCGCTCCTTTTGCCTTTTCCTCTCCTCCCTTCTGGTCTATCTCGACCCTCTAGTAATCTGTCTCCCATCCCTCCCTCGGCTCCCTTTTCCCTCATTTTCCTCTTTTCCAGGCTGTTCTATTTTCCCGTCCCCCCCCCCCCCCTGGGCCACTGACACGAGGGGCCCACGTCCCTGAGAACAAAAAAAAAGAAAATTTAAAAAAAAAATATATAAATGTAAATAAATTAATAAAATTAGTTAATTAATTAATTAGTAGTTTAATTAAGTTAATTAACTCTGGTTAATTAGTCTAATTAACTAGTTAGTTTAAATTAAACAGTAATTAAGTTAACTAAACCCTAATTAAACCTAACAGAGTATGACAGGTGGGCCCCACCTGTCAGATTGTGCTGAAGTCAGCATGATGTCATGCTGACATCATCAACACTGTTTCGGATAATGTTGTTTTAATTAATTAAATAAATTCCAGAAATTAATAAAAACTTTAGAAAATCATATTAAATAATCCGTAACTCCGATGGAAAAACTTTGTACATGAAACTTGCTCAGAACGACGAGACGAATCCGAATACGCTGTTCGTTCGTCCGCCACACGTCCCTAACTATCCGAATGTGCAACCGTTCCCCTCTTTTCGTCTGTCCGAAAAGCCGGACACCGGGAATACTTTCCCGGATGTTTTTCTCTTTCGCCGGTATTACCTAGCCCTACGATAGAACACCGCTAGCTCTGGTTATTGACATGTCATGCACTTGTTTTCTTAGTATTTACTGTTTCCTCCCCCTCTTCTCTCTCGGTAGCCCCCGACACCGACGTCGTCCCCGAGGCCGACGCAGCTCCGGAGCCCGAAGACACCATTGACAACCTTGCCCTTGCCGCCGAGCAACCAGGCAAGACCCCCCCTTTGAGCATACCGATATCGCCCATTCTATTTCTCATGCTTGCATTAGAACTGCTGCTGCTGCTGCTTTACCTATTCTGATGCATAGCCTATTTATTGTAACCTGTTGTTGATAAACGAGAGAATTGCACAAGGAGCGGCCGACAGCTGGGACGCAGCAGCTCGAGCAGTATTTGTGTTTTTGAGGTGTGAGCAGAGTTTTTCTTGAGCGATGTTTTTGTTGTTGTTCAGAGGAGCAGGGTATCAACGGGGCGGGCTGTGGCCCGTTTGGCCCAGGCTATTATTTTATGTCGACCAAATATCCAGCCCAGATATTAATATTTAAATGTGAAAATGGCTAGCCCAGCTATTCTTTTTTTGCGGAATACCCAACCCAGGTCAACTTGTTATTCTCCGGGCCACATTAGACTTGCCAAGAAAATGGACTTTAAGAAATAATAAATGGGCTATAATTAAAAAAATTGGCTGTAAATATAAAAAACGCACCGAACAGGTACATTTTTAAATTCTTCTAAAAAAGGTACATTTTTTAATTTCATTACTTGTTGCGCGCGCAAAATTTTGTTGGATTTTTACCTGATACAAATTTATTTTGAAATTATATTTAATCTAACTCTAAATTTTGGGTTAAAAAATATTTCGGATCCCATCAAAATGTTGGAAATTTTGTTGAATTTTTTTTGAGCGGTTGGCTGAAATTATTAACAAAGTCCTGGCTAGAAAATGGGCTGTAATTTTAACAAACAGTAAATGGGCTGAGTAAATTACATTAGAATTAAAAAATTGGCTGTACATTATAACAAATCACAAATGGGCTATATGTTCTCTGCCACAGATGTGATGGTCACTTGTGGGCCTACTAAGTTGACGCGTACGCAAGGCTTTGTCAACTTATAGTCAACACATGATTCTATTAGCAGTGGCCGTTAGATGTCCACCTAACGGCTGTGGTGCTTCTTCAATCTCGGATATTCATGCTTCAGCCGCCCAAACCACCGCCGGCGGTACCGCCTACTACCGCCTCCCATGGCTGGCGGTGCTGCTGTGCAGGCCTCACCGGCCCACCCTACTCCCATTGCCGTCCAGGCCATTCCTCTACTCACCAACACCTCCTGTTATTCTCCGGTGACGACAGCCTCACACCGCAGCCGAACCAATGAACCCTCGTACTCCCCTCCGTGTGGGCATCCACTGTTGTGTCTTCGCCGGCTCCGGGTCGTTCCCTTCCTAGGCCTCGCCATCGTCCACCGCGTTGGTTCTCTCGGCGCGGCGTGGTCAACTTTGTCAACAAACGACAGCCATCAGAAGAGGCATGAACATGGAATGGCTGGCAGTAGGGACCCGCATGGCCCATGGCCGCACGCGAGCAAGTCCCTCCTTATTATGTGAAAACAAATGATTCCTCCCCTGACAGGTTTGAGCCACCAGCTACATCTTCGCATGCAGGGAAGTGTTACCTTTATTACGTGGAAAAAAGTTACCTCTCCCTAACAGCTGGGACCCACCAGCTTTATTATGATCCATTTCGCGAAAATATAGATTGTACCAAAGATGCTAAATTGTTTTCTTTTTATTCTAACTCGAAAAAGAAGAAATTAAAAAACCCAGAAAGCATCTTCGCACGCAAGGAAGTGCCACCTTATTACGAGCAAAAAAATGATTCCCCCTTGTTAGCTGGGACCCACCAGATTTGGAGGCTGACTTGTGGGCCAACTAAGTTGACGCGTACGGGCTTTGTCAACTTAGTCAAAACGATTCTAGCTGCATTGACCGTTGGATGTTAAATCAACGGCTGTGTTGTGTCTTCAACCTCTGGTCTTCTTGCTCCAGCCGCCCAAACCAGGCTTGCCGTACCGCCTGCTCCAGCCTCCCGTGGCCGGCTGTGCTACCGCGCAGGCCTCATGGACTGACCATACTACGACTGGCCAGACCTTCCCTCTACTCACCCACACCCCCTGTTATTCTCCGGCGACGGCGGACTTACGCCGCAGCCGAACCAATGAACCCTCATACTCCCCTCTGCGTGGGCATCCACCCGCCTCGTCTTCTCTGGCTCCTTGTCATTCCCTTCCTAGGCCTCGCCGTCGTCCACCGCCTTGATGCTCTCGGTGCCTCGTGGTCAACGAGGTCAACGAACGACAGCCATCGGAAGTGGACTTTAGGCTGTGTGGCTGACAACTAGACCCACCAGCTACATCTTCGAAACCAAGGAAGTTCCTCCTTATTACTCGCAAAATAAAAATGATTCCTCCCCCTGACAGCCGGGACCCACCAGCTATATCTTTGCATGCAAGGAAGTGCATCCTTATCCTCCCTGACAGCTGGGACCCACCCGGTCGAAGCGTACGTAGAGTTGTCGCAAACGTGTATGTACATACTGGTCGATCGGTCTCTCTGCAACGATGAACCGTGGCCGAGCAAGCAACGGCATGTGTAGTAGTAGATGACATCGAGTTGGCGGCGGAGGAAGACTCGGCATGCCCCCGACGTAGCAGTTCAGGCAGTCCCTTCTAAACTGTGTACACGTACGTACAGCCAGATGCCAAAAAAATATGGCCACGTACATACATACGGGCGGGGTCTCGAACGCCTACTCGCGCATACGTACGGCCAGGGCTCCTGTACATGGAGAGGCAGCGGACGGCAGCAACGGCGTCGTGTTCATCGGGAGCCAGCCGGCTTGGACGGAACAGCCGAAACGAGGTCTGGCGTACCGCAGAACGGAGGAAACGGGCCTTCTGCTCGACCGCGTATGGTCGAAACGGGGTCCTGTTCATCGGGAAGGGTCTGGCGTACCGCAAAACGGAGGAAACGGACTTGTGTTGGAGTGCCTACAGTCAAAACGGGGTCCTGTTGATTGGGATGGGTGTGGCGTACCGCAAAACGGAGGAAACGAACTTGTGTTGGAGCGCCTACGGTCGAAACGGGGCCCTGTTCATCCACCGTCTACTGCCTCGCTCCTGCCTCCACTGGCTACTGTTCATCCACCATCGACCTCCTCCAGCCTCCACGGGTACTGTTCATCCACGGCTACTGTTCATCCAGCCTCCACAGGCTGCTGTTCATAGAGCCTCCACGGGGTCCTGTTCATCCACCCCCAACCGGCTGGGGTGTGGCGGCCTCCTTGGGGTCATGTTCATCCAGCGGCAACGGCCTACTACCACGGGGTCATGTTCATCCAACCCCCACCGGGACTGTTCATCCACAGCCAACCAACCGGCTCGACTCACCACGTCTCGACTCATTCTACGTATCGCGCGCACGGTAGCAACGGTCACTGTTCATCGAGAGGCAACCCAACACCGGCTGGCTATGTCTCGCACGGGGGCTCGATCGGCTTCAGTAAGCAGCAGCAGTGATCGATCGCTCGGGTTCAGTTAGCAGCAGCAGCGAAGGAATCGCTCGGGTTCAGTCAGCAGCGAATGAATCGCTCGGGTTCAGTTAACAGCCAAGGGATCGATCGCTCGGGTTGAGTTAGCCAACGCCTCGCACATACGCGCGTACACGAGAGAAACGCGAAAACCTCCGTGCATCGCTCGGCCCCGACCACCCACCGTAACCGGGAACTCCCCGATATTTTCCTCGCCCTTGCTTCTACCATGATTTTTTCCGTCATGGACGGCCCAAAGAATGTCATGCAGCTGCGTCTCCGGCCCGCCCAGGACGAAAAGCCCATTTTCTGTCATGATTTTTTGTCATAGAAGTAGGAGCCCACCACATCTATGATGATACCAGGTTTTGTCATAATTATCGTCATAGAAGTGTCATAAGCATGACAGGAAAAAAATTCGTTCGGCCCAAAATGTCACGGATGTGTCTTTTTTTTGTAGTGGGTCCTGCTGCTTCTGCTATCTGAAGCCCAGGGTAATCCCAGTTCTTCTTTAGATACCAGTTGAAATTGTCATTAGATTAGTATACTTGCATGTTGTGTCATGTCTCTGAATGGATTATGTTGTAAGACCCCCTATTTTGTCCATGTGTTCTAATGATCTGAATTTTTTAGGCGAGGTAATCCTCGGTACTTGTATGATTGACATAAGGTGAACTATTTTTTGTGTGAGCATATTGTATTGGATGAAATAACTATTTGACTCAAAGTGTATCCAACCTACTGAATTCGAAGATCACGGCATTTCTAAAGCATATTCATATATAAAGGTGGAATAAATCTTTGTCGTGGTTTTGAAGAAATAAATAATAAAATGTAGAATGATGTATGGATATTCGTAATCGAATACAAATTGGATTTGAATTTAGCTGCCAGGGCCCAGGGTAAACATGAATGCTAATTCTCCCAAATTTTGAACGAAACGGCAAAACACCCACTATCATTTGTCGGCTGCCCGAAGCAAGTGTTTGCGAGATGGAAATTACTGTCTACCCCTGACACTTCACATCCTAATCGACCTGATTTCCACTGCTGTCGATAGGGGTAGACTAGTAACTTCAATCAGACGTGACACGACCACCTCTGAGCCCATTCAGACACGGTGGGCACCAAACGTGGGAGGCAAAACACATTTGGTTCAAGCTCGTCCGAAAGACCTGTGTCTCTCCCTCCATTTCCCCATTCATACACGGTGGGTGGCAAAACAAACTCTCCTCGTCCGAAATCGATGTAGGCAAATATTTTAAATAGGGGCAGATGTGTAACTTCCCTCAGACGTGACACAACTGCCCTACCTGTCAGCCCTGTTCATACACCGTGGGCGGCAAAACAACCTCCCCTCGCCCGAAATCGCCATCGGCAAATATTGGGGAGATGCGAGATTACCGTCATATCCCCAACCGACGAGATGTCCAAAATTTTGAAATGGGGGCTAAGTTCGTAACTTTCCCACATTTCAGACAAGCGCGTCCCACAGTTTGAGATCCCCTCCTCCCCCTCCATTTCCACATTCATACACCGTCGGTGCCACAACAACCTCCCCACTCTGGCCAGCCTCCTCCGTCCGCCACCCCATCCTCCACCTTGCCGGAGCCGCTACCCCTACCCCGTCGGCCACTGCAAGAGATGGACGTCTCTCATCCACGGCGCCGGACCAGGATCCTTTCATCGCGTCCTCTCGCTTCATCGGCGCCGTCATCCACCTTGCCGTTGCCGCTCCTACGACCGCCTCGTCCATGGCAACAGGACTTATCCCCCGACCTGGTCGTCTGCCGTCTAAAGTCTTCTTCCGTGCCGCCGACAGCCATCGCACCCGCAGCACCCTCAACGTATCAGCAGAGGCCTACATGGCATCGCAAGAGAGGTGGTACTCTTTCATATCTGCTTAAGTTATTGATCTCACCCGGAAAATAGATCGTAACTTGTTTACTATACTTTTCTTGTCCATACCAAATTGTAGTGGCTAGTTGAAAGCAAACATTGGTTGCGAAGTAGCCTTTGTCCGGTTTGCACCTTCAGATCAGCCATGCCACGGTCACTATACTCGTAAAGCTTATGGTTTTCCCCCTTTATATTCACTACCATCATCGTAGGTGCTTCATGTCGTGCTAGCACTGCTCCTCAAGACCTCAACCCATCAAGCGAAACAACATGCCACTCATAATTCCAAAGCTTAGTTGTTGAAATACGAATCTGATATGATGCTCATATTACTAAAATAGAGAACGTTTAATTTGTTAGCTAATGTTCCTATATTCGTTTCGAAAAGCATGTGCGCCACATATAGAGAGACAGCAGGGATTTGCATTTCTCTATGCGCTCTGGTTCATCATGGGTGGGCAACACACATTATATTATCTAACTAGCAAGATGCCCGTGCGTTGCACGGAACATCAAGATGCATTTGTATGAGTAGTTTATCTTGTGGGAGAAAAGGATGAACGAGGGAAGGCCTTATTTGCAAATGTGGAGAGGGTGTGGGTATCTTTTTGCAAAATTGCCATAGTTTCCTTCCTATCCGTCAGATATAAATCGGACGGCCTATATTGCAGGATGGCAGGCACACCATCATCACCAAATCTATTTTTTATAAGAGTACTAGCAAGTTGCCCGTGCGTTGCACGTAACATCAAGATGCATTTGTATGAGTAGTTTATCTTGTGAGAGAAAAGGATGAACGAGGGAAGGCCTTATTTGCAAATGTGGAGAGGGGTGTGGGTATCTTTTTGCAAAATTGCCATAGTTTCCTTCCTATCCGTCAGATATAAATCGGACAGCCTATATTGCAGGATGGCAGGCACACCATCATCACCAACTCTATTTTTTATAAGAGTAGTATAGATATAATATATATATATATATATAATATAAGAGTATAAGAGTAGAGAAAAAAGTAGAGAAATCTGCTTGCTCTTTGTTATCATGTTCCTCTTTTGTTCTTCTTAATAAGTATATTACTTCCTCCGTTCCTAAACTGCCTTAGGTGCATGCGTGTGTTGTGGTGGCGTGCGTTTGTACCGGGTGTTGTTCATCGTTGCTTTATTTATAAAGCGGGGCGAAAGCCTTTTTTGGTAAAACATAAGTCTTTTTAGATATCCCAATAAGAACTACATACGGATGTATGTAGACATATTTTAGAGTGTACATTCTCTCATTTTTGCTCCGTATGTAGTCCGCATTCGAATCTCTAAGAGATTTATATTTAAGAACAGAGGGAGTAGTACAGTATGTTCCTTGTCGGGAAGTGGAGCAGGGACATTTGCAGTCGACAGGTCTATTGGGTCGCTTCAGATGGATGCTTTCAACGATTCTAAATGGTCTGCCATAATATCTGGGAAATGCTGGGAGCTATGTCATCTTTGATAGTCTAGACTGATAGTAATAGTAGTGTGCCTTCAGTTGAATAGAGCTACCCCTTTTGGGGCCAAAGCCTTTCCGAACCCTTTCTTGTCGTACCGGCAATACAAGCCCATATGGTCCAGCTAGTTCCACTTTCCTAATTTTACTCTTGATGCTTAGGGTTTTCCCCTTTTATCTACCCTACTATGATCTGCGTAGGTGCTTTCTGTTGTACTAGCAGTACTCCACCCTTCAAGCTAAACAACACAGCACTCATAATTCCAAAGCTTAGTTGTTCAAATATGATTGTGATATGATACTGATATTAGTTAATAGACACATTTAATTGGTTAGCTAAAGGTCCCACTTGAGTTCCAAATGCATGTCGCGACATATAGAGAGGCAGCAGAATTGCATTTCTTTCTCACTTGTTGACTGTACTTTCTTATCCATACCAAATCTTAGTTGCTATTTCAAAGCAAACATCGGTTGCTAACTACCCTTTGCGTGGTTTGCAGCTTCAGAACTGCCATCCCACTGCCACGGTCAACACTATACTCATCATGCTTACGGTTTCCCCATTTTATGATGACCATGATCAGCCTACGTGGTTCGTGTCGTAATAGCACTGCTCCACCCATCAAGCTAAACAAGCTTAGTTATACAAATTCGAATATGATATTATGCTGATACTAGTAAAACTGAGACATGTTTAATTGGTCAGCTAAATGTTCCTACTTTAGTTTCGAAATGCATGTGAGCCACATATGGAGAGACCGGAAGGAATAGTATTTCTCTGTGCGCTCTGGTTCATCATGGGTGGGCAACAGACATTGTATAGAAAGACTTGTAATATCTTCAATCTGCTTGCTCTTCTGCTCTTCTTTAACATGATCATCTTCTCTTCTTTAATAAGTATGTTCCTTGTTGGGAAGAGTAGCAGAGACATTTGCGGTCGACTGGTCAGGTCGAGTTGTTCTCCCTTAGTATATTTTGAATCTGCCAGGTCAGGTCGACTTGTTCTTCTTTACTATATGTTGAAGCTGTCATCTGCGAAGTATCATCACTTCTGGACCTCTCATATTTTGAGTAGTAGGCCACATTATATTAATGCACACACCAAATTACAGCATGCATGGCATCTCTCAGAAGAATTGCAGAGATAGCACAAAGGGGTTTACAGGGAGGCAGTATTGGATTAGAATCACTTCTTCATTACAAAGATAATCTCACTTGTTTTTATGTTTTCATGCATGTCAGGTATTGAACATGATCAAAATGAACATGAGAATGGGCGCACGAAAGGAATATTGCGGAACAATCCACTGGCTAACAAACATGGCATGGTGGAGAATGGCCTATCTTATTCACCCATCAAGGTGCTTGCTCTAACTTGGCAAGGTTGTATTGGTCGCACATATTTTGCATATGACCTCTTGCATTACTTCTACTTTGTTACACCACCATCTGCTTAGTTTAAGCATCATATATGAGTATATGCCATACCTATCCATTTTCTGTACCTATTCCATGTGTCATCATACTATGTTTTTTCAGTAAAATGTTGTTCTTTCATAATAGATGTCCAAAAGGAAGAGGGTGAGTGCAGATCCTCAAGGAGTACAAACTAGGTATTTGGAAAAGGTAGTGATACCTGTTAAATCAGATAGATCAGCAGCCACAGAAAACACAGGCCCAACTGTACCACACTTTACCCCTACTCCACTGGCCAAACCCCTATTAGAACTGCAGAGAGCCCAGCGTTAGGTACTGTATATGATATCAATTCAAAATTTGAACTCCTAAATTTCTGCATGTGCCTTACCTTCTCTCTTGTATGAAAACTAATTTCAGATGAATCTAATTTCTCAAAGGATCATAGGATCTCACAACAATACTGGGCACTGCATTTCTCTTGTCAGTACCTCTTCCCCTTTGTCAGCATACTTACACTCATTGCTGTTTGATTATGTAGCATCACTGTAAATGTTCGCTTCTTTATCCTCCCTTTGCTCAAAATTATAAGATCTATATTTACTCTTAGATAAATGTAGAATTAACACAATGGTTATGAAGTTTTGGATTGCTCATGTAAGTACCTGTTGTCATGTACTCCCTCTATATCGAATTAATTGTTGCTCAATTGGATGTATTTAGAACTTAATAGTGCTAGATACATCCATTTGAGCGACAAGTAATAACGGACTGTACTTGCATTGTGAGATAGTTGATTGTCTAGCATTACTCTGCATCTTATCTGCCCTGCCCTCCACTTTCTCCAAATTATCAGATCTACATTTACTCTTACCAAAATGTTGAATAAAGCCAATGCCACTGCACACGTTGATGTTTGCATTCCTCTTGTCAGTACCTTTTGCCTTGTAACGCTGTACTTAATTAATTACTATTTGATTATGTATCATCACGCTGCACCTGAGCTTCATTATCCTCTATTTCTTCCAATATTATTTGATCTATATTTACTCTTTACAAAATGTAGAATAAAGGCAACGCTTATAAAGAAGTTTCTTTGGGGAATTTATTGAATTATCCTTCCATCGACATGGAGAAGGGCTTCGTCCAGCCCGTGTTAACATGTAATGTAAGTTCATCCTTCTCAAGCCTTCAAACTTTGTTCTAGCATATATTTGGATAGGCATCATTTCCTCCACTGCTGTTTACTTTGGTGTTTACATCTGATTGGATGTTTGCAACAACTACCAGTTTTAAATTGTAGTTGTAAAAACATGTTCCTTATGCAGAACAGATCCATTTATTTGCTTATATAATTGTGAAATCTGTTATGTGCCTCCTTATTTCTCTTTCAGAGTCGTATCTCTTATGCGAGGCAGAACTTTAGGGAAGATAGTGAGCCAAACCATCCTGAAGAGAGTGAGATGACCCCAGGGTCATGTCTTGATGAAGACAGTGAGTTGAAGCTACTCACCAGTAGCTGTGAGACAACCTCTGTGCAGTTGCTGCCTCAATCAGTTCGACTTCTTCAGTCTCAACTTAAAGTGGAAAGGCTTGCTTTAGCTCAGCTCCAACTTGATGTCAATGATGTAAAGAAGGCCGCAGAGGACACCCATGCATGCTTTCTTGCTACACAGCTACGGTTAGAGCATCTATCATTGACACAACTGAGGTCTCATCAGCGTGTTCTGCTGCTTTTGATGCACCACCAGGGCAGGCCTAATGCCTTCTGAAGTGCTCTCAGTTTTGTATATTCTTTTGTCGGCGCGTTTATATGCACTGGTGGCGACCTTTGATGCTCAGTGTATGTAATCCACGGTCACGTTGCGCTTTATTATCACCGATGGCAAACTTTGATGCCCAGTGGATGTAATATGCCGTAATTTCTTTATTGTATAGTCTAGATTTATTCTTGGTCGGTATGCTGTAATTTAGGCCGAAAGCTTCAATGGATCTCAATGTTGTCGGTCTTCAGGCCGGCCCGTAACTCGCTATATATGGGCCAAAACGTGGGCCTATAATAATGTTGGGCCATTAGCAGGTCTAAACGTATAGTAGTTTTCCGCCTTTAACAGGCCAAGTAAAGTACTGGCCAGCTGGGCCAGAGAATACCATGGGCTTTTAACAGGCTAAAAACTAGATTGGGCTAGCATTGAGCCAAAAAATTCATGGGCCAATACAGGTCGAAACTGCCTTAGGCCCATGTTTGGCCCAAATAGAATAAGCCGTTAACAGGCCAAAATAAATCTCGGGCCCTGTTTGGCCCAATAAAATTATGGGCTTTAAGCAGGCCGGTATCAACACGGGCCATAGGCCCAACAGTGTCACGGGCCATTAACAGATGGGCTGTAAGCAGGCCAGATTCAACGCGGGTTGTAATTAGGCCCAACTGTTACACGGGCCATTAACAGGCTGATAGGCCAGTTGGGCTGAAATTTATCCACGAAGACTACGGGCCGTTAAGAGGCCTAAAGTTACTTCGGACAAGAAATAGCCCAGTTTCTGCATGGGTCATTAAATGGCCTAAAGTGAAACCGGGTCGACAACGGCCCAGATGCACCACGGGCCGCTAACAGGCCGAAACTATTATCGGGCCGAACTAGTAAACGGGCATTTAACAGGCTGAAATACAAACCCGGCTTAGAATGGGCCCAAAAGAACAGTGGCCTGAACGGGCCTGATCTGATATGGGCCATAATTTAGCCCAAAACACGACAGGCTGTGAACGGGCCTGATCTGGTATGGGCCTTAATTTGACCCAAAACATGGCAGGCTATTAACGGGCCAGCCCACTAGTGTCTGAAAAAATATGGTGGGCCTTTAGCTGGGCCGGCCTTTTTACCTTAAATGGGCCACTGTTGGGCTGTGCCACGTGTCGACATATCATAGGCGTCTTCCGTCCATTGTAGGGAGGACATCTGTCCCAACGATGAGCTGACACGTGGACCATCCGGCGAATGAGAATTTTACACGTGGAAAATCCCCATTGGTCGGGGCTGTTAACGGGTTATCGGATCCAAACTGGAACCCGATAGCTTAACGGCGACCCATTACGGTGGATGCCACGTGTCGGTTACCCTTGACGAAAACACTTCCATGACACGCCATTTATCGTCATGGAAGTGGACACTTCCGTGATGATAATTTTGGTATTGTCATGGAACACTTCTACGACAGCACAGGTATGACTATCTTGATTCTGTCATAAAATCGGCATGGATGTACATGCATGACAGAAAATGTGACCTACTGTGACAAACACGTATCATCACGGTAGTGTATTTTTTTTGTAGTGTATGTTAAAACTGCTTTGTGTGATTTAGGAGCTGGTGTTAGTGTTATGCCTTTCTCCTTATATAAAAGACTTGATTTGAATAAACTCACACCTACTGAAATATCTTTGCAAATGGCTGACAAATCAACTACCATACCTATCGGTATTTGTGAGGATGTGCCCGTTGTTGTTGCAAATGTTACTATCTTAACTGACTTTGTTATACTTGAGATGCCCGAGGGCGACAACATGTCGATTATCCTTGGTAGACCCTTTTTGAATACTGCAGGGGTTGTTATTGATTGCAATAAAAGCAAGGTCACTTTTCATATCAATGGTAATGAGCATATGGTGCACTTTCCAAAGAAACAATTCCAAATGAATGGTATTAATGTTATTGAAAAATCCCCGACACTCACTATTGGAAGTTTTCAACTACCTCTACCTACTGCCAAAAAGAAATATGATATACTTATTGTTGGGGACATGCATATCCCCGTTGAGGTAACTTAGTGTTTTTACGAAAGTTCTTCGGTTTCATGCTAATCCAAGGTGGTTGTTAATAAGACTTGATCAACCTTATTAATGGATCATTTTTGAGAGGTATGAAGTTGATGTATTTAGTAGACACTACCTTTTGTTTTCTGTTTTTCTTAGTTAAATAAAATAAAATGCCATGTTTATCCTGTTTTCTGGATTTTCTGTGCAATAAAAAATGACCCAAAAATAAAAATGCTCAGAATGCCCTGAAAATTTAATACAATTTTTTTTGAATATTTCTGAATTTTTAGTGCAAATAACTTCAGAGGGGGTGCACCAGGTGGGCACAACCCACCTAGGCACGCCAGCAGCCCTAGGCGCGCCCTGGTGGGTTGTGGTCCCCACGTGGGCCCCTCACTTATCTCTTTAGCCCATGTCATCTCCTACCTCCAGAAAAAAAATCACCATTGCTCTCTCCCTCGTGTTCTTGCTCTCAAACCCGTGGATTTCGATCTCTTTGCTCGAAGCTCCATTTCCAAAACTGTTTTGGGGGATTGCTACTTGGTATGTGACTCCTCCATTGCTCCAATTATTTTTTGCTTTAGTGGATTATATTTTGAATAATTACCTACTCTTGGTGCTGCTGTAGATGAGCTTTCATGTTGAATTCTTAGAGTCCTAAGTAGTTTGAATGCTCAATATAGCCGCTATGCCTCCTTATGAGTAGTTGCTATCAATCTTGTGAAGTTTTGTTGACAAAAAATTTGTGGACTAAAATTTTCAGAATTTTATTTATAGGAATAAGATGAGTTTCTTTAGGAAGTTTGCCTCCAAGAAATGTTCTAATGGAGTCATTGGGGAATCATCGGACAATGACCTCCATGCTCGGAGAAGGGCGGAGGTGCAGCCGTGCGAATGGCCGCATAACCCCTTCATGGATGGAGCCAGGATCCGTCAAGAGTTTGCACAATTTGCTGCTAATGCTGGACTTACCGACTTCATCACAGCTGAGTATGAACAATACCACCTCCTTACAAATTCCTTTGTGCAAAACTTCCATTTTCTGAGTAGGAATAACCCCCCTGAGGTGTAGTTTAATTTATATGCTGAAACCCGTCAGATGCCACTCACTGATTTTTATGATGTATGCTTGATCCCTTCTGACAGGGAAATAAGAGAGCCTAGGCCTGCAGAGTTTGAGGACTTTTATCGCACTCTGTCAGTGGGAGATGAGAGGGGCGTGTCGAGTGTCACTGCCACTAGCCTGCAGTTTCCTTCTGTGCATTGTTTTGCGCTTTTCATTGCTAAGTGTTTAATTGCTAGAGAGAAGGTCGGTGCACTCAGTGCCCCCGACTTCACCACCTTACGCCGTGCACTATACGGCGATAACACCTTTAGCCTCGGGGCTATTATTGCACGTCGTCTGCACCTTAACAGAACCAAGGGCAAAATTCATGGTTGTATTTATGCTACTCGTTTAGCGAGTCACTTTAATGTTCAGATCCGCCAACATGATTATCGTTTACCCAAGGTTTATTTAGATCACCAGGCGATGGAGGATCACCAGTTTACTGACATTGATAACTCTATCCATAATATTCCTTACAACTTAGTTTTCAGTGTGGATACCCGTGATATTATTCTATTGCCTGCACCTGCTTTGTTTGATTCTATTGCCAGGGGCGGATACAGGATCATGCCAGATGACATCATTGCCTACCGGAACGCCCAGGCAGTGGCAGAGGAGGAACCCCTGGAGTGGGATGCTCAGGTGCCGCCGCCGCCGCAGCACTTTGACATGGGACCAGATGGATATTACGGATGGTGATTACCAAGCTAGGCCAAAAGCCTAAGCTTGGGGGAGTACATATTTCCACCAACATTACATTCATGTTCACATATTTCATTCCAATTGTCGGTGTTCACACTTTTTCAGTGTATTATCCATGCTAGATTTATTTTTGCTTTCTTCTTGTGTGTTTGGAAAACCTTTAGAAAATCCAAAAAAATGTTTCTTGCTTCTTTTCGGTTTTTCTTTCTAGTTTAGTTAGTTGTAGTATTAAAAGAAAATCCAAAAATATTACTCAATTCTTCTTCTTGCCTGTTGGGAGCTTTCCCGTGTAAATAGTTTTTCTCGTTTTAGTTTTTCTTCCTTTAATTTGCTTTCTTCAAGAAAAACTAAAAACTCCAAAAATATTTCAGTGTGTTTCTCTGAAATTCTTTTTATTCAGTCTTACCAAGGAAAAGACCACGATGAAAATGTTGAGTGGCTCTCATATGCATTGCTATTGATCTAACAAAGAGCCCATATTACCTTGTCTTCTCCTTTTTGAATAAAATGTTTGCATATTCCAGCTTAGTCCACGGCACTCTTGCACTATTATTATTTTCATATCATTCGGTCGTGCAAGTGAAAGGCAATAATGACGATATTTGATGAACTGGCTGTGGCAGAGAGAAACGGGTATGAACTCAACTTGTTCTGTTTTTGTAAATATGTTTAACCTAGTATCCATGATTAAGCCTATTATGATCAAACATGTTTGCAATGACAATTAGAGATTATAGTTTCTCATGCCATGCTTAAGTAGCTAGGAGTGGATAATGATTTATCTTGGATGTCAACATTGTGTTGAAATGATTGTGATGTGGTATGATGATATGGTATCCTCTGAATGTTTCAAGTGGCTTCACTTGGCACATGTTTATGCATGTAGTTGAATCAAAACCAACATAGCCTCTATGATATTTATGTTCATGGTGTCCATATCCTACTCATGCTAGTATCCAATGTTCATTATTCATAATGCATGTTCATGACCATTTTCGCTCTCTATTTGGCCGCTTCTCAACCTATTTGCTAGCCTTCACTTGTACTAAGCGGGAATACTGCTTGTGCATCAAAATCCTAAAACCCAAGTTATTTCAGATGAGCCCACCATATCTACCTATATGCGGTATTACATTGCCGTTCTAAGTAAATTTGCATGTGTCACCTCTAAAAAATTCAAATAAACATATGTTTTTGTGTGCCTGGATTGTTCATAGAACGACAGGGGGTAGTCAGTATCTTCCATGCTAAGCGGGTTATTCCCATGATGAGTGTTTATTCACTCATCCTTGCACGAGAGGGGCGGTAATAGGGATGCCCAGTCCCGAAATCAAAAATTGCAAATAATTAAACAAAAATCCCCCAGGACTGATGTTGGTATGGACGGTACCCGTGGATTCGGCTGGCCGTGGAGTGTGTTTGTTGGTGGAGGGGGAGTAAACCTTTACTTTTATCGCTTGGGAACCGCCACTAATGTGTTTAGCATGGAAGATATTGATAACTTTCAGTCGTGAAGAAAACAGGAAGGGTGCATTTCCCAAAATTTAATTTACCTCTGTTTTAAAAATCTAAGCTCTGGCACCGCTGCAAATCCCTTCTTCCCTCTGCGAAGGGACTATTTATTTACTTTTATGTTGAGTCGTCACCTTCTCAAATAAGCGCCAGATCTGAGAGCACTATTGTCATCCTCATGCATTGTGTATAGTTAATGTTGGATGCATCATGACTGGATCTTTTCTACAATGAATTACAATGTTTAGTCGCTTCTTCGACTTTGGGGGTGCTCTGCATTTATGTTTTGCGATCTCCGAAAGGTCTAGCGAGATACCACTGTTGTCATATTATATCATGATTATTTTGACAAAGTGTTGGCATTTGAGATATCTATATCGTCTACATTCAATTGTAATAACACGGAGTGTTAACGTGTGATATTGCTCCTTAGACCATGAGAGTATCATGGTCACTTCTTACCGTACGATGGGCTTTTTGGGGTTGCTCAAATGTCACCTGTAACACGGTGATCATAACGACAACTTACACATTCATCGGAAAGTTTGACAAGTGGTCGGATAGCTCGAGAGTGGGATTTGCTACTCCAACAATGGAGATATATTCTTAGGGTCCTCTCGGTGTAACGGGATCAATCATCGTCTGGCCAGACACACGTGACTTCATCACGGGGATGCCGGAACACAATAACGAGAAAGAAGAACAAAACCGGTAACAAGGATTTCGGTATAGTGAGCATGGTGATGACTCAAGAGGATACCGATGCATCCCGGGTTTTGTGAAGTATCGCGAAGAAAAGTAAACATCGCATGATAACCAAAGGTTCACTCGAATATCGTTCGTGTACTCAAAGGGACCAATATGGATGTCCACGGTCCCGCTGTCGGTCATTGGACGAACAGTTCCGACCATGTCTATGAGTTACCGACCCTACGGGGTCACAAGCTTAAGGCAATCATGGTCTACTGAGTGTTAGTAGGACGGGAGTCATGAGAATATATTTGTAGAATTATTTCATGAATATTCGAAATAGTTTTGAGAGGAACCGGAAGCGTTTCAGGGTCACCGGAAGGGTTTCGGTGAGTATCGGGTAATACCGGGTATTACCGATAAATTATATATAGGTGAAAAAAGTTTTTGAAGATGTTAAAAAAATATATAATGGTCTAGAAGTATTTAGAACATTTTGTATTTAATTTAAATATCAACAGGCCTAAAAAGCCAAGAGGTGGAAGGAAACTTGGGCCAAAAAGGCCCAAGTGGGAAAGTGCCTCCCTTCCCTAAGGAAGGGGGCCGAATTGGAGTGGGGGAGGAGTCCAACTCCTCCCTTGGCCGTCTGAAGGGGAGGGACTTTCCCTCCCCTTGTGGCGCCCCTCCTCTCCCCTCCAACCTATATATACTAGAGGATTTCCACCCTTTAGACATACAAGTTTTGGAGCCTCCTCTAGTTCTTTTAGTTCTAGTTCTAGTTGGTCCTAGTTGACTAATTAGAGCTAGTCTAATCCTCTTGTCCTCATAATTAGAAGCATGGTGTTGTTCTAATCTCCTCCCTCTAATTCTCCGGCGACGATTAGCTCTGGACGACAAAGCGCTGCCAGATCGTGAAGGATGCACACTTGCAACCAAGTAGAGAGGTCGTGCTTTCGGTCTTCGGTTCGAGGGACTGTTCATGGGAGGTACGAGGGATTGTTCATCGACGGTTCGAGGGACTCCAAGTAGGATCTACACCAACACGTTCTTCTTCCACTGCAACTCGGTGACGGTAACAATCGTGATCCCAACCCGTTATGCATATTCATATTGATCTTGGGTGATCATAGGTGCGAATTTTTTGTTTTCTACTATGTTTCCCAACACCTTACTCTTTGCCTCTTGCTGTCACTAACAATATGCAGGAGTTCCCTGACGTCTTTCCATAAGATGTGCCCCCGGTATTACCACCTATTTGAGGGATTGAGCATCAGATTGACTTAATTCCCGGTGCTTCGCTGCCCAACCATGCGCCATACCGTACCAATCCAGAGGAGACGAAGGAGATTATGCGTCAAGTATAGTGTAACACCCCCAGTGGTTAACTACAGTAATCACCCTTTTGATTATGCCATGTCATCATGTTTAACAGTGCATGACCATCATTAGCATTATATTGCATTTCAACTCCTAAGTCAAAATCCAAATTTAAATGAAAGTGGAAAATAAAAGTTGTCCAACATAGAAACTAAATTGTTCATTAAATAGCAAGTAAATTAGAGACAATTCTAAAATTGAACCCAACATTTTTGGAGCTGGGTAATTGGCTTGAACATCCTCAAATAGTGGCTGGAAAACAATATTTAATGACATATAAATAAATATGAAATGATAAATACCCCAAACTAATTTTTGGAATTAGGGTATAATGCACTGCTAATTTTGGGCTAGGTCACTTGTTTAGTAAAAATCATTTTGGGGCATAATTATTTGCAAACAGGAAAAACAGAAAATGAATAAAAAAAGGAAAGAAAAAGGACCCCCCCTGACTGGGCCTCGGCCCAGTAGGCCACCAGGCCATCAGGCCGGCCCAGCCACTCGCCCCCTATATCCCCCGGTCCACCCCACCCCGCAAACCCTAGCCCACCCCGCACTCTCCCCTCGCTCACCCCTCGTTCCCCACTCGACCCCCCCCCCCCCCCGATCCAGGAGGGATCGGGCGCGGCCCCGGCGCTCCAGTCGCGCCCGTCGCCGGCGACGCGGGCCTCACCGCCGGCCTCCACCGCCTCGGCCACCACGCGGCCGCCACCCCTGCTGCCGCCCCGGCCAACCCGCGCCCGACGCCACGCCCGACGCCTCCACCGCCGGCCCACGCTGCCCCGTCGGCCAGCCTCGACCCACCCCCCCTACCTGTGAGCTCACCTCGGCCACGGCCGGACCCCTCTCCCCCGCCCCCCCCCCCCCCAACCCACGCAAAGACCAACGCACGGCCCCGTGCCCGCCGCGCCCGAGCCGCGCCTCGCCCGCACGCGGCCTCGCCGCTGCCGGTCGTGCTCGCCGCCTATGCCGCTTGCGCGTGCTGCTGCTGCTCCACCTACTGCTGCCGCTCGCTGCAGCTGCCCCGCACGCGTGCCTGCATCGCCCCGCTCGCTGCTCGCCTCGCCGCCGCCTGCAGCTGCTGGTGCCTCGCGCCGCCACCGCCGCTGCCCACTACGCAGCTGCCGGCCCCCTCCTGCGCCGGTCCCTGCTCCCCCGCGGCCGCCCTCGCGCGCGCCAGCACCCAGCCGCGCCCGCTCGGCCATCGCCCGGGTCGGGCGCCCGCTCGTCCGTGCCGTTTGGCGCTGCCCAGCGCCCGGTTGGCCCCTGGCCACTGACCGTGGGGCCCACGCCCCAGTAAACAAAAAAAAGAATTAAAAGAAAATGTAATAAAATAAAAATAAATAAATAGGTTTAATAAAATAGATAATTAGTTAATTAATAGTTAATTAATTAAGTTAATTAACTCTGATTAGGTTAATCTAATTAACTAGTTAGTTTAATTAATCAGTAATTAATTAGCTAAACCCTAATTAAACCTAACAGAGTATGACAGGTGGGACCCACTGGTCCTGACGTCATGCTGACATCATGCTGACGTCAGCAAACACTGTTCTGGATAATGTTTGATTTAAATAAATAATTAAATACCAGAAAATTAATAAAAAGCTTTCGAAAATCATATAAAATAATCCGTAGCTCAGATCAAAAAACTTTGTACATGAAAGTTGCTCAGAACGACAAGACGAATCTGAATACGCGGTCCATTCGTCCACCACACGTCCCTAACTATCCGAACGTGGAACCGTCCCCCTTCGGATCGTCTGCCCGATAATTCCAAAGACCCGGGAAATATCGTCAGATATTCTCCCGCTCCGTATGATACGTGTAGTACTGCGTTAGACTACCCCTAGCACCGTGTATCGTATTTGTCATGCTCATGTTTGCTGTGTATTTATACTGTTTCCTCCCCCTCTTCTCTCGCGATAGAGCCGGTACCGACGCAGCTCCGGAGTTCGACGACCCCTGAAGACCTTGCCCTTGCCGCCGAGTAACCAGGCAAGCCCCCCCCCCCTTTTTGATCATCCCGATATCGCCCATTCTATTTCTCATGCTTGCATTAGAATTGCTGCTGCTGCTTTACCTATTCTGATGCATAGCCTGTAGTGTATCCTGTGTTGATAATACCTGCATATCCTAAACTGCTTAGTATAGGCTGGGTAGAGACCTATCAGTGACCCCATTATCCCGACTGCCCCGCTGGATTATCTGAAGACCCGATCAACGGGATTGAAGACCAGGCCCCGGCACCGCACATCACCCCCCCCCCCCCCTAGTTGTAACGACACTGCAGCGTTACTATCGAGTGCGAGGGTGAAACCTCATGTAGCACTTCTGATGTTAACTTGTAGAGTAGCTATTCGGTCGTGGTCATCGAGGGTGATTCCTCCTTCACCGACTTCCGATAACGACGCTGTCGTGCAACACATCAAGTGTGAACCCATCGAGGGTGATTCCTCCGAGTTCACCTTGACGGAGACATCGAGTAGGAATCCAACGAGGGTGATACCTCGGATTCCCCTGATGTTATGGACACACGGATACTTGGACTTTACACTGTTACTTGGATAGGCGGGTCGACCCTGAGGGGTACCCGCGTGCGCCTGAGAGGCGAGTGTTGTGAAGACGGGTGCCTGTATGGTGCCCGAGTGATGAATACGAGGCGCGGCCGGGCATTCTTAACCCTTGCAGCAAGTCCTCGAGACGGGGCGACGGGGTCACATCTTTCGTGAGTCTCTGCTCGTTACCGCAAGCCCCTAGTCCTAACGATTTGGATATTTGATCCGAGAAGGCCTCTGGTCTGATAGCACTAACCATCACGTGGGCATAGTATGGGCGTTCTGCATCGTAGCATCAGCCGACAGTTCTGTCAGACGTCCAGTTCAGCATTGCGGCCGGGTCGGATCGTGCCATTGGCGCTGGTATCCACCCTGCTCGCAATGACTCGGAGTGCACAGGGCGATGGCCCAAGACCTCTGAGCGCTTAGGATGTAGACCGACGGGGACCTCTCTGCTGAGCTCTAGGTAGGGTTGCGATGTGTCGTTTGGCCGAGGCCGGGCATGACCCAGGAAGGTGTGTTCGGCCGGAGTTAATCGAGCGTGTTGGGTAAGTTGGTGCACCCCTGCAGGGAAGAAAACTTCTATCGATAGCCTGTCCTACGGTAAAGGACACTCGGAGTTGTATCCTGATTGATACAATTTTAGAACTGGATACTTGGATACTATGGCTCTGGGACTGCTTCTCGCAGGGAGTCGAGAAGGATCTCAGGACGAGGTTGATGACTGTATGGCTCTGGGATTGCTTTCTCGCAGGGAGTCGAGAAAGGATCTCTGGGTGAGGTTGAGACTTAATGATACTGCCACATTATATTGTACTGTTCTAATCTCTTCTAATGCTGCAAGACCACTGAAGATGCTAGTCTTCGATAGGACTAGGCTTCTCTCTATTCTGGCATTTCTGCAGCCCAGTCCACATATACAGCCTCCCCTTGAAAATGTTGCATATGTAGTGTAGATCATTGCTTGCTGAGTACTTCTGAGTACTCATGGTTGCTTTGTTTTCCTTTTCTCCCCATATCAGTTCATCGTGACCAAGATGACGGAGCCCCTGAGACAGCTGTCCCTGCCGTCGACGACTACTACTACCCCGAGGATGATTACTTCTACGAGCTGACTGACGACCAGGAGTAGGTTCGGAGGGTCCTAGGCAGGAGGCCTACGCCTTTCGATCGTAGTGTTTTATTTTGCCCCGCCTTTCTAAAGGCCTTTATGTTTCTCTTTTAATATCTGTACTCAGATATTTGATGCTTCCGCTGACGCTTGTTCGCAAGCTTATGTATTTGAGCCCTCGAGGCCCCTGGCTTGTAATATAAAGCTTGTATGACTTTATTTATTATTTATGTTTTAGAGTTGTGTTGTGATATCTTCCCGTGAGTCCTTAGGCTTGATCATGTGCATTTGCGTGTATGATTAGTGCACGATTGGGCCGGGGGCGTCACAAGTTGGTATCAGAGCCGACTGCCTCTAGGAATCCCCCTTTCCAACTCCTTGGCCGAAGTTGAGTCTAGTGATCTAAAAAAATGTTTTACTAACTTGGCTGTGTGGCTTACGGGCCCACGTCGCCAATTGGGTGGTATTAGGATCTTTTACTCCTCGACCTTTACTCTGGGACTCTGACCTCTCTTCTATTCGGGTTAAATAAATTTTACTAACTCCAACATTAGGTTCTCGTGATCACATCCATCCGGTGTTCTGAAAATATCCCCCCTTCCTTCAAGATTGCGGGTCAGGTTCTGCTTGCAGGATCCTCTTATCGAGGGCACCCTGTGTTGTCACTTGCAGATTCCTCGCTCCAACAGTTTTCTCCGACGTTGATGTAGCCTTTGCTATGTCTCGTTGTGTACTTCCCTACCGCGTGCCTGCGCGCCGCCTAGTTTGTCTAGCTGCGAGCGTTCCCGTGCGCGTACTATCCGTTTGAATCCAACTCTGTGCATGGATTGGTATGTCTTTGACGACTACTATTATATATCTAATGCCTATCCTATTCTTCCCGTGTTACATCATGAATAAACTCCATTCACATGCAGTTTTTCTTGCTAAACTGCCCCTGTTGATTTGGCAGGATGGCTGACGATCCTCCACCTCCACCCTATATGGCCGCAATGATGCAGCAGTTTATGACCGGACTATTGGCTCGGTTCCCAAATCAGAATGCTCAGCAACAGAATGTTCCAATAACTCTGGCAGAATTTGTGCGCCTCAATCCGTCCGTTTTCCGCAACTCCACCAATCCTATGGATGCTGATGATTGGCTTCGTGACATCCTGTTTGAGATGGAGTCAGCTAATGTTGCCCCTGACAGTTACGTCACCTTTACGACATTCCACTTGAAGGGTCCCGCTACTCAATGGTGGGAAAGCCACAAGGGTATGTTGCCTGCAGAGACTGTAACCACTTGGCAGGAATTTCAGTCAGCTTTTCATGCACGTTACATTCCTCAAGGTCTGATGGACCAGAAGAAGCAGGAGTTCCGTAAACTCTCTCAGGGTAAAATGAATGTGGATGAATATCAGAGGAAATTCCTTGAATTATCCCGCTATGCTGTGGATGACGTCGACACTGACACTCGCAAGCAAGAGAAATTCCGTGAAGGACTGCGTACGGATATAAAACTTGCACTTGCTGTCCATGATTGCACAGAATTCGCAACACTTGTCAGCAAATCTTTCCAAGTTGAAACAGCTCTGACTGAGTACCAGGAGTCACTCAAGCGCACTCATGAAGCTGGCTCATCCTCGGGTCAGCCTGTTCAGAAACGTCGAGTCTGGATCCCACACAATGTTCATCATCAACCTGCTCCAACACCAAGGCCGTCTTATGTTGCACCTCGTCTGCCTCCACCGCCAAGACAGTTTACGGTTCATGATGGACCGCCTGATGCTATGGCTTCTCCTCAAGTTGCGCCACGTCCTCCTAATGGTCGTAAGAAGAATTGTCGAAATCGCCGACTCAGAAACCGTAATGTCATACCATCTACTATGGTACTTGGCCATGCCAATCACGTCAATGCTGAAAAGGCTCAGAAGGAACCGACTATCATGCTGGGAACACTCTCTGTGAATTCAGTGCCAGCTTCTGTTCTTTTTGATTCAGGTGCATCGCATTCCTTCGTGTCCCAGCAATTTGCACAATTGCATGGGTTAGCTATGAGCTCATTACCCACTCCTTTGGAAATCATCACTCCACGTTCCCGGTGGCAAACCAAAATGGTAAGTCACAACAATCAGATCAAAATTGAAGGGTTGATGTTCTCTGCTTCCCTTATTGCTCTTGGAGCTTCCGACATAGACATCATTCTCGGTATGGACTGGTTGACAGCCCATAATGCTTTGATTGACTGTGCCGCTAAGAAAGTCCAACTTACCCATTCTTCGGGCCAGACAGTCAGATACTCAGCCCGAATAGCTCAAGATGCTGAGAGCTAGATATATGTTCTGAATGCATTGAATGCTTCACCTCTTGAAGGCATCGAGAACGTTCCAATTGTTCGTGATTTTCAAGATGTATTTCCAGAAGAACTTCCAGGGATACCCCCTGCTAGAGCTGTTGAGTTCGTCATCGACTCGAAGCCTGGCACTACCCCTATTGCGAAGCGTCCTTATAAAATGCCTCCGCATCATCTTCTCGAGCTTAAGGAAGAAATCGACACGTCACTTAAGAAAGGTTTCATCCGCCCCAGTTCCTCAGCTTGGGGAGCACCTTCACTCTTTGTTAAGAAGAAGGATGGAACTAATCGATTGGTTCAGGATTACCGGCCCATTAACCAAGCTACAATCCAGAATAAATATCCGCTTCCCCGGATCAATGATTTGTATGATCAACTTGCCGGTTCCTCAGTATTCTCTAAGCTTGATTTGAGGTTGGGTTACCATCAGATCCGCGTTCGTGAAGAGGATATTCCCAAGACTGCATTTGTTACTCGTTATGGCTCCTACGAGTACACTGTCATGTCATTTGGCTTAACTAATGCTCCAGCCACATTCTCCCGTCTGATGAATTATATATTCATGGATTACCTCGACAAGTTCGTCGTGGTATATCTGGATGATATTCTGGTATATTCGAAGAATAAAGAAGAACATGCTGAACACCTCCGTCTTGTACTGGAAAGGCTCCGAGAACACCAGTTGTATGCCAAGTATTCCAAATGTGAATTCTGGCTTTCTAAAGTAACGTACCTTGGCCATGTGATTTCGAAAGATGGCATTGCCGTTAACCCAGAACGAGTTCAGGCTATTCTGGACTGGACTCCTCCGAAGAATGTCAAGCAAGTGAGAAGTTTTCTCGGCCTTGCAAGTTATTGCCGTGGATTTGTCGAGAACTTTTCCAAGATTGCTAAGCCTTTGACTGATCTGCTTCACAAGGGCGTTAAATTTGAATGGACAGAAAAATGTCAGGAAAGTTTTCAAACACTCAAGGACAAGCTAACATCTGCCCCAGTACTTGCTCCTCCAGATTCTCGCAAAGACTTTGTGATTTATTGTGACGCATCCCGTGAAGGATTAGGCTGTGTCCTAATGCAAGAGCGTAAAGTGATTGCTTATGGCTCTCGTCAGTTGCGCCCACATGAAGAGAATTATCCGGTACATGATCTAGAACTAGCTGCTGTGATCTATGCATTACAGTTGTGGCGACATTACCTTCTCGGTAATCGTTGCGAGATCTACACGGATCATAAAAGTCTGAAGTACTTGTTCACTCAGCCATCTCTAAACCTCCGTCAGCAAAGATGGATGGAGGCCATTGCGGACTATGATTTGGGTATTTCCTATACCCCTGGCAAGGCTAACGTGATGGCTGATGCCTTAAGCCGCAAGTCCTATTGCGACAACCTCATGGTTAGGCGAGCTCAACCTTGTCTTTTTGAAGAACTGTGCAAGCTGAATCTGCTTATTGTCCCACAGGGCTCTCTAAATAACCTTGTGATACAACCAGATCTTGAGAAAGCTGTTAAGAATGCGCAAGCTAAAGATGCTAAAATTGATCTGATGAAGAAAGACCTTCACCTTGTAAAGTACAGGGATTTCTCGCTGTCTGAAGATGGAACCTTGTATTTCAGAAACCGCATTGTCGTACCTCACTTCGAACTCATGACTGACAAAGTCATGAAGGAGGCACATGATACCCCATTGTCTATTCATCCGGGTAGCACCAAGATGTATCGTGATCTCCGTCAAAGGTACTGGTGGTCTAAAATGAAGCAGGACATTGCTCGTTATGTTGCTGAATGTGATGTTTGCCGTCGCGTTAAAGCAGAACATCAGAAACCAGCTGGAATTCTGCAACCGCTTCCTATTCCTTTATGGAAATGGGATAAGGTTCAGATGGATTTCGTTACAGGACTTCCCAGGTCACAGAAGGGCCACGATGCTATTCTTGTCGTCGTCGACCAACTCTCTAAAGTTGCACACTTTCTGCCTGTCAAAGAGACTATCACTGCTAGTCAGTTAGCAGAGTTGTATATCTCCAGAATTGTTTCACTCCACGGTATTCCGAAGGAGATCAGTTCGGACCGTGGCGGCCTTTTCACTTCCAAATTCTGGGAAAGTTTCCAAACAGCTATGGGAACTCATATCACCTGGAGTTCAGCTTATCACCCCCAATCCCAAGGCCAAGTCGAACGAGTCAATCAAGTGCTTGAAGACATGCTTCGGGCTTGTGTTATTTCATTCGGCAAGAAGTGGGAAGAATCTCTTCCGTATGCCGAGTTCTCTTATAACAACAGCTATCAAGCCAGCTTGAAGATGGCCCCCTTCGAAGTACTCTATGGACGTAAGTGTCGAACCCCTCTGAATTGGTCAGAAACTGGGGAACGACCGCTCGTGGGTCCGGATATTTTCCAACACGCCGAAGAACAAGTTCGTATTGTCCGAGAAAATCTCAAGGCGGCTCAGGACCGCCAGAAGAGCAACTATGATCGCAAACGATGGGGTTTGACTTATCAACCTGGGGATCAAGCTTATCTGCGAGTCACTCCTATGAAGGGCACTCACCGTTTTGGAATCAAGGGCAAGCTAGCTCCACGCTACATTGGTCCTTTCCGCATAATTGCAAGACGTGGTCAGGTGGCATATAAATTGGAGTTGCCGCCGCAATTCTCTCATATCCACGACGTCTTCCATGTGTCGCAACTTCGGAAATGCTTCAAGGAATCTCCGCACCGAGCTGTGGATCACGAGATGCTCGAATTGCAAGATGATCTATCTTATAAGGAGCATCCGATCCGCATTCTCGATGAAGCTGAACGTCGGACCCGTCAGAAGGTTACCAAGTTCCTCAAAGTGCAGTGGTCAAATCATACTGAAGATGAAGCCACTTGGGAACGCGAGGATAATCTTCGTGCGGAATACCCCGAACTTTTTCCTTCTACCTCTTAATTCTCGGGACGAGAATTCTTGTTAGTGGAGGAGACTTGTAACACCCCCGGTGGTTAACTACAGTAATCACCCTTTTGATTATGCCATGTCATCATGTTTAATAGTGCATGACCATCATTAGCATTATATTGCATTTCAACTCCTAAGTCAAAATCCAAATTTAAATGAAAGTGGAAACTAAAAGTTGTCCAACATAGAAACTAAATTGTTCATTAAAAAGCAAGTAAATTAGAGACAATTCTAATATTGAACCCAACATTTTTGGAGCTGGGTAATTGGCTTGAACATCCTCAAATAGTGGCTGGAAAACAATATTTAATGACCTATAAATAAATATGAAATGATAAATACCCCAAACTAATTTTTGGAGTTAGGGTATAATGCACTGCTAATTTTGGGCTAGGTCACTTGTTTAGTAAAAAATCATTTTGGGGCCCTAATTATTGCAACAGGAGAAAAACAGAAATGAAATGTAAATTAAAAAAAGGGAAGAAAAGGAACCCCCCCCCCCGACTGGGCCTAGGGAAAGGAAAAGGAACAATAAGGAAGAGAAACTACCACCCCATAATCAATACCCCCCGCCCCCCCCCTCCCCCACCATCCACACCCCATGACCCCTCTGCAACTCCCACCATCGTCTACTATTTCTTAGATCCACCACTCCCATTTCCCATCCTAACCGCACCCCCCACTCCCACCCACTAACTCTTCCCCCCCTTACGTCCAACTAACCTACTCACTCCCCAACCATTTCCCCGTCTTACCTCTCCTAACTCCCTCCCCTCCTCCCACACTCTTACTCCTTTCCCCTTCCCCCCCAATCCACCTAGTTAAGTACCCAACCCTTTACAGCGGCCAAAATACTTAGACAATATACTACTCGCCCCCTATATCCCCCGGTCCACCCCACCCGCAAACCCTAGCCCACCCCGCACTCTCCCCTCGCTCACCCCTCGTTCCCCACCCCCCCCCCCCCGATCCAGGAGGGATCGGCGGCGGCCCCGGCGCTCCCGTCGCGCCCCGTCGCCGGCGACGCGGGCCTACACGCCAGCCTCCACCGCCTCGGCCACCACGCCGGCCGCCACCCCTGCTCGCCGCCCCGGCCAACCCCGCCGCCCGACGCCACCGCCCGTCGCCTCCACCGCGGCCACCGCTGCCCCGTCGGCCAGCCATGACCCACCCCCCTGTGAGCTCACCTCGGCCATGGCCGGACCCCCCTCCCCCCCCACGCACCCCCGTAGCCCAACACCGCGCCCCACGCCCAGCCCTGCCCGCGCGCCCCGAGCCGCGCCTCGCCCGACGCGGCCTCGCGCTGCGGTCGTGCTCGTCGCCTATGCCGCTTGCGCGTGCTGCTGCTGCTCCACCTACTACGGCCGCTCGCCGCAGCTGCCCCGCACGCACGCCCGCATCGCCCTGCTCGCTGCTCGCCTCGCCGCCGCCTGCAGCTGCTGGTGCCTCGCGCCGCCACCGCCTCTGCCCACAACGCAGCTGCCGGCCCCCTCCTACGCCGGTCCCTGCTCCCCCGCGGCCGCCCTCGCGCGCGCCCGCTCGGCCATCACCCGGGTCGGGCGCCCGCTCGTCCGCGCCGTTTGGCGCTGCCCAGCGCCCGGTTGGCCCCTGGCCACTGACCGTGGGGCCCACGCCCCAGTAAACAAAAAACAAGAATTAAAAGAAAATGTAATAAAATAAAAATAAATAAATAGGTTTAATAAAATAGATAATTAGTTAATTAATAATCAATTAATTAAGTTAATTAACTCTGATTAGGTTAATCTAATTAACTAGTTAGTTTAATTAATCAGTAATTAATTAGCTAAACCCTAATTAAACCAAACAGAGTATGATAGGTGGGACCCACTGGTCCTGACGTCATGCTGACGTCAGCAAACACTGTTCTGGATAATGTTTGATTTAAATAAATAATTAAATTCCAGAAAATTAATAAAAGCTTTAGAAAATCATATAAAATAATCCGTAGCTCAGATCAAAAAACTTTGTACATGAAAGTTGCTCAGAACGACGAGACGAATCCGAATACGCGGTCCGTTCGTCCGCCACACGTCCCTAACTATCCGAACGTGGAACCGTCCCCCTCCGAATCGTCTGTCCGATAATTCCAAAGACCCGGGAAATATCGTCAGATATTCTCCCGCTCCGTATGATACGTGTAGTACTGTGTTAGACTACCCCTAGCACCGTGTATCGTATTTGTCATGCTCATGTTTGCTGTGTATTTATACTGTTTCCTCCCCCTCTTCTCTCTCGATAGAGCCGGTACCAACGCAGCTCCGGAGTTCGACGACCCCTGAAGACCTTCCCTTGCCGCCGAGCAACCAGGCAAGCCCCCCCCCCCTTTTTGATCCTCCCGATATCGCCCATTCTATTTCTCATGCTTGCATTAGAATTGCTGCTGCTGCTTTACCTATTCTGATGCATAGCCTGTTTATTGTATCCTGATGTTGATAATTACCTGCATATCCTAAACTGCTTAGTATAGGCTGGGTAGAGACCTATCAATGACCACACTTATCCCGACTGCCCCGCTGGATTATCTGAAGACCCGATCAACGGGATTGAAGACCAGGCCCCGGCACCGCACATCACCCCCCCTTAGTTGTAACGACACTGCAGCGTTACTATCGAGTGCCGAGGGTGAAACCTCATGTAGCACTTCTGATGTTAACTCTGTAGAGTAGCTATTCGGTCGTGGTCATCGAGGGTGATTCCTCCTTCACCGCTTCCGATAACGACGCTGTCGTGCAACACATCAAGTGTGAACCCATCGAGGGTGATTCCTCCGAGTTCACCTTGATGGAGACATCGAGTAGGAATCCAACGAGGGTGATACCTCGGATTCCCCTGATGTTATGGACACACGGATACTTGGACTTTACACTGTTACTTGGATAGGCGGGTCGACCCTGAGGGGTACCCGCGTGCGCCTGAGAGGCGAGTGTTGTGAAGACGGGTGCCTGTATGGTGCCCGAGTGATGAATACGAGGCGCGGCCGGGCATTCTTAACCCTTGCAGCAAGTCCTCGAGATGGGGCGACGGGGTCACATCTTTCGTGAGTCTCTGCTCGTTACCGCAAGCCCCTAGTCCTAACGATTTGGATATTTGATCCGAGCAGGCCTCTGGTCTGATAGCACTAACCATCACGTGGGCATAGTATGGGCGTTCTGCATCGTAGCATCAGCCGACAGTTCTGTCAGACGTCCAGTTCAGCATTGCGGCCGGGTCGGATCATGCCGTTGGCGCTGGTATCCACCCTGCTCGCAACGACTCGGAGTGCACAGGGCGATGGCCCAAGACCTCTGAGCGCTTAGGATGTAGACTGATGGGGACCTCTCTGCTGAGCTCTAGGTAGGGTTGCGATGTGTCGTTTGGCCGAGGCCGGGCATGACCCAGGAAGGTGTGTCCGGCCGGAGTTAATCGAGCGTGTTGGGTAAGTTGGTGCACCCCTGCAGGGAAGAAAACTTCTATCGATAGCCTGTCCTACGGTAAAGGACACTCGGAGTTGTATCCTGATTGATACAATTTTAGAACTGGATACTATGGCTCTGGGATTGCTTCTCGCAGGGAGTCGAGAAGGGATCTTAGGACGAGGTTGATGACTGTATGGCTCTGGGATTGCTTTCTCGCAGGGAGTCGAGAAAGGATCTCTGGGTGAGGTTGAGACTTAATGATACTGCCACATTATATTGTACTGTTCTACTCTCTTCTAATGCTGCAAGACCGCTGAAGATGCTAGTCTTCGATAGGACTAGGCTTCTCTCTATTCTGGCATTTCTGCAGCCCAGTCCATATATACAGCCTCCCCTTGAAAATGTTGCATATGTAGTGTAGATCCTTGCTTGCTGAGTACTTCTGAGTACTCACGGTTGCTTTGTTTTCCTTTTCTCCCCATATCAGTTCGTCGTGACCAAGATGACGGAGCCCCTGAGACAGCTGTCCCCGCCGTCGACTACTACTACTACCCCGAGGATGATTACTTCTACGAGCTGACTGACGACCAAGAGTAGGTTCAGAGGGTCCCAGGCAGGAGGCCTACGCCTTTCGATCATAGTGTTTTATTTTGCCCCACCTTTCTAAAGGCCTTTCTGTTTCTCTTTTAATATCTGTACTCAGATATCTGATGCTTCCGCTGACGCTTGTTCACAAGCTTATGTATTTGAGCCCTCGAGGCCCCTGGCTTGTAATATAAAGCTTGTATGACTTTATTTATATTTTAGAGTTGTGTTGTGATATCTTCCCGTGAGTCCTTAGGCTTGATCGTGTGCATTTGCGTGTATGATTAGTGCACGATTGGGCCGGGGGCGTCACATATAGGAGCTACTCGACAAAGGTTATATACATGAATCCCTTAGTCCTTTTGTTGTTCCTATTATTCTAGTGCCGAAAAAGGATGGTACATCGCGTATGTGTGTTGATTGTAGATCCATTAATAATATTACTATTCATTATTGTCATCCTATGCCTAGGTTAGATTATATGCTTGATGAATTAAGTGACTCTAGCATATTCTCCAAAGTTGATTTGCGTAGTGGAGACCATCAAATTCATATGAAATTGGGAGATGAATGGAAAACAGCATTTAAAACTATGTTTGGCTTATATGAGTGCTTAGTCATGCCTTTTGGGTTAACTAATGCACCTAGCACTTTTATGAGATTAATGAACGAAGTTTTACGTGCTTTCGTTGGACGATTTGTGGTAGTCTATTTTGATGATATACTGATTTATAGCAGATCTTGGAAGGAACATGTGGAACATTTATGTGCTGTTTTTATTGCTCTACGTGATGCACGTTTGTTTGGTAACTTGGGAAGTGCACCTTTTGCACCGACCGAGTATCTTTTCTTGGCTATGTTGTTACTCCACGGGGCATTGAAGTTGATGAAGCCAAGATTGAAGCTATTGAGAGTTGGTTGTAGCCCAAAATGGTCACACAAGTGAAGAGTTTTCTTGGACTCATTGGTTTCTATAGGCGTTTTGTTAGAGATTTCAGGACCATTGCTGCACCTCTCAATGAGCTTACAAAGAAGTATGTGCCTTTTGTTTGGGGTACCGCACAGGAAGAAGCCTTCACAGTATTGAAAGATAAGTTGACACATGCTCCTTTACTCCAACTTCCTGATTTTAATAAGACTTTTGAGCTTGAATGTGATGCTAGTGGAATTGGATTAGGAGGTGTGTTATTACAAGATGGTAAACCTGTTGCATACTTCTCTGAAAAATTGAGTGGGCCTAGTCTGGATTATTCTACTTATGACAAAGGAATTATATGCTCTTGTTCGTACCTTGGAAACATTCTGATCATGAATCTTTGAAACATATTAAAAGTCAAGCCAAACTGAACCGTAGACATGCTAAATGGGTTGAATTCATTGAGACTTTCCTTTATGTCATTAAACACAAGAAGGGTAAAGAAAATGTTATTGCTGATGCATTGTCCCGTTGTTATACTATGCTTTCACAACTTGATTTTAAAATATTTGATTTGGAGACCATCAAAGATCAATATGTGCATGATTGATGTGTTGCAGAATTGTAAAGAAGGAAGAACATGGAACAAGTTCGTCATTAATGATGGATTTGTGTTCCGTGCTAACAACCTATGCATTCCAGCTAGCTCCGCTCGTCTTTTGTTGTTGCAGGAGGCGCATGGAGGAGGATTAATGGGACATTTTGGCGTGAAGAAGGCGGAGGACGTACTTGCTACACATTTCTTTTGGCCAAAGATGAGACAGGATATTGAGCGTTTTGTTGCTCGCTGCACTACATGTCAAAAAGCTAAGTCACGACTCAATCCTCGTGGTTTATATATGCCTTGCCTGTACCTAGTGTTCCATGGGAGGATATGATACGTCTCCAACGTATCTATAATTTTTTATTGTTCCATGCTATTATAATATCAATCTTGGATGTTTTATATGCAACTTTATGGAATTATATATCTTTTTTTGCGACTAACCTATTAACTTAGTGCCCAGTGCCAGTTGCTGTTTTTTTGCTTGTTTTTGGCTTTTCAGGAAATCAATATCAAATAGAGTCCAAACGGACAAAAAACTTTGGATTAATTTTTTCTGGACCAGAAGAGACCCTAGAAGGTTCGGGAGAAGACCTGACGAGCCACGAGGGAGCAACAAGCTCGGGAGGCGTGCCCTGGGAGGGTGCGCCCCCCAGGCTTGTGGGCCCCTCGTGGCACCTCTTGACCTAATTCCACCTCTACAAATACACAAATATCCCCCTGACATCAGAGAGCAACCCGAAATACTTCTTCCGCCTGCCGCAAGTTTCTTTCCTATGAGATCCAATCTGGAGGCCTTCTCCAATACTCTGCCGGAGGGGGAATCGATCATGGAGGGGCTCTACATCAACCTTGCTTCCCTTTCGATGATGTGTAAGTAGTTTACCACAGACCTATGGGTCCATAGCTAGTAGCTAGATGGCTTCTTCTCTCTCTTTAATCTTCAATACAATATTCTCCTTATGTTCTTCGAGTTCTATTCGACGTAATCACTTTTTGTGGTGTGTTTGTTGGGATCCGGTGAATTGTGAGTTTATGATCAGATTATCTATGAATATTTTTTGAGTCTTCTCTGAACTCTTTTATGCACGATTATTATAGCTTTGTATTTCTCTCTGATCTATTGATTTGGTTTGGCCAACTAGATTGTTTTTTCTTGCAATGGGAGAGGTGCTTTGTGATGGGTTCGATCTTGCGGTGCTCAATTCTAGTGACAGAAAGGGACATGACATGTATTTGTATTGTTGCCATTAAGGATAAAAAGATAGGGTTTATTCATGCGTGAGTTCACTTTGTCTACATCATGTCATCTGGCTTAAGGCGTTACTCTGTTCTTTATGAACTTAATACTCTAGATGCATGCTGGATAGCGGTTGATGTGTGGACTAATAGTAGTAGATGCAGGCAGGAGTCGGTCTACTTGTCTCGGACGTGATGCCTATATGCATGATCATTTCCTTGGATATCGTCTTGATTATTCGCTTTTCTATCAATTGCCCAATAGTAATTTGTTTACCCACTGTATGCTATTTTCAAGAGAGAAGCCTCTAGTGCAAACTATGGCCCCGGGTCTACTTTTATCCTATATTAAAATCCTCAAAATACCTTGCTGCAATTTTATTTACTTTATTTTATTTTGTATTTTTGTCCTATCTATCTATCACTACGAGATTTGATCCTTGCAATTAACCGCCGAGGGATTGACAACCCCTTGTTCGCGTTGGGTGCAAGTATTTATTATTTTTTGTGTAGGTGCTGCTAACGAGGTGTTGCGTGGTTCTCCTACTGGATTGATAACCTTGGTTCTTAATTGAGGAAAATACTTATCTCTACTGTACTGCATCATCATCTCCTCTTCGAGGAAATCCCAACGCAGCTCACAAGTAGCAGGATATATCTATGGACTTTGTATTAGGTTTACCTCGAACAATGAAGGGGAGGAATAGCATATTTGTTGTTGTAGATAGATTCTCGAAAATGGAACACTTTATACCATGTCATAAAAGTGATGATGCTACTAATGTTGCTGATTTGTTCTTTCGTGAAATTATTCGCTTGCATGGTGTGCCAAATACAACTATTTCAGATCGTGATACTAAATTTCTTAGCCACTTTTGGAGATGTTTATGGGCTAAGTTGGGAACTAAGCTGCTATTTAGTACTACATATCACCCCCAAACTGATGGATAAACTGAAGTAGTCAATAGAACTTTGTCTACTATGCTTAGGGCTGTTTTGAAAAATAATCTGAAAATGTGGAAAGAATGCTTGCCTCATAGTGAATTTGCTTACAATTGTTCGTTGCATTCTACTACTAAGATGTGCCCTTTTGAAATTGTGTATGGTTTCCTACCTCGTGCACCTATTGATTTGTTGCCTCTTCCATCCTCGGAGAGGGTTAATTTTGATGCTAAACAACGTGCTGAATTGATATTGAAAATGCATGAGCTAACCAAGGAAAACATTGAGCGTATGAATGCTAAATACAAACTTGCTGGAGATAAGGGTAGAAAACATGTTGTCTTTGCACCTGGAGATCTTGTTTGGTTACATTTACGCAAAGACAGGTTTCCTGATTTGCGCAAGTCAAAGCTTATGCCACGTGCCGATGGTCCTTTCAAGGTATTGGAGAAAATAAATGATAATGCATACAAACTTGAGCTGCCGGCAGATTTTGGGGTTAGTCCCACTTTTAACATTGCAGATTTGAATCCTGGGTGAGGAATATGACCTTCTGTCGAGGACGGCTTCAGTTCAAGAAGAGGAGGATGATGAGGACATCACTACTACAGTTACATCCACAACCCCTGCTGCTACATATATTGGACCAATTACTAGAGCTCGCGCACGCCAATTAAATTATCAGGCACTTCCGTTTCTTGGTAACGATTCTAATGTTCATGAGAATATGATGTTGCCTAAATTAAATACATTTGTTTTGCTTAAAAATGAAGGGCCCGGCATGGACAAGAAGGATGAACATTGGAGCATGATCAAGCATGGAGATGATGGCACGCGCAAGGGGAACAAGAACGGAGTTTGTGGTGGAGTTTTCAGCACTTTGGAGCACCATGATGACATACGAGTACATGGATGAAATATACAAGATGACCTTTCATAAATTTCGTTCATAGCTTATTATAGGTGTTGTGTCACCTTATTTTTGGGCCAGGCCCATGTAATTTTGAAATACACTTAATAAGCTCATTTTAGAGTCTGTATTAATAGGAAAAACGACTTAGGATAGAATTTAGTCCCACCTTGCCAAGGGTGGACGAAATTCCCCTATCTCCCTATAAATACAACCATTAGGCGTCGTTTAGACTTGGGTTTTGCTTAGATTAAAGTTCACCATAGCTGCAACTCGCGTCCTTCGTTTGTGTTCAACGACCAGACCAAGACGTCACAGAACCCCACTTGATTAATAAAGATTTCCTCTTATATTCGCAATATCCATATTGCAATCTCCGTTTCTTGCTTGTTCTTCGTTTGCTTATAGGAAATAGACCCTCGTGATCAGGTTGATCGTGCTCCAGCGTGGTCAATAACCTCTCGGATTTGGTTTAGCGATTGCTAAGGCACGACGTGTTCACACGTTCGTAGTCGGATCGTTAAAGTCGACTTCCAAGAAAACGATAGCTATCTCAGCAAAACATCGGGACACCTTTGCGCCTATCATCACTTGATTGGAGAAGCTCTCAAGATCTCTCACAAATCCCTCCATGATCTAAGATTTGGTGTATGAGGATGTGAGAGAGTGTAGAGTCTATTCTAGGGTTAGCTCAAAGTGAATAGTCAACCTTCTCCCAGAGTGGAAGAAGGATATTTATAGTGTAAGTGCTAAAATGGATGTCGGAGTCACCTAACCTGAGAACTTACCAGACGTCCGGAGGCAAAACAACCACCGGACGTCCGACAGAATTGCCGGTCGTTCGACCGCTGGTACGTGCACACAGAAGGGTGAAGTGTAAGATTGCACAGATGGAGTATTGTCAGACGTCTGGTTTTTGCCGGTCATCCGGTGCCTCTAGAGGTACTAGACGTCCGATGAGTACCGGAAATCCTACAATAAGGTTCTGTTGAGAGACTGCCGGATTTCCGGATGGAGCCGGTCGTCCGTTGGTAGGAGGGATCGGACGTCCGGTGGGGATCGAACATCCGACATTTTGCTCTGCAAGGATAGACTGGATTTCCGTTCTAGACTGAAAATCCGTCAATTTAGTTGTGTGGTGAGACACCGGATTTCCAGTGGGTACCGGACGTCCGGTGAGTAGTGAATGATCGGACGTCCAGTGAACCAGAGACAAAACAGAACAAGCCCTAGGAGACAACCTATAGACACTATGGTGGAGAGTTTAGGGCAGTATTGTGTGTGTAAGAGTGAAGTATCTGTGGGTCTTGAGAAAGTCATTCACGAGTACCGATGATCCCCTCTTAATAGTGCGGGATCTCTATACTCAACAGCCAATAGAAAAAGCCTAAGCTATTTGTCTTGTATCTTCGTTCCTAAGCAATACAAACTTAGTAGTCATGATCCATACATCATTCCTTGGGGACTAAAACCTGAGATATACTTTACAAACATGATTAGTCTCCTATATGTATACTGTCATCAACATCAAAATATGATTAAGGGCATGGTTGCACTTTCAAGAACTCTTCATCTGTAATCAAGTTGTGCAACGAGAGAGGGAATTGAGACCCTAACACATGTCGACTGTTGAAGTTACTAGAGGGCGTGTGGAGTGCTTGCCTCTTCACCACCATAGGAGAGTCTCGGGCTTGTTACTCCCATAGCCGTCACGGATTCTTCTTTCCAAAAGTGGTGGAAGGTCGGCTTGGTCGGCAGAGCGGGTCCTCGCATTGTTGTGTGTTCGTGTGGTTGGCGTTCGTTGTTGTGTTCGGCACGCCATTGGCGAGAATGGGCTCGACACTTATGTGTTTCAATGTTCGGTGTGGGCTTGTTTGATCCTTGTTGTTTTGGTTTTTATCTAATTAAATGGGTCGTTCTCTTTTGATTAATTAATGGACAAGGCAAATATTTTGTCTCTGTTTAAAAAAAACAATAGAAGTTATCATGTGGCTTCCCCTCGAAGAAAATCATCTACGTAGTTTTATTGCAATAGTGTGGTGAAAAGATTTTTGGAGGAAAAAAGAACCGGCAATCAGAAGCCAGGTAGTACAATATGTTCATCACCAGTCACGTATGCATGACAAAACTCAGACGATACATGCATTAATTTCAGACAGGTGTCCATGAACATTACAAGGAACTTCACAAGATTACAAGATGAGTACAAAACTGCTCTGTCTTGGTGAGTCTCCTCGATGATCAAGAAGAAGGGTTACAGATGAGCGAGCGCGAGAAGAAGAACATATTAAGCACGCAGGCTGTCAAGTCCGAGCAGTTGTAACCCGTCAGCTCCGTCAGCTCCATGTTCCACGCCAGGACGTCGGGCGGATTCTGGGTCCGCCTCGCGAGGAAGATCGCGGATGCCGCCACGACGGACGGCAAGATGTGGAGGCACGTGTAGTTGAGCAGAGACTGATCAACGAGGCGAGTCGCCAATGGCAAGATCTTGGTCTTGTCCTCCCCCTCGGCGTACCTCATGAAGTTGCCCAGGAACGTGTGCGCCGTGGGGCCGCCGAGCTGGTACCCGAGCGCCTCCACCATCTCGCGCTCCATGTCGAGCACCTCCTTACCCGCGGCGGACTCGCCGTACCTGGCGATCTGGTCGGCCTTCAGCTTCCACACGGCTTTCCGGTCCTCGTATTTGGCGGCGACAAAGACGGCCGCGGCACCCAGGAGGCGTAGCTCGTAGCCGCTGTCAGTCGTCAGGGCTCGCACCGACAGGACCCGGTCGACGTAGGCGACGGCGTGGTGGAGCGTGCCGTCGGCCAGATCATGGTCTCGGACGAACTTGTCCATCCATCCGACGAGGGAGGCGCGCGCTGACTCGGTCACCCGATCCTGCTGCAACTTCTTCAGGTAGTCCGGTAGCGGCCGCTCCTCGGCGTTCTTCTCTGTCAACCGGAGGTTATGGTCAATGTCGTCTTCGTAGTCAGGGCACAGCCGCTGAAGCTTTGTGGAGGCGGCGGCGACGCAGGAAACCGGCGCTGGTGCCGGCGCCGTGGGCTTTGAGAACTTTGGTGGCATGGGTACCTCGCACGGCGCTGGCGGGAGCACCCTGGGACGGCATGCACCGAAGAAACCGGCAGGCGGAGGTCGACGAGCTGGCACGTCAGCAGCCGGGCGGGCGCAGGATCCGATGCCGAAGAAGCCGGGAGGCGGAGGTCGACGAGCAGGCCTGTGGGCGGCCCGAGCGCAGGATCCGACGCCGCTGACAGCTGAAGTCACTCACCGCCGTCTGGACTCGCCTCGCCTCTGCCGCCGCCGCCCGCCGCCCATCGCCGTGATGCGGGCGTGCGGGCTGGGTGTGCTTGTGTGTGCTTGTTGCCGCCATGCATGCGTGGTTATTATGTACGCTGGCTGCTGCTTGGCGCTGGCCACTGCGCAAGTACTACGAGGATTGAGTAAATTTGCGAGGATTGAGTAAAGTGATGGACATTCAGTCATCGAGAAAGAGGCATGGATGCAACAAATGGGCCGTAATTTGATCTCATCTTAGGCATTCAGTTCATTGTCTTCATAATATGGCATTTTATTAATTATTTATATATACTCGCCATATCGTCATATTGCTGTTTTTAGAAATTGTCGTATCCCGTATCCCCGCATCCGTATTGCCGTATCGATGTCGCCGAATCGGTGCTTCATAGTTTCCGGCGTTGTTCGACCTCTCCTCCAGGAAGAATAGAACGGTTCGGGCCGCGTTGCAGGGAGACAGATGCGTCCTGGACCTGAGGGGCGGCGCTGCCGCCGACGTCGCTCATCAAGTCCTGCAGCTTGCAAGGGAGATTAGGGCTGCGGCCCCGGCACTCAACCCCAGTACCAGTGACACCATCTCATGGCGGCTGACTGCCTCGGGGTGCTACACTGCAAAATCAGCCTACCAAGCACAGGTCACGTCGAGCCCATGCTGCTTCAAGCCGATCATCTGGAAGATCTGGGCGCCGGGCAAACACAAGATATTCCTTTGGCTGCTCCACCGCAATCGCCTATGGTGCAACGACCGGCTGCAGCGGCGGGGATGGCCCAACGGATACTTCTGCTCTCTCTGCCTGCGCAACCTTGAAAGCTCCATGCACCTCTTCTGGGACTGCCCGATGGCGCAGCGGGTTTGGAGCACGGCAGCATCTTGGTCCAGCTGCTCTGCCCTCCACCCAAGCATATGGAACGCCGGCGCCTCGACTACTGACAAGATACTGCGGATGATCGCGGCCGCAGCCCAACAGCCAGGAAGGGCATCAAATCCATGATCGCACTCATTTGCTCGCGCATTTGGATGGAAAGAAACGGCGCCGTTTTCAGAGGCCAAGCTCCACGCCAGGAGAACATCATCAGGGAGTGCCGCAGCGACATGGAACAATGGCGCCTCGCGGGGGTGTCATGCATCGAGCACCCTTTTGGGCATGCGCCGTGAGGAATTCGCATGAGGGCAGGCTAGGGCCTCTTTTTCCAGTTTCTCTTTTGTGTTTTTTCCCTGGGACATTTTCTCTTCTGCTAAATCAATGAAACACCAACGTTGCTGGCCAGTTCAAAAAGAAAAGTTTCCTGCTACACCGAACCCAACGTGATCAAACCAAGGAAAAAAATCGACGAAATTAATTTCGCTCATTTCGAGGGTCCTCGAAATATTTGTCTTTCGTTTAAATTATTTCGCTATTTTTAAACTGAACGTATAAGAAACTTATGGAATCCATCTACATCGTATTTCGTTGCTTAGCATAGCGGTATGCATTTGTTGTCCTCACTTTAGTGGCTACGGTTTGAATCCCACTCACACTCATTTTTTTTTAGTACTTTACTATTAATTTTCTTTTTTTTAGTACTTTACTAGTCCTGATGTGCGAAAATTTGGCAAAAATAAATAGGGCACTGGGACTCAAACATGGATCAACAAAGACTGTAGCAACGGACGAACCATTGCGATAGATGAGTTCTTATGTAAAACTGATGCTAAAACATTACTTATTCAGTACATTAAGTTCGAATTTATCCAAATTTAATTAAAAAATTGTTAGTTTGCTCGAAATGGTTTTCAAAATTTACGAAATTCAGAAATTTCGGTGCTTTCGAGGATGGGCGAAATTTTGTTGGTTTCGAAAGTCGAAACCTTGGATTAAACAAGCAACTAAATAGCGAAAAATCGCGGGGCATGCACCTATGCATCCTTCTCCAACCGTTTTATATGTGCCACGATCCAAAAAATTGTTCAAATGGAAATTGGCTAAAAATGGATGCAAATTCAGGACCATTTCAACACGACACAATATACATGTTTTTCTTGTACATACTTCATCCAACTGTTCTTGCACGTCCCTCTTTTTGTGCCTAAGGTGCATCTCCCCGTTCTGTTTGATACCTTCTTTATTGTTCAACACTGTTCGAACCTTTGAGCTTTCACTACTCCAAGCCATCTATGTTTGTTCCTTTCAATCCTTTGGTTGTCTTCTTTCCTTTTTTTTGTGCAATTAATTTGCTTTACCTGATGTCAACTCATCAGTTGGTTCTTTCATTTTGCATGTCATCGTTTTTTCCATCAGAAATTGCTATGCCCCTTCTGCAAACCTTTTATTTTCATCTGATACATGATGTCGTCTCTCAAATATCCATCCTTCGATTCATAATTTTTCTTACCAGGTATCACAACTTTTTCATTCTTCCAACCGAAATGATTTTTCTATTTCATTGTTACTCCTAAGATTTTAGTTCTTTTTCTATCAATCTACCGAACTTACTTTCTGTTTCCTCGTGAACTTAGCCCATCCTTTAAGTTATGTCCCTCGGAACTTGCATCTGTATGGTTCTTTGAAACTTACCAGCATACAACAGTCTCTGTTAGTTCTGTCCTCCTACTTACATTTCTAATATTTTATTTTTGCTATATTTTTATGCGTAGATGCCTCGGATGTATCGTCTACTTCGACACTAAATTGGTGATCGTTGAAGATTCTCGTGTCTGGGAGGTATAACCTAGCTGCAAGAATCGGCGGGCTTCACCAACATCTTCCTCTTCCACTACATTGATTGTTGGTGTGATGATCATTACCTGTACTTTCATATCGTTCTTGGGCATGTTTGTGCGTGGTAAAAAGAATGTTGTGTAGCACGTTCCCCAACTAGAACATCATCGGGCTACACATGGTGAGGTGATCCAACAACCGAACAGTGCAACTTAAAAAAAAATTGAAGCACTGACTATAGAACAATTGTTCTACTGTATTTTCATTAATAATAAATATTTACATAGTTACATCGAACACATGTCTAACTTCAACCAATACCAGTTTTATGAAACATGTAAATTAATAGTGCTGTTCTATCCAAGTCCTGATCCTTTGTGCCTTAGCTTGTTTGGCTCTGATTTGCACTGCTTTGAGGCCTTCCTGAAGATAGTAGCACCATCCCTGAACATGAAAGGCAGCATGTCTGAAATTTTTGTCATTCCTGACCGACCAGATTCCCCAACATCCCATGATGACAATCTCTAGGGCTATGCTTGAGGGCAATTGTTGAAGAGCCAATTGAATATCATCTAGAACCGAGATGCCTCTTTTCCTATCTGGGATGATCTTACCCCAACAACGCAAAGCAAAAGGACAATCCCAGAATAAGTGCAGGTTGGTTTCTTCAGTACTGTCTGCACAGAGAGCACAATTGTAGCTGTCTAGGACCATTGATTTTCGGTGTAGCAAGTTCCTGAAGTTGACTCTATCATGTAAGAGCAGCCAAAAGAAAATTTCGTGTCTCAGTCTGCAAGATGGTTTCCAAATATCCTGGAACCGAGTATGTGCTTTGCTGGGTCCCATCATATGAGCATACATCTTAATGGATGAATAGCCTCTAGAATACCCAATTACTGACCACCTATCATTTCCTTGCAATTCACTCCTTTCTTGTAGAAACTCTTGGAGAGCGTTGAACTGAATAAATGCTTGTTGTGATAAAGGTGTGTGAAAATGAGTTGCCAGATCTTCAGAGTTGAGAATTTGCTGAAGAGAAACAGTGCTGTTGTTTCTGAAAGAGCTTAGCTCAGGGAATTTGTTTTGGAGGGGCTGATCCCACCAGCAATCTGACTAGAAAAGTGTTGTGTTGCCAGAATGAGCAGAAGAAACAGCAAATTCTTTGTAGAGGGGCAGTAGTTTGAGCAAAGTTTTCCACCAAAATGATCCCACCAGTCTCTCTCCAGGCAAAGAAGTTTGATAATATGATTCCCAAATGATATTCACCCATGGGATATTCTCCTTATTGAGAAATTTGTGCACTTGTTTCAATAGCAATGCTTTGTTGTGCACCTCAATGTTCAGTATACCTAGTCCCCCATTAGCCTTGGGTTGACATGCAGTGTTCCAAGCAATCAGTACTGCTCCTCTGTCTTGAGATCCATATTTCCTCCAAAAACAGTTTCTGAAATAACTGTGAAGTTGATTCACCACTGTTATTGTGGCGCCCCCGGCTCGATCGTACACTAATCATGCACGCAAACGTGTACGATCAAGATCAGGGACTCACGGGAAGATATCACAACACAACTCTAAAACATAAATAAGTCATACAAGCATCATAATACAAGCCAGGGGCCACGAGGGCTCGAATACAAATGCTCGATCATAGACGAGTCAGCGGAAGCAACAATATCTGAGTACAGACATAGGTTAAACAAGGTGCCATAAGATGGCTAGCACAAACAGGGATACAACAGATCGAACAGGCGCAGGGCCTCCTGCCTGGGATCCTCCTAACTACTCCTGGTCGTCGGCGTCCTGGACGTAGTAGTAGGCTCCGTCCTGGTGGTAGTAGTCGTCGAAGGTGGCGTCTGGCTCCTGGGCTCCAACATCTGGTTGCGACAACCAGCAAGAAGGGAAAGGGGGAAAAGGATGGGGACAGCAACCGTGAGTACTCCATCCAAGTACTCGCGCAAGGATCTATACTACATATGCATGGTATATGTGTAAAGAGGCAATATCGGTGGACTGAACTGCAGAATGCCAGAATAAGAGGGGGATAGCTAGTCCTGTCGAAGACTACGCTTCTGGCAGCCTCCATCTTGAAGCAATAGAAGAGAGTAGTTGGAAGTTAACCAAGCAACAACGTATAGCATAATCCTACCCGTCGATCCTCTCGTCGCCACCATGCGAGAGAGCGACCACCGGGTTATATCTGTCACTTGTAAGGGTGTGTTTTATTAAGTAACCATTTCTAGTTGTCATGAGGTCGGAATACAACTCCGGGTCGTCCTTTTACCGAGGGACACGGCTATTCGAATAGATAAACTTCCCTGCAGGGGTGCACCACATATTCCCCAACACGCTCGATCCCCTTTGGCCGGACACACTTTCCTGGGTCATGCCCGGCCTCGGAAGATCCACACGTCGCAGCCCCACCTAGGCTCAACAGAGAGGTCAGCACGCCGGACTAAACCTAGGCACTCTGGGGTCTGGGCCCATCGCCCAGTGCGCTCCTGCACGTTGCGTACGCGGCCGCGAGCAGACCTAGCAACCCACACGATCACGGCGGTTACGTTAGCGCGGTCCAACACGGCGCGCGCCGCTCAGTCGCTGACGTCAAGAAGGCTTCAGCTGATACCACGACGCCGGGATACCCATAACTACTCCCGCGTAGTTGGTTAGTGCGTATAGGCCAGTGGCCAGACTCAGATCAAATATCCAATCTCGTTAAGCGGGTTATTTATGAAGTAAACGCGAACGCCGACCAGGGCCTGGCCCACCTGTCTCCTAGGTGGTCACAACCTGCCCTGTCGCTCCGCCACAAAGATCCACACAAAGGGCCGTGGGGACAAAGGTCCTTTCAGCCCCCAATCCGTGAATCACTCGCGGGTACTCTTCGAGCCGACCCGACTTTAGTCACCATCTGTATAGTATGCATATATGTATAGTATACACCCGTGATCACCTCCCGAGTGATCACGGCCCGATAGTATAGCAAGGCAGACTGACAAGAATGCAGGGCCAATGATGATAAACTAGCATCCTACACTAGGCATTTAGGATTGCAGGTAAGGTATCAACAACAGTAGCAACAATGACAGGCTATGCAGCAGAATAGGATTAACCGAAAGCAGTATCATGCTACACTACTCTAATGCAAGCAGTATAGAGGAGAATAGGCGATATCTGGTGATCAAGGGGGGGGCTTGCCTGGTTGCCCTGGCAAGTAGGGGTCGTCAACAACGTAGTCGGTCGAGGCACCAGCAGCTGCGTCGGTCTCGTAGTCTACCGAAGAGAAGAGGGGGAAGAAACAGTAAACACACGGCAATAATGCAACAGGGATGCATGACATGTCTAAACGCAGGGCCAGGGTGATATACAGCCTAACTAAGCGATTTAGTTAATTTAGGAATTTATTCGGATTTATTTAATTAGGGTTGGACACTATTCATTTATCGAAATCGGTCTAATTGTTCAACGTTCTCATAGCTGCGGGCGTCTGACGGAGATACCGAGGGCGTATCCGGGTTCGTATCGTCGTTCTGAGCAAGTTTCATGTATAAAATATTTTCATCGGAGTTACGGTTTAAAAGATATGATTTTCTAAAGTTTTTATTAATTTCTGAAATTTTAATTAATTATTTAATTCAACATTATCAGAAACAGTAATTGATGACGTCAGCATGACATCATGCTGACGTCAGCAGTCACCTGACAGGGTGGGTCCCACCTGTCATAGGCTGTTAGGTTAATTAGGTTTAATTAATTTAATTACTGATTACTGTTTAATTAACACTAATTAGTTAATTAGATTAACCTAATCAGAATTAATTAACTAATTAATTAATTAATTAATTATTTTAATTATTTTAATTATTTATTTTTATTTCTATTTTCTTTTTCTTTTTTTTTTAAAACGTTGTGGGGGGGTGCCCACTGGACAGTGGCACAGCCGGACTCGTCCGCGCTGTGCCCGTCCAGAGCCGGACGTGTCCGCCGCAAGTGGGGGGGGGGGGCAACTGCGCGCGCGCGCGCGCGCACTGGCCGAGGTGCCAGGGGCGTGGCCGTCCAGGGTTACGGCGAGGGCCAGAGCCGAGGGGGCGCGCCGCCGTGGGCGTGGAGATGGCCGGCCTCTGGGAGAGCGCTGGTGGGCCCCGCCGGCGGTGCTGCGTGCGGGCGGCCGGCGCTGCTCGGCGATGGCCGCGCCGCGAATGCGAGGCAGGGCCGGAGCGGGGGCGTCTGTGCAACGGGGCAGGGGGAGGGGGGAGCCCTGGGGCCTCCACCGAGTATTCGCAGGACGGGGCAGTGGGCTCGAGCTCGTGGATGGGGGGTCGCGACGGGGTCGAAGGCGGGGCGTCGGGCGTCGAGCGCCGGAGGAGGGGCTCGGTGGCTAGGCCGGAACGACCGGGTCGACGGGAGGCCGTCGTCGAGTGGAGCCGGCGAGGCGGCGAGGTCCAGGCTCGCGGGCGGTGTCGCGACTGCGTCGGAAGACGAGGCGGAGACGGGCGCGTGCCTGGGCGAGCGGCGGATGCTCGGGCCGAGCAAGGGCCACGTCCGTGGACGAGGTCGCAGGCGACGACGGGCCGACTGTTGAGACCGGATGTTGCCTGTCACGTCCACTGCTGCTGGATGCGCTTCTGTGCGCCTTCTACCTCGAGACTTGCTGGTGTCTCCGCGACCCGAGGGGTCTCCCGATCTCAGGATCGAGAGGTGGGGGCTACGAGGGGAGGCGGCGACGGTGTCGGGCCGGCGAGCGCGTCCGACGAGGAGGCGGACGGATCGGGGGATCGCCCGAGCTCAGATGGGGGGGGAGGGATTGAGAACGAGGGGAGGGGGGTGTCGGGTGTAGGGTTAGGGTTCGTGCCGTGGTGTGGCCTGGCTAATTCTCGCCGGCTGGCCTCCTGTTCGGCTTTTCGTGCTTGCTGTGCGAGGCCAGTCGGGGGGGGGAGGGGGAGGGGGGTGGGGGTTTGCCTCTCTCTTTTTTTTTTCTTTTTTCGTTTCTTTTCCTTTTCTTTATTCTCTTGTCTCTACTCCGTTAAATGTTTATGCCAAATGGTTTTTGTAAAAGTTGTGACCTATTTCATAATCACACATTGCATTATTCCTTAACACACCTAAACATTAGTTTGGACAAAACATAATTCCTATTTATTTCAGATTCTAATAATGTTATTAAATACCCATTTATCCACGGTTTGAGTTGTTCGAGTCACTTATCCAGTTCCGACATGTGTTGGTTTCATTTTTAGGAAATATCTCTGGAATATTTGTTATTATATCTACATTTGAGTTTCTCTGTTGGAAACAACTTTTAACGGGATTCCCCTTTCATTTAAATTTGAATTTGATTAGGGTTGAAATGCAATATGATGCTAACGATGATTATGCACTATTAATCATGATGACATGGCCTCATCAAAAGGGTGATCTCTGTAGCTTATACAGGGGGTGTTACAATCTCCTCCACTACAGAAGTCTCGTCCCGAGTTTAGGAGTAGAAAGAAACAAAACGGGTATTCATCACGAACACGATCCTCGCGTTCCCAGTGGCTTCATCCTCAGAATGGTTTTGACCACTGAACCTTGAGAACTTGATAACCTTCTTGGCGTGTGCGCTCTCGGCGTTATCGAGAATGCGGACCGGATGCTCTTTATAAGAGATGGTCTTGTTGCATCAGTCAAGCAATTCGTATCTACTCCGCGGATAGGTCTTTGAAGCAGCGGCGGAGTTGTGATACGTGGAACACAATCGTGAACCTGAGAAAGGTTCGGTGGAGTCCACCCTGATATGCCACTCTACCACGCCTTAAGAACAGTGAAAGGACCAATATAGCGAGGAGCTAGCTTGTCCCTTGATCCGAATCGTGTGTACCTTTCACATCGGTGTGACTCGAAGATAAGCCTTTTCGCCAGTTTGATAGACCATATTCATTGTGTTTTGCGGTCATACTGACTCTTTTGACGTGACTGAGCAGTCTTCAAATGCTCGCGGACAACGCGAACTTGATCTTCGGCAGTTTGGATAATATCCGGACCGAAGAGTGACGTTCCCCAGTTTCTGTCCAATTTAGAGGGGGTCGGCACTTCGTCCGTACAATACTTCAAAGGGGGCCATCTTCAGACTGGCTTGATAGCTTGTTATTGTAAGAGAATTCGGCATATGGGAGATTCTTCCCATTTCCCTTCCTGAAGGATATGACCAAGCTCGAACATGTCTTCGAGAACTTGTTTCACTCGTTCAACTTCCCTTGAGACTGAGGTGAAAAGCGTGCTGAAGGACAGATGAGTTTCCCATAGCTTCTTGGAAACTTGCCAGAATCTTGAAGTGATAAGCTGCCACGGTCTGAACTGATAACCAGTGGAATACCGTGAAGTGAAACATTCTGGACATGTAGAGGTTGCAGCTGACTACAGTGATTCGTCTCTTTAACGGCTGAAAATGTGCAATTTGGAAAGTCGTGGTCAATGACGACAAGAATAGCATCATTACCTTCTCTGTGATTTTGGGAAATCCAGTGATAAGTCCATTTCACATGGTCCCATTTCCATTCAGGAACAGCAATTGGTTGCAGAGTTCCGCGGGCCTTTGATGTTCTGCTTTGATTGACGCGACGCAAACATCCATTCAGCAACATAGCGACGCAATGTCTTGCTTCATGTTTGACCACCAGAATCTTTGAGCGAGTCTTGGTACATCTTGGTACTATGCCGGGATAATAGACAACGGAGTGTCGTGAGCTTCTGTGCTGACCTCCTGAGTCATACCCAGGTTACCTTTAGAGGGGACCCTAATAGACGACTTTTTAAAGAACAATGTGCCAGTATCATCAATAGTGAAGAACGAAGGCCTCCTTCAGCGAGAATAGCGCTTATCTTGTGGGCTGAGAAGTCATAACCCTGTGCAGCGTCTTGATGCTGTCCACGAGATCTGGTTTAGCACCAGGTATTAAGAACCCTGGGAAACAACGTGATGTTCATTTTTGTATGAAACCTACAGGATGGGGGAGCTAGTGCCTCCGAGGAACATGTGGATGTTCAGCTTTCTGATTCTTCAATAATCGAAGGTTGAACTTCGTGAAACTGGAGGTGACTGCAAAAGACTTGCGCTCAATGCATCGGCCATTACATTAGCCTTGCCAGGGGTATAGAAATACCCAAGTTAAATCCGCTACGGTCTCCATCCATCTCTGTTGACAGGTTCAGGTCTGGCTGAGTGACAATACTTCAGACTTTGGATGATCGTTGTAGGATCTCGCAAACGATTACCGAGAAGGTAATGTCGCCACTGTTGTTAGTGCATGATGACGGCAGCAAGCTCGAGGTCAGTACTGGGTAATTCTCTTTCGTGCGACGCAATTGACGCGAAGCACTAAGCAATTACTCGCGCGGTCTGTCATTAGGAACACCGCCTAATCCTTGACGGGATCATCACAATAGATGACAAAATCCTCTGGGAATCAGGAGGGGCAAAGCACTGGGGCAGAGTTCAGCTTGTCTTTGAGCGTCTGGAAACTTTCCTGACACTTTTCCGTCCAATCCGAACTTGAACGCCTTTATGAAGCTAGTTAGTCAGGGGCTTTGCGATCTTGGATGAAGTTCTCGACAAATCTACGGCAATACTGCGAACCGAGAAACTTCAACTTGCTTGACGTTCTTTGGGGAGCCCAATCAAGAATAGCCTGAACTCGCTCGGGTTGCACGGCAATACCATCCTTGGAGATGACATGCCCAAGGTATGTTACTTCGGGAAGCCAAATTCACACTTGGAAAACTTAGCATATAGTTGATGCTCTCGAAGTTTTTCCCAGAACAAGTCGAAGAGTCGCATGTTCCTCTTTGTTCTTGGAGTATACTAGGATATCATCCAAGTAAACCACGACGAACCTTGTCAAGGTATTCCATGAATAATAATTCATCAGGCGGGAGAATGTGGCCGGGAGCAATTGGTTAGCTTGAATGACATGAACAGTGTAACTCGTATAAGCCATATCGAGTAACGAAGGCGGTCTTTGATATATCCTCTTCACCACGCAAACGGATCTGGGTGAACCCAATCCTTAAGTCGAGTATTTTTAGGATAACACTGATGACCCGGCCAGTTTTTTTTTGTTGATCATACGATCGTTTATCCGGGGAAGGGGATAATTTGTTTCTGGATGTTGCTTTGGTTAATGGACGTACATCTTGGACCAACGTGTTTGATTCCATCCTTCCTTCCCTGCCAAGTAGAGAATGGTGCGCCCCAAGCGAAGGAACTTGGGTCGAATGAACCCTAACGAAGTGAAGCGTCGATTCCTCCTCTTAGTTCAAGGAGTTCTAGCGGCGCATCTGTAGGGTCCTGCTTGGCGCTAGGAGTGGTGCACTGGTTTCAAGTCTATGACAAATCGACAGCTCGATCAGGGGTATCCCTGGGAGTTCTTCTGGAAACACCTTGGATATTCGCGACACACACTGGATGTCTCTGATGCCTTCAAGTGGTGATGCGGTTTAACGCATTCTCAAGTCATATAAGTCTCGCTCGGCATTTTGGATGATTTGAGCCCTGGTAGCTATCTTCGGCTCGGGGGGGGGATTTCTCAGATGGTTGTAGAAATATGGAACGTATCTTTCGTGGCGCAAACTATAGAACAGTATGCGCTTTCAACCAATCCATCCGAGAATGAGGTCGATATCTACAGCTTTGTTATGAGGGATGGGCGTAACGTCCAGTCCTTCAATTTCACGTGACGTCGTTGCACCCATGGAGGTTGACATTGTACCCGCGGGGTGTGTATTACTATGTGAAGTGTTCATGGACCTCACATTTAATGTCGTGTTTGTATGCACAATGTCTTCGGACATGAATTAATGCGATCTCCAATCAAATAAAACAGAAGCTGGTGACTGGAGGGGATTAACAAGAGAGTACCCCATCACGGTGGCAGGCTGGTCCTAGCTCATTTGAAATCGGTGTGGTTTGCCTGAATACCCCATAAGTCTTGGCATTGTTTTGCGAGGCTGATTGTTCCACGGCCAGTTTGCAGGAGTGCCAGTTGGTGTTCTGGTTCTGAATGCAGTTTCCTGAAAAATGACCTGGCTGCCACACTTGTAGGCACAGACTATCATTGGGATTAGGAGCAGCAGCTCGGGTTGGGGAGCTGGAGTCCTGGCTCCTAGGTGGTGGAGCTAGGCGTGGTGCATATAGGACCGTCTTGGGGAGCAGGTGGAGCTGGACGGTACAAATACACGCTGTTGGAATCCAGATCCTACGCTTCTCTGTGCAGCGGGCTCGAAGATGAACCAGTGTCACGGTTGCGCTACGAGATCCCTGTTGGTCCTGCAGACCCGTCTCGACCTGATAGCCTTGGTTCACCAGATGGAGAAATTATCAAATTCTGCACACGGTGAGCGCTAGCTTGATGTCAGCTTTAAGTCTTCGGAACCCGTTCCTGAGACGGCGAGCACAGTGGGATGTCTTCTTCAGCATAAGCGGGATAATTCCAGAAACTCCCGCTGATAAGCTTTCCACTGTCTTGTTGCCCTGGTGAGGTTGCGGAAAGCTCTTGCTTCTTGCTTCTTCACGTCCATGATTCCTGGGGAATGAAACGGGCACGGAAGGCAACTTGGAAATCCGTACAAGTGATGCTGTGCCAGCTGGTTAGTGCCGCCTGTGGCGTCCCACCATTGACAGCGGGGCCCTTGAGAAAGAAGGAGGCGAAGGTGACATAGTTTGCAGGGGCAACGCCACCAGATTCCAACTCATAGGTGATGTCGCGAAGCCAGTCATCCGCATCCAGGGGCTGAGTTGAGCCGCGGTAGACGGTTGGGTTGAGGCGCATAAAGTCCTGCAGGGTCCCTGGGCCCGGATACTGGTTCATATTGGGACGAGGAAACTGATCCATGATCCCTTGCATGAACTGACGTTGCAGTTCAAATTGCTGCATCATTCCAGCCATATAGTTCGGCGGTGGTGGATCGTTGGCACCACGGCCACGACCACGACCAGCGGGTCTAACCATCCTGCTAATTTACAACAGGGGGTAGTTTAGTAAAAGCAAGCGCGAGTGCTTAGTGACAAGCATGATGTAACACGACAATACTCCAAGCAGTGTTATAGATACATAACAGTAGTCGATTAAGACATACAGATCCATACAGAACGTCGGGTACAAGCGGACAGCATAACGGCGCAAATCAAAAGCTAGACATACTAGGCGGCGCGCAGGCACGCGGTAAGGAAGTACACAACGAGAGATAGCAAAGGCTACATCAACGTCGGAGAGAACCACTGTATCGGGGTAGCTGCGAGTGCGGACGACGAATGTTCGTCGCGGAAAGATCCTGTGCTCCATGTGCACTCTGATGCAGAACCCGGTCTCGAGCTGTAAGAAGAGGTCCACGTGTCGGTGTGTGACCTCCAACAGTAGGCCAGTCAATACCAGCATACATCTGAGTCCTGCGCGGATAAAGGATGTGCTCCGGATGTATCCCTGCACGGACAGCGGGCAGCAACTGCGTCATAGCATCGTAGAGACGTGCTCGAGTGGCAACCAACTCGACGGCAAGAGCCCGAACAGTGCGATCCAGAGCCTGAGTGCACTGAATCAGAACGCGCGGGTCGTAGCGACGAGGCTCGTATCGTACGGGGCACAGATAGCCCTTGTAGTATCCTGTAGCCATCTCTCAGCAGGGCATACGGAATGTAGTCGAACTCGGAGTCATCCAAGAATAGCATTGTCTCCCCTCGTAGACGTGCGACAGCTATTAGGCGGCATCATGGACTGCCATCTCAAATCGTCACGCCTAATTATCCGTGAAAAGGTGTAGCTCGTTGTCTGAGTTGTCTGCTTATCATAAATCCGAACTTTCAGCATCGTAACGTTCCTGGTTGAACTCGCGGTAACTCCTCCATAAACCAAGTACTCCGGTACCAACGGTAGCCAAGTCTGGTCCATGAGAGCATCAGGACAGCTGGAAACCCAGGGGTAATACATCCCAAGTGCGAAGCACAAGCCTGTGTCGTGGACCGGTGGAAACAACGGTCAGCTGAACCGAGGAAATTTCAGAGTTTGTCAAACGACAATAAGAGGTTTAACACACTCGGAGAGAAAGTTAAACAAACACAATGGAAGGAAATGATTTCAACTAATCAATCACGACCTGGAAATTCGTCACAGATTCCAGCTCTCCGGGTAGACCAGACATTTACGAGATCCTAAAGTGTTGCATTAGTACCTCATTACCCCGAGTAGAAGAGAATCAGAGTCCCAAGTTATAGACAGGATAAAAGATCTAATACCATCCATTGGCATGTGTCCCGTCAGCCACACAGCCAGTTAGTAAACGGGTTTTCTTTGTCTATACTCAACCTTCGGTCAAGAACTGGAAAGGGTGATTCCTACAGGCATTCGGCTCTGATACCCAACTTGTGCGACCCCCGGCTCGGATCGGTACACTACTCATGCAACGCAAACGTGTATCGATCAAGATCATGGACTCACGGGAATATATCACAACACAACTCTAAAACATAAAATAAGTCATACAAGCACATAATACAAGCCAGGGGCCACAGGGCCTCGAATACAATGCTCGTCCATATACGATTCAGCGGAACAACAATATCTTGAGTACCGACATAGGTTTAAACAAGGTGCCATAAATGGCTATCACAACCAGGATACAACATATCGAACAGCGCATGGCCTCTGCCTGGTCCTCCTAACTACTCCTGGTCGTCGGCGTCCTGGACGTCGTAGTAGGCTCCGTCCTGGTGTAGGAGTCGTCGAAGTGGTCGTCTGCGCCTGGCTCCAACATCTTGTTGCGACAACCCGCAAGAAGGGAAAGGGGGAAAGATGGGGGAAAGCACCGTGAGTACTCATCCCAAGTACTTCGCAAGCAAGAATCTGATACTACATATGCATTGTATCTGTTTAAAGAGGCAAATCGGGTGTACTGACTGCAGAATCCAGAATAATAGGGGGGGATAGCTTCCATGTCGAAGACTACGCTTCTGGCAGCCTCCATCTTGAAGCAATAGAGAGAGTAGTTGGAAGTAACCAATCAACAACGTATAGCATAATCCACCCGTCGATCCTCTCGTCGCCACCAATGCGAGAGAGTGACCACGGTTAATATCTGTCACTTGTAAAGGGTGTGTTTTATAAGTTAAACCATTTCTAGTTGTCAATGAGGCGGAATACAACTCCGGGTCGTCCTTTTAACCGAGGGACACGGCTATCGATAGATAACTTCCCTGCAGGTGCCACCACATAGTCCCCAACTACCGCTCGAGTCCCCTTTGGCCTGACCCACTTTCCTGGGTCATGCCGCCTCGGAGATCCCACACGTCGCACCCCCCCTAGGCTCAACATAGAGGTCACACTCCGGACGAATCCAGCACTCTGGGGTCTGGGCCATCGCCCAGTGCGTCTCCTCCTGCACGTTTGCGTACGCGGCCGCGAGCAGACCTAAGCAACCCACACGATCAACGGCGGTACGTTGAGCGCGGTCCAACACGGCGCGCGCCGCTCATCGCTGACGTCAAGAAGGCTTCAGCTGAGACCTACGACGCCGGGATACCCATAACTACTCCCTCCCGCGTAGTTTGGTTAGTGCGTATAGGCCAGTGGCAGACCAGATCAAATATCCAATCTCGTTAAGCGGGTTATTTATAGTAAACGCGAAACGCCGCCAGGGCCTGGCCCACGGTCTCCTAGTGGTCACAACTGCCTGTCATCCGCAACAGAAAATCAACACAAAGGGCCGTGGGGACAAAGGTCCCTTTCAGCCCCCAATCCGTGAATCACTCGCGGGTACTATCTTCGAGCCGACCCGATTAGTCACATCTGTAAGTATGCATATTGATAGTTATCACCCGTGATCACCTCCCGAGTTGATCACGGCCGTAGTTACTAGCAAGGCAGACTTAGCAAGAATGCAGGGCCAATGATGTATAAACTAGCAGTCCTAGCATAGGCATTTAGATTGCAGGTAAGGTATCAACAACAAGTAGCAACAATGACAGGCCTATGCACAGAATAGGATTAAACCGAAGCATTTAATGCTAACACTACTCTAATGCATCGTATAGAGGAGGAATAGGCGAATCTGGTTGACAGGGGGGGGGCTTGCCTGGTTGCCCGTGGACAAGTAGGGGTCGTCAACAACGTAGTCGTGAGTGCCACAGCAGCTGCGTCGTCCTCGTAGTCTACGAGATGAAGAGGGGGAAGAAACAGTCAACACACGGCAACTAATGCAACAGGGAGTGCTGACATTGTCTAAACGCATGGCCAGGGTGATATACACCACACTAAGGCGATTAGTTATTTAGGAAATTTTATTCGGATTTATTTAATTAGGTTGACCCTATTCATTTATCGAAATCGGTCAATTGTTCAACCGTTCTCATAGACTGCGGGCTTCGGAGAATACGAGGGCGTACCTCCGGGTTCGTATCGTCGTTACTGAGCAAGTTTCATGTATAAAATATTTGGATCGGAGTTACGGTTTAAAAGATATGATTTTCTAAAGTTTTTATTAATTTCTGAAATTTTAATTATTATTTAATTCACATTATCCGAACATAATGATGAACGTCAGCATGACATCATGCTGACGTCAGCAGTCACTGACAGGGTGGGTCCCACCTGTCATAGGCTGTTAGGTTAATTAGGTTTAATTATTAATTACTGATTACTGTTTAATTAACACTAATTAGTTAATTGATTAACCTAATCAGAATTAATTAACTAATTAATTAATAATTATTATTTAATTATTTAATTATTTTATTTATTTCTATTTTCTTTTTCTTTCTTTTTAAAAAAACGTTCTGGGGGGGCCCACTGGACATGGCACGCCGGACTCGTCCGCGCTGTGCCCGTCCAAGCCGGACGTGTCCGCGCGTGGGAGGGGTGCGCGGCGCGCGCGCGCGCACTGGCCGAGGCCAGGGTGTCGTGCCGCGTGGAAACGGCGATGGCGCAGAGGCCGGCAGCGGGGCGCGCCGCCGTGGCCGTGGAGAGGCGGCCGCGGGAGATGAGCGCGGGGGGGCCGCGCCGGCGTGCGGCGTGCGGCGGGCTGCGTGCTCGGCGAGGGCGCGCGCGCGAAGGCGAGGCAGGGCCGAGCGGGGGCGCTGCACGGGCAGGGGAGGGGACCCCTGGGCCTCACCGAGATTCCCAGACTGGGCATGTGCTCGAGCTCGTGAGGGGGGGTCGACGAACGGTCGAGGCTGGGCGTACGGCGTCGAGCGCGAGAGGGCTTCCGGGGTGGAGGCCGGAACGACGGGTCGACGGGGAGGACGGACGTCGGTGGAGTCCGGCTAGGCGGCGGTCCAAGGGCGACGGCGGTATGCGAGGCGCGGAGACGGCGGAGACGGGCGCGTCGGGGCGAGCGCGCGGGCTCGGCGCCCGAGCGAGGGCAGTCGGGGACGAGGTCGTCGGCGACGACGGCGACGGAGACTAGGTGCAGGCCGGTCGGGGAGGCGGCGGTCGACACGGCCGTCCCTGCACGGCGAGGCGGCGCGTCGCAGCCGCGACCGAGGACGCGGGGTCGTTCCCCGATCCCGATCCCGATCGGTCGGGAGGTGGGGGGCGACGATGGGGAGGAGGGGCGAGGGGGTCGGCGAGGCGTCGACGAGGAGGGACGGACGGGGATGCGCCCACCAGGGGGGGGGGGAGGAGGAGAGAACGAGGGGGAGGGGGGGGCGGGGGTAGGGTTAGGGTTCGGCGGGGGTGGCCGGCTAAGTACGCCGGCTGGGCCGCGGCGGCCGGTGGCTTGCTGGCCGACCCAGTCGGGGGGGGGGGGTGTTGCTCTCTTTTTTTTTTTCTTTTTTTTTCTTTTCCTTTTCTTTATTCTCTTTTCTCTACGTTTAAATGTTTAGGCCCCAAATGGTTTTTGTAAAAAGTGTGACCTATTTCATAAATACCATTGCATTATTCCTTAACACCTAAATTAGTTTTGGACAACAACATAATTCCATATTTATTCAGATTTAATAAATGGTTATTAAATACCATCTTTATCCACTGTTTGAGTTGTTCGAGTCACTTATCCAATTCCAATGATGTTGGTTTCAATTTATAGATCCTCTGGAATATTTGTTATTATTCTGACATTTTAGTTTTTCTTGTTGACAACTTTTATATTCCACTTTCATTTAATTTGAATTTGACTTAGGAGTTGAAATGCAATATGATGCTAACGATGATTATGCCCTATTAATCATGATGACATGGCCTCATCAAAAGGTGATCTCTGTGCTTAACAGGGGGTGTTACAGTTATAGGTTCTGTAGGGATGGCCTAAATATTATGGGCAGACTGGAAAAACAGACTATGAGGGTGACTTATCTCCAGTAGATAGCAAAGTTGAGAACAACCCAACAGTTTTTTTCTACTCTTTTAGCAGAGGCATAAAATCTTCACCCTGGTTTACTGATACTGAGAGGAAGACCTAGGTCTGATGGCAATGTACCAATCTGACAGCCCAAAAGTGTTGAGAGAGCCTGCATCTTGTGGTCAGGAGTAATTGATGAGAAATCATTGTAGATTGGAGTAATTAACTTTCAGACCAGTAATGCAGCAAATGAAGCAACAAGTTCTTGATGTTTATGAGTTGAGTGCATCACATTTTGCTACTGTACACCCCCTGTATTAAGCTACAGAGATCACCCTTTTGTGAGAGCCAGTCATCATGATATTAGCCGCATATCATCATTAGCTCATATTGCATTTCAACTCCTAAGTCAAATTCAAATTTAAATGAAAGTGGGATATAAAGTTGTCCACATAGAAACTAAAATGTCAGATAAATAAACAAATTTCCAGAGGCTATTCTAAATTGAAACAACATCATTGGAATTGGATAAGTGACTCGAACACCTCAACAGTGGATAAAGATAATATTTAATAACCATTTATTAAATCTGAAATATAATATGGAATTATGTTTGTCCAAACTAATTTGTGTTAAGGAAATGCACTGGTATTTATGAAATAGGTCACACTTTTTACAAAAACCATTTGGGGCCTAAACATTTACAGTAAGAAAGAGAATAAAGAAAAGGTAAAAACAACTCACCCCCCCCCCCCCCCCCCCCCGCCACTGTCCTCGCACAGCAACTTCCTGCCCAGGTCCTGCCCAGCCGGCCGTCCTTACTTAGCTTCCTCCCCCAGAGACCCACACCCAGTCCATCCCTCCCCCACCCCCTCCTCACTCCCCCCCCCCCACTCGATCCTCAGATAGGATCGCACTCCTCGAGCTCCGATCCCTCTCCGAAGCTACGCCTCCCGTCGCCGCCCTCCCGCCTCGTCCCCCTGTCCCCCACCTCCCGATCCAGATCGAGGATCGGATAGGGCGGAACGACACCGTCGCCTCGGTCGCCGGCGACGACCCCGCAGCCGCCCGCGTCGCCGTTGACGCCGCCTGCCCGGATCATCCGCTCTCTCCTCGCGGCCTTCTCCCTCGGACGCCGCTCTCCCCGACGACGCCCGGACCGCGCCGCCTCGCCTCGAGCTCATCGACGCCACCGCCCCGGAGCTCTCCCTCGGCCGTCTGCCTCGTCATACCGTCGCCGCCATTGTCCCCGCCGGCCTGCCTCCCCCATCGCCGGTCGTCCAGTCGACCACCCCGACCCCCGTTGCCCCGTCCTACGGATCCCGTAGGCCTCGACCTTCCCCCCCCCTCTCTTGCTCGCGCACGCGCACTACGCGCGCACTCGCCGCCCGCGCGCTCATGCCGCACGGGGACTGAGGACGACCACACTGCCTACGCAGTCGCGCGCCGCCGCGTCTCCCGCCGAAAAAACCGCCCGCTCGGCAGCCAAACCCTCCCCACCCCCGCGTTAGCTCAGCGACCCGACTCGCCTACGCACTTCGCTGCCGCTCCAAGCCCCGACTGCTCTCACCGCGACTCCGCGGAACTAGTACATGAGGGCCCGCTCCGTACGCCAGCCCGCGCCGCCTCCCTCTGCCCCTGCCTCGCCGGCACGCCGTGGCCCGGCGCCCGCCACCCCCTCAACCGTGCGTCCCCTTTGGCACACGGACATGTCGGTCCCGAAAGGGGCACGCCCCGGACATGTCCGCCCTGGGCACTGCCCGTGGGCCCGAACCCCTGTGTCGCTGACGAATGGGGCCACACGCCCAGAAACAGTTTAAGAAAATAGAAATAAAAATAAAATTAAAATAATTAAAATAATTAATTAATTAATTAGTTATTAATCCGAGATTAGCGTTAATACTAATTACTGATTAGTGTTAATTAAACAGTAATTAGTAATTAACTTAATTAACTGCTGACGTCAGCATGATGTCATGCTGACGTCAGCATGATTGTCATGCTGACGTCATCAATTACTGTTTCGGATAATGTTGAATTAAATAATTAATTAAATTTCAGAAATGTAATAAAACTTTAGAAAATCATCTTTTAACCGTAACTCCGATGAAAATATTTTATACATGAAACTTGCTCAGAACGACGATACGAACCCGGATACGCCCTCGGTGTCCTCCGTCAGACGCCCGCAGATATGAGAAACGTTGAAACAATTAGACCGCCGATAAATGAATAGTGCCAACTTTAATTAAATAAATCCGAATAAATTCCTAAATTAACTAAATCGCTTAGTTAGGCTGTTAGCCCCCCGGCATATCATTTAGACTGTCATGCATCCCTGTTGCATTATTGCCGTGGTTTACTGTTTCTTCCCCCCTCTTCTCTTCGGTAAGACTAACGAGACCGAGCGCAGCTGCTGGTGCCCGACCGACTTACGTTGTTGACGACCCCTACTTGCCAAAGCAACCCGGCAAGCTCCCCCTTGATCACCAGATATCGCCTATTCCCCTCTAACTGCTTGCATTAGAGTAGTGTAGCATGTTACTGCTTTCCGTTAATCCTGTCTGATGCATAGCCTGACACTGTTGCTACACTCTGTTGATACCTTACCTGCAATCCTAAATGCCTAGTTGTAGGATGCTAGTTTATCATCATTGGCCCTGCATTCTTGTCAGTCTGCCTTGCTATACTATCGGGCCGTGATCACTCGGGAGGTGATCACGGGTTATACTATACATATAACATACTATACAGATGGTGACTAAAGTCGGGTCGGCTCGAAGAGTACCCGCGAGTGATTCACGATTGGGGGCTGAAAGGACCTTTGTTCCCCACGGCCCTTTGTGTGGATCTTTGTGGCGGAAGCGACAGGGCAGGTTGAGACCACCTAGGAGACAGGTGGGCCAGGCCCTGGTCGGCGTTCGCGTTTACTTACTTCTAATAACACGCTTAACGTATATTGGATTTTATCTGAGTCTGGCCACTGGCCTATCGCCACTAACCAAACTCACGCGGGAGTAGTTATGGGTATCCGGCGTCGTGGGGTATCAGCTGAAGCCTTCTTGACGTCAGCGACTGAGCGGCGCGCTCCGTGTTGGACCGCGCTAACGTAACCGCCATGATCGTGTGGGTTGCTAGGTCTGCTCGCGGCCGCGTACGCACGTGCAGGAGCGCACTGGGCGATGGGCCCAGACCCCAGAGTGCCTAGGATTAGTCCGGCGTGCTGAACCTTCTGTTGAGCCTAGGTGGCGGCTGCGACGTGTGGATCTTCCGAGGCCGCATGACCAAGGAAAGTGTGTCCGGCCAAAGGGGATCGAGCGTGTTGGGGAATATTGGTGCACCCCTGCAGGGAAGTTTATCTATTCGAATAGCCGTGTCCCTCGTAAAAGGACGACCCGGAGTTGTATTCGACCTCATGACAACAGAAATGGATACTTAATAAAACACACCCTTACAAGTGACAGATATAACCCGGTGGTCGCTCTCTCGCATGGTGGCGACAGAGGATCGACGGGTAGGATTATGCTTTACGTTTTGTTTGGTTAACTTCCAACTAATCTCTTCTATTGCTTCAAGACGAAGGCGCCAGAAGCGTAGTCTTCGACAGGACTAGACTATCCCCCTTTATTCTGGCATTCTGCAGTTCATCCCACCGATATTGCCGTCTTACACATATACCATGCATATGTAGTATAGATCCTGCTTGCGAGTACTTGGATGAGTACTCACGGTTGCTTTCCCCCCTCCTTCCCCCTTTCCCTTCTTGCTGGTTGTCGCAACCAGATGCTGGAGCCCAGAGCCAGACGCCACCTACGACGACTACTACCACCAGGACGACTACTACTACGTCCAGGACGCCGACGACCAGGAGTAGTTAGGAGGGATCCCAGGCAGGAGGCCCTGCGCCGTTCGATCTGTTGTATCCCTGTTTGTGCTAGCCATCTTATGGCACCTTGTTTACTATGTCTGTACTCAGTATTGTTGCTTCCGCTGGACCTCGTCTATGATCGAGCATTTGTATTCGAGCCCTCGTGGCCCCTGGCTTGTTTATGATGCTTGTATGACTTATTTATGTTTTAGAGTTGTGTTGTGATATCTTCCGTGAGTCCCTGATCTTGATCGTACACGTGTTGCGTGCCATGATTAGGTACGATCGACAGGGGGCGCCACAGCTACCAAAATGGTATCACATCATATTGAATAATGGGGTAATCTTGTGCTGGCTGGTGAACCAAAGGTGTGAAATCAGATCACTTCTTTTTGCCTCATTCAACATTGTCTGTAGAATATCTGCTGCTCAGTACAAGATGAGGAGAGACAGGGGATCACCTTATCTGACTCCACATTTGCACTAGAACTGTTTACCAGGGACCCCATTAAGCAGAATAGAAAAGCTCAGTACTGTAGATCATCTTAATCCACCTAATCCATTTGTTCCAAAACCTTTGGCTCCTAACTTTCCACAATGGTTTCATAGATTAAGCAATCAAATGCCTTCTCAAAGTCTAGTTTCAATAAAACCAGTTCCTTGTTGGATTGCTTGCACTGATAAATATATTCATATGACCATGCTAGACAATCTTGATGCATCTGTAAATAGAAAACCATATTGATTTGATGCACCAAAGAAAGGATAACTTTCTGCAGTCTGTTAGCCAACAGTTTTAGTGATGATCTTGAGGGTTGCAGTTCAGGAGAGAGGATAGGTCTGAAGTTCATTTGGTAAAAATAGCAGCATCTTTTATTGGAATGAGTGTGATGAAAGAATAGTTATGCTCTGAATATTAACAGTCCCCTGTGAAAATCTTCTGTTAGCTTATAGAAATCAGAAGCAATATGGTCCCAGCATGCCTTGAGAAATTTAGCATTAAAACCATCTGGACCTGGGGACTTATCTGCAGGCATATGTTAACCACTTCATCAATCTCCTCTTTGGTGAAAGGAGTTTCCAACTCTGATAGGTCCACTGGTTGATGTAACAAAGTGTGCAGTAGCAGTGGGTTATCAGGTTTTGATGCAGTACCCATTCTGTTTTAAAAGTTCTGAGGAGAATAGCTGCTTTGGCTTGATGATCCTGATGTTCAAGCCAACTTCATCTCTCAAAAAGCAATGTGATTGTTCCCGTAGCTTAATAGTGGCCTTGGCTTGGAAATACTTGGTATTGCTTCTCCCGTCTTTATCTTCCTTATATAGCTCTCTGTTTCCATATATCCTCTGAAGTTCATAATCTCTCTCAAGTACTCAATTAGATGAGTCTGCATTTGATTCTCATTTGATTAATCTCTGTATTCCTCAATAACATCATAGCATAGGATCATGAGTTGGTGTTTTCAATGGTGGCCATCATATGTAGAAATAGTCCTGGCCCAAATTTTTTAAGCCCTTTCCTAAGCCTTTTGAATTTGCAGCAATACACTTGGCACTATCCACTTCCTGAACATCTTGTTCCCAAATTGTTTAACCACCTCTTATAATTGAGCATGTTTAAGCCAGAAATTTTCAAACCTGAAGATCTGGGATTTAGGGATTGTGGTGCCAATTTTGATGAGGACAGGAGTGTGATCAGATTGTTTTAGCTAGAGAAATGGCAATAGTTGAAGGGAAGAGAGTGCCCAGGATTCAGATGTAAAAACACCAGTCAACTTCTCTAGCAGTGGAGCATCTTGCATATTACTCCAGTATAGCTTCTACCCTGATGTGGGATCTCAACAAGTGGCTTGTCTGTTGATAGCTACTTCATTGAAGCAGCATATCATTAATGTTTCCTCCCTCTCTATTCTGTTTTGTGGATACCTGATGTAGTTAAAGTCTCCATAATCACCCCATTCATCTCATCATCAACTTGGAAGTTCTGAAACCAGTCTAGAAAGAAAGTCTGTCCTCAGGTATACAAGGCCCATATACATTGGTTAATATCCATTCAGTACCATTAAGTTTACATGTGAATTTGATTGAGAGAGAGAGAGAAGAGCATTTTGATGAAAGATGTGACCTGAAAAAAGGCTATCATTCCAGCAGTAAGAATTCCTCCAGAAGCTCCAATGGATGGGAGGAATTCAAATCAGAAAACCTTTTGGGGCAGAAGTTTCTGAGATAAGAAAGATCAAAAGCTTCTCTCTTAGTTTCCTGTTAAACATAAACCTGAACATCCAGATTCCTCAATCTTATTTGCTATTGCATCCCATTTCTTAGATCATTTAGACCCCTGATATTCCATTCAAAAACATTCCAGTTTTAGCCATGATCAAAGAATTGGGAGTAACAGCACCTTGGTGCACTTATACTGGAAAAACTGTCCCCATAGCAATCTGTGATACACTGGACCAACTGATATCAACAGATCAGATAATGATTTAAGACATTTCAGACATTGCAGTAACATTATAGGACTTAGATGGTTCAAGCTTATGCATATTATAGCAATATCATAACTGTTCCAAACTGAGAACCAAACATCTTAGACTGTCTTTTCAGGGAGCTGTTACTAAAGACCCAAAAGACCAAAAGAAAAACAGCTAACAAGTCTATTACATTCTCATTGCTCATGAGAATTAGTTTCTGAGCTGCTGGTGCCCTTTGACACCATGCTGCTCTCCTTGGACTTGCTGCTAGCCTTGGGCACCATGTTTCCTTCCTTAGACTTGTTGCTGATCTTTGGCTTCTTGGTAATATTTGTAATTTTAGATCCTCTGCAGTATTCTGAGCATTCACCTTGCAAAAGAGGTGTTCAAGTTTTTTATAACTTGGTAGGAATGGAAGGAGGCAAAGAATGACATGATAAACACATTCCTTGTCCATGCAAACGATTTCTTAAATCCTTTTTGATTGTTGCAGTATCACGGCTTCTTCTTACCTCTATTCAACCAAGGGGCCTTTTCTTCTCTTCCTATTCTGGTGTAGAGCTGAGGTGGAAGAAGCAGATATTTCCTGAAGAGTCTCCCTAGAAGATGGAGTATTTTCCTAATCCTGAGGTTATCCAGCAAACAGAACACACTATGATTATCAGGACAATGTTTCTGGAATGGCAAAAGGCAGGTAATTATTTACCTACTTATTTTGAGCAAGATCTCCCATACTTGAGACTTAATAAATTTCTTAGTCCAATCAAATTATCAGGAGAAAAGTGTGACAGATAGGAAGTAAACCCATTCCACAGTACCTGGATGACGTCCTTGCTGCCCTCTTTTGGTGCAAAGTGTGTTTCCAAGTGAGGGCCCCTCTTGCCCAGAAGATCTTCAAGTGGAATATCTGGAGAGTTGTGGATTGCAGAACTCTCAGCAGAGTGAAAATTCTGAAGATAAATGGGTTGGGGAAAACCCAGGAGGTGCAGTAGAATCAGAAATAGAATCACCTGCATTTTGATCAGCTGAGATAGGTACTCTCTGTTATCCTCTGCATCAGGTAGAGGAGATTCTCTGTTATGCTCTGTTGCTGGAAGAGATCTCTCTGTTATGTCAGCTGCAGGTAACTCTCTGTTATCCACCATAGTTTGTATGCCTCTGTCCTCAACAATATTCAGATCTTCATCATGTTCTGAGGTGCAACTCCATACCACCCAAAGAGTGCAGCTGCTTACTGTCTCTCCTTTGAGTGTAATTTGACTAGATGTTGATGCGGGTTAGAGCCAGTCTGCTTGTTGGCATCTTTCACAGCATTGCTTACTTCCACTGCATTGGATCTTCAGCAAGATAAAAGGGTTCAGAGGAGTGCTCTGCATAATGGCAAAAAGACTAGGATCTTCAAACAAAGGCCCATTGCCCTGATGGGTCTCTTGGGCCCTGATGGGAACTGGATCAAATCTGCTCTTGTGGCCCAATACCAAATTCAAATCAGGATGCTGCGCCAAAGGCCCATTAGCAGAGCAAGCAGTCTCAGCACTGTCATTTGGGGGCTCCTGGAGACATGTGATGTTGCTATTCCTTGCCCTAGCATACCTTGCTGCTCTTGAACCTCCTCCATGGGCTCCATAATCTCATTAAGATTCATGAATTCTCCTTCATGAATTTCCTGTCCACAATCTGATTCTCTGCAGGCAAAGCCCAATGTCCCCACCCAGGCAATTCGCTTCCTCTTTGCATCATCCTCCAACAGAGCATTATATGAGGGCTACCTGCAGATGTCAGATCATGCTGTGGTGGCTGATCATTGTTCTCTGTTCATGATGCTGTAGTGGGCCTATAAAATGAATTATGCTGATCTAATGAAGTTTGCTTGTAATGGAACTGGGTGTGGATTTCCAAAAGGAGAATTGGGGTTTCATCAGGAGCTACTCTACCCACATGGAATCTTGCAAAATCAACAACTGGTACTGAGAGAGTAGCAGAATCATCACCTTCCCAATAACTATCGGTGGCAGGAATATCTCTCACGCTCCTACTTTGACCTTCACCATTTGGTTAGCTCGGGTACTCTTATTCCTATCCCACATCACAAATTTTCCAAAACTTGTTGACAGCATTGCTAATCTCATGAATACTCTTCCTATCAAAAGGAAAACCACATAGCAAGATCCAGACTTCTCTGCTGAGTTCTAGCCTTCTCCAATTCAAACCTTGGTTGTGCCTCTCAAAAATCACATGGCACATCTTCAGTGCCCTTAATTTGGTTATGCATTGGTGACAAACTTATTATAGGGCTCAGAGAAGAGATGTTTCAGGGATGGTGCGATATGGATGGTGCAAACCGAAGGAGTGGTCACTGAATATTGATGCATTCTTCCATGATAACTCCAGAATAGAAAGGAAAGGGCGCAATTATCATCGGACATCACAACCATTCTGCTGTGGCGGGAAGCTTTGGTATCCCGTTCGTTGACGACGAAGCGACAAGCGAGACTCGAGCCCTCCCTAACAGCTTAATTCTTGCAGGAAAAAATTGGATTGCAACGGGTCTGGTCGAGATCGACTGCAGGGAGTGTGACGTCGAGGTAACGCAACAAGGCAGTAACTGTATGGCTCCTTGGCATGATTTACGAGGAGTATTTCTTTTTTATGTCGCACATTTTGATTAGGTAATGATTAATCGTGTCCTGGAGAGGCTAATAATTAGGGCCAGCGTGTGTTCTAGCTAGCAAATAGTGGATGCACAAAATATTTCGGGAATTGGGGGATTTCCCCATCGAATTTTTCAAGGTTATGTAATCGTGAGATGGCGTTCTCTATTTTCAATGAATATCATCACAAGAAGGCCTTTCCGCAAAAAAGCCAAATAAATACTTGGTTTACTAGCAAGTAGTCTTACACGGTTCTTGTGATGTTTGCTCCATTGGGGCATCTCCCAGGTGTAGACCCGTGTTAACACTCATGCAACCGTTTGAAACCGTGCTGTCCGGAACGTGAAAGCCACCCAACGCCGACTTGTTATCGGTGTCCGCGGAGCGGCCGTACGCATTTCTCCCGTAAACTGCGGAGGACAAACGGTGGGGGAGGTTTGTGGAGTCGGACCGATCCCAAGAGCCGCTGTTGTCTGCACCGCTCTGGCCCACCAAAAACCGTCAACCGCCCTAACCCCCTCCCCCGCGCTTTTCTCATGTACACGTCGCTTACCGCGCCGCATTCAGCCGGCCCAGAGCACGCGGAGGCCGGATTGAGTGCGCCGATGTGACCGAGGGAGGGCGGCGCTGACCGACGCGATCCTCTCGGGCAACCGTGCTTCAATGCGAACGCCAGATTTTCCCGAGAACCAACTCCGAATGCCGATATGCCGCATTGAGCTGCTGACCGGGTCCTTGCTTGGTCTCTCCGCACGGCTATTTTCAAGTCGTGCGCCGAGTTGCACAGAGAGGCACCACCCCCCTCCCCGGGCCACCACCCCCCTCTCCCCCTCTCCAGTGCCCGAGCCCCTCCCCCCACCCCACTCCTCTCGACGCCCAGCTGCTGCATGCGAAGTCGTGCTCTTGCCTCGGCAGGCGGAGATAGGCGAAGCTCCTCTTCGACGGTTCTTGGCGCCGCCCGCAGACGCTCTCGGGCACGTCAGGTCACGGCGGCGGCGCCTTCGCCAGAGGAGGAGATCGTCATCTCCTCCGGTTGACGAGGAGGGTGAACGAGACGGCAGACAAGCCCGACTCATCAGGAGGACGCCTCTCGAGATTCGTCCGTCAGATCGAGTTAATGATGGAGCGCGTTCGTCTCCGTGACTGGGCCATCGCCGCATCGTAGGTGGAGGAAGGAAGCGGCCTCCCCGCCGCGCCACCGCGTCAAAGACCTGAGCAGCATCCACACTCCTGCCGGTGAGATGATGAGGAGAGCCGGCCACGCCCCAGCACAACCGCGGCGTCCAGGATCGGAAGCGCGTCAAGGGAGGAGAAGCCTCGCCCCGCAACAACCGCCCAGCATCCAGATCGACGCCGCGTCAATGACGGACCAGCCTCGCCCACGCACCACCGCGACGTCCAGATCAGACGCCGCGTCAAGGATGAGCCTGCATCCCGCACGCGCAGCGCTGGCCGCATCGACGCACCATTGTCGCCGCCACCTCGCCTCGCCGTCTAAGATGAGCTGCTGCTCGCGACAAAGGCATGGGGCCGCCTCCTCTCCAACTACCCTCGACGGTCCCTCGGGCTCGAGAGGTCTCGTCTCTGAGCAGGAGCACGCGGCTCGGAGCAGGAGCGGTAACGACAGGAGCAAACGCAGTCGCCGCGCCGCTTCGCCAAGAGGATTTGCGCCGGACTGTTCCGCAACGACCGACAGACCTCGTCGCGCGTGGGCACGCTCGTACCCGGTCCGTGCCCCCGCGGAGACGGCCGCCAGCGTCACCGCCGCCTTGAACATCGGTCGTCGGCAAAGCCAACCGCACCGCCATGGCTACGAAGGGCCACGTCGGCAATTGCCGCGGCGGCACTCCGCACGCGGCAGCAGGAGGCGGAGCGGCTCCTCGCGACGGCGGCAGCCGCCTGGACCAGGCTGTCATGGCCTCCGGCATCATACCGCCGTGGAGGGACGACGACGACGACAATGGCACCGACGAAGACGGCGTTGCCGGCAGGCAGGCGGCCACGCGTTTTTAACAGGTGCGTCCAGTAATGCATCTTCATGCTTAACGGTCCGGGCCGTACTGTTTTCCTTTCCGTACCAACCCTTACACGTCGGCCCACCCCCGAACCCACCCAAAACCCTTTCGCCGAAAACCCTTTTTCCGCCAACGCGGTTTCAGCGCATTCATTCGGTCGATGCTGCTCCAAAAACCGGCGTGGCTCGACATCACTCATTACGGTCAGGGGCCACATGACCGTACTGAGACGTCGCCGCTTCAATGCTGACGCAGCGACCGAGAAGCCCTACTCCAGCCGTTGCTCCGCATTGAGGCCGGCTTCCCGCGCCCTTCCATGATCTTGCCGCGCCTATATAAGCGGGCCTGGCGCGTCCCCCACCACATCATTCTCTGATCCTCTCCACCCCTACCCTCTCGCCCCCTCTTTCGGTGCCTACCATGCCAACTATCCTCCATGTGCCAAAAGTCCGGTCGCACCCGCACCCGGCGCCAGCCGACTGCCAGATTTCTAGGTTCAGATCTTGGCGCGGCCGCTCTCCAGGCCCTCGTCCTCATTCACGCCCCGCTTCTCCAAAGAAGATCGTCATCTCCTCTAGTCGACGAGGAGGACCATCCACCGCACAGACGCCCGCGCAATCCGCGCCTCCTCACAGTCCAGGATCGATGAGTCAGGCGGCGATCGGGGAGCCCTTGACGGAGTGCCCGCTCCACACCCAAGATCCGAGCCACCCCTCGCCCCCGCCAGCCCTCAGGAGGAGGCCGCCCTCATAGCACGCTACCTGTGTGTTTGGGATTTCCGTGTGTCGTTTTCCACATTTTCCCCTCGTGTGGGGGAGTGTCGGTTTGTTTGCCGGTTCTTCTTTGGGTGTGTCCGTATGTTGTAAAAAGTAGAAGTCGTCTTACGTGGTGTTGGGGTGTCCCCCCTGAGAGGGTTGCGGTTCAACCGGTTGTTAGTGTTTGTTGTGTTTCTCACTTTTTGGGTTTCTTCATGATATTGCTGGAGGTTGCATTGCACGTTGTTACGGGTTGTTGGTGATTGCGTCTTCATTCTTGAGACCACTTCCTCCGACCGGCGACAAACACGCAAGGTCTTTTAAGGAGGATGTCAGCGAGGACAGAGGGCGACTAGGCTGCGGCCCTAACGTCCTTTTAACTTGGAAAACCCGCTCATGGGCCACATGCCCGGAGCATAGGACAACAGTATTTACACTAAAACCATTAGTACTGAATTAGCTTGCTCAGTAACACTAAGCATCTATGCACAACTAAAACAATCTATGTACATAACACAAATGAGAATAAATTCCCTTACACCTTCACAAGACTACATCTGACACATCATTTTGCAAATGGTATTATAATGTTATCGAGCTTAGAAGGTAGTGCCCTGGTGCAGCCTTGGAATGTTTTCCGCAGATTCCAGGGCGCGGATGTCTGAGCACCATCTCTGAATGGAGCCGCAGGCAGTTCATGGCCATCCTAGGAAACCAACGTGGGCATAGATATTTAGTAACAATTGCTAAGGAACTGCATATCCAACATCTTAGTAATTGGTTTCTCTTACAAATCACCCTGAAGGAACCAGTCGCCAATGAACATAAAGATGATTAGGCTTACGTTAGCAACTAAGACTGTGCATTTAGTGATGATAAACCATAAATCCTACCCACGTGACGATCAAACTATTTCAATTATCTCATCAGGGCCTGTATAGAAGGCGTACAATAGGAGGTATTGAGAGCTGATATTATGACCGCAAATCAAATGTTGGTGTGCGCACGTGTGCACTCTGTAATGCAGGATCAGCTTCAGCATCCGCAGGCCCATTGTACGTTATCCATTCTAAACCAGTAAAATGTCCTGGTTGCCTTCTTAAGAACTGATCAACATATGACGGTGCAAGCTATCAAGAACACAAGAAGCTCGAAACTCACACAGACTTCGCACGTAGTTGGCAGTGCGATTTGTCTAGAGTTCCTTGGGGTGTTGTGGGTTGGGTGGTTTGTTTTGTTTTTTGTGTTTGTGGTTTTGTGGTGTGGGGGTCCCTGAGATATAAAAAATATCATATGTCAATCCCGCCATGTTGGTTACCAATAAGTCCTAACATATGAATATTTATCCTGACAGGAATACCTGGCTCGTATCATTCCATAAGAGCTGGGTGCAATGCTTTAGTTTTCTGGTTTTTGTGTTGTCTGTCTTTGTTCATGTCCTTGCTCACTTTTTCTTTTTCCAGTCTTTCACCCAGAGCATGTGTATCACATATTAGCCTAGTTCATGTTGGTCGTCTTTTCCCGACTTGGGCAAGTCCACTCCCCAGTGTCTTCCTCTTTGTCATATCCTTCCTAACCGGAGCATAAATGCGCAGCATACAAAGGCAAATCTGTTTTTGACCACTCCACCTGCGAATCTTTTGTCTTTCCCCAGACCCAATTTGCGAGATTTTCCTGATTTACAAACGGCCTTGTCTAGATGGAACTTCTCTTTCATACCTGGTGTGACCAATTTTTCAAAAGTGATCCTGTTCTGATACCTCTCTCCAAGGGCTTGCCCACAGTCCGTTGTCCTAGGAACCAGCCAAGACGGGGAAGTATCATATATCAAGTTCCCATGCCGCTGTTCAATCCTTTACAATTTTAGTTTCAGCAAGCTCCTGTGCTGGCCCTCATCATAACTCAATACTAAAATACTCTACTTATATCCCCACTCGAGGAATAGAGCAATTTGGTAAGCGGAACATCAATGATTCACATGGGCGGGTTACCAGCAAGCGACTAATGCCCTTCTGTCGGCTTTCTTCAGCAAATCTTCCTCGCCTTCCTCGCGACATCAGAACACCGACACATTACCGTGCTGAACAAATCACCCGAGCAGTGCGCAGCTCATCAGGTGATGCTCTCACAAGCTTTTCGCAGAACTAAGAGCGCTTCAACCTTGTTAAACAAAAGAAAAAGGTCAGGATCATGTAGTAGTTTTTTGTCTGGAAGGTACTCAAACACTAAATGGAAACTTTCCACAACCATCTAGAATCGTCAGGTTTTCGCATGCACTGGCAAAATCACTTAGTGTGTGCAAATTCTTCTGCAAATCAGTGTCATCATCTAACAGAGCATTCCGGCTCCAGGGAGTAATCTGGAAGCAGGCATCAACGTTAATTGCTTTCCCTCGCATAATGTTCCTCAAAATTTTAGCAGCGCAGACATTCATCGAATCTAGTTTTGACTTGATCTCTACTACTACTATTTTTATCTGTATCTGAAATTCATGCTTGAAGTCTTTCCCTTTTGGCACCAGCATGTTTCCTGTGTCTTTACGTGGAACATGGTTTTGAGTTGCTTCAAATCTACATCTGTGAAGGAGCTGTGATCTCCTTGGAGAGAGACCCCCGAACTCCAGTCACATTCTCAAACAGTCCATCACCAGTAAAGAGAATTTTTTGGATCACGACTTTAGAACATGTCAATGCAACAGCACTGCCATCTTCCGGACTAAATCAATTGGCTCTCTAACCTACTATGTCCAAAACAATATTCGGTGAGTAGATATGATGATTGGTTACCGTATCCTGGTAAACACCACCATGGACGCGAAGTACTTAACAGCTTACTCCTTGAAGAATACAATTTAAACAAATACATCGTCTATGCATTCTAATTCTTCTTTTGACATGTTCTCCAACATAACCCTATTGCTGCAGTGATATCTACATACGATTAAGGAGAACAATGCCCAAGTAACTTGCATTGAGAATGAACAATCTAGTTTTAAGTGCTCATCGAAGGTACAAGCTTTTGCTCCACTGAATATACTGAACAAGCTCTTCTTGGACCAAACAGTAACTAAACTTTGCAATTCACCAGGAAGTTGAGTGTCCTTCGCATTTGAGCTTCGCGCCTGAATTTGGCGGGAATTCAAAGACCGCTAATTAGAATCCACCTCAGGCAGCATAATGGCAAATGTTTTCCAAGCAAAAATTTGTCAATAATCATTGCCTGAAGAAAAGCATTGTGGAAAAGAAAACATATAGAAAAAACAACTTAATAAATTGCTACGTTAGGACATACTGAATATAGTTGAACATACTCCCCTCCGAACCATTTTACTGGAGTGCCTAGTTTTTTTTTCGGTTTTTTCGAGTGATGTTTCCAAGTACACCCCCTCCTTTTCTGCCTCAGCTAAAGTGCTCTCACAGTATTGCGCATGTTTTCTAACAGCATGCATGCGGGAGAGGAGGCGCGCGTACTGCAGTGGCAAGTAGCCATGCTATCAGGCATGCCGTTACTTATCGACCTCCAATCAAAACGAGCTACACTAATACTGGCTCACGCATACCAATCGCGAAAGTTGCAGGGTAAAACTGCTCCGGTTCTTTCTCATGGCTCCCTTGTATCTGTGATTAGAATTACTACACCGAGTAAAAAGGCAGAGGGAGTACGTGAAAACCAGCATTTGTCCTTCTTAGTAAATAGAAACAGCAAATTGGTCAAGAAGGGCCTGAACGATATTTTTACTATCCCTAACATGCTGATAAGAACAAAAAAGAGCTTAGGAGCCTTAGACATACTGTATAAACAAAATCTAGCTTTTCAACCAGAAAATATTAGGTCATGACAAAGACTACTTTATGCGTATCTCAAGTTTGGCCCATATATCTGTCTTCTGTATCAATGTCTTATAGATTCTCTATTCCATGAAGACCATCAGTCGTGTCATCAACAGACGAGGACCTTATTGATGTTCTGAACATGGCAATCACGAATATTACCAATGATGGCATGCATAATATGCCACCAAAAATAGCGCTATCCATTGAATACTTAAGACCCACAAACCAGCCCATTTAATACACACAGCATGCAGATTAACATGTACTTCCTTTCCGCCGTTCCAAATACTTTTAAGTTTTGTTTGTCCTAAGTAAACATCTTTAGGTTCGACCGCTCTACAGAAAACTGTTATATCTACAACATCTATGACTATCTATAGTTTCCAAACTATATTTTAAATGGTGGAAACTCATATGATTTGTAGATATTGGATAGTTTTTCTATAGACTTGGTCCAACGTATAATGTTTGACTTAGGAACAAACAAAAAACTCATTCTTTTGCTCGACAGAGTTGGTGGTAGTCATTAGTCCAACATCCAAGCAAGACAATCTTCACCAAAGAAAAAGGATCATTCACATTGAAATACTTGTTTTGCATAGATAAGTCAATTGGATCTTTGTCAACTAATCTGGCCAACGACGGAAACCGTTCACTATAATTTCCAGTGCAAAGATGTAGCATGCCATACACAGTGACAATGCGTAGCTAAGCAAGAACACGCCATACAATTTTGTCAGAATTAAGGCGCAGGAGTTCTATCTCACCTCAATAACAGCAAGATGCATTATACTCTGATTAAACAGAGTCCACAAAATCCGTACGCTTCTCATCATTTAATGGGTGTGATGCAAGTTGGCGCAACATCCTCTTCTGTCAATCTTTCAATAGATGCTGATCCTCAATGCTTCAACCACATTGAACCAAAACCGAAGACTGAGGAGCATGCCTTGATCAGTCAGAATTATCGTCTGTACCGTCCTGGTGCTACACATCTTGTAAGTGAATTACGGATCATAGGGGATTCAATCAGCACAAAAATGCCTTGAAAGACCAATGCTCTTATCATACATACAAGAATGAAAGAAATATTTGAATGCCTAAACATGAGTACAAATCGTATGAAATAAATTGGTTATGACCAGGTACTGTACTTGCTATGCTAGCTTAGCAAGAGATCCCCACTCAATGCCCGGATCTAGTCAAATTGCAGGTGGTGAGTGCGGACAACAGCGCAGAACGCATCAAGTTCAACAAGTGGAGTAGGTGCCAATACATAAAGCAACCAAATATTGATGTTCTTGGTTTATCATTCCAGTACCGAAGGATTCAAAGGGGAAGGAACTGCTAAACGTCACCCAGCTAACAGTATCATAAATACATAGCAAATCAGCATGCCAAACTGAAGCATAAAGTGTTTTTATGTACTTACTGCCATTATGTTATCCTACCAAACATAACTATAGCACGATATCAATACGCACCACTCGAATCATGCACACATTTGTTTAATTGTTTTGTGTCATTCGTAATGTCTATTTCAGACAGTAATGGTCACAGCACACAGAACTTGCATTCTGAGATATTAAAACCTTCCAGTATAACCCCGACGCTAACACGGGATAACACTTCACCCACAAAGAGCACACAGAACTTGTGCATCCTGTTCTTAAAATCTTTGTTAGCAGACTACTCAATAGCTGATCTCTGAGCTGCTTCTTCCGCATCGACAAAATTGTCTGACAAACACTCTTGAAGAATGCCTTGTTTTATATGTTAAGGACTTAAAATCCAGTGATAAATAATTGTGCAAATAATGGGAAAATAATTAAGTGAGCAATCTCCACCCGCTTCCTCCAACCACTGTTTAAACTGCGGCTTAACTCACACACACCACCCCCGCCACAAGATTTACATTCTGAGTATTTGGGATGGAAGATATCTGTCCCAGACAAGGATAGACGCTGGAAGCGCAAATGGAGGCTTCCCATTTCTTGCTTTATCTGGAACATATGCAAGTAGTTGTGCAAACCCTTGAGATGAAAGTTGTTCCTATCTGGGTTGAGAACGCCATCATTATGCTTATTAACGAGAAACATAAAACTCTGCAACAATCTGGCCCACCCCCTTATCTCAAGCAAAGCATAATATTAATAGCCTACCTCGAAGAAAGAACATTAAAATTATTATAACAACGAAAAATAACTAGCGGTAATGCTCATAGTATGAGCTTCATGGAGTAGAACCGCCACTAAACATGTGAACCGTCACAAGAGATTTTGAGTGGGCCTCGGTTTAGTCTACTTTTTCACATCAACTATTTGTTTTGCTAAATGATAAGAATACCATAGGAACAAATCGTTGAATTGTGGAATCATTGGCTCACAGAACAGACCCCATTCTATGTTGCTTCCAGCAGGATTTCCACAATGCGACCGCCCGTTCCACAGTATTCGTTCATTCCCTCAAATCATTCAATAGCTTTCAGCCCTTTTATTTTACCAAGAATCTAGAAGGCTAACTACTATATGTTATGAGATTGTATCAACTACTTCCGTCTTTCTTTTTATTTGTCAATGCATTTCATCAATAGTCTCCAACACACACTTTACACTGTTTTTCCAATTTTTTTTTTAAAAAAAAATTGCTCAAAATTACCATATCAATATAACATGGCTCTGATGAAACATTCTAACAGAATATTTTTCATCTCACAAGTCCAATACTTTATGTCCATACTGTAGTTGCAGTCGCTTGGTCCGCAATGACAAGTAGAAGGGGAGTTCAATTGCTCGCATCCATACTCTTTTATTTTCGGGAGTTTATTGATGATTTTCCGTATCTCTTGGTTTCTTTCTTCATCAACCATCACTGATGAATTATCAGAAAATGTGTCCACGTTGCTTCTTCTACTGTGCTAGTAGGTTCCATGAGTATCTCCCCAGACTGTTACGTGCTGGAGCTGCACAAAATCCACGGCCTTAATTGTTTTTGTTGTGTTTTTCTCTCTGCGATGTTGATTGGTACTTTCATGTCTGTTGTCTCCCCAAGGGGATTCCGGAACTTTGCCTAGCCACTCATTCCCACTACACCACCCTACCCCATGAACGGATATTACCTATGCTACTACGGAGCTTGACAACACTCGCAGGACTCACGGTGGTTAGGGGGGGGGGGTGTGGCGGGGCACTTCGCTAGAGTTCAAGTGTTTGAACTGTTCAGCACTTTTCGGTGTTTAAGAATACTGCACTGGTATTTATGAAATAGGTCACACTTTTTACAAAAACATTTGGGGCCTAAACATTTCACAGTAAGAACAGAGAATAAAGAAAAGGCCCCCCCCCCCTCACATTATACAATCACCCCCCCCCCCCCCCCCCCCCTTGTCCTCTTCCTCTCAACCACTTTTCCTCCAGTCCTGCCCACCTTCTCCTACTTATACTTTCCTCCCCCCGAGACCCTACACCCGATCCATCCTCTTCTCCCCCCCCCCCCCTCTCTCAGTCCCCCCCCCCCCCGCTCGATCGCTCAGTGCCCGATCCTTCCTCCTCTTCTCCGACTCCATCTCTTCCGCTACGCCTCCCGTCGCCGCCTCCCCTCGTCCGCCCCCCCCACCTCCCGATCCAGATCGGGATCGGATCGCGGAACGACACCGTCCGCCCTCGGTCGCGGCGACGACCCCGCAGCCGCCTCGCACGTCGCCGTTGACGCCGCCTAGCCCGGATCATCCCGCTCTCTCCTCGTCCGCCCTTCTCCCTCGACGCCGCTCTCCCCGACGAACGCCCGGTAGCCGCGCCGCCTCGCCTTCGGCTCATCGACGCCACGCCTCCCGGAGCTCTCCTCGCCGTCTGCCTCGTCCTACGTCGCCGCCATTGTCCCCGCCGGCCTGCCTCCCCCCATCGCCTCGTCCCAGTCGACCACCCCGACCCCCGCTGGTGCCCCGTCCTACGGATCCCGTTAGGCCTCGACCTCTCCCCCCCCTCTCTGCTCGCGCACGCGCCCGCTGCGCACTCGCCGCCTCGCCGCGCTCGCATGCCGCACGCGCGCGCTGGCCGCCCACTGCCCTCGCGTCGCGCGCCCCGCGTCTCTCCTCGCCGCAACCCGCCCGCTCCAGTCCACCCCCCCCCTCCCCCACCCCCCCGACCCGCCACCCCCGCTTCGCCTACCGCCTATCTCTCCTCCCGCTGCCCAGCTCCCGACGTGCTTCCTCCAACCGCGCTCCTATCGTCGTAAAACTGTAGTACAGTTGAGGGGGGGCCCGCTTCCGCTACGCCATCCGTACCCGCGCCGCCTCCCCTCCTCCTGCGCCCCTCCTTTGCCTCGTCCCGGACGCCTGCCCGTTCGTCCCGCCTACCTCAACCGTGTCGTCCCCTTTGGCACACCGGACTGTCGTCCCGAAAGGGGCACGCTCCCGACATGTCCGCCCCTGGGCACGCCCGTGGGTCCCCGAACCCCTGTGTTCCTGACCGCTGGGGCCACACTGCCCAGAACAGTTTTAAAAAAAGAAAAAGAATAGAAAAATAGAAAAATAAATATTAAAATAATTAAATATTAAGTTAATTAATAATTGTAATTAGTTAATTAATCCTGGATTAGGTTAATCTAATAACTACTTAGTGTTAATTAAACAGGTATCATAATAATAATTAACCTTAATTACCTAGCCTAGAAGGACCCATCCTGTTTCAGGATGCTGACGTACAGAATGATTCATGCTGACGTCATCAATACTGTTTTGGATATGTTGACCTTAAATAATAATTAAATTTCACGAAATTAATAAAACTTTTAGAAAATCAGTCTTTTTAAACCGTAAATCCGATGAAAATTTTATTACTGAACTTGCTCAGAACGACGATACGAAACCGGATACGCCCTCGGTAGTACTCCGTCAGACCCCGCAGTATGAGAAATCGTTGAAACAATGACTAGACCGGACGATAAATGAATAGTGCAACCCTAAGTTAATAATCCGAATTAAATTCCTAAATTAACTAAACGCTTAGTTAGGCTTGTTAGCCCCCCGGCATATCATTTAGACTGTCTGCATCCCTGTTGGCATTATTGCCGTGTGTTTACGTTGGCTTTCTTCTTCCCCCGCTTCTCTTCGGTAAGACTAACGAGACCAGCGCAGCTTCTTTTGCCGCGACCGACTTACGTTTGTTTGACGACCCTCCTACTTGCCAAAGCAACCGGCAAGCTCCCCTTGGATCACCAGATATCGCCTATTCCCCTCTAACTGCTTGCATTAGAGTATGTACATGTTACTGCATTTCCGTTAAGCCTCGTCTGATGTTCAATAGTCCTGACTGTTGCTCCTCTGTTGTACCTTACCTGCAATCCTAAATGCCTATTGTAGTATGCTAGTTTATCATCATTGGCCCTGCATTCTTGTCATCTGCCCTTGCTATACTATCGGGCCGTGCTCACTCGGGAGTGATCACGGGTTATACTATACATATATACTACTATAACAATGGTGACTAAAGTCTGGTGCGGCTCGAAGAGTACCCGCGAGTGATTCACGATTGGGGGCTGAAATGACCTTTGTCCCCCACGGCCTTTGTGTGGATCTTTGTGGCGGGCGACAGTGCAGGTTGGAGACCACCTAGGAGACAGGTGGGGCCCGCCCTGGTCGCGTTCGCGTTTACTTACTCTCTAATACACGCTTAACTATATTGGATTTTATCTGGTCTGGCCACTGGCCATCCTCACTACCCAACTCACGCGGGAGTATTATGGGTCCCGGCGTCGTGTATCAGCTGAAGCCTTCTTGGACGTCTCGACCTGAGCGGCGCGCTCGCGTGTTGGACCGCGCTAACGTAACCGCCATGATCGTGTGGGTATGCTAGGTCTCTCGCGTCCCGCGTACGCACGTGCAGGAGCGCAACTGGGCGAGGGTCCCCGACCCCAGAGTGCCTAGGATTAGTCCGGCGTGCTGAACCTTCTGTTGAGCCTAGGTGGGGCTGCCGTACGTGTGGATCTTCCTAGGCCTGCATACCACCCAGGAAGTGTGTCCGGCCCAAAGGGGATCGAGCGTGTTGGGTGAATATTTGGTGCACCCCTGCAGGGAAGTTTATCTATTCGAATAGCCGGTCCCTCGGTAAAAGGACGACCCGTAGTTGTATTCCGCCTCATACAACAGAAATGGCTACTTAATAAAACACAACCCTTACCCATTGACAGATATACCCGGTGTCGCTCTCTCGCATGGTGGCGACAGAGGATCGACGGGTAGGATTATGCTTTACGTTTTGTTTGTAACTTACCAACTAATCTCTTCTAATGGCTTCAAGACGGAGGCGGCCAGAACGTAGTCCTTCGCATGGACTAGCTATCCCCCCCCTTTTATTTCTGCATTCTGCAGTTCATCCCACCGATATTGCCGCCCTCTTGACACATATACCATGCATATGTAGTATAGATCCTGGCTTGCGAGTTACTTTGGATGATACTCACGTTGCTTTCCCCCCTCCTTTCCCCCTTTCCCTTCTTAGCGGTTGGTCCCGCAACCAGATGCTGGAGCCTCAGAGCCAGACGCCACCTACGACGACTACTGACACCAGGACGACTACTACTACGTCCAGACGCGACGACCAGGAGTAGTTAGGAGGATCCCCAGGCAGATGCCCTGCGCCGTTCGCATCTTTTGTATCCCTGTTTGTGCTAGCCATCTTATGGCACCCTTGTGTTAACTATGTCCTGTACTCAGTTCTGTTGCTTTCCGTCCGCGGACACTCTTCTATGATCGAGCATTTGTATGCGAGCCCTTTCGTGGCCCCTGGCTTGTTTATGATGCTTTATGACCTTTATTTATGTTTTAGATTGTGTTGTGATATCTCCCGTGAGTTCCCTGATCTTGTCGTACACGGTTGCGTGCCATGATTAGGGTCGATCGACAGGGGCGCCACATCTACCAAATGGTATCACATTCATATTGAATAATGGGGTAATCTTTGCTGGCTGGTGAACCAAAGGTGTGAAAATCAGATCACTTCTTTTTGCCTCATTCAAACATTTTGTCTGTAGAATATCTGCTTGCTCAGTACAAGATTAGGAGAGACCAGGGGATCACCTATCTGACTCCCCACAATTTGCACTAGAACTTTTACCAGGGACCCACATAACAGAATAGATAAAGCCAGTACTGTAGATCATCTTAATCCACCTATCCATTTGTTTACCAAAACCTTTGGCGTCCTCCCAGACTTTCCACAATGGTTTCATCATGATTAATGCATACAATGCCTTCTCAAAGTCTAAGTTTCAATAAAACCATTTCCTTTTGGATTGCTTGCACTGATAAATATATTCAATGACCATGCTAACAATCGTGATGCATCTGTAAATAGAAACCATATTGATTTGATGCACTCAAAAAAGGATAACTTTCTTGCGTCTGTTAGCCAACATTTTAGGTGATGAATCTTGAGTGGGTTTTGGCAGTTCAGGAGAGAGGATGAGGTCTGAATTCATTTGGTAAAATAGCAGCATCTTTTATTTGGAATGAGTGTGGATAAAGAATATTTATGGCTCTGAATCTTAACAGTCCCCGTGTGAAAATCTTCTGTTAGCTTATAGAAACAGAAGCAAATGTCCCCACATGCCTTAGAAATTTAGCATTAAACCATCTGGACCTGGGACTTATCTGCGGCATATGTTTAACCAACTTCATCAATCTCCTCTTTGGTGAAAGGGTTTCCAACTCTGATAGGTCCACTGGTTGATGTACAAAGTGTGCATAGCAGTGGGTTATCAGGTTTTTTGATGCAGTACCCATTCTTTTAAAAGTTCTGAGGAAATGCTGCTTTGGCTTGATGATCCTGATGTTCAAGCCACCTTCATCTCTCAAAATGCAATGTGTATTGTTCCCCCCGTGCTTAAATAGTGGCCTTGGCTTGGAATACTTGGTATTTGCTTCTCCCGTCTTTATCTTCCTATATACTCTCTGTTTCCATATATTCCTCTGAAGTCATAATCTCTCTCAAGTACTCATAGGATGAGTCTGCCATTTGGATTCTCGCATTGTAATCTCTGTATTCCTCAATAACATCATAGCATAGGATCATGAGTTGGTGTTTTTCAATGGTGGCCATCATATGTAGAATCGTCCTGGCCCAAATTTTAATCCCTTTCCCTAATCCTTTTGATTTGCAAGCAATGACACTTGGCACTATCCACTTCCTAACATCTTGTTTCCCAAATTTGTTTTAACCACCTCTTAAATTGACATGTTTAATGCCAGAAATTTCAAACCTGAAGACTGGGGGATTTAGGGATTGTGGTGCAATTTGGCTGATGGACAGGAGTGGATCAGATTGTTTTACTAGAGAAATGGCAATAGTATGAAAGGAAGAAGTGCCCAGGATTCAGTGTAAAACCCAGTCAATCTTCCTCTAGCAGTGGAGCATCTTGCATATTACTCCAGTATAGCTTCTAACCCTTGCTGGGATCTCAACAAGTGCTTGTCTGTTGATCGCTGACTTCATTGAAGCAGCATATCATTCATGTTTCTCCTCCCTCTCTATCTGTTTTGTGGATACCGTGATGGTAGTTAAAGTCTCCCATAATCACCCCATTCATCTCATCATCAACTTGGGAAATTTCGAAACCAGTCTAGAAAGAAAGTCCTGTCCTCAGGTATACAAGGCCCATATAGCATTGGTTAATATCCATTCAGTACCATTAAGTTTACATGTGAATTTGTTGAGAGGAGAGAGAAAGAGCATTTTGAATGAAGATTGTACCTAAAAAGGCTATCATTCCACGCAGTAAAATTCCTTCCTCCAGAAGCTCCAATGGATGAGGAGGAATTCAATCAGTAAACCTTTTGGTGCAGAAGTTTCTGAAAAGAAAGATCAGAAAGCTTCTCTCTTAGGTTTCCTTTAAACATAGAACCTGAACATCCAGATTCCTCAATCTTATTTGCCTATTGCATCCCATTTCTTAGATCATTTTAGACCCCTGATATTCCATTCAAAACATCCAGTTTCTAGCCATGATCAAAGAATTGGGAGTAACACAACCTTGGTGCACTTATACACTGGAAAAACTGTCCCCATAGCAATCTGTGATACACTGACCAACTGATATCACAATCAGATAATGATTTTAAGACATTTCATACATTGCAGTTAACATTATAGGACTTACGATGGTTCAGCTTATGCATATTATAGCATATCATAACTTTCCAAACTGAGAACCAACATCTTAGACTGTCTTTTCAGGGAGCTGTTACTACAGACCCAAAAGACCAAAAAGAACAGCTAACAATCTATTACATTTCTCGATTGCTCATGGATAATTCGTTTTCTGAGCCTTGCTGGTGCCCTTTGCACCATGCTCTCTCCTTGACTTGCTGCTACCTTGGGCACCTATGTTTCCCCTGCTTAGACTTGTTGCTGATCTTTGGCTTTCTTGGTAATATTTGTAATTTTAAGATCCTCTGCATATTCTGAGCATAATCCCTTGCAAAGAGGTGTTTCCAGTTTTTTTATAACTTTGGTAGTAATGACAGGAGGCAAAGAAGCCTGATAAACACAATTCCTTGTCCATGCAAACGATTTCTGTAATCCTTTTTGGATTGTTGCATTCACGGCTTCTTCTTCACCACCTCATTCAACCAGGGGCCTTTGCGTTCTCTTCCTATTCTGGTGTAGAGCTGAGGTGGAGAGCAGATTATTTCCTGAAGAGTCTCCCTAAAGATGTAGTTTTGCCTAATCTTAGGTTTATCCACAAACAGAACACACTAGATTATGCAGGACAATGTTTCTGGAATGGCAAAGCGGTAATTATTTACCTCTTTTATTTTGATCAAGGATCCTCCCATACTTGATACTTAATTAAATTATCTTAGTCCCAAATCAAATTTTATCAGGAGAAAAGTGTGACAGATAGGAAGTTAACCCATTCCACAGTACCTGGATGACGTCCTTGCTCCCTCTTTTGGTGCCAAAGTGTGTTTCCAAGTGAGGGCCCCTCCTTGCCCAGAAGATCTTCAAGTGGAATATCTGGAGAGTTGTGGATTGCAGAACTCTCAGCAGAGTGAAAATTCTGAAGATAAATGTGTTGGGGAAAACCCGGAGGTGCATAGAATCAGAATAGAATCACCCACCGGCTGCATTTTGATCAGCTGAGATAGGTACTCTCTGTTTCCTCTCAAAATCAGTAGAGGAGATTCTCTGGTTATTGCTCTGTTGCTGGAAGAGATCTCTCTGTTATGTCAGTGCCGGTAACTCTCTGTTTCCACCATAGTTGGTATGCCGCTGTCCTCAACAATATTCAGATCTTTTCATCAGTGTTCTTAGGTGCCCTCCATACCTACCCAAAGAGTGCACTGCTTACTCCGTCTCTTCCTTTGAGTGTAATTTGACTAGATTTGATGCCGGGTTAGAGCCAGTCTGCTTTTGCATCTTTCAACAGCATTGCTTACTTCCCACTGCATTGATCTTCAGCAAGATCCAAGGGTTCAGAGGAGTGCTCTGCATATGGCAAAAAGACTAGGAATCTTCAAACAAAGGCCCATTATGCCCTGATGGGTCTCTCTTTGGGCCCTGATGGGAACTGGATCAATCTGCTCTTGTGGCCCCACTACCAAATTCAAATCAGCGATGCTGCGCCAAAGGCCCATTAGCAGGCACAGTCTCAGCAACTGTCATTTTGGGGGCTCCTGGAGACAATGTGATGTTGCTATTCCCTGCCCTAGCATACCTTGCTGCTCTTGAACCTCCTCCATGGCTCCATATCTCATTAAGATCATGAATTCTCCTCTTCATGAATTTTCCTGTCCACACTCGATTCTCTGCAGGCAAAGCCCATGTCCCCCCACCCAGGCATTCGCTTCCTCTTTTGTGCATCATCCTCCAACAGAGCATTAATTATTGAGGGCTACCTGTCAGATGTCAGATCATGGCTGTGGTGGCTGATCATTGTTCTCTGTTCATGATGCTGGTAGTGGGCCTATAAAATGATTTGCTGATCTAATGAAGTTTGCTTTAACTGGAACTGGGGTGTGATTTCCAAAGAGAATTGGGTTTTTCAATCAGGACTACTCTAAAATCCCACATGGAATCTTGCCAACAACAACTGGTACTGAGAGAGTACAAATCATCACCTTCCCCAATAGACTATGGTGGTCAGGAATACTCTCCGCTCCCTACTTTGACTCACCATTTGGTTAGCTCGGGTACTCTTATTTTTCCCTATCCCACATCACAAATTTTTCCAAACTTGTTGACAGACATTGCTAATCTCCATGACTACTCTTCCTATCAAAAGAAACCACAAAGCAAGATCCGATTCTCTGCTGAGTTCTACGCCTTCTCCAATTCAAACCTTGGTTTGCCTCTCAAAATCACAGATGTCACATCTTCAGTGCCCTTAATGTTGAGTTATGCATTGTGAACAAACTATTATAGCTCAGAGAAAGATGTTTCCGGGATGGTGCGATATGGATGGTGCAAACCGAAGGAGTGTGTCCTTTGATATTGATGCATTCTTCCATATAACTCAGAATAGAAAAGGAAAGGGCGCAATTATCATCGTACATCACAACATTCTGCTGTGGCGGAAGCTTTGGTATCCCTTTCGTTACGACGAAGCGACCCGCGACTCGAGCCCTCCCCTAACACGCTAATTCTGCAGAAAAAATTGGATGCAACGGGTCGTGGTCGAGTCGACTGCAGGGAGTGTGATCGTCGAGGTAACGCAACAAGGCAGTAACTTATTGCTCCGTGGCATGATTTCACACTAGGAATTTCTTTTTTTATGTCGCAATTTTGATAGGTAATGATTAATCAGTGTCCTGGAGGCTTAATTAGGCTCAGCTTGTGTTTCTAGCTATCAAATAGTGATGCACAAATATTTCGGAATTGGGATCATGCGAATTTTCAAGGTTATGTAATCGTAGATGGCTAATCTCTATTTTCAATGTAATATCATCCACCAAGAAGGCCTTTCCGCAAAAAAGACAACTAAATACTTGGTTACTAGCAAGCTATGTCTTTATCACGAGTTCTGTGATGTTTGCTCCATTCGGGCATCTCCCTGTAGACCCGTAAAACACCTCCTGCAAACCGTTTGAAAACCGTGCTGTCCGGACCGTGAAGCCCACCCACGCCGACTTGTTATCGGTGTCCGCGGAGCGGTCCGTACGCAATTTCTCCCGTAAACCGGAGACAAACGGGGGGGAGTTGTGGAGTCCGGACCGATCCCAAGAGCCCGCTCTTTTCTGACCGCTCTGGCCCACCAAAAACCGTCAACCGCCCTAACCCCCCCCTCCCCTCCCGCGCTTTTTCTCTTATGTACACGTCGCTTACCGCGCCGCATTCAGCCGCCCAGACACGCGGAGGCCGATTGATGCCTCGATGTGACCGCGGGAGGGCGGCGCTGACCGAAACGCGACCTCTCGGCACCGTCGCTTCAATGCGAACCTCAGATTTTCCCCCGAGAACCAAACTCCGCAACTCCGGCCGATTGCTCGCATTGAGCTGCTGACCGGGTCCTTCGCTTGGTCTCTCCGCCACGGCCTATTTAAGTCGTGCGCCGTAAGTTGCACAGAGATTCCCCAACCCCCCTCCCGGCCCCCCCCCCCCTCCCCCGTCTCCAGTGCCCGAGCCCCTCCCCCCCCCCCCCCTCTCGACGCCCAAGCTGCGGCATGCCGAAGTCGTGTTCTCTGCCTCGTCAGGCGGAGTAGGCGAAAGCTCCTCCTTCGACGGTTCTTGGCGCCGCCCAGCAGACGCTCTCCGGGCACGTCAGCGTCCACGGCGGCCGGCGCCTTCGCCAGAGGAGGAGATCGTCATCTCCTCCGGTTGACGAGGATGAAACGACGACGCAGCACAGCCCACGACTCATCACGGAGGGCCTCTCTGAGATTTCGTCCGTCAGATCGAGTTAATGATGGAGGCGTTCGTCTCCGTGACTGGGCCATCGCCGCATCGTAGGTGGGCGTTAAGGAAGACCGGCCTCCCCGCCGCGCCACCGCGTCAAGACCTGAGCAGCATCCACACTCCCTGCCGGTGAAGGAGTAGCCGGCCACGCCCGCACAACCGCTGCGTCCAGATCGGAAGCCGCGTCAAGGAGGAGAAGCTCGCCCCGCAACAACCGCACAGCATCCAGATCGACGCCGCGTCAATGACGACCAGCCTCGCCCCCGCACCACCGCGACGTCCAGATCAGACGCCGCGTCAAGGATGAGCCTGCCATCCGCCGCGCAGCGCTACGGCCGCATCGACGCAACATTGTCGCCGCCACCTCCGCCTCGCCGTCAATGATGAGCTGCTGCTCGCGATCAATAGGCATGGGGGCCGCCTCCTCTCCCACTACCGCTCGACGGTCCCTCGGCTCAGAGGTTCGTCTCGCTGAGCGAGCACGCGGCTCGGCGCAGAGCGGTAAACGACAGGCGCAAACGCAGTCGCCGCGCCGCTTTCGCCCAAGAGTGATTTGCGCCGGACTGTTTCCGCAACGACGACCCAGACCTCGTCGCCGCGTGGGCCGCTCGTACCCGGTCCGTGCCCACCGCGGAGGACGGCCGCCAGCGTCACCCGCCGCCTTGAACATCGGTCGTCGGCAAAGCCAACCGCACCGCCATGGCTCCGAAGGCCACGTCGGCAATTGCCGCGGCGGCACTCCGCACGCGGCAGCAGGAGGCGGAGCGGCTCCTCGCGACGGCGGCAGCCGCCTGGACCAGGCTGTCATGGCCTCCGGCATCATACCGCCGTGGAGGGACGACGACGACGACAATGGCACCGACGAAGACGGCGTTGCCGGCAGGCAGGCGGCCACGCGTTTTTAACAGGTGCGTCCAGTAATGCATCTTCATGCTTAACGGTCCGGGCCGTACTGTTTTCCTTTCCGTACCAACCCTTACACGTCGGCCCACCCCCGAACCCACCCAAAACCCTTTCGCCGAAAACCCTTTTTCCGCCAACGCGGTTTCAGCGCATTCATTCGGTCGATGCTGCTCCAAAAACCGGCGTGGCTCGACATCACTCATTACGGTCAGGGGCCACATGACCGTACTGAGACGTCGCCGCTTCAATGCTGACGCAGCGACCGAGAAGCCCTACTCCAGCCGTTGCTCCGCATTGAGGCCGGCTTCCCGCGCCCTTCCATGATCTTGCCGCGCCTATATAAGCGGGCCTGGCGCGTCCCCCACCACATCATTCTCTGATCCTCTCCACCCCTACCCTCTCGCCCCCTCTTTCGGTGCCTACCATGCCAACTATCCTCCATGTGCCAAAAGTCCGGTCGCACCCGCACCCGGCGCCAGCCGACTGCCAGATTTCTAGGTTCAGATCTTGGCGCGGCCGCTCTCCAGGCCCTCGTCCTCATTCACGCCCCGCTTCTCCAAAGAAGATCGTCATCTCCTCTAGTCGACGAGGAGGACCATCCACCGCACAGACGCCCGCGCAATCCGCGCCTCCTCACAGTCCAGGATCGATGAGTCAGGCGGCGATCGGGGAGCCCTTGACGGAGTGCCCGCTCCACACCCAAGATCCGAGCCACCCCTCGCCCCCGCCAGCCCTCAGGAGGAGGCCGCCCTCATAGCACGCTACCTGTGTGTTTGGGATTTCCGTGTGTCGTTTTCCACATTTTCCCCTCGTGTGGGGGAGTGTCGGTTTGTTTGCCGGTTCTTCTTTGGGTGTGTCCGTATGTTGTAAAAAGTAGAAGTCGTCTTACGTGGTGTTGGGGTGTCCCCCCTGAGAGGGTTGCGGTTCAACCGGTTGTTAGTGTTTGTTGTGTTTCTCACTTTTTGGGTTTCTTCATGATATTGCTGGAGGTTGCATTGCACGTTGTTACGGGTTGTTGGTGATTGCGTCTTCATTCTTGAGACCACTTCCTCCGACCGGCGACAAACACGCAAGGTCTTTTAAGGAGGATGTCAGCGAGGACAGAGGGCGACTAGGCTGCGGCCCTAACGTCCTTTTAACTTGGAAAACCCGCTCATGGGCCACATGCCCGGAGCATAGGACAACAGTATTTACACTAAAACCATTAGTACTGAATTAGCTTGCTCAGTAACACTAAGCATCTATGCACAACTAAAACAATCTATGTACATAACACAAATGAGAATAAATTCCCTTACACCTTCACAAGACTACATCTGACACATCATTTTGCAAATGGTATTATAATGTTATCGAGCTTAGAAGGTAGTGCCCTGGTGCAGCCTTGGAATGTTTTCCGCAGATTCCAGGGCGCGGATGTCTGAGCACCATCTCTGAATGGAGCCGCAGGCAGTTCATGGCCATCCTAGGAAACCAACGTGGGCATAGATATTTAGTAACAATTGCTAAGGAACTGCATATCCAACATCTTAGTAATTGGTTTCTCTTACAAATCACCCTGAAGGAACCAGTCGCCAATGAACATAAAGATGATTAGGCTTACGTTAGCAACTAAGACTGTGCATTTAGTGATGATAAACCATAAATCCTACCCACGTGACGATCAAACTATTTCAATTATCTCATCAGGGCCTGTATAGAAGGCGTACAATAGGAGGTATTGAGAGCTGATATTATGACCGCAAATCAAATGTTGGTGTGCGCACGTGTGCACTCTGTAATGCAGGATCAGCTTCAGCATCCGCAGGCCCATTGTACGTTATCCATTCTAAACCAGTAAAATGTCCTGGTTGCCTTCTTAAGAACTGATCAACATATGACGGTGCAAGCTATCAAGAACACAAGAAGCTCGAAACTCACACAGACTTCGCACGTAGTTGGCAGTGCGATTTGTCTAGAGTTCCTTGGGGTGTTGTGGGTTGGGTGGTTTGTTTTGTTTTTTGTGTTTGTGGTTTTGTGGTGTGGGGGTCCCTGAGATATAAAAAATATCATATGTCAATCCCGCCATGTTGGTTACCAATAAGTCCTAACATATGAATATTTATCCTGACAGGAATACCTGGCTCGTATCATTCCATAAGAGCTGGGTGCAATGCTTTAGTTTTCTGGTTTTTGTGTTGTCTGTCTTTGTTCATGTCCTTGCTCACTTTTTCTTTTTCCAGTCTTTCACCCAGAGCATGTGTATCACATATTAGCCTAGTTCATGTTGGTCGTCTTTTCCCGACTTGGGCAAGTCCACTCCCCAGTGTCTTCCTCTTTGTCATATCCTTCCTAACCGGAGCATAAATGCGCAGCATACAAAGGCAAATCTGTTTTTGACCACTCCACCTGCGAATCTTTTGTCTTTCCCCAGACCCAATTTGCGAGATTTTCCTGATTTACAAACGGCCTTGTCTAGATGGAACTTCTCTTTCATACCTGGTGTGACCAATTTTTCAAAAGTGATCCTGTTCTGATACCTCTCTCCAAGGGCTTGCCCACAGTCCGTTGTCCTAGGAACCAGCCAAGACGGGGAAGTATCATATATCAAGTTCCCATGCCGCTGTTCAATCCTTTACAATTTTAGTTTCAGCAAGCTCCTGTGCTGGCCCTCATCATAACTCAATACTAAAATACTCTACTTATATCCCCACTCGAGGAATAGAGCAATTTGGTAAGCGGAACATCAATGATTCACATGGGCGGGTTACCAGCAAGCGACTAATGCCCTTCTGTCGGCTTTCTTCAGCAAATCTTCCTCGCCTTCCTCGCGACATCAGAACACCGACACATTACCGTGCTGAACAAATCACCCGAGCAGTGCGCAGCTCATCAGGTGATGCTCTCACAAGCTTTTCGCAGAACTAAGAGCGCTTCAACCTTGTTAAACAAAAGAAAAAGGTCAGGATCATGTAGTAGTTTTTTGTCTGGAAGGTACTCAAACACTAAATGGAAACTTTCCACAACCATCTAGAATCGTCAGGTTTTCGCATGCACTGGCAAAATCACTTAGTGTGTGCAAATTCTTCTGCAAATCAGTGTCATCATCTAACAGAGCATTCCGGCTCCAGGGAGTAATCTGGAAGCAGGCATCAACGTTAATTGCTTTCCCTCGCATAATGTTCCTCAAAATTTTAGCAGCGCAGACATTCATCGAATCTAGTTTTGACTTGATCTCTACTACTACTATTTTTATCTGTATCTGAAATTCATGCTTGAAGTCTTTCCCTTTTGGCACCAGCATGTTTCCTGTGTCTTTACGTGGAACATGGTTTTGAGTTGCTTCAAATCTACATCTGTGAAGGAGCTGTGATCTCCTTGGAGAGAGACCCCCGAACTCCAGTCACATTCTCAAACAGTCCATCACCAGTAAAGAGAATTTTTTGGATCACGACTTTAGAACATGTCAATGCAACAGCACTGCCATCTTCCGGACTAAATCAATTGGCTCTCTAACCTACTATGTCCAAAACAATATTCGGTGAGTAGATATGATGATTGGTTACCGTATCCTGGTAAACACCACCATGGACGCGAAGTACTTAACAGCTTACTCCTTGAAGAATACAATTTAAACAAATACATCGTCTATGCATTCTAATTCTTCTTTTGACATGTTCTCCAACATAACCCTATTGCTGCAGTGATATCTACATACGATTAAGGAGAACAATGCCCAAGTAACTTGCATTGAGAATGAACAATCTAGTTTTAAGTGCTCATCGAAGGTACAAGCTTTTGCTCCACTGAATATACTGAACAAGCTCTTCTTGGACCAAACAGTAACTAAACTTTGCAATTCACCAGGAAGTTGAGTGTCCTTCGCATTTGAGCTTCGCGCCTGAATTTGGCGGGAATTCAAAGACCGCTAATTAGAATCCACCTCAGGCAGCATAATGGCAAATGTTTTCCAAGCAAAAATTTGTCAATAATCATTGCCTGAAGAAAAGCATTGTGGAAAAGAAAACATATAGAAAAAACAACTTAATAAATTGCTACGTTAGGACATACTGAATATAGTTGAACATACTCCCCTCCGAACCATTTTACTGGAGTGCCTAGTTTTTTTTTCGGTTTTTTCGAGTGATGTTTCCAAGTACACCCCCTCCTTTTCTGCCTCAGCTAAAGTGCTCTCACAGTATTGCGCATGTTTTCTAACAGCATGCATGCGGGAGAGGAGGCGCGCGTACTGCAGTGGCAAGTAGCCATGCTATCAGGCATGCCGTTACTTATCGACCTCCAATCAAAACGAGCTACACTAATACTGGCTCACGCATACCAATCGCGAAAGTTGCAGGGTAAAACTGCTCCGGTTCTTTCTCATGGCTCCCTTGTATCTGTGATTAGAATTACTACACCGAGTAAAAAGGCAGAGGGAGTACGTGAAAACCAGCATTTGTCCTTCTTAGTAAATAGAAACAGCAAATTGGTCAAGAAGGGCCTGAACGATATTTTTACTATCCCTAACATGCTGATAAGAACAAAAAAGAGCTTAGGAGCCTTAGACATACTGTATAAACAAAATCTAGCTTTTCAACCAGAAAATATTAGGTCATGACAAAGACTACTTTATGCGTATCTCAAGTTTGGCCCATATATCTGTCTTCTGTATCAATGTCTTATAGATTCTCTATTCCATGAAGACCATCAGTCGTGTCATCAACAGACGAGGACCTTATTGATGTTCTGAACATGGCAATCACGAATATTACCAATGATGGCATGCATAATATGCCACCAAAAATAGCGCTATCCATTGAATACTTAAGACCCACAAACCAGCCCATTTAATACACACAGCATGCAGATTAACATGTACTTCCTTTCCGCCGTTCCAAATACTTTTAAGTTTTGTTTGTCCTAAGTAAACATCTTTAGGTTCGACCGCTCTACAGAAAACTGTTATATCTACAACATCTATGACTATCTATAGTTTCCAAACTATATTTTAAATGGTGGAAACTCATATGATTTGTAGATATTGGATAGTTTTTCTATAGACTTGGTCCAACGTATAATGTTTGACTTAGGAACAAACAAAAAACTCATTCTTTTGCTCGACAGAGTTGGTGGTAGTCATTAGTCCAACATCCAAGCAAGACAATCTTCACCAAAGAAAAAGGATCATTCACATTGAAATACTTGTTTTGCATAGATAAGTCAATTGGATCTTTGTCAACTAATCTGGCCAACGACGGAAACCGTTCACTATAATTTCCAGTGCAAAGATGTAGCATGCCATACACAGTGACAATGCGTAGCTAAGCAAGAACACGCCATTAATTTCTGAAATTTTAATTAATTATATTCACATTACCCAACAGATGATGACGTCCATGACATCATGCTGACGTCAAGCAGTCACTGACAGGTGGGTCCCACCTGTCATAGGCTGTTAGGTTATTAGGTTTAATTAATTTAATTACTGATTCACTGTTTAATTACACTAATTAGTTAATTATTAACCTAATCAGAATTATTAACTAATTAATAATTAATTATTATTTAATTATTTTAATTATTTATTTTTATTTCTATTTTCTTTTTCTTTATCTTTTCTTTTTAAAAACGTTCTGGGGGGGCCCCGTACAGTGGCACAGCCGGACTCGTCCGCGCTGTGCCCGTCCAGAGCCGGACTGTGTCCGCGCGTGGGGGTGGCACGCTGCGGCGCCGCGCGCACTGCCGAGTGCCAGGGTCGGTGCCGGCCGGGTAAGCGGCGAGGGCGCAGAGGCCGAGCGGGGCGCGCCGCCGTGGCGGTGAGAGGCGGCCGCGATAGCGCGGGGGGGCCGCGCCGGCGTGCGGCTTGCTGGCGTGCGGCTTCGGCGAGGGCGCGCGCGAAGCGAGGCAGGGCCGGATCGGGGGCGCGTGCACGGGGCGGGATGGAGCCCTGGGCCTCACCGTGATTCGCAGGTACTGGCAGTGGGCTCGAGCTCGTGAGGTGGGGGTCTGCGACGGTTTCTGATTGCTGGGCTTCGCGTCGAGCGCGATGAGGGCTTTCCGGGGTAGGCCGAGAACGACGGGTCGACGGGGAGCACGGCGTCGGTTGGAGTCCCGTTGCTAGGCTGGCGGTCCAAGGGCGACGCGGTTCGCACGCGTCGGAGACGTGCGGAGACGGGCCGTCGGTGGCGAGCGCGCGGGCTCGTGGCCGCGAGCGAGGGCAGTCGGGGACGAGGGGTCGTCGGCACTGACACGACTGCACGGCGGGCGGGCCACGAGCTCTGCAGTCCTGGCTGGGATGCCGGCGAACTCACGTCTCTCGAGTCTTCGGCGACTTCGTCGCCGTACTGGTCCTTCGTGAGGTCGTTCCCTCGAATCTCCATCTCCATCTCGTCCTTCGTTGTTGAGTGGGCTCCCTTGTATCGGGGAGCTGCGCGGCGGCGTCGGCGAGGCGCGTCGACGAGGAGCGTACGGGATCGGGGGAGCGCCCCGATCCAGATGGGGGAGGGGGAGGAGGAGAGAACGCGGGGGGAGGGGGGGGTCGGGGGTAGGGTTAGGGTTCGGCGGGGGGTGGCCGTGAAGTACGCGCCGGCTGGCCGGCCTGGCGGCCCTGTGGCTTGCTGGCCGAGGCCCAGTCCGGGGGGGGGGTGTGTTCTCCTTTTTTTTTTTTTTTTTTTCTTTTTCCTTTTCTTTATTCTCTTTTCTCTACTGTTAAATGTTTAGGCCCCAAATGGTTTTTGTAAAAAGTGTGACCTATTTCATAAATACCATTGCATTATTCCTTAACACCTAAAATTAGTTTGGACAAAACATAATTCCATATTTATTTCAGATTTAATAAATGGTTATTAAATACCATCTTTATCCACTGTTTGAGGTTGTTCGAGTCACTTATCCAATTCCAATGATGTTGGTTTCAATTTTAGAATAGCCTCTGGAATATTTGTTATTTATCTGACATTTTAGTTTCTATGTTGGACAACTTTTATATTCCACTTTCATTTAAATTTGAATTTGACTTAGGAGTTGAAATGCAATATGATGCTAACGATGATTATGCACTATTAATCATGATGACATGGCCTCATCAAAAGGGTGATCTCTGTAGCTTAATACAGGGGGTGTTACAGTTATAGGTATCTGTAGGGAGCACATAAAGTATATGGGCAGACTGGAAAAGACAGACTTAATGAGGGTGAGCTTATCTCCAGTAGATAGCAAAGTTGAACAACCCAACAGTTTGTTTTCTACTCTTTTTAGCAGAGGCATAAAATCTTCAACCCTTGGTTTACTGATACTGAGAGGAAGACCTAGGTACTGAAGTGGCAATGTACCAATCTGACAGCCCAAAAGGTTTGAGAGAGCCTGCATCTTGTGGTCAGGAGTATTGATGGAGATCATTGTAGATTTGGAGTAATTAACTTTCAGACCAGTATATGCAGCAAAGTGAAGCAACAAGTTCTTGATGTTATGAAGTTGAGTAGCATCAGCATTTGCTACTGTAACACCCCCTGTATTAAGCTACAGAGATCACCCTTTTGATGAGGCCATGTCATCATGATTATTAGCGCATAATCATCATTAGCATCATATTGCATTTCAACTCCTAAGTCAAATTCAAATTTAAATGAAAGTGGGATATAAAAGTTGTCCAACATAGAAACTAAAATGTCAGATAAATAACAAATATTCCAGAGGCTATTCTAAAATTGAAACCAACATCATTGGAATTGGATAAGTGACTCGAACAACCTCAAACAGTGGATAAAGATAATATTTAATAACCATTTATTAAATCTGAAATAAATATGGAATTATGTTTTGTCCAAACTAATTTTAGGTGTTAAGGAATAATGCACTGGTATTTATGAAATAGGTCACACTTTTTACAAAAACCATTTGGGGCCTAAACATTTAACAGTAGAGAAAAGAGAATAAAGAAAAGGAAAAAAAAAACAGAAAAGGATAAAGGAACCCCCCCCCCCGACTGGGCCTCGGCCCAGCAAGCCACCGGGCCGCCAGGCCGGCCCAGCCGGCCGCCTTACTTAGCTGGCCTCCCCCAGGAGACCCGAACCCTAGCCGTCCCCACCCCCCCTCGCTCACCTCCCCCCCCCCCGTATCCAGATCGGGCGGCAGGCCCGAGCCCGTCCGCCTCGTCGCCGAGCCGCTCGCCGACGCCGCCCCGTCGCCGCCTCCCCCTCTAGTCGCCCCACCTCCCGATCCAGATCACGGGATCGGGATGATGGGAACGACACCGTCGCCTCGGTCGCGGCGACGACCGCGCCGCCTCGCCCGTCGCGTTGGACGCCGCCGCCCGGATCCCGCTCTCCCTCGCGGCCTGCTCCCTCGACGCCGCTCGCCCCGACGCGCCCGACCGCGCCGCCTCGCCCTCGCGCACGACGCCACCGCCGGAGCTCTCCCTCGCCGGTCTGCCTCGTCTACGTCGCCGCCATGTCCCCGCCGGCCTGCCTCCCATCGCCGTCGTCCCGTCGACCACCCCGACCCCCGTTGCCCCGTCCCTACGGATCCCGGTGAGGCCTCGGACCTTCCCCCCCCCTCTCTGCTCGAGCACGCGCCTACGCGCGCCGCAGCACGCGCGCGCTCTGCCGCAGCTCGAGTGCAGCGCGCCACTGAATGCTCGCGCGCAACGCGCGATCTCGACGAAAAAAGCCCGCTACGGCACAAAACCCCCGGTTTAGCTCAGCGACGACCGCCGCCCGCTGCCGCTCCAGCCACCGCGCTGCCGCCCGCGGCCGCTCCAGCCACCGCGCCGCCGCCCCGCCTCCGGCCCCGCCGTGGCCTCGCCGGCGCCCGCGCCCGCCGACCGCCCGTGCGTCCCCTTTGGGCACCGGACATGTCCGGTCCCGAAAGGGGCACGCCCCGGACATGTCCGCCCCTGGGCCACTGCCCAGTGGGGCCCGAACCCCTGTGTCGCTGACGAATGGGGCCCACGGCCCAGAAACAGTTTTAAGAAAATAGAAATAAAAATAAATAATTAAAATAATTAAAATAATTAATTAATTAATTAGTTAATTAATCCTGATTAGGTTAATCTAATTAACTGATTAGTGTTAATTAAACAGTAATTAGTAATTAACTTAATTAACTGCTGACGTCAGCATGATGTCATGCTGACGTCAGCATGATGTCATGCTGACGTCATCAATTACTGTTTCGGATAATGTTGAATTAAATAATTAATTAAAATTTCAGAAATTAATAAAAACTTTAGAAAATCATATCTTTTAAACCGTAACTCCGATGAAAATATTTTATACATGAAACTTGCTCAGAACGACGATACGAACCCGGATACGCCCTCGGTGTCTCCGTCAGACGCCCGCAGCTATGAGAACGTTGAACAATTAGACCGCCGATAAATGAATAGTGTCCAACTTTAATTAAATAAATCCGAATAAATTCCTAAATTAACTAAATCGCTTAGTTAGGCTGTATATCACCCCGGCATATCATTTAGACATGTCATGCATCCCTGTTGCATTATTGCCGTGTGTTTACTGTTTCTTCCCCCTCTTCTCTTCGGTAGACTACGAGACCGACGCAGCTGCTGGTGCCCCGACCGACTACGTTGTTGACGACCCCTACTTGCCAAAGCAACCAGGCAAGCTCCCCCTTGATCACCAGATATCGCCTATTCTCCTCTAAACTGCTTGCATTAGAGTAGTGTAGCATGTTACTGCTTTCCGTTAATCCTAGTCTGATGCATAGCCTGACACTGTTGCTACATCTGTTGATACCTTACCTGCAATCCTAAATGCCTAGTGTAGGATGCTAGTTTATCATCATTGGCCCTGCATTCTTGTCAGTCTGCCTTGCTATACTATCGGGCCGTGATCACTCGGGAGGTGATCACGGGTTATACTATACATATATACATACTATACAGATGGTGACTAAAGTCGGGTCGGCTCGAAGAGTACCCGCGAGTGATTCACGGATTGGGGGCTGAAAGGACCTTTGTCCCCACGGCCCTTTGTGTGGATCTTTGTGGCGGAGCGACAGGGCAGGTTGAGACCACCTAGGAGACAGGTGGGCCAGGCCCTGGTCGGCGTTCGCGTTTACTTCATAATAACACGCTTAACGAGATTGGATATTTGATCTGAGTCTGGCCACTGGCCTATACGCACTAACCAACTACGCGGGAGTAGTTATGGGTATCCCGGCGTCGTGGTATCAGCTGAAGCCTTCTTGACGTCAGCGACTGAGCGGCGCGCGCCGTGTTGGACCGCGATAACGTAACCGCCGTGATCGTGTGGGTTGCTAGGTCTGCTCGCGGCCGCGTACGCAACATGCAGGAGCGCACTGGGCGATGGGCCCAGACCCCAGAGTGCCTAGGATTAGTCCGGCGTGCTGACCTCTCTGTTGAGCCTAGGTGGGGCTGCGACGTGTGGATCTTCCGAGGCCGGGCATGACCCAGGAAAGTGTGTCCGGCCAAAGGGGATCGAGCGTGTTGGGGAATATGTGGTGCACCCCTGCAGGGAAGTTTATCTATTCGAATAGCCGTGTCACTCGGTAAAAGGACGACCCGGAGTTGTATTCCGACCTCATGACAACTAGAAATGGATACTTAATAAAACACACCCTTACAAGTGACAGATATAACCCGGTGGTCGCTCTCTCGCATGGTGGCGACGAGAGGATCGACGGGTAGGATTATGCTTTACGTTGTTGTTTGGTTAACTTCCAACTAATCTCTTCTATTGCTTCAAGACGAAGGCTGCCAGAAGCGTAGTCTTCGACAGGACTAGCTATCCCCCTTTTATTCTGGCATTCTGCAGTTCAGTCCACCGATATTGCCTCTTTACACATGTACCATGCATATGTAGTATAGATCCTTGCTTGCGAGTACTTTGGATGAGTACTCACGGTTGCTTTCCCCCTCCTTTCCCCCTTTCCCTTCTTGCTGGTTGTCGCAACCAGATGCTGGAGCCCAGGAGCCAGACGCCACCTACGACGACTACTACCACCAGGACGGAGCCTACTACTACGTCCAGGACGCCGACGACCAGGAGTAGTTAGGAGGATCCCAGGCAGGAGGCCCTGCGCCTGTTCGATCTGTTGTATCCCTGTTTGTGCTAGCCATCTTATGGCACCTTGTTTAACCTATGTCTGTACTCAGATATTGTTGCTTCCGCTGACTCGTCTATGATCGAGCATTTGTATTCGAGCCCTCGTGGCCCCTGGCTTGTATTATGATGCTTGTATGACTTATTTATGTTTTAGAGTTGTGTTGTGATATCTTCCCGTGAGTCCCTGATCTTGATCGTACACGTTTGCGTGCATGATTAGTGTACGATCGAGCAGGGGGCGCCACAGCTACCAAAATGGTATCATCAGCATATTGAATAATGGGGTAATCTTGGCTGGGCTGGTGAACCAAAGGTGCTGAAATCAGATCACTTCTTTTTGCCTCATTCAACATTGTCTGTAGAATATCTGCTGCCAGTACAAAGATGAGGAGAGACAGGGGATCACCTTATCTGACTCCACATTTGCACTAGAACTGTTTACCAGGGACCCCATTAAGCAGAATAGAAGAAAGCTCAGTACTGTAGATCATCTTAATCCACCTAATCCATTTGTTCCCAAAACCTTTGGCTTCCAGAATTTCCACAATGGTTTCATGATTAAGCATATCAAATGCCTTCTCAAAGTCTAGTTTCAATAAAACCAGTTCCTTGTTGGATTGCTTGCACTGATAAATATATTCATATGACCATGCTAGACAATCTTGAATGCATCTGTTAAATAGAAAACCATATTGATTTTGATGCACCAAAGAAAGGATAACTTTCTGCAGTCTGTTAGCCAACAGTTTAGTGATGATCTTGAGTGTGCAGTTCAGGAGAGAGATAGGTCTGAAGTCATTTGGTAAAATAGCAGCATCTTTTATTTGGAATGAGTGTGATGAAAGAATAGTTTATGCTCTGAATATTAACAGTCCCCTTGTGAAAATCTTCTGTTAGCTTATAGAAATCAGAAGCAATGATGTCCCAGCATGCCTTGAGAAATTTAGCATTAAAACCATCTGGACCTGGGGACTTATCTGCAGGCATATGTTTAACCACTTCATCAATCTCCTCTTTGGTGAAAGGAGTTTCCAACTCTGATAGGTCCACTGGTTGATGTAACAAAGTGTGCAGTAGCAGTGGGTTATCAGGTTTTGATGCAGTACCCATTCTGTTTTTAAAAGTTCTGAGGAGAATAGCTGCTTTGGCTTGATGATCCTGATGTTCAAAGCCAACTTCATCTCTCAAAATAGCAATGTGATTGTTCCCGTGCTTAATAGTGGCCTTGGCTTGGAAATACTTGGTATTTGCTTCTCCCGTCTTTATCTTCCTTATAGTAGCTCTCTGTTTCCAGTATATCCTCTGAAGTTCATTAATCTCTCTCAAGTACTCAATTAGGATGAGTCTGCCATTTGATTCCTCATTTGATAAATCTCTGTATTCCTCAATAACATCATAGCATAGGATCATGAAGTTGGTGTTTTCAATGGTGGCCATCATATTAGAAATAGTCCTGGCCCAAATTTTAAGCCCTTTCCTAAGCCTTTTGAATTTTGCAGCAATACACTTGGCACTATCCACTTCCTGAACATCTTGTTCCCAAATTTGTTTAACCACCTCTTTAAATTGAGCATGTTTAAGCCAGAAATTTTCAAACCTGAAGATCTGGGATTTAGGGATTGTGGTGCCAATTTTGATGAGGACAGGAGTGTGATCAGAAGTTGTTTTAGCTAGAGAAATGGCAATAGTTGAAGGGAAAGAGAGTGCCCAGGATTCAGATGTAAAACACCAGTCAAGCTTCTCTAGCAGTGGAGCATCTTGCATATTACTCCAGGTATAGCTTCTACCCTTGAGTGGGATCTCAACAAGTGCTTGTCTGTTGATAGCTTCATTGAAAAGCAGCATATCATTAATGTTTCCTCCCTCTCTATTCCTGTTTTGTGGATACCTGATGTAGTTAAAGTCTCCAATAATCACCCAATTCATCTCATCATCAACTTGGAAGTTCTGAAACCAGTCTAGGAAAGAAAGTCTGTCCTCAGGTATACAAGGCCCATATACATTGGTTAATATCCATTCAGTACCATTAAGTTTACATGTGAATTTGATTGAGAGAGAGAGAGAGAGCATTTTGATGAAAGATGTGACCTGAAAAAAGGCTATCATTCCAAGCAGTAAGAATTCCTCCAGAAGCTCCAATGGATGGGAGGAATTCAAATCTAGAAAACCTTTTGGGGCAGAAGTTTCTGAGATAAGAAAGATCAAAAGCTTCTCTCTTAGTTTCCTGTAAACATAAAACTGAACATCCAGATTCCTCAATCTTATTTGCTATTGCATCCCATTTCTTAGGATCATTTAGACCCCTGATATTCCAATTCAAAACATTCCAGTTTCTAGCCATGATCAAAGAATTGGAGTAACAGCACCTTGGTGCACTTATACTGGAAAACTGTCCCCATAGCAATCTTGTGATACACTGGACCAACTGATATCAACAGATCAGATAATGATTTAAGACATTTCAGACATTGCAGTAACATTATAGACTTAGATGGTTCAAGCTTATGCATATTATAGCATATCATAACTGTTCCAAACTGAGAACCAAACATCTTAGACTGTCTTTTCAGGGAGCTGTTACTAAAGACCCAAAAGACCAAAAGAAAAACAGCTAACAAGTCTATTACATGTCTCATTGCTCATGAGAATTAGTTCTGAGCCTTGCTGGTGCCCTTTGACACCATGCTGCTCTCCTTGGACTTGCTGCTAGCCTTGGGCACCATGTTTCCTTCCTTAGACTTGTTGCTGATCTTTGGCTTCTTGGTAATATTTGTAATTTTATCCTCTGCAGTATTCTGAGCATTCACCTTGCAAAAAGAGGTGTTCAAGTTTTTAATAACTTTGGTAGGAATGGAAGGAGGCAAAGAATGACATGATAAACATTCCTTGTCCATGCAAACAGATTTCTTAAATCCTTTTTGTAATTGTTGCAGTCTACGGCTTCTTCTTACCTCTATTTCAACCAAGGGGCCTTTTTCTTTCCTCTTCCTATTCTGGTGTAGAGCTGAGGTGGAAGAAGCAGATATTTCCTGAGAGTCTCCCTTAGAAGATGGAGTATTTTCCTAATCCTGAGGTTTATCCAGCAAACAGAACACACTATGATTATCAGGACATGTTTCTGGAATGGCAAAAGGCAGGTAATTATTTACCTACTTATTTTGAGCAATGATCTCCCATACTTGAGACTTAATAAATTTCTTAGTCCAATCAAATTTATCAGGAGAAAGAAGTGTGACAGATAGGAAGTTAACCCATTCCACAGGTACCTGGATGACGTCCTTGCTGCCCTCTTTTGGTGCAAAGTGTGTTTCCCAAGTGAGGGCCCCTTCCTTGCCCAGAAGATCTTCAAGTGGAATATCTGGAGAGTTGTGGATTGCAGAACTCTCAGCAGAGTGAAAATTCTGAAGATAAATGGGTTGGGGAAAACCAGGAGGTGCAGTAGAATCAGAAATAGAATCACCTGCATTTTGATCAGCTGAGATAGGTACTTCTCTGTTATCCTCTGCATCAGGTAGAGGAGATTCTCTGTTATGCTCTGTTGCTGGCAAGGAGATCTCTCTGTTATGTTCAGCTGCAGGTAACTCTCTGTTATCCACCATAGTTTGTATGCCTCTGTCCTCAACAATATTCAGATCTTCATCATTGTTCTGAGGTGCAACTCCAGTACCCAAAGAGTGCAGCTGCTTACTAGTCTCTCCTTTGAGTGTAATGTGACTAGATGTTGCAGGGTTAGAGCCAGTCTGCTTGTTGGCATCTTTCACAGCATTGCTTACTTCCAACTGCATTGGATCTTCAGCAAGATAAAAGGGTTCAGAGGAGTGCTGCTGCATAATGGCAAAAAGACTAGGATCTTCAAACAAAGGCCCATTGCCCTGATGGGTCTCTTGGGCCCTGATGGGAACTGGATCAATCTGCTCTTGTGGCCCAACTACCAAATTCAAATCAGGAAGGGCTGGCGCCAAAGGCCCATTAGCAGAGGCAGCAGTCTCAGCACTGTCATTTGGGGGCTCCTGAGACACTGTGATGTTGCTATTTCCTTGCCCTAGCATACCTTGCTGCTCTTGAACCTCCTCCATGGGCTCCATAATCTCATTAAGATTCATGAATTCTCCTTCATGAATTTCCTGGTCCACAATCTGATTCTCTGCAGGCAAAGCCCAATGTCCCCACCCAGGCAATTCTGCTTCCTCTTTTGCATCATCCTCCAACAGAGCATTATTATTGAGGGCTACCTGCAGATTCAGATCATGCTGTGGTGGCTGATCATTGTTCTCTTGTTCATGATGCTGTAGTGGGCCTATAAAATGATTATGCTGATTCTAATGAAAGTTTGCTTGTACTGGAACTGGGTGTGGATTTCCAAAAGGAGGAATTGGGTTTTCATCAGGAGCTACTCTACCCAACATGGAATCTTGCAAAATCACAACTGGTACTGAGAGAGTAGCAGAATCATCACCTTCCCCAATAACTATGGTGGCAGGAATATCTCTCAGCTCCTCTACTTTGACCTTCACCATTTGGTTAGCTCGGGTACTCTTATTCCTATCCCACATCACAAATTTTCCAAACTTGTTGACAGCATTGCTAATCTCATGAATACTCTTCCTATCAAAAGGAAAACCACATAGCAAGATCCAGACTTCTCTGCTGAGTTCTAGCCTTCTCCAATTCAAACCTTGGTTGTGCCTCTCAAAAATCACATGCACATCTTCAGTGCAACTTAATTTGGTTATGCATTGGTGACAAACTATTATAGGGCTCAGAAGAAGATGTTTCAGGGATGGTGCGATATGGATGGTGCAAACCGAAGGAGTGTGTCAAGTTGAATATTGATGCATTCTTCCATGATAACTCCAGAATAGAAAGGAAGGGCGCAATTATCATCGGACAATCACAACCATTCTGCTGTGGCGGGAAGCTTTGGTATCCCGTTCGTTGACGACGAAGCGACAAGCGAGACTCGAGCCCTCCCTAACGGCTTAATTCTTGCAGGAAAAATTGGATGCAACAGGGTCTTGGTCGAGTCAGACTGCAGGGAGGTCGTCGAGGTAACGCAACAAGGCAGTAACTGTATTGGCTCCTTGGCATGATTTACGAGGAGTATTCTTTTTTATGTCGCAAATTTTGATTAGGTAATGATTAATCATTGTCCTGGAGAGGCTAATAGGGCAGCTTGTGTTCTAGCTAGCAAATAGGTGGATGCACAAAATATTTCTGGAATGTGGATCATCCGAATTTTCAAGGTTATGTAATCGTAGATGGCGTATCTCTATTTTCAAATGTAATATAATCCACCAAGAAGGCTTTCCGCTAAAAAAGACAACTAAATACATGGTTTACTAGCAAGCTATGTCTTACGAGTTCTGTGATGTTTGCTCCATTAGGGCATCTCCCAGGTAGACCCGTAAACCTCCTGCAACCGTTTGAACCGTGCTGTCCGGACCGTGAAAGCCACCCAACGCCGACTTGTATCGGTCCGCGGAGCGGTCCGGACGCAATTTCTCCCGTAAACTGGAGACAAACGTGGGGGAGGTTTGTGGGAGTCCGGACCGATCCCAAGCCCGCTTCTGACCGCTCTGGCCCACCAAAAAACCGTCAACCGCCCCTCCCGCGCTTTTCTTCTTATGTACACGTCGCTTACCGCGCCGCATTCAAGCCGGCCCAGAGCACGCGGAGGCCGGCATTGATGCCGCGATGTGACCGAAGGGAGGGCGGCGCTGACCGACGCGACCTCTCGGCAACCGTCGCTTCAATGCGAACGCAGATTTCCGAGGAACCAACTCCGGCCGATGCGCCGCATTGAAGCTGCTGACCGGTCCTTCGCTTGGTCCTCGCCACGGCTATTTAAGTCGTGCGCCGGAGTTGCACAGAGATGCACCACCCCCTCCCCTCCCCCCGCCCGTGCCCGATCCCCCTCCCCCCCCCCCCCTCTTCGACCCAAGCTGCGGCAATGCCGAAGTCGTGGTGCTCTGCACCGGCAGGCGGAGTAGGCGGAAGCTCCTCCTTCGACGGTTCTTGGCGCCGCCGCAGACGCTCTCCGGGCACGTCAGCGTCCACGGCGGCCGGCTCCTTCGCCAAGGAGGAGATCGTCATCTCCTCCGGTGACGAGGAGGAGCAGACGACGACGCAGCAGCAGCCCCGACTCATCAAGGAGGCCGCTCTGAGATTTCGTCCGTCAGATCGAGTTAATGATGGAGCGGTCGCTCCGTGACATGGGGCCATCGCCGCCATCGTAGGTGGGCGTGAAGGAGGAGCCGGCCTCCCCGCCGCGCCACCGCGTCAAGACCGAGCAGGCATCCACACTCCTGCCGGTGAAGGAGGAGCCGGCCACGCCCCAGCACAACCGCGGCGTCCAGATCGGAAGCCGCGTCAAGGAGGAGAAGGCCTCGCCCCGGCACAACCGCAGCATCCAGATCGGACGCCGCGTCAAGGACGAGCCAGCCTCGCCCCCGCACCACCGCGACGTCCAGATCAGACGCCGCGTCAAGGATGAGCCTGCATCCCCGCCGCGCAGCCGCTACGGCCGCATCGACGCACCATTGTCGCCGCCACCGCCTCGCCGTCAAGGATGAGCTGCTGCCCGCGATCAAGAAGGCATGGGGCCGCCTCCTCCACTACCTCGACGGTCCCTCGGGCTCGAGGGTCGTCGTCTCTGAGGCAGAGCACGCGGCTCGGCAGCAGGAGCGGTACGACAGGCGCAACGCCAGTCGCCGCTCCGCGTTCGCCAAGAGTGATGTGGCGCCGGACTGTGTCCGCAACGACCCAGACCTCGTCGCCGCGTGGGCGCTCGACCGGTCCGTGACCACCGCGGAGACGGCCGCCAGGCGTCACCGCCGCCTTGAACATCGGTCGCGGCAAAGCCACCGCCATGGCTCCGAAGGCCACGTCGGCAGTGGCCGCGGCGGCACTCCGCACGGCGCAGCAGGAGGCGGAGCGGCTCCTCCGCGAGCGGCAGGCAGCCGCTGGACAAGGCTGTCATGGCCCTCCGGCATCATACCGCCGCTGGAGGGACGACGACGACGACAATGGCACCGACGAAGACGGCGGTGCGGCAGGGCAAGGCGGCCACGCGTACGAGGTGGTCGTCCGGTAAGGGCATCTTCAATGCGAACGGTCCGGGCGTACGTTTTCCGGACCACCACTTACACGTCGGCCACCCCGAACCCACCCAAAACCCTTTCGCCCGAAAAACCCTTTCCGCACAACGCGGTTGTCGCGCATTCATGTCGGTCGATGCTGCTCCAAAACAGGCGTGGCTCGACGGCACTCATTACGGTCAGGGCCACATGACCGGACTAGAGGACGGCGCCGCTTCAATGCTGACGCAGCGACCGAGAAGCCTACTCCAGCCGTTGCGCCGCATTGAGGCCGGCTTCCCGCCCCTTCGCATGATCTGGCCGCGCCTATATAAGCAGGGCTCTGGCGCCGTCCACACCACATCATTCTCTGATCCTCTCCACCCCTACCCTCTCGGCCCCTCTCTTCTTCGGTGCCTACCATGCCACTATCTCCATGCCAAAAGTCATGGTCGCACCCGCACGCGCCAGCGACTCCAGATCTTCAGGGTTCAGATCTTGGCGCTGCCGCTCTCCAGGGCCCTCGTCCTTCACGCCCCGTCTTCTCCAAGAAGATCGTCATCTCCTCTAGCGACGAGGAGGACCAGCCACCGCACGAGACGCCCGCGCAACCGCGCCTCCGCACAGTCAGGATCGATGAGTTCAGGCGGCAGATCGAGCCCTTGACGGAGTGCCCGCTCCACAACCAAGATCCGATGCCACCCTCGCCCCCGCCAGCCCTCGAGGAGGAGCCGCCCTCAATAGCACGCTACCGTGTGAAGCAGGATCAGCCCTCGCTGCCTCTCCGCCATGTGAAAGTAGAGCCGACGTCCCCCCAACGCAACCATGGCATCCAAATCGAGCATCACGTGAAGGACGAACCAGCGTCACCACCGCGACAAACACGCAAGGTCGTGAAGGAGGATGTCAGGCGAGGACAGGGCGACGAGGCAGGCGGCCCTAACGTCCTTTTAACTTGTAAACCCGCGCATGGGCCACATGCCCGGAGCAATAGGACAACAGTTACACTAAAACAATTAGTAGCTGAATTAGCTGCTTCAGTATACACTAAAGCAATTCTATAGCACAACTAAAAAAATCTATAGTACAGTAACACAAATGAGAAATAAAATTCCCTTTACAACTTCAAGACTACATCTGATCACATCATGTTTGCAAATGGTATTATAATGTTATCGAGCTTAGAAGGTAGTGCCCTGGTGCCAGCCTTGGAATGTTCCGCAGATTCCAGGGCGCGGGATGTCTGGAGCACCATCTCTGAATGGAGCCGCAGGCAGTTCATGGCCATCTAGGAAACAAACGTGGGGCATAGATATTTAGTAACAAGTGGATAGAGAGACTGCATATCCAACATCTTAGTAATTGGTTTCTCTTTACAAATCACTGAGAGAACAGTCGCCCAATGAACATAAAAGATGATTAGCTACTTAGCAACTAAGAACTGTGAATTTTAGTGATGATAAAACCATAAATCCTACCCACTGACGATCAAACTATTTCATATTATCTCATCAGGCTGTATAGAAGGCGTACAATAGGAGGTATTGAGAGCTGATATTTATGACCGAAAAATAAAAATGATTGTGGTGCTCACCGATGTGCACTCTGTATCAGGATCAGCTTCAGCAATACGCAAGGCCCATGTACGTATCCATTCTAAACCAGTAGAAATGTCCTGGTTGCCTTCTATAAGAACTGATGCAACATATGACGGGTGCAAGGCTATCAAGACACAAGAAGCTGCAAACAACACAGACCTTCGCACATATGCTTCAGCATGTTGCGAGACCTCCCTGTAGAATAAAATATCATGTCAAATTCCGCCATTTGGTTACCAAATAAGGTCCCTAACATATGAAATGTTTATCCTGACATGGAATACCTGGCTCTTATCATATCCAGAAGAGCTGGGGCAATGGCTGATGCTTCCGGATGCATGGCCATGCACTTCATACACACACCAAGCATGTGTATCAATTTACCTAGGACAACAAAATCCCGATTGAGCAAGTCCACCCCATGTCTTCTCTTGTCATATCCTTCCATAACCGGGAGCATAAATGCAGCAGCATACAAAGGAAATCTGTTTTTTGACCACTCCACCTGCGAATCTTTTGCTTTCCCAAGACCCCATTTGCGAGATTTTCCTGATTTAACCTGGCCTGGTCTAGATGGAACTTCTCTTTCATACCGGTGTGACCAATTTTTCAAAAGTGATCCTGTTTCTGATACCTCTCTCCAAGGGCTTGCCCCAACAGGTCCGTTGTCCCTAGGAACCAGCCAAGACGGGGAAGTATCAGATATCAAGTTCCCATGCCGCTGTTCACTCTTTACAATTTTAGTTTCAGCAAGCTCCTGTGCTGCCTCAGTCATAACATCAATAACTAAAATACGCTGACTTATATCCACACTCGATGAATATAGCAATTTGGTAAGAACATCTAATGATTCAAATGGGCTGGTTACCAGCAAAGCGACTAATGCCTTCTGTCGCTTTTCTTCAGCAGAATCTTCCTCGCCTTCCATCGCGACATCAGAACAACGAACATGTACCAGTGCTTGAACAAGATCACCCGAGCAGTGGCGCAGCTCATCAGGTGATGCTCTCACAAGCTTTTCGGCAGAACTAAGAGCGCTTTCAACCTTGTGAAGACAAAAGAAAGAAAGGTCAGGATCATGTAGTAGTTTTGTCTGGAAGGTACTCAAAACACTAAATGGAAACTTACACCATCTAGATCGTCAGGTTTTCGCAGTGCAGCTGCAAGATCACTTAGATGTGTGAAATTCTTCTGCAAATCAGTGTCATCATCTAACAGATCATACGGCTCCAGGGATGTATCACTGGAAGCATCAACGTTAATGCTTTCCTCGTCATAATGTTCCTCAAAATTTATAGCAGCGCCAGACATTTCATCAGAATCTAGTTTTGACTTGATCTCTACGATTTTTACTCTGTTATCTGAAATATCATGCTTGATAGTCTTTCCCTTTTTGTCACCAGCATGTTTCCTGTTCTTACGTGGACATGGTTTTGATTTGCTTCCAAATTCTACATCATGTGAAGGAGCTGTGATCTCCTTTGGAGAGAGAACCCCGAACTCCCAGTCAACATTCTCAGAACAGTCATCATCAAGGTAAAGAGGATTTTTTGGATCAACGACTTTAGAAAATGTCAATGCAACAGCACTTGCCATCTTCCGGACTAAATCAATTGGGCTCTCTAACCTACCTATAGTCAAAACAATATTCGGTGAGTAGATATTATGATTGTGCTTACCGTATCCTGGTAAACAAACACAAGGGAAGAGAAGTACTTACAGCTTACTCCTTGAAGAATACAATTTAATACATCTCTATTCATTTCTAATTCTTCTTTTGACATGTTCTCCAAACATAACCCTATTGCTGCAGTGATATCTACATACTGATTAAGGAGAACAATGCCAAATGATAACTTGCATTGAGAAATGAACAATATAGTTTTAAGTGCATCGAAGGATACAAGCTTGTTGCTCCACTGAATATGACTGAACAAACTCTTTCTTGGACCAAACAGTAACTAAACTTTGCAATGTAACCAGGAAGTTTGATGTCCTTCGCATTTGAGCTTCTGCGACTGAATTTGGCGGGAATTCAAAGACAGCATAATGAAGAATCCACCTCAGGCAGCATAATGGAAATGTTTTCCAAAGCAAAAATTTGTCAATAAACATTGCCCTGAAGAAAGCATTGTGGAAAAGAAAACATATAAGAAAGAAGCAATTTAATAAATTGCTAGTTAGGACATACTGAATATAGTTGAACATACTCCCTCCGAACCATTTTACTGTGCCTAAGTTTTTTCGGTTTTTCAGTGATTGTTTCCAAGTACACCCCTCCTTTTCTGCCTCAGCTAAAGTGCTCCACATTAATTGCGCATGTTTCTAACAGCAGTGCATGCGGGAGAGGGAAGGCGCGCGTACATGCAGTGGCCAAGAGCCATGCATATCAGGCATGCCGGTACTTCGGCCAATCAAAACAGCTACACTTATAATGGCTCACGCATCCAGATCGCGCAAGTTGCAGGGTAAAACTGCCCGGTTCTTTTGCTTCATTGGCTCTCCTTGGTATCTGTGATTAGAATTATACACAGAGTAAAAAGGACCAGAGGGAGTACGTGGAACCATGCATTTGTCCTTCATAGTAAAATAGAAACAGCAAATTGTCCAAGAAAAGGGCCTGAACGATATTTTTTACCTTATCACCTAACATGCTGACTAAGAAAAAAAAAAGAGCTTAGAGCCTTAGACATGACTGTATTAACAAAATCTAGCTTTTCAACCCCAGAAAATATTAGGTCCATGAGCAAATACTACTTTATGCTTATGCATCATGTTTTGCCCAGATATCTGTCTTCTGTATCAATGTCTTATAGATTCACTATTCCATGAAGGACCATCAAGGTCGTCATCAAACAGACGAGGGACAAGCTTATTGGATGTTTCTGAACATGGCAACACAGAACTATATAACAATGATGGCATGCATAATATGCCACCACAAAATAATCGCTATCCATTAATAATTAAGACACACAAAACACAGCCAAAGATTTAATGAACACACAGCAGGCAGATTAACATGTACTTCCTCCGTTCCAAAATACTTTTAAGTTTTAGGTTTGTCCTAAGTAAAACATCTTTATGTTCGACCGACTCTACAGAAAAACATGTTAATATCTACAACATCATACTATATATAGTTTCAAAATATATTTTATGGTGAAACTAATATGATGTTGTAGATATTGGATATTTTTCTATAGACTTGGTCAAACTTATAAATGTTTGACTTAGGACAAACAAAAAACTTCAAGTATTTTGGAACAGAGGTGGTGGTAGTCATTAGTCAACATCCACAGAACAATCTTCACAGAAAGAAAAAGGTAATCATTGAAATACTGTTTTGCATAGTTGTCAAATTGGATATTTTGAACTAAATCCTGGCCAAGGAAGCCTTTTCACGTATAAGTTTCCTATGCAAAGTAATGTAGCATGCCAAATACACAGTGAAATAAGGAAGTAGCTAAGCAAGAACAAGCACATACAATGTTTAGCAGAATTAAAGTGCGCATAGGTACTATCTCACCTCATAACAGCAATATGCATGATACTCTGATTAAACAGAGTCCACAAAATCCAGTACGCTTCTTCATCATTTAAATGGTGTGATGCAAGTTGGCGCAACATCTCTTCAGTCAATCTTTCAATAGAATGCTGATCTCTCAATGCTTCAACCACATTGAACCAAAACCGAGACTGAGGAGCATGCTTGATCATGTCAGGAATTATCGTCTTACAGTCTGGTGCTACACATCTTTGTAAGTGATTACGGATCATAGGGATCAATTCAGCAACTAAAATGCCTGAAAAGACCAATGCATCTTATCATACATACAAAGAATGAAAGAAATGATTTGATGCCTAAACAGAGAGTACAAATCTTATGAACTATAAATTGTTATGGACCAGGTACTTGCTATGCTAGCTATCAAGAGATCCCACTCAATGCCCGAATCTAGTCAAATTTGCAGAGGTGGGGAGTGCGGACAACAGCGCAGAAACAACACTCAAGTATCAACAGTGGATTAGTGCCAAATACATGAAAGCAACCAAATGATTGATGTGCTGGTTATCATATCCATACCGAAAGGATTACAAAGGGGGGAAGGAAACTGCTACGTCACCCAAGCTACAGTAGCAGATAATACAAAGCAAATCAGCATGCCAAACTGAAGCATAAAGGGTTGAATGTACTGCAATTATTGTATCCTACCAAACATAACTAGAGCACGATATCAATACTGCACCAACTAGAATCAGGCACACATTTTGTTTAATTGATTTTGTCATTCGTAAATGTATATTTCAGAACAAGTAAGTCAACAGCACACATAAACTTGCATTCTGAGATATTAAAACTTACCAGTAGACCCACGACGGCTAACACGGGATAACACTTCACCCACAAAGAGCAACACAGAACTTGGTGCATCCTGTTCATTAAAATCTTTGTTAGCAGACGACTCAATAGCTGCTTCTTCCGCTCGAACAAGAAGTTGTCTGACAACACTCTTGAAGAATGACCTTGTTTTATGTTAAGGACTTAAAATTCCAAGTGATAAATATTGTGCAAATAATGGGGAAAATAATTAAGTGAGCAATCTCCACCCTCTCCCTACCAAACCCACTGTTTAAACTGCGGCTTACTCACACCACAACAGGCCACAAAGATGTATTCTGAGTAATTTGGGATGGAAGATATACTGTACAGAAAAAGGATACGACGCTGTAAGCGCAGATGAGGCTCCCATTCTTGCTTTATCTGGAACAGATGCAAGTAGTTGTGCAACCCTTGAGATGAAAGTTGTTCTATCTGGGTTGAGAACGCCATCATTATGCTTATTGAGAAACATAAACTCTGCAACAATCTGGCCCACCCCCTTATTCTCAAGCAAGCATAATATTAATAGCCTACAGCGAAGGAAAGAACATTAAATTATTAATAACAAAGAAAAAATAACTAGCGGTAATGCATCAGAGTATGAGCTGATGGAGTAGACGCCTACATGGGTAGTCAAAGAGATTTTGAGTGGCCTCGGTTTCTACTTTTTAATTATTTGTTTTGCTTAAAATGATAAGAAATACCATAGGAACAAATCGTTGAATTGTGGAAATCAATTGCTCCTCATAATGCTATGTTGCTTCCATGCCAGATGTTCCACAATGCGACCGCCCTTTCCACATATGCGTTAATTCCACTAAATCATTCAATAGCTTTCAGCCTTTTACCAAGAATCTAGAAAAGGCTAACTAAATATGTTATGAGATTGTATCAACTACTTCCGCCTTTCTTTTTTATTTGTCAATGCTGGTCATCAATAGTCTCCAACACACATCTTTGACCACTGTTTTTCCAATTATTGCTAGCAAAATTAACCAATATCAATATAACATGCTTCTGATGAAAAATTCTAACAGAATATTTTTCATCTCACAAGTCCAAATACTTTATGTCCATCTGTAGTTGCACTGGTTCCGAAATGACAAGTAGAAGAGTATCAAGTGATCTGCATCTGCATACTCTTTATTTTCGTTATAGTGTACTATCTCCTGTTTCTTCAGCAACCATCACTGATGATTATCAGAAAATGTGTCCACGTTGCTTCTGCTACTGCTAGATAAATAAGATACCCAGAAGTACGTGCTAGGATCTGCACAAAAATCCACGTGCTTAATTGTTTGGCACTACGTGGCTCAAGTATAGCATGCAGTGAAAAAATAACCTATCAGGGGAAAAGGGAATGACACTTGTTAGGACTTGCATAGTTCAAGTGTTGAACTGTCATACAAGATTTGTGTGTACTAAAATATAAGTTTTGGGGGTTGTCAATTGCCTAAGAAACAAGAGACTTAATTGATTCAAGATCGAAAAAGTTGAACTGACACAAAGACTCAAGTGTGATGGCATAGCCTAAGTAGAGGGCTGCTTAAGAATAACACCTTTCAATGTTCAAACAAAAAATGTTATGATCCTCCTTAGAGTTTTCATTTTGAGATAAAGCTGGAACAAGAGCCTGAATCACTTCAGTAGGAGGTCCTCTGACAAAAAAGGAATCATAGACTTCCTTCCTCACGGTGTTGTGAATCTGCCGTAGCCACTTCAAAGCAATATCTGGACAACCAAAGCATGAAAGTGGGATCGTAAACAGAAACCATATGCCTGGGATTAGCAAAGTGCAACAAGCTTAGTAAATGAGCTAAGTGTACTTAACACTCTAATTGTTCATGGGAGCAAAATATACAGAAACCCCTATTCAATACAAGGACTGCATAAATCCATGAGACTAATGAGTGACGCAACAGAAGAATGATTGTATGGCATTGCCGTTCCCAGATCATGTTGATGGTGTATGTGTAATGAATACTTATGTGCAGATGGTGATCAAATACCCCAGTAATAACCAGTCAAAAAAAATACCCCAGTAATATTATGCATGCGCGGAGTGAGAAGTTTGACAAGTGCACTTACTGCCAAGTAATATCTTAGACATGGTAGGAAATGCTGGACCATGATAAAAAGCACGCCTCCAAGACTCCCTTTCATCGTGGCTGAGGCTCAGAACACTGATAATCTGAAAACAGAGGAAATGGATACATCATCCTGCTCTATCATGGCCAAAAGGGCTAGAACTCCAATTTTATATCTCTCAAATGTGCAACTTGGTCTTCTGTAACGAGTGCATTACCAAGGATTCAGGTCTATAAAGGATTAAAGGTGTACCATTTAAAGTGGATTACTGTACTTGAATGAAAAGTTATACACACCAAAAACCTGCACGACCCAAAATACATCGACAACAAATAGAAAGAACAAGGTTGCTAAACTTATACGGTATAAAACTAGGACCTCAGCACTCAGGTATTGCAATCTGCTGGCGTTTTATGTGATCGTTCATGCTCCAAGGTTTGTTTATGCTTATTTATTGAAACAGCTTATGAATAACTGTAGTATAGTTAGGGGGCAATTCTTGAGTAATTTCCCCAAAGTCCAATCTAGGTTGCATATTTGAGATAATTATTCTAGCCTCCTGGAGAATCTGGACTGTGCAGAAACGGGACTTGCAATTACTCCAGTTTGTGTTTTGACTTGCAGTAGCCTCCTGGAGCATTCTAGGCATGAAAACCTCATTGTTATGATCGAATGCATGGAAATAAGGCTTCGATTCTCACCTGGCTTTTGATGGGCTCGTCCAAGGTGCCTGCAGGAGAGCGCACACAGAGGAGAGCGCGTCAGAGACCTCCAAGGACGCGAAGGAGAGATTGGGGTGGGGGTGAGTAGGGCTAGGATTCAGAGCCTCACCAGCGATGGTGGTGGAGTCCACAGGGAAGAGGAGGACAGCAACGGCGTGGATCGCGCGGACCACCTCGCCGGCGCTCGACGCTGTGGCGACTGCGTCGGCCGCCTCTGCCACCTTGTCCATGGCCAGGGCTTCCAGGCGGGCAACTCCGCCGCCAACCTCCGAAGAGGCCGCGGCCATGGCGCTGCTTGGCTTGCTCGCCATGAGAGCAGTAGCGGAGCTACACAGAAATAGCTGGGCGTGCTAGCAAATGAGTGCACAATTTATTTAAAATTCCAATGAATCGTACTACTTCATTCTCAACATTTTTTACAAGATCAACAGCCAAAAATTAGACAAAAGAAGTCATACCAAATATTAATTCGACCATCGGGCAAAATATTGATTTGAAGAAATATAATGTTCAGAAGGAGCATTGACAAGAAACTCCCACAACAATAATGACTCAAGAATAAACAACAAACAATGTCTGGAGGCCGACCATTAGGCAATCCAGGTGACTTGCCGGATGCAAGAAAACAAATATTTGAATTTAATTAAAAAAAAGTCTACAGCAACCCTCTTCTGCACACAAGTGCAAGAAGCTGGAGTCAGCTTTAACGAAACATGTCTGAATCAGTCCTATAATTAATAATACATATACAAGTAAGACGCATCAAACTCAGCAAATGGCTCCATACCTAGCGGTCGGGGTGAATACTACCAAACAGCTCAGCGAAATTGACGAGCAGAAGTACACATGTTTCATATGATTTGTGGGCGCATTACAAGGACTATATATCATGTCCGGCTAAATTGCTAGTAATAACTAGTAATAATTTAGGGAAAGAAAGAAAATTACCTGCTGCAGGACCTCCGGACGGGTGGTCCTTGGCTGTGCGATGGATGATGCTGGTGAGCCGGTGGCAAATGTTGTGCCGCTGCTGCTCGACTGCTCCTTGTGACCCGCAATTTCTAAACCTAGTGCTCCAAGGAGAGCTACGCGAGCGTTCGAGGAGTTGCGAGGTCGGCGGGGAGGCCGCGGCTCGGTGGAGCCTGCAGGCAAGGAAACAGCGGCGTGGGGGAGACCCCAGGCGAGGAAGCGTCAGCGTGGTGGAGCTCGCCGGGGAGGGGCGCGGTGCGGCGGCGGCGCTGCCTCCTCTCGGTTCCTCTGGCCTCCCACCGTTCGTTGAAGAGACGGGGGAACAGCTGCGGCGAGGCGTTGGCAAGAGGACGGGCCGACGGGCGCGCCTAGGCTAAGCAAGGCGAGAGGGCGGTGGGGAACGCGCAGCGTGTCGGGAGGAAGGACGGTGAGGCGGTGGTGCTCTTCTTCCTCGGGGAGATTAGACGATTTGCCCCACTTTACAACGGGTTAGATGATTTGCCCCAGGTTGTCTCAATGACCAGTGGTCCCGGCCCCACTCGGCAGCCTCTCAGGGGGGCAAATTATCTAAGTGGAAAGTAAAGTGGGGCAAAAGATTTAATTTTTAGATGATTTGTCCCAGGGTTGTCTCAATTACCAGTGGTCCCGGCCCCACCCGGCAGCCTCTCAGGGGAGGCAAATTATCTAAGTGGGAAGTAAAGTGGGGCAAAAGATCTAATTTTCCCTTCTTCCGAGAGATTAGATGATTTGCCCCACTTTACAAGGGGTTAGATGATTTACCCCAGGGTTGTCTCAATGACCAGTGGCCCCGGCCCCACCCGGCAGCCTCTCAGGGGGAGGCAAATTATCTAAGTGGGAAGTAAAGTGGGGCAAAATATCTAATGTTCCCTTCTTCCGGGAGATTAGATGATTTGCCCCACTTTACAAGGGGTTAGATGATTTGCCCCAGGGTTGTCTCAATGACCAGTGGCCCCGGCCTCATTCGGCAGCCTCTCAGGGGAGCAAATTATCTAAGTGGGAAGTAAAGTGGGGCAAAAGATCTCCTCCTATCTCCTCTCGCGGCTGCTTCGATGGACCGAGAGGTTCGATTGAACAGAGTATACAGGCTGAAGGGCAAAACCGTCCCAAATAATGGCAGACCTAGAAATAGAGGAAACTGTTTCATTTGTGCCCATTTGTCTAGCTATCTTTTTTTTTTTGGATTATTTGTCTAGCTATCAATCAAATGTGTTTCGTTTTATCAAAGAAAGTAAAAGGTGTGTCATAGGATCAGAGTACCAGGATCATGTTCAAAAAAGAAAAGTACCAGGAAAAATGTGTCATTTTATCAAATTCCTCCTCGTGCAGACACAGACGAGCTAGAACGATTCTCGATTAATTTCATTTGGCTTGAACCAGGGAGCCTCTGAACCGGCGCCAGTACCACGACAAACCAGACCAAGGGTATTTTTATTCAGAAATAATGATAGGTGGGCCACATGAGTAAAATGAGAAAGCAAAAAACCCATCGAATGGGCATTTAGTCTATGCGACAAAATGAAAGATGTGCTTATTGGAAAAAGGCAAAGGAAGAATATGTTAGTTTGTCAAATTCCTTGATAAAAAATTTATAGGTTTTGGCTAGCGATAGCTCATCCTTTTCGGCCTTTCAGTCACTATACAGGTTGTGTTTGCATATAATGTATTTTGTGTACACAATGTATTTTAGAACCAACAGTTTTGAGAAAAACATAGTTTTATGAATTGCACGTGTAAAATACCACGGTTTAGAAATACTACACTTTTCGCAAGTGTCAACTCATGGGACGATTTGATGACTGCAGGTTTTTTAGAAAAAAAAGAAAGAAATCTAGAAGCGGAATTGATCGACGGTGCCCATAATACGTCATACACAAATCGAACATATTATATTGTACATGAAGCAGCGCTCATCTAGAAGCATTGTACCTTGAGGTTTGATCTCTAGTGGACTGTAAATATCACAGCCCAATCATTCAGCCATTGGTTGGTTTCTCTGGTGTTTGTTTAAATCTTCTCATGGATGAACTACATCACCACCATAAGCTTGCAACACAACAGTATAGGATGGTTGGACAAGGGAGAATGGACGAACCTACCCCTTAGGCCCCCGTGTCACTCCCATGGGGCGACTCGGGCGGCGACCTAGCGAAGCCGCCGCCGCCTTCCCTCTTCCCCTCGTCATTGCCAGGGAAAGCTGGCAGGCAAGCCTGCCCGACGCCCGAGGACGGCGGCGGCGAGGCTCGTGATACGATTCGGGATTAGCGCTCTCATCTTGTTCTCGGTGGTGTCCGTGTGGCAGCTGCTACGTCGCGTTGAGCGGTGCCCTGGTCGGGGGGTCGCCTCGCCTCGACGACCTTTTTCTCGGCGCACCCCCGGCCACTCGGGTCCCCTCTCCCGTCCCTGGGTTGCTCCACCTGTAACACCCCCAGTGGTTAGCCACAGTAATCCCATTTTGATAATGCCAAGTCAGCATGATTAACAGTGCATGATCATCGTTAACATCATATTGCATTTCAACTCCTAAGTCAAAATTCAAATTTAAATGAAAGTGGAAAATAAAATTTGTCCAACATAGAAACTAAATTGTTCATTAAATAGCAGATAATTCAGAGGCAAATATAAAATTGTAACCAACAGTAATGGGAGTAGTTAAGTGACCCTAATAACCTCAAACAGTGGCTAACAGCAACTTTTAATCACCTTTTATTTAATTTAAATTAAATATGAAATCATATTTTAGCCAAACCAATTTTTGAAGTTAGGGTATAATGCACTGCTAATTTTGGGCTAGGTCACTTATTTAGTAAAAATAATTTTGTGGCGTAACTATTTGCAAACAGGAAAAACAGAAAAGAAGAAAAAAAAGAAAAAAAAAAACAGAACCCACCCCCCCCCCCCCCCCCCCCCGCCCCCAATGGGCCTCGGCCCAGCTGGCCGCAACCAGCCAGCCAGCCCAGCCTTCCCCCTAACCCCCCCTCCCACGGCGAAACCCTAGCCCACTCCCCCACTTCCCCCCCCCCCGATCCACTCTCTCCCTCTCCTCTGGATCGAGATAGGGAGAGGAGGCCGCCGCCGCCGCCTCGCCGCGCGTCGACGCCGTCGCCGGACCGCCACCCAACTGCCGTCCTCCTCGTCTTCCTCCCCGAGCCGCACTGCCCCGTACCCTACAAACCCCTCGTGAGCCCCTCCTTCTCTTCACGCTCCCGCCGCGCACGGACGCGCTCACAGGCCGCGGCCTGTATGGCGCCGGCCGCGCCGCCGCGCGTCTTGCACGCGCGTGCACTACCCCGCGCTCGTCGCTGCGCACACCGCCGCACAAGCCGCGCCCGGGCCCGCTCCCTGTGCGCGTCGTTACCATCCCCCTCCCGTCCTCCTCCTTGACGCTGCGTCCGTCACCCCTCGCCCGCGCGCTCGCATGCGCCACCCCGCGCCTCCCCGTCCTCGTCCGCCACTGCTCGCCGAGGCCGCCCCGACCGAGCGCCGCCCACCGCTGCCGGCTACGCCGCGCGCCTCGCGCTCGCTCGCCGCAGCCCCTGGTCGCGCCCCCCTACAGCGCCCTGCGCGCGCGACTGCGCCCCCCTTGCCGCGCCGCTTCGCCACTCACCGCCGGCCCCAGGCCACCGGCCTCCCCCTGCTCCGGCGCCCAGCCGGGTCCGTCGCCGCGCGCGCCCCTGGGCGTGCGCCCGCTCGGGCTGCGCCCATCGCCCGCACCCGCTGCGCCTGTTCGGGCGGCGCCCGCAACGCCCGAACCCACTATGGCCCCTGTGCCTATGACAAGAGGGGCCCACGCCCCTGGAACGTTTAAAAAAATAATAAATAATAAATAAAAATAATTAATAAAATAAATAATTAGATAATTAATTAATTAATTAAGTTAATTAATCATGTTCAATTAATCTAATTAATTAATTAGTCTAATTAAACTGTAATTAACATAATCAAACCCTAATTAGCCTAATGTGAGAATGACAGGTGGGACCCACTGGTCCTGACGTCATGCTGACGTCAGCAGACACTGTTTCGGATAATGTTTGATTTAAATAAATTAAATAAATTCCAGAAATCAATAAAAACTTTAGAAAATCATATCTTTTAATCCGTAACTCCGATCGAAAAACTTTGTACATGAAAGACGACGAGACGAATCCGAATACACGGTCCGTTCGTCCGCCACACGTCCCTAACTATCCGAACATGCAACCGTTCCCCTCTTTTCGTCTGTCCGAAATGCCGGACACTGGGAAATACTTTCCCGGATGAATCCCACCTTCGCCAGTATCACCCGACACTGCGTTAGATCACCTCCGTCACCGCGTATTGCCATGTTATGCTTTGTGCTGCACTTGATCGCTGTGTATTTATATTGTTTCCTCCCCTTCTCTCTCGGTAGCCCCCGACACCGACGTCGTCCCCGAGGCCGACGCAGCTCCGGAGACCAAATCCACCGTTGACGACCTTGCCCTTGCCGCCGAGCAACCAGGCAAGCCCCCCCCCCCTTTGATCATCCCGATATCGCCCACTCTATTTCTCATGCTTGCATTAGAATTGTTGCTGCTGCTGCTTTACCTATTCTGATGCATAGCCTGTTTATTGTAACCTGCTGTTGATAATTACCTGCATATCCTAAAACTGCTTAGTATAGGCTGGGTAGAGACCTATCAGTGACCCCACTTATCCCGACTGCCGCGCTGGATCGTCAGAAGACCCGATCAACGGGATTGAAGACCAGGCCCCGACACCGCACATCACCCCCCTTAGTTGTAACGACACTGCAGCGTTACTATCGAGTGCCGAGGGTGAAACCTCATGTAGCACTTCTGATGTTAACTCTGTAGAGTAGCTTTTCGATCGTGGTCATCGAGGGTGATTCCTCCTTCGCCACTTCCGGTAACGACGCTGTCGTGCAACACATCAAGTGTGAACCCATCGAGGGTGAATCCTCCGAGTTCACCTTGACAGACACATCGAGTAGGAATCCAACGAGGGTGATACCTCGGATTCCCCTGATGTTATGGACACACGGATACTTGGACTGTACTGTTGATTACTTGGAAAGGCGGGTCGACCCTGAGGGGTACCCGCGTGCGCCTGAGAGGCGAGTGTTGTGAAGACGGGTGCCAGTGTGGTGCCCGAGTGGTGAATACGAGGCGCGGCCGGGCATTCTTAACCCTTGCAGCAAGTCCTCGAGACGGGGCGACGGGGTCACATCTTTCGTGAGTCTCTGCTCGTTACCGCAAGCCCTAGTCCTAACGATTTGGATATTTGATCCGAGCAGGCCTCTGGCCTGATAGCACTAACCATCACGTGGGCATAGTATGGGCGTTCTGCATCGTATGCATCAGCCGAAAGCTCTGTCAGACGTCCAGTTCAGCAGTGCGGCATGGAGTGATTGGCGCCATTTCGGTGGTGCTTGGATCTGGGCCATGTACGCAACGACCCGGAGGGCGAGGGGCGATGGCCAAGACCCCCTTGCGCTTAGGATATAGACCGGCGGGGACCTCTCTGCTGAGCTGTAGGTAGGGTTGCGATGTGTCGTTTGGCCGAGGCCGGGCATGACCCAGGAAAGTGTGTCCGGCCGGAGTTAATCGAGCGTGTTGGGTAAGTTGGTGCACCCCTGCAGGGAAGAACGCTTCTATCGATAGCCGGTCCTACGGTAAAGGACACTCGGAGTTGTATCCTGATTGATACAATTTAGAATTGGATACTTGGATACTATGGCTCTGGGATTGCTTCTCGCAGGGAGTCGAGAAGGGATCTCCGGACGAGGTTGATGACTGTATGGCTCTGGGATTGCTTTCTCGCAGGGAGTCGAGAAAGGATCTCTGGGTGAGGTTGAGACTTAATGATACTGCTACATTATATTGTACTGTTCTACTCTCTTCTACTGCTGCAAGACCGCTGAAGATGCTAGTCTTCGATAGGACTAGGTCTTCTCTCTATTCTGGCATTTCTGCAGCCCAGTCCACCTATACAGCCTCCCTTTGAAAATGTTGCATATGTAGTGTAGATCCTTGCTTGCTGAGTACTTCTGAGTACTCACGGTTGCTTTGTTTTCCTTTTTCTCCCCATATCAGTTTGTCGTAACAAGATGACGGAGCCCCTGAGACAGCTGTCCTCGCCGACGATCGCTACTACTACCCAGAGGATGGATACTGCTACGAGTTGACTGTCGACCAGGAGTAGGATCGGAGGGTCCCAGGCAGGAGGCCTACGCCTTTCGATCGTAGTGTTTTATTTTGCCCCGCCTTTCTAAAGGCCTTTCTGTACTTTCTTTTATATCTGTACTCAGATATCTGATGCTTCCGCTGACGCTTGTTCGCAAGCTTATGTATTCGAGCCCTCGAGGCCCCTGGCTTGTAATATAAAGCTTGTATGACCTTATTTATGTTTTAGAGTTGTGTTGTGATATCTTCCCGTGAGTCCTTAGGCTTGATCGTGTGCATTTGCGTGTATGATTAGTGCACGATCGGGACGGGGGCGTCACAAGTTGGTATCAGAGCCGACTGACTGTAGGAACCCCTTTCCAACTCCTTGGCCGAAGTTGAGTCTAGTAATCGAAAACTGTTTTATTAACTTGGCTGTGTGGCTTACGGGCCCACGTCGCCAATTGGGTGGTATTTGGATCTTTTACTCCTTGACCTTTACTCTGGGACTCTGACCTCTCTTCTATTCGGGTTAAAAGTTTACTAACGCCGACACTTAGGATCTCGTAATTCTCGTCCACCCGAAGAGCTGGATATCTGTGCGATTTCCCTGATATTGATCTGATTAGTCTGATAATCATTTTCCTTTCCATTGTTTTGTTTAACCTTTCTCTCCGAGATCGGTTATACTTCTCCTTGTCTTTTGACAATCATGAGTTTCCTCTGTTTCAGATGGATCGTTTGTTTCCACCACACCCTGCGACGCAGCTACCAGCTGTTCGAGCAGGGATACATCCAGAGTACATTCTTTATCCACTGGGGCAGATGTCAATCCGTTACAATACCCCAGTACTATCTCCTCCAGATACCTGCAAAGACTTTGTGATCTATTGTGACGCATCCCGTGAAGGATTAGGCTGTGTCCTAATGCAAGAGCGTAAAGTGATTGCTTATGGCTCTCGTCAGTTGCGCCCACATGAAGAGAATTATCCGGTACATGATCTAGAACTAGCTGCTGTCATCTATGCACTACAGTTATGGCGACATTACCTCCTCGGTAATCGTTGCGAGATATACACGGATCATAAAAGTCTGAAGTACTTGTTCACTCAACCTTCTCTAAACCTCCGTCAGCAAAGATGGATGGAGGCCATTGCGGACTATGATTTGGGTATTTCCTATACCCCTGGCAAGGCTAACGTGATGGCTGATGCCTTAAGCCGCAAGTCCTATTGCGACAACCTCATGGTTAGGCGAGCTCAACCTCGTCTTTTTGAAGAACTATGCAAGCTGAATCTGCGTATTGTTCCACAGGGCTCTCTGAATAACCTTGTGATACAACCAGATCTTGAGAAAGCTGTTAAGAATGCGCAAGCTAAAGATGCTGAAATTGACCTCATGAAGAAAGACCTTCACCTTGTAAAGTACAGGGATTTCTCGCTGTCTGAAGATGGAACCTTGTATTTCAGAAACCGCATTGTCGTACCTCGTTTCGAACTCATGACTGACAAAGTCATGAAGGAGGCACATGATACCCCGTTGTCTATTCATCCGGGTAGCACCAAGATGTATCGTGATCTCCGTCAAAGGTACTGGTGGTCTAGAATGAAGCAAGACATTGCTCGATATGTTGCTGAATGTGATGTGTGTCGTCGCGTTAAAGCAGAACATCAGAAACCAGCTGGAATTCTGCAACCACTTCCTATTCCTCTATGGAAATGGGATAAGGTTCAGATGGATTTCGTTACAGGACTTCCCAGGTCACAGAAGGGTCACGATGCTATTCTTGTCGTTGTCGACCAACTCTCTAAAGTTGAACACTTTCTGCCTGTCAAGGAGACGATCACTGCTAGTCAGTTAGCAGAGTTGTATATCTCCAGAATTGTATCACTCCACGGTATTCCGAAGGAGATCAGTTCGGACCGTGGCGGTCTTTTCACCTCAAAATTCTGGGAAAGTTTCCAAACAGCTATGGGAACTCATATTACCTGGAGTTCAGCTTATCACCCCCAATCCCAAGGCCAAGTTGAACGGGTTAATCAAGTGCTTGAAGACATGCTTCGGGCTTGTGTTATTTCATTCGGCAAGAAGTGGGAAGAATCTCTCCCGTATGCCGAATTCTCTTACAACAACAGCTATCAAGCCAGCTTGAAAATGGCTCCCTTCGAAGTACTCTATGGACGTAAGTGTCGAACCCCTCTGAATTGGTCAGAAACTGGGGAACGACCGCTCGTGGGTCCGGATATTATTCAACAAGCTGAAGAACAAGTTCGTATTGTCCGGGAAAATCTCAAGGCGGCTCAGGACCGCCAGAAGAGCAACTATGATCGCAAACGATGGGGTTTGACTTATCAACCTGGTGATCAGGCTTATCTTCGTGTCACTCCTACGAAAGGCACTCACCGTTTTGGAATCAAGGGCAAGCTAGCTCCACGCTATATTGGTCCTTTCCGCATTGTTGCAAGGCGTGGACAGGTGGCGTATAAATTGGAATTGCCGCCGCAATTCTCTCATATCCACGACGTCTTCCATGTGTCGCAACTTCGTCAATGCTTCAAAGAATCTCCGCACTGAGCTGTGGATCACGAGATGCTCGAATTTCAAGATGACCTATCTTATAAGGAGCATCCGATCCGCATTCTCGATGAAGCTGAACGTCGGACCCTTCAGAAAGTTACCAAGTTCCTCAAAGTTCAGTGGTCAAATCATACTGAAGATGAAGCCACTTGGGAACGCGAGGATAATCTTCGTGCGGAACACCCCGAACTTTTTCCTTCTACCTCTTAATTCTCGGGACGAGAATTCTTATTAGTAGAGGAGATTTGTAACACCCCCAGTGGTTAGCCACAGTAATCTCATTTTGATAATGCCAAGTCAGCATGATTAACAGTGCATGATCATCGTTAACATCATATTGCATTTCAACTCCTAAGTCAAAATTCAAATTTAAATGAAAGTGGAAAATAAAAGTTGTCCAACATAGAAACTAAATTGTTCATTAAATAGCAGATAATTCAGAGGCAAATATAAAATTGTAACCAACAGTAATGGGAGTAGTTAAGTGACCCTAATAACCTCAAACAGTGGCTAACAGCAACTTTTAATCACCTTTTATTTAATTTAAATTAAATATGAAATCATATTTTAGCCAAACCAATTTTTGAAGTTAGGGTATAATGCACTGCTAATTTTGGGCTAGGTCACTTATTTAGTAAAAATAATTTTGTGGCGTCGTCCGAATATTTGCAAACAGGGAAAACAGAAAAAAGAAGAAAAGAAAAAAAAAAACAGAACCCCCCCCCACTGGGCCTCGGCCCAGTTGGCCGCAACCAGCCAGGCCAGCCCAGCCTTCCCATAACCCCCCCTCCCACGGCGAAACCCTAGCCCACTCCCCCACTTCCCCCCCCCCCCCCGATCCACTCTCTCCCTCTCTCTGGATCGAGATCCAGGGAGAGGAGGGCCGCCGCCGCCCCGCCGCCTCGCCGCGCGTCGACGCCGTCGCGGACCCCGCCACCACCTCGCGTCCTCCTCGTCTCCCCCACGAGCCCGCACTGCCCCGTACCCTACAACCCCTCGTGAGCCCCCTCCTTCTCTTCCACGCTCCCGCCGCGCACCGGACGCGCTCACGGCCGCGGCCTCGTCCTGCGCACGCGCGCGCCCGCGCCGTCTTGCACGCGCGTGCACTACCCCGCGCTCGTCGCTGCGCACACCGCCGCACAAGCCGCGCCCGGCCAGCTCCCTGCTGCGCGTCGCTTACCCCCCTCCCGTCCTCCTCCTTCCGCTGCGTCCGTCACCCCTCGCCCGCGCGCTCGCATGCGCCACCCCGCGCATCCCCGTCCTCGTCCGCCACTGCTCGCCGAGGCCACCCCGACCGAGCGCCGCCCACCGCTGCCGGCTACGCCGCGCGCCTCGCGCTCGCTCGCCGCAGCCCCTGGTCGCGCCCGCCTACAGCGCCCTGCGCGCGCGACTGCGCCCCCCTTGCCGCGCCGCTTCGCCACTCACCGCCGGCCCCAGGCCACCGGCCCCAGGCCACCGGCCTCCCCCTGCTCCGGCGCCCAGCCGGGTCCGTCGCCCCGCGCGCCCCTGGGCGTGCGCCCGCTCGGGCTGCGCCCATCGCCCACACCCGCTGCGCCTGTTCGGGCGGCGCCCGCAACGCCCGAACCCACTATGGCCCCTGTGCCTATGACAAGAGGGGCCCACGCCCCTGGAACGTTTAAAAAAAATAATAAATAATAAATAAAAATAATTAATAAAATAAATAATTACATAATTAATTAATTAATTAGTAAATTAATTAAGTTAATTAATCCTGTTCAATTAATCTAATTAATTAATTAGTCTAATTAAACTGTAATTAACATAATCAAACCCTAATTAGCCTAATGTGAGAATGACAGGTGGGACCCACTGGTCCTGACGTCATGCTGACGTCATGCTGACATCAGCAGACACTGTTTCGGATAATGTTTGATTTAAATAAATTAAATAAATTCCAGAAATCAATAAAAACTTTAGAAAATCATATCTTTTAATCCGTAACTCCGATCGAAAAACTTTGTACATGAAAGTCGCTCAGAACGACGAGACGAATCCGAATACACGGTCCGTTCGTCCGCCACACGTCCCTAACTATCCGAACATGCAACCGTTCCCCTCTTTTCGTCTGTCCGAAATGCCGGACACTGGGAAATACTTTCCCGGATGAATCCCACCTTCGCCAGTATCACCCGACACTGCGTTAGATCACCTCCGTCACCGCGTATTGCCATGTTATGCTTTGTGCTGCACTTGATCGCTGTGTATTTATATTGTTTCCTCCCCTTCTCTCTCGGTAGCCCCCGACACCGACGTCGTCCCCGAGGCCGACGCAGCTCCGGAGACCAAATCCACCGTTGACGACCTTGCCCTTGCCGCCGAGCAACCAGGCAAGCCCCCCCCCTTTGATCATCCCGATATCGCCCACTCTATTTCTCATGCTTGCATTAGAATTGTTGCTGCTGCTGCTTTACCTATTCTGATGCATAGCCTGTTTATTGTAACCTGCTGTTGATAATTACCTGCATATCCTAAAACTGCTTAGTATAGGCTGGGTAGAGACCTATCAGTGACCCCACTTATCCCGACTGCCGCGCTGGATCGTCAGAAGACCCGATCAACGGGATTGAAGACCAGGCCCCGACACCGCACATCACCCCCCTTAGTTGTAACGACACTGCAGCGTTACTATCGAGTGCCGAGGGTGAAACCTCATGTAGCACTTCTGATGTTAACTCTGTAGAGTAGCTTTTCGATCGTGGTCATCGAGGGTGATTCCTCCTTCGCCACTTCCGGTAACGACGCTGTCGTGCAACACATCAAGTGTGAACCCATCGAGGGTGAATCCTCCGAGTTCACCTTGACAGACACATCGAGTAGGAATCCAACGAGGGTGATACCTCGGATTCCCCTGATGTTATGGACACACGGATACTTGGACTGTACTGTTGATTACTTGGAAAGGCGGGTCGACCCTGAGGGGTACCCGCGTGCGCCTGAGAGGCGAGTGTTGTGAAGACGGGTGCCAGTGTGGTGCCCGAGTGGTGAATACGAGGCGCGGCCGGGCATTCTTAACCCTTGCAGCAAGTCCTCGAGACGGGGCGACGGGGTCACATCTTTCGTGAGTCTCTGCTCGTTACCGCAAGCCCTAGTCCTAACGATTTGGATATTTGATCCGAGCAGGCCTCTGGCCTGATAGCACTAACCATCACGTGGGCATAGTATGGGCGTTCTGCATCGTATGCATCAGCCGAAAGCTCTGTCAGACGTCCAGTTCAGCAGTGCGGCATGGAGTGATTGGCGCCATTTCGGTGGTGCTTGGATCTGGGCCATGTACGCAACGACCCGGAGGGCGAGGGGCGATGGCCAAGACCCCCTTGCGCTTAGGATATAGACCGGCGGGGACCTCTCTGCTGAGCTGTAGGTAGGGTTGCGATGTGTCGTTTGGCCGAGGCCGGGCATGACCCAGGAAAGTGTGTCCGGCCGGAGTTAATCGAGCGTGTTGGGTAAGTTGGTGCACCCCTGCAGGGAAGAACGCTTCTATCGATAGCCGGTCCTACGGTAAAGGACACTCGGAGTTGTATCCTGATTGATACAATTTAGAATTGGATACTTGGATACTATGGCTCTGGGATTGCTTCTCGCAGGGAGTCGAGAAGGGATCTCCGGACGAGGTTGATGACTGTATGGCTCTGGGATTGCTTTCTCGCAGGGAGTCGAGAAAGGATCTCTGGGTGAGGTTGAGACTTAATGATACTGCTACATTATATTGTACTGTTCTACTCTCTTCTACTGCTGCAAGACCGCTGAAGATGCTAGTCTTCGATAGGACTAGGTCTTCTCTCTATTCTGGCATTTCTGCAGCCCAGTCCACCTATACAGCCTCCCTTTGAAAATGTTGCATATGTAGTGTAGATCCTTGCTTGCTGAGTACTTCTGAGTACTCACGGTTGCTTTGTTTTCCTTTTTCTCCCCATATCAGTTTGTCGTAACAAGATGACGGAGCCCCTGAGACAGCTGTCCTCGCCGACGATCGCTACTACTACCCAGAGGATGGATACTGCTACGAGTTGACTGTCGACCAGGAGTAGGATCGGAGGGTCCCAGGCAGGAGGCCTACGCCTTTCGATCGTAGTGTTTTATTTTGCCCCGCCTTTCTAAAGGCCTTTCTGTACTTTCTTTTATATCTGTACTCAGATATCTGATGCTTCCGCTGATGCTTGTTCGCAAGCTTATGTATTCGAGCCCTCGAGGCCCCTGGCTTGTAATATAAAGCTTGTATGACCTTATTTATGTTTTAGAGTTGTGTTGTGATATCTTCCCGTGAGTCCTTAGGCTTGATCGTGTGCATTTGCGTGTATGATTAGTGCATGATCGGGACGGGGGCGTCACACCACCCGCCGCTGATGTGGATCTGGCGCGGTGGTCAGGTGCGAACGCCTCTGGTCTGGCCGTCCAGGCCACCCTTTCCTCTCTGGCGTCGTGGGACGCAGCGGTGCTGCCATGGCCGCTCAGGTTCTGGCCGAGCCCTTGTCCGGATCTGGAGGGGCCATATCTAGAGCCCTCGTGTGAGCGCTTCGTCGACAGTCCAAAAGGTGGTTGGGATGTCCGTGCAGGCGTGAGGTTGCTGGGTGGTGGACGGGGTCGCCCTGCAGTGGGTTCCGGTAGGGTGGCCGGGGCTTGGGTCTCCGGTCTACTGGACAGGGTCCAACGGTCTTCTTGGGGTGAATTTGTAACATCCCCAGATCTTCACCCTGTTGTTAAGCTCATTAAGTTGCCATGTCATCATGATCATCTTCATGAAATTGCATTAGGAAATAATTCAACTTCAATTCAAAATTCAAAATGCAAGTCAAATAGTTATTTCATCAAACATCAAAATAAAAATGTTCATAATGTTTCAAATAATCTCAAGGCAATTATAAAATTGGAACCAACCTTACCAAAATTCCCAAAATGCCCCTGGATTTTATTTTAGTGGTACAACAGCAATTTAATTGACCAAATCAATTTCTAAAAATAGTTAAACTTTTTCAAATGGCCCCAAACTTTGTGAGTAGCTTTGAAATATTACCTTATGTTTATATGTCAAGTTTCATGTGTAGGGAAAATCGTTTGCTAATCTAAATAGATGGAGAGCAGTAGTTGATTCAGTTACAGAAAAAGAAATGGAAAAAAACAACTGTGCACTCAAGCCCACCGTCTACAGTCACTAGGCCCAGCCCACCTTACCTACTTCCCTCTCCGTGTCGCCTTCTCTGTGGCCGCGCGCCTCTCCGCCGGCCGCAGCGCGCCACCGCGATGGGGCAGCCGGGTGAGGGGATAAGGGCGCCCCGAGCCCTTCCCCCTGGTCGCCTCGACCCACTCCCCCTGGCTCACTCTCTCCCTCCCCGCCGCTCTCTCTCTCCATCGCACGAGCTCGCTCGCTCCTCTCACTCTCTGCCCGAGCTCCGCCGCCGCGACTCCGGCAAAATCCGCGGCCTCCGACGCCACACCGTCCGACCGAGCTACCTAGCAGGACCGCCAGCTTCTGCCCGGTCGCCTGCTGCCCTCCGCTGGTCCGCGGAGGCTTTGCATCGCTGGGTTCATCTTCTTCCCCATCGCCGACCGCCGCGGCACCTCCGTCGTCTCCAGCAACGCCCCGGCGCTCCTAAGCTGTCACAGGCCTTGCTTGGCGCGCGCGGTGAGCTTCTTTCCTCCTCCTTGACCCCTCTGGTAGCTTGTGCGTGCGTGAGCTCGTCGGCCTCACTCGATCCCGAAATCCGCCGCCGCCGCCGTTGCTCAACGCCGGCGCCTCCTCTGGTCGCCCCAACCTGTCCCGACACCTTAGACCAATGCAGCAGCGAGTAGCCGTTCGAACGCGTGAAGAATCACGCGAAATGGGGCTCTGTAGTGGTTTTCCGGCCGTCTCCGGCGTTCGGCCGCCGCAAAAGGCTCGCCGGAGCTGTCCCACGCCGGCGTCCGACGTGGCAAGGGGTGGGTCCCGCTCGGTGATGCTGACAGTGGACCCTCCTGGTCACTTTTGACCAGGTTGACCGCGGTCAACCCTAGTTACTGTTCACGTTGACCTGTCAGGTGGGTCCCCCACGTCAGATAATTAGTTAGTAGTTAACTACGATTAGATAATAATGTGCTAATTAATTGTAGACGCTGACAGGCTGGGCCCATGAATTAAACAGGCTGATTAATTAAACTATATCACAGTTAAGCTAATTAGAGACTGACCACAGGGTCCCACTAGACCCAGTTGACTGGTCAACCAGCTGACTGGACCAGTCCAGTCACTGACTGGTGGGTCTAGTGGGCCCCCTTTGACTGGTCAAGCCCTCTGTTGACTTGCTGATGTCATCGTGACACACTGCTGACGCAATAATCAATTTCTGATAAATTAAATAATTTCAGAAAATAGATTAAATCTTTAGAAATCCGTAGAAAATAATTCGTAGCTCAGATGAAAAAACTTAAGACATGAAAGTTGCTCAGAACAACGAGACGAATCTGATCGTGTCGTCCGTTTCCATATCAGAACCCCCTACGTAGGTGAACTCGTAACTTTCCTTCCGTTTCCGGTAGACAAATAGTGCATATACACCGGATAATAAATCGAACTTTAATCCTAAAATAACTAAAAATGACTTAGACATACTTCAGGCAACCCTGCACTGCATTGTAGCATAGCATGCCCCGTGTTGCATTTGATTGCATTATGTTTACCTGTTTCCTCCTCCTTTTCTCTCTCGATTAGACCCTGACGTTGACGTAGCTCCTGAGGCAGACGCCGCTCTGGAGAATGACTACGTCCCCGACGACCAGCCACTTGCCCCAGAGCTTGCAGGCAAGCACCCCCCTTTTGAGCATTCCGATATCGCCCACTCTCTTCTCTCTTATGCTTGCATTAGAAGTTACTGCTGCTACTGTTATCCTATATCTGCTGCATAGCCTGTTTACTTGTAACCTGCTGTTGATACTTATCTGTTATCCTAAACTGCTTAGAATAGGTTGGGTAGAGACCATCAGAGACCCCACTTATCCCGACTGCCCCACTGGATGATCAGAAGACCCGTGCAACGGGATTGAAGACCAGGCCCCGACACCGCACGTCACATCCCCCTTAGTTGCCGACACTGCTGGGTTACTATCGAGTGCCGAGGGTGATACCTCGTCAGCACTTTTGATGATAACCTTGTAGGTTAGTTATTCGGTCGTGGTAAGCGAGGGTGATTCCTCCTACACCACCCCCGATAGCGACGTCGTCGCGCAACTCCTCAAGTGTGGACCTCGAGGGTGATTCCTCCTTAGTTCACCTTGACGAAAACATCAAGTGGGATTCCATCGAGGGTGATTCCACAGGGTCCCTTTGGTGTCAGACACACGGATACTTTGGTTACTATGACTGTACACTGTAACATGATACTTAAGATGGGTCGGCCTTGAGGGGTACCCGCGCGAGCTTATTAGCGAGTGATGTGGAATCGGATGGACCTGGATGGTGCCCGAGGGTTGAACACGAGGCGTGGCCGGGCTGTAACACCCCATGTCATTAGCCACAGTAATCACTTTTGATAATGACAAGTCAGCATATTTAACAGTGTATAATCATCATTAGCATCATATTGCATTTCAACTATTAAGACAAGATTCAAATTTAAATGAAAGTGGAAAATAAAAGTTGTGCAACATAAAAACTAAAATGTTCAATAAATGACAAATAATACAGAGACCATTCTAAAATTGTAACCAACATTTAATAAATTAATTAGGTGACCCATACCTCTTTTAACAGTGGCTGGAAATAATATTTAATAGCCTTTTAATTAATCTAGATCAAATATGAAATGATGTTTTGCCCAAACTAGTTTTTGGTGTTAGGATATAATGCACTGTGATTTATGGGCTAGGTCTCATATTTTACAAAAACCATTTAGTGGCCTAACTAATTACAAAACAGGAGATAGGAATAAAGAAAAGAAAAAGTAAAGAGAAAACAAAACAAAATACAAAAAAGAAAAAGAAAAAGAAAAAGGAAAACCCCCTGGCCCAACTGGGCCATAGCCCAGCCGGCCGGCCCATTTCCCCCCTGGCCTATACCCTCCCCAGGCCGAACCCTAAACCCCCACCGACACCTCATCCCCCCCCTCTCGCTCTCTCCCTCCCCTGATCCAGATCGGGATCAGGGGCATCGACGCCCTGCGCCCGCGCTGACGCCGGACCCCGCCGTCACCATCCCCGCCCGTTGTGACGCCCCCGGCCCGATCGTGCACTAATCATACACGCAAATGCACATGATCAAGCCTAAGGACTCACGGGAAGATATCACAACACAACTCTAAAACATAAATAAAGTCATACAAGCTTTATATTACAAGCCAGGGGCCTCGAGGGCTCGAATACATAAGCTTGCGAACAAGCGTCAGCGGAAGCATCAGATATCTGAGTACAGATATGAAATAGAAACAGAAAGGCCTTTAGGAAGGCGGGGCAAAATAAAACACTACGATCGAAAGGCGAAGGCCTCCTGCCTGGGACCCTCCGATCCTACTCCTGGTCGTCAGTCAACTCGTAGTAGTATCCATCCTCTGGGTAGTAGTAGTAACGATCGTCGGGGCATCTGTCTCAGGGGGCTCCGTCCTCTGGTCACGTCAAACTGATATGGGGAGAAAAAGGAAAACAAAGCAACCGTGAGTACTCAGAAGTACTCAGCAAGCAAGGATCTACACTACATATGCAACATTATCAAGGGGAGGCTGTATATGTGGACTGGGCTGCAGAAATGCCAGAATAGAGAGAAGGCCTAGTCCTATCGAAGACTAGCATCTTCAGCGATCTTGCAGCAGTAGAAGAGAGTAGAACAATACAATATAATGTAGCAGTAATACTATCAACCTCACCCAGAGATCCTTTCTCGACTCCCTGCGAGAAAGCAATCCCAGAGCCATACATTCTTCAACCTCGTCCTGAGATCCCTTCTCGACTCCCTGCGAGAAGCAATCCCAGAGCCATATATACAGGTCTCATCACAGGTATCCAGTTCTAAATTGTATCAATCAGGATACAACTCCGAGTGTCCTTTACCGTAGGACCGGCTATCGATAGAAATGTTCTTCCCTGCAGGGGTGCACCAACTTACCCAACACGCTCGATTAACTCCGGCCGGACACACTTTCCTGGGTCATGCCCGGCCTCGGCCAAACGACACATCGCAACCCTACCTACAGCTCAGCAGAGAGGTCCCCGCCGGTCTACGTCCTAAGCGCAAGGGGGTCTTGGCCATCGCCCCTCACCCTCCGGGTCGTTGCGCACAGGGTGGATACCAGCATCGCCTCGGGTGGTCGACACGATCCGACCGTGCCGCAGTGCTGAACTGGACGTCTGACAGAGCTTTCGGCTGATGCATACGATGCAGAACGCCCATACTATGCCCACGTGATGGTTAGTGCTATCAGGCCAGAGGTCTGCTCGGATCAAATATCCAAATCGTTAGGACTAGGGCTTGCGGTAACGAGCAGAGACTCACGAAAGATGTGACCCCGTCGCCCCGTCTCGAGGACTTGCGGCAAGGGTTAAGAATGCCCGGCCGCGCCTCGTATTCACCACTCGGGCACCACACTGGCAACCCGCCTTCACATCACACGCGGGTACCCCTCAGGGTCGACCCGCCTTTCCAAGTAACATTGTAAGGTCCAAGTATCCGTGTGTCCATAACATCAGGGAATCCGAGGTATCACCCTCATTGAATTCCCACTCGATGTATCCGTCAAGGTGAACTAGGAGGAATCACCCTCACTGGGTCCACACTTGAGGTGTTGTAGGACAGCGTTCGTTATCGGAAGCGGTGAAGGAGGAATCACCCTCGATGACCACGACCGAATAGCTACTCTACAGAGTTAACATCAGAAGTGCTACAAGAGGTTTCACCCTCGGCACTCGATAGTAACGCTGCAGTGTCGTTACAACTAAGGGGGGTGATGTGCGGTGTCGGGTCCTGGTCTTCAATCCCATTGATCGGGTCTTCTGACGATCCAGCGCGGCAGTCGGGATAAGTGGGGTCACTGATAGGTCTCTACCCAGCCTAGACTAAACAGTTTAGGATATGTAGGTAATTATCAACAGCAGGTTACAATGAACAGGCTATGCATCAGAATAGGTAAAGCAGCAGCAGAAGTAACTCTAATGCAAGCATGAGAATATAGAATGGGCGATATCGGGATGATCAAAGGGGGGGGCTTTATTTTCTTTTGTTCTTTTTCTTTTTATAAATTCATATACCTCGGTTTAGTAAATAGTTAGGCCCCAAACCGAATTTTGTAAAAAGGGAGACCTAGTCCATAAATACCAGTGCTTTATTTCCTAAAACCTAAAATCAGTTTGGGCAAAACATCATTTCATACTTAAATTAGATTTAATAAATGGTTATTAAATATTGTTTTTAGTCGCTGTTTGAAGATGTTTGAGTCACTTACCCAACTCCAATGATGTTGGTTTCAATTTTAGAATTGTCTCTGATTTATTTGCTATTTAATGAACAATTTAGTTTCTATGTTGGACAACTTTTATTTTCCACTTTCATTTAAATTTGAATTTGAGGTTAGGAGTTGAAATGCAATATGATGTTAATGATGATCATGCACTGATAATCATGCTGACTTGGCATTATCAAAATGGGATTACTGTGGTTAACCACCGGGGGTGTTACAAATCTCCTCTACTAACAAGAATTCTCGTCCCGAGAATTAAGAAGTAGAAGGAAAAAGTTCGGGGTATTCCGCACGAAGATTATCCTCGCGTTCCCAAGTGGCTTCATCTTCAGTATGATTTAACCACTGTACTTTGAGGAACTTGGTAACCTTCTGACGGGTTCGACGTTCAGCTTCATCGAGAATGCGGATCGGATGTTCCTTATATGAAAGATCATCATGCAATTCGAGCATCTCGTGATCCACAGCTCGGTGTGGAGATTCCTTGAAGCATTTACGAAGTTGCGACACATGGAAGACGTCGTGGATATGAGAGAATTGCGGCGGCAATTCCAATTTATACGCCACTTGACCACGTCTTGCAACAATGCGGAAAGGACCAATGTAGCGTGGAGCTAGCTTGCCCTTGATTCCGAAACGGTGAGTGCCTTTCATAGGAGTGACACGAAGATAAGCTTGATCACCAGGTTGATAAGTCAAACCCCATCGTTTGCGATCATAGTTGCTCTTCTGGCGGTCCTGAGCCGCCTTGAGATTTTCCCGGACAATACGAACTTGTTCTTCGGCTTGTTGAATAATATCTGGACCCACGAGCGGTCGTTCCCCAGTTTCTGACCAATTCAGAGGGGTTCGGCACTTACGTCCATAGAGAACTTCAAAGGGGGCCATTTTCAAGCTGGCTTGATAGCTGTTGTTATAGGAGAACTCGGCATATGGAAGAGATTCTTCCCACTTCTTGCCAAACGATATAACACAAGCTCGCAACATGTCTTCAAGCACTTGATTAACTCGTTCAACTTGGCCTTGGGATTGAGGATGATAAGCTGAACTCCAGGTGATATGAGTTCCCATAGCCTTTTGGAAACTTTCCCAGAAATGACCAGTGAATATGCTGCCACGGTCTGAACTGATCTCTTTCGGAATACCGTGGAGTGAAACAATTCTGGAGATATATAACTCTGCTAACTGACTAGCAGTGATCGTCTCCTTGACAGGCAGAAAGTGTGCAACTTTGGAGAGTTGGTCGACAACGACAAGAATAGCATCGTGACCCTTCTGTGACCTGGGAAGTCCTGTAATGAAATCCATTTGCACTTTGTCCCATTTCCATAGAGGAATAGGGAGCGGTTGCAGAATTCCAGCAGGCTTCTGATGTTCTGCTTTAACGCGACGACACACATCACATTCAGCAACATAACAAGCAATGTCTTGCTTCATTCTAGACCACCAGTACCTTTGACGGAGATCACGATACATCTTGGTGCTACCCGGATGAATAGACAGCGGGGTATCATGTGCCTCCTTCATGACTTTGTCAGTCATAAGCTCGAAGCGAGGTACGACAATGCGGTCTCTGAAATACAAGGTTCCATCTTCAGACAGCGAGAAATCCCTGTACTTTACAAGGTGAAGGTCTTTCTTCATCAAATCAATTTCAGCATCTTTAGCTTGCGCATTCTTAACAGCTTTCTCAAGGTCTGGTTCAACAACCAAGGTTTTTAGGTATCCTTGGGGAACTATCTCGAGATTTAGCTTTCGAAGCTCTTCATACAGAAGTGGTTGCTGTAGCTGAACCTCAAGTTCGCAGCAATAGGATTTGCGGCTCAACGCATCAGCCATTACATTAGCCTTGCCAGGGGTATAAGAAATACCCAAGTCATAGTCCGCAATGGTCTCCATCCATCTTTGCTGACGGAGGTTTAGAGAAGGTTGAGTGAACAAGTACTTCAGACTTTTATGATCCGTGTATATCTCGCAACGATTACCGAGGAGATAATGTCGCCACAACTGCAGTGCATAGATGACAGCAGCTAGTTCTAGATCATGTACCGGATAATTCTCTTCATGCGGTCGCAACTGACGAGAGCTATAGGCAATCACTTTACGCTCTTGCATTAGGATACAGCCTAATCCTTCACGGGATGCGTCACAATAGATCACAAAGTCTTTGCGAGAATCTGGAGGAGCAAGTACTGGGGCAGACGTTAGCTTGTCCTTGAGTGTTTGAAAGCTTTCCTGACATTTTTCTGTCCATTCAAACTTAACGCCCTTGTGAAGCAGATCAGTCAACGGCTTAGCAATCTTAGAAAAATTCTCAACAAAACGACGGCAATAACTTGCAAGACCGAGAAAACTTCTCACTTGCTTGACGTTCTTCGGAGGAGTCCAGTCAAGAATAGCCTGAACTCGTTCTGGGTTAACGGCAATGCCATCTTTCGAAATCACATGGCCGAGATATGTCACTTCAGACAGCCAGAATTCACATTTAGAATATTTGGCATACAGTTGGTGTTCTCGGAGCCTTTCCAGTACAAGACGGAGGTGTTCAGCATGTTCTTCCTTATTCTTTGAATAAACCAGAATATCATCTAGATATACCACGATGAACTTGTCGAGGTAATCCATGAAGATGTAATTCATCAGACGGGAAAATGTGGCTGGAGCATTGGTTAAGCCAAATGACATGACAGTGTACTCATAAGAGCCATAGCGAGTAACAAAAGCAGTCTTCGGAATATCCTCTTCACGAACACGGATCTGATGATAACCCAATCTCAAATCAAGTTTAGAGAATACCGATGATCCAGTAAGTTGATCATACAAATCATTGATCCGAGGAAGCGGATATTTATTCTGAATGGTGGCTTGGTTAATGGGCCGATAATCCTGAACCAATCGGTTAGTTCCATCCTTCTTCTTAACGAAGAGTGAAGGTGCTCCCCAAGCAGAGGAACTGGGGCGGATGAAACCTTTCTTAAGTGATGTGTCGATTTCTTCCTTAAGCTCGAGAAGATGATGCGGAGGCATCTTATAAGGACGCTTTGCAATAGGAGTAGTGCCTGGTTTCAAGTCAATGACAAACTCAACAGCTCTAGCAGGGGGTATTCCTGGAAGTTCTTCTGGAAAGACATCTTGAAATTCACGAACAACTGGAACGTTCTCGATGCCTTCAAGAGGTGGAGCATTCAATGCATTCAGAACATAAATCTGAGCTTCGGCGTCCAGAACTGTTCGAGCTGAGTATCTGACTATCTGGCCAGAAGGGTGTGTGAGGCGGACTATTTCAGTGGCACAGTCAATCAAAGCTTTATGAGGCTTCAACCAGTCCATACCCAGAATAATGTCTATGTTGGAGGTCTTGAGAGCAATGAGTGAAACGGGGAACATCAATCCTCCGATCGCAATGTGGTTACCGTGGCTTACCATGCTAGTTTGCCAATTAGCCCCAGGTGACTGGATTACTAATGGAGTGGACATCTCCTCGAAATGTATATCATGGCTTCGCGCAAAACTTTCGGACATGAAGGAGTGCGATGCTCCAGAATCAAAAAGGACTGAAGCTGGGATTGAATTGACTAGAAGGGTGCCCATCACAATTTTGGGGTCCTGTCGAGCTTCTTCAATGTTGACTTGATTGACATGAACAAGCTGACTAGCAGGTGGTCTGGCATTATGCTTTCTGCTATGATGGTTCCGACGGCCCTTTTTACGGTCAACAGAACAACGTGATGAACTCTGCGGCGGACCCTGAGGACAGTTGAAAGCACGGTGCCCTGGCTGTCCACACTTGCGGCACAAACCATCATTATGGAGAGGAGCCACAACATTGGACTGTCCACCCTGAGTCGTTAACTGGCTTGGGGGCGAAGGCAGACGAGGCGCCACATATGACGGCCTTGGTGCAGGGGCAGGTCGGTGATGAACATTGTGTGGGATCCAGACTCGACGTTTCTGAACAGGCTGACCCGAGGATAAGCCAGCTTCATGAGTGCGCTTGAGCGACTCCTGGCATTCAGTCAGAGCTGTTTCAATTTGAAAAGATTTGCTGACAAGCGTTGCGAAGTCTGTGCAATCAAGGACTGCAAGTGCGAGTTTTATGTCAGTACGGAGTCCTTCACGGAATTTATCCTGCTTACGGGCGTCAGTGTCAACGTCATCCTCAGCATAGCGGGATAACTCAAGAAATTTCCTCTGATATTCATCCACAGTCATTGTGCCCTGGGTAAGTTTGCGAAACTCCTGCTTCTTCTGATCCATCAGGCCTTGAGGAATATAACGTGCACGAAAAGCTGACTGAAATTCCTGCCAAGTGGTTACAGTCTCTGCAGGCAACATAGCCTTGTGGCTTTCCCACCATTGAGCAGCTGGGCCCTTCAGGTGGAATGTCGCAAAGGTGACGTAATTGTCAGGGGCAACATTAGCTGATTCCATCTCAAACAGGATGTCACGAAGCCAATCATCAGCATCCATAGGATTGGTGGAGTTGCGGAAAACGGACGGATTGAGGCGCACAAATTCTGCCAGAGTTATTGGAACATTCTGTTGCTGAGCATTTTGATTTGGGAACTGAGCCAATAGTCCGGTCATAAACTGCTGCATCATTGCGGCCATATAGGGTGGAGGTGGTGGATCGTCAGCCATCCTGCCAAATCAACAGGGGCAATTTAGCTAATAACTTGCAGGTGTATGGAATTATTTATGAAGTAACACGCACAACAGAAGGAAGTGCAATAGATACTTCATCATATTCGCACCAGACATTCAAAGCCACACATAGCCTCGGTTAGCATCCGGCATTACGACAGTTGAAAAGGGAAGGGCTAGACATCTAGGCGGCGCGCAGGCACGCGATATGGGAGTACACAACGAGACATAGCAAAGGCTAGATCCACGTCGGAGAAAACTGACGGAGCGAGGAATCTGCAAGTGACAACACTGGGTGCCCTCGATAAGAGGATCCTGTAAGCAGAACCTGGCCCACAATCTTGAAGCAAGGGGGGATATTTTCAGAACTCCGGGTGGATGTGATCACGAGAGCCTAATGTTGGAGTTAGTAAAATCATTTAACCCGAATAGAAGAGAGGTCAGAGTCCCAGAGTAAAGGTCGAGGAGTAAAAGATACTAATACCACCCAATTGGCGACGTGGGCCCGTAAGCCACACAGCCAAGTTAGTAAATTAGTTTTTGGACCACTAGACTCAACTTCGGCCAAGGAGTTGGAAAGGGGGTTCCTACAGGCAGTCGGCTCTGATACCAACTTGTGACGCCCCCGGCCCGATCGTGCACTAATCATACACGCAAATGCACATGATCAAGCCTAAGGACTCACGGGAAGATATCACAACACAACTCTAAAACATAAATAAAGTCATACAAGCTTTATATTACAAGCCAGGGGCCTCGAGGGCTCGAATACATAAGCTTGCGAACAAGCGTCAGCGGAAGCATCAGATATCTGAGTACAGATATGAAATAGAAACAGAAAGGCCTTTAGGAAGGCGGGGCAAAATAAAACACTACGATCGAAAGGCGAAGGCCTCCTGCCTGGGACCCTCCGATCCTACTCCTGGTCGTCAGTCAACTCGTAGTAGTATCCATCCTCTGGGTAGTAGTAGTAACGATCGTCGGGGCATCTGTCTCAGGGGGCTCCGTCCTCTGGTCACGTCAAACTGATATGGGGAGAAAAAGGAAAACAAAGCAACCGTGAGTACTCAGAAGTACTCAGCAAGCAAGGATCTACACTACATATGCAACATTATCAAGGGGAGGCTGTATATGTGGACTGGGCTGCAGAAATGCCAGAATAGAGAGAAAGCCTAGTCCTATCGAAGACTAGCATCTTCAGCGGTCTCGCAGCAGTAGAAGAGAGTAGAACAATACCATATAATGTAGCAGTAATAATATCAACCTCACCCAGAGATCCTTTCTCGACTCCCTGCGAGAAAGCAATCCCAGAGCCATACATTCATCAACCTCGTCCTGAGATCCCTTCTCGACTCCCTGCGAGAAGCAATCCCAGAGCCATATATACAGGTCTCATCACAGGTATCCAGTTCTAAATTGTATCAATCAGGATACAACTCCAAGTGTCCTTTACCGTAGGACCGGCTATCGATAGAAGTGTTCTTCCCTGCAGGGGTGCACCAACTTACCCAACACGCTCGATTAACTCCGGCCGGACACACTTTCCAGGGTCATGCCCGGCCTCGGCCAAACGACACATCGCAACCCTACCTACAACTCCGCAGAGAGGTCCCCGCCGGTCTACATCCTAAGCGCAAGGGGGTCTTGGCCATCGCCCCTCGCCCTCCGGGTCGTTGCGTGCCGGGCGAACCAGGCTCCACCCCTCAGGATGGTGCCGGCCCAGCCCGGCCGCAGTGCTGAACTGGACGTCTGACAGAGTTTTCGGCTGATGCATACGATGCAGAACGCCCATACTATGCCCACGTGATGGTTAGTGCTATCAGACCAGAGGCCTGCTCGGATCAAATATCCAAATCGATAGGACTAGGGGCTTGCGGTAACGAGCAGAGACTCACGAAAGATGTGACCCCGTCGCCCCGTCTCGAGGACTTGCGGCAAGGGTTAAGAATGCCCGGCCGCGCCTCGTATTCACCACTCGGGCACCACACTGGCAACCCGCCTCCACATCACACGCGGGTACCCCTCAGGGTCGACCCGCCTTTCCAAGTAACATTGTAAAGTCCAAGTATCCGTGTGTCCATAACATCAGGGAATCCGAGGTATCACCCTCATTGAATTCCCACTCGATGTATCCGTCAAGGTGAACTAGGAGGAATCACCCTCACTGGGTCCACACTTGAGGTGTTGTACGACAGCGTCGTTATCGGAAGCGGTGAAGGAGGAATCACCCTCGATGACCACGACCGAATAACTACTCTACAGAGTTAACATCAGAAGTGCTACATGAGGTTTCACCCTCGACACTCGATAGTAACGCTGCAGTGTCGTTACAACTAAGGGGGGTGATGTGCGGTGTCGGGTCCTGGTCTTCAATCCCATTGATCGGGTCTTCTGACGATCCAGCGCGGTAGTCGGGATAAGTGGGGTCACTGATAGGTCTCTACCCAGCCTAGACTAAACAGTTTAGGATATGTAGGTAATTATCAACAGCAGGTTACAATGAACAGGCTATGCATCAGAATAGGTAAAGCAGCAGCAGCAGTAATTCTAATGCAAGCATGAGAAATTTAGAATGGGCGATATCGGTATGCTCAAGGGAGGGGCTTGCCTGGTTGCTCGGCGGCAAGGGCAAGGTCGTCTATGGTGTCTTCGGGATCCGGAGCTGCGTCGGTCTCGGGGACGACGTCAGGGTCGGGGGCTACCGAGAGAGAAGAGGGGGAGGAAACAGTATAAATATATAGCAAGCATGAGCATGACAAATACGATACACGGTGCTAGGGGTAGTCTAACGCAGCATCACACGTAACAGACGGAGCGGGAGAATATCTGACGATATTTCCCGGGTCTTTGGAATTATCGGACAGAGGATAAGAGGGGAACGGTTGCAAGTTCGGATAGTTAGAGACGCGTGACGGACGAACGGACCGCGTATTCAGATTCGTCTCGTCGTTCTGAGCAACTTTCATGTACAAAGTTTTTCGATCTGAGTTACGGATTATTTAATATGATTTTCTAAAGTTTTTATTAATTTCTGGAATTTAATTAATTATTTAAATTAACATTATCCGAAACAGTGTCTTGCTGACGTCAGCATGACGTCAGGACCAGTGGGTCCCACCTGTCATAGGCTGTTAGGTTAATTAGTGATTAACTAATTAATTTACTGTTTAATTAACACTAACTACTTATTTAGATTAACCTAATCAGGATTAATTAACTTAATTAATTATTTTTATTTATTTTAAATATTATTTTTTTATTACATTTTCTTTTAATTCGTTTTTAGGGCCTGGGCCCCATCTGTCATTGGCATGGCCGGACATGTCCGGGTTGTGCCCGTTTGGGCACCGGACATGTCCGGTGCGCATACGGGCGCACGGGTGCGGCCAGCGGGTGAGGCGGAGACGGGCGCCGGCGTGAGCGGGGCCGCGCGCGGGCGGGAGGCGAGCGCGGGCGGGGCAGGGGCGGCCGGGCGCGGTGGCCCGTCGGACGGCGAGCGGCGGCGCGGTGGAGCCGGGGCAGCGCAGGCGCCTGTGCATGCGCGCGCAAGCGCGGGCGAGCGCACACGCGCGGTGAGGCAGGGACGCGGGCGGAGCGTGACGAGGGCGATGCGGGCGCGGCGTCAGGGAGGGAGGAGAGGTGAGGGGCGCGGCTCACAGGGGGCCGGACGGGGATGATGGCGAGGCGAGGAAGCGACGGCGACGATGCGGCCGAGTCGGCGACGGCGTCGGGCAGCGGCGACGGGTGCGAGCGCTCGCTGAGGCGATTCGGGGAGGAGACGGGGAGGCGAGGTCCCGGCGACGGCGTCCGAGCGCGGGCGGCGAGGCGGAAGCGAGCGCGAGCAGCGGCGGGGAGCGCGGCGACGGGCGACGGGATCGGGGCGCCTCTGCCCCGGTCCGATCCAGGGGAGTGGGTCGAGTGGAGGAGGCGGTAGGAGAGGCGACAGGCGAGGCAGATCGGCGCGGGGAGGCGGTCGGGGACGGCCGGCGAGGTGGAGGGGCGACGTCGGGGACGGCTTCGGGCGACGGTGACGGTGGCGCCGGGCGCCGAGGGCGCGGTGAGGCGCGGGTGGCTGCGAGCGAGGGCAAGGAGGAGGAGGCGGTCGGCGGCGGGGCAGGCAGGCCGGCGATGGCGTTGGAGAAGGCCGGCCGGCGACGGGCGCCGAGGCGGCGCGGGCGACGGGGTTCGATCCCGATCCAGAATTTCTGGATCGGGGATCGGGGGGGGGGGGGGGGAAGAGGAGCGAGGGGGGGATTAGGGTTTCGGTGGGGAGGGGGTTAAGGGAGAGTGGGGGGGGGCCGGCCAGGGGGGATGGGCCGGCCTGGGTGGTGGCCTGGTGGCTAGCTGGGCCACGGCCCAGTTGGTCCGGGGGGGGGGGGGGGGGGCTTTTCTTTTTTTTTTTATATTATTTATTTTCCTTTTCTGTTTCTCTTTTATTTATTCCAAAGACTTTTGTAAAATACGAGACTTGCTCCATTATTTACAGTGCATTATCTGTCACTGCTAGAAATTGGTTTGGGGTCCATAACTTTTTGTTTGGATTTTATTTAAATTGAAAAAGGATTGAATAGTGCTATGTTGCTGCGTTTCTAGTTGTTCGAGTCTTTTACAATTCCAACTAATGTTGCAATCATTTTTAAAATGCTATGGGAATATTTGCAACATGAGGCACATTTTAGTTTTCCAGTTTGAACAACTTTTATTTTCCACTTTCATTTAAATTTGGATTTTGAGTTAGAAGCTGAAATGCATTATGATGCAAATGATGATCAGACACTGTTAATCATGCTGACGTGGCATAATCAAAATGGGATTACTGTAGTTAACCACTGGGGGTGTTACACCCGTCGCCGGCATTCGCCTCCCCGACCTCCTCCCCAAGGGACGCCATCGAGCCTCGCCGCCCTCTTCTCTGCATATGGGGTGAGGACCCCGTCTTCCCCCTTTGCCCTCTGTCGTCGTCGCCGCGCCGGCTCGCCTCGTCGTCGCGCCCACGACCCCCCCTCCCCTCGCGCGCCCCGCTTCCCCGCCGATTCGCTGCCGTTGCTGCTCGCCGCCTCTCCTCGCCAACGCCTGGCCACGCGCCCGCGCGCGCCTGCGCCGACGCGCCTCTGGTCGCATGCGCGCGCGCGCCCACACCCCCCTGTCTGCTCGCGCCCGCTCGCCGCTCCGACCTGGCCGCGCCTCGCCTGCGTTGGCCGCGCCCAGGCTCGCCTCGCAGCCGCCCGCCGCCTGCCTCTGCGCCGCTCGCGCGCCGGCACTGCCCCGTGTAGCCCCGTCGCCGTTGCTTGCTCTGCTGCTGCTGGAACCACCGCTGACCACCGCGCCTGCCTGCGCCATCGCTCGCGCTCGCCACCAGCCGCCGCCGTCGCAGCTCCCACGCGCGGCCGCGCCCGTGCCCGGCTTCCCCACGCATCGATCAGGCGCGCGCCCGCACCGGAGGGGCTCCGCCCCGTTACGCTCGTGCCTGGTTTGGCCTCCTGGGCCACTACCCAGTGGGGCCCGAACCCCTGTGACACTGACGTAGGGGCCCCATGGCCCAGAATCGAAATAAAAAAATAAAAAAATAGAAAATAAAATGAATTATTAAAATTAATAATTAATTAATTAGTGAATTAATTAATTTAATTAATCCTGATTAGGATAATCTAATTAACTAATTAGTTTAGTTCAACAGTAATTAATTAACTAAACCCTAATTAACTAGTGAGTCAATGACAGGTGGACCCCACCTGTCAGGTTGACTGCTGACGTCATGCTGACGTCAGCATACACTGTTTTGGATAATGTTTAATTTAAATAAATAATTAAATTTCAGAAATTAATAAAAACTTTAGAAAATCATATTAAATAATCCGTAACTCCGATGAAAATACTTTGTACATGAAACTTGCTCAGAATTCCGATACGAACCCGAATACGCCCTCCGTATTCCTGTCAGACGCCTCTAGCTATAAGAACATTGAACTTTTAGACCGATTTCGATATATGAATAGTGCCCAACTTTAATTAAATAAATCCGAATAAATTCCTAAATTAACTAAATCATTTAGTTAGGCAGTAGAACACCCCAGCATATCATTTAGGCATGTCATACATATTGTTTGCATTATTGCCGTGAATTTATTGTTTCTCTCCCCCCCCTTCTTCTCTCTCGATAGACGCCGAGACCGACGACGCTACACCAGGGTACGACTACACTACCGACGAGCAGCCCGTTGGCGATCTCTCTCTCTTGCCAGAGCAACCAGGCAAGCCCCCCCTTGAGCATCCAGATATCGCCCATTCTATTCTCCTGCTTGCATTAGATTTTGCTACTGTTAATGTATGCTCCTATTCTTATGCATAGCCTGCTGTTGTAACCTGTTCATTGTTACCTTACCTGCCTATGATAAACTGTTTAGTATAGGTTGGTAGTGAACCATCAGTGACCCCACCACCTTATCCTTGTTGCCTCTGCTTGATCATCGACGACTCGATCGACGTGATCGTCGACCAGAGACCGACACCTCACTTCACACCCCCCTTAGTTGTACGACTCTGCTTAGTTACTATCGAGTGCCGAGGGTGATACCTCGTAACGCACTCCTGATGAATACTCTGCAGTGTAGCTGTTCGATCATGGTCATCGAGGGTGATTCCTCCTTCTCCACTTCCGATACGACTCTGTCGTGCAACCCTCAGTGTGAACCTCGAGGGTGATGCCTCATACGTTCACCCTGATGATTTCATCGAGTGGAATCCGCCGAGGGTGATTCCTCGGGTTTCCCCCTTGATGTTATGACCACACGATTACTTGACCTTTGTTACAGGCGAGTCCACCCTGGTGGGTACCCGCTGGGGATCTATGATGTCGGGTGTGCCGGAAGGGCACTCGAGTGTGACATTGTGGCGGAGCATCAGAGACTCTGATTGTATCCGCGTGATACCAATTGAGCCTATTGGATTTGGGTGTGTGATCTGAGTGGGTCGACGTGCCCTATACGCACTACCACCACGCGGGATAATGGTTATGGGACCCTCTGCGATGTACGTTTCTCTCGAAAGCTCATCTGACGTCACGATTCACCGTGCGGGCTGATTGTCGGGATTGGGCTGAATACTTCATTGACGAGCTCAGTGTCGCGCCTGCACCCCGGCCAGTCTCACAATGCGCAGGGTGCCCAGGGCGATGGCCCGAGACCTCTGGGTGCATAGGTTAGTCCGGCGTGCTGACCTCTCTGCCGAGCCTAGGTAGAGCACTGCTTCGTGTTGATCTTCCGAGGACGGGCATTACCCAGCAAGTGTGTCCGGCCAGAGTTGATCGAGCGTGTTGGGTAACAGTAGTGCACCCCTGCAGGGATGAATCATCTATCGATAGCCGGTCCTACGGTAAAGGACGCTCAGTTTGTGTATCCCGATCTACTACTTGAACTGGATACTTGTTACTTAATTGAAGCTTTGGGATCGCTTTCTCGCTTGGGAGTCGAGGAAGGATCTTTAAGATGTACTTCAACATGTTTGCCAAATAAAATGCTATTCTACTCTCTTCTACTGCTGCAAGATGATGGCCTTGTGAAGATGTTTGAAGATGCTAGTCTTCGATAGGACTAGGCCTTCCCTCTATTCTGTCATTTCTGCAGCCCTGTCCACTTATACAGCCTTTCTCCATTGATAATGTTGCATATGTAGTATAGATCCTTGCTTGCTGAGTACTTCGGATGAGTACTCACGGTTGCTTTACTTTCTCTTTTCCCCATACCCCACCTTGGTGATACATCAGACGATGGAGTCCAGGAGCTAGATGCCACCACAGGAGCTTACTACCAGGAGGGTCCAGAGGGCACTTACTACTGGATCGAGCCAGCCGACCAGGAGTAGGATCGGAGGCTCCCAGGCAGGAGGCCAACGCCTTTCGATCTAGGGTCGCTGTTTGTGCTAGCCTTCTTAAGGCAAAACTTGTCTAACTATGTCTGTACTCAGATAATATTTGTATGACTGACTGATGTATTCGGATCTTCGGATCCCTGGTCTGTAATATTGTGGATCTCCGTTTAATTTGTGTTAGAGTTGTGTTGTGATATCTTCCCGTGAGTCCCTGTGCTTGATCGTACATGTTTGCGTGTATGATTAGTGTACGATTGAATCGGGGGCGCCACAAGTTGGTATCAGAGCCGACTGCCTGTAGGAAGCCCCCTTCCAATTCCTTGGCCGATGTTGAGTCTAGACATCAAAAAACTAATTTACTAACTTGGCTGTGTGGCTTACGGGCCCACGTCGCCAACTGGGTGGTATTAGTATCTTTTATTCCTCGTCTATACTCTGGGACTCTGATCTCTCTTCTACTCGGGTTAAATAAATTTTACTAACGCCGACACTTAGGATCTCGTAAATCCCGTCTACCCGGAGAGCTGGATATCTGTGCGATTTCCCTGTCATTGATCTGATTAGTCTGATAATCATTTTCCTTTCCATTGTTTTGTTTAACCTTTCTCTCCGAGTTGTGTTAAACTTCTCATTGTCATTTGACAAATCTGAATTTCCTCTATTTCAGATGGACCGTTTGTTTCCACCACGTCCTATGACACAGCTTGTGCTTCGCACTTGGGCTCGTGATGCCCCTGGGTTTCCAGCTGTCCTGATCGCTCTCATGACCAGACTTGGCTACCGTTGGTATCCTGAGTACTTGGTTTACGAGGATTACCGCGAGTTCAATCAGGAGCAGTACCATGCTGATGTTCGTATCTATGATCAGCAAAATGACTCAGACACCGAGCTACACCTTTACCACGGTATCGGCATGACAATTGAGATGGCAGTCCATGATGCCGCCTACTCTGCTGTCGCACGTCTCCAAGGACAGTTCAGCGATATCTTGGATGACTCTGAGTTCCGATACATTTCGTATGCCCCTGCTGGAGATGCTACTGGATACTACACAGCTATCTGTGCCCCGTACGAGCCTCGTCGCTATGACCCGCGCGTTCTGATTCAGTGCACTCAGGCTCTGGATCGCACTGTTCGGGCTCTTGCCGTTGAGTTGGTTGCCACTCGAGCACGTCTCTACGATGCTATGACGCAGTTGCTACCTGCTGTTCGCGCAGGGATACATCCTGAGCACATCCTTTATCCGCGCAGGACTCAGATGTATGCTGATATTGATTGGCCTGCTGTTGGAGGTCATACACCCGCACGTGGACCTCTTCTTACAGCTCGAGACCGGATTCTGCATCAGAGTGCACATGGAGCGCAGGATCCTTCCGCGATGAACATTCGTCGTCCGCACTTGCAGTTACCCCGTTTCGGTGGTTTTCTCCGACGTTGATGTAGCCTTTGCTATGTCTCGTTGTGTACTTCCTTACCGCGTGCCTGCGCGCCGCCTAGTATGTCTAGCTTTTGAATTTGCGCCGTTATGCTGTCCACATGTACCCGACTCTGTGTATGGATCTGTATGTCTTAATTGACTACTGTTATGTATCTGTTACACTACTTAAATTGTTGTCGAGTTACATCATGCTTGTCACTAAACGCTCGCAATTGCTTTTACTAAACTATCCCCTGTTGATGCTTAGTAGGATGGTTAGACCAGGTGGTCGTGGTCGTGGTACCCCTGAACACCCACCACCGCCAGACTATATGGCTGCTATGATGCAACAGTTTGAGCTTAACCGCCAGTTCATGACTGGAATCATGGCTCAGTTTCCGCATCAGAACAACCAGAACCAGAACCCAGCTTCAATAACTTTGACAGAGTTTATGCGACTCAACCCAACTCAGTTCCGCAACTCTGACAAGCCACTGGATGCTGATGACTGGTTCCGCGACATCACTCACGAGATGGAGTCAGCTAATGTCGCCCCTGCCAACTTCGTCAACTTCGCGGCCTTTTTCTTAAAGGGACCCGCAGCTCAATGGTGGGACACACACAAGCGTACTCTGCCTATTGGAACAGTCATCACCTGGTATGAGTTCCAGGCTGCTTTCTGTACACGTTACATCCCTCAGGCAATCATGGAACGCATGAAGACCCAGTTCCGTAACCTCACTCAGGGCAACAAGACTGTCGAAGCTTATCAGCGGGAATTTCTAGACCTCTCCCGCTATGCGACCTCAAGCTTGCACTTGCTGCTCAAGACTTCAATGACTTTTCAACTCTAATGAACAAGGCAATTCTTGTTGAGACCGCTCAGATGGAATACAAGGACTCGCAGAAGCGCTATCGTGATGCTGGCTCAGCATCGAAGCGTCGAGTTTGGATTCCCAACAATGCGATCCGTTCCAATACCTCTGCGCCAAAGAATAACTATGCTGCACCACGTTTGCCTCCTCCACCACCGAGGCAGCCAAAAGCTCAAGCTATTCAAAACAATGCTCCTCTTTGTCCTGAAGATGGTCTGTGCTTCAAGTGCCGCAAACCAGGTCACCAGGCTAAACACTGCCGCTAGACTCAGAATCAGTTAGCCTTTCCTCGTGCTGGCCGTGGCAGTGGTCGTGGCAACAATCAAACCCGCAACTATAATACTGGGTCTGCTGCACTTGGTCGTGGACACGCTTACAACATTGATATTGAGGAAGTCCAGGATCAACCTACTACTGTGATGGGTACCCTTCTTGTTAACTCAGTACCTGCTTCTGTTTTATTTGATTCAGGAGCATCACATTCATTCATCTCTGGAAAATTTGCATTCATGCATGGCATTCGATATGAGAAAATGCATACTCCGTTAGTCATTAAAACTCCCGGAGGTCACTCTCATGCTGACGTGATAGCACCTAACGTTACCGTCGAAATTAAAGGGTTGGAATTCCTTGCCTCGCCCATCGTCTTGAAGTCTTCCACCATAGACCTCATTCTTGGAATGGATTGGTTGAAAGCTCACATTGCTTCGATCAATTGTGCCACTAATGTCGTCCAACTTCTTCACCCCTTCGATGAGATAGTGAACTATACCGCCCGCATTACACGGGACGCTGAAGCTCAGATATATGTTCTGAATGCTTTGAATGCCTCACCTCTGGAAGGAATCGAGAACGTTCCTGTCGTTCGAGATTTTCCGGACGTCTTTCCAGAAGAACTTCCAGGAATACCCCCGGCTAGAGCAGTCGAGTTTGTCATTGACTTGAAGCCTGACACCGTCCCTATTGCCAAGCGACCTTATAAGATGCCTCCGCATCACCTACTCGAGCTTAAGGAAGAAATCGACAAGTCACTTAAGAGTGGTTTCATCCGCCCCAGTTCCTCTGCTTGGGGAGCACCTTCACTCTTCGTTAAGAAGAAGGATGGAACTAACCGTTTGGTTCAGGATTATCGGCCCATTAACCAAGCCACAATCCAGAATAAATACCCACTGCCCCGGATCAATGATCTTTATGATCAACTTGCTGGATCATCGGTGTTCCCTAAACTCGACTTGAGGTTGGGTTATCACCAGATCCGTGTCCGTGAAGAGGATATTCCCAAGACTGCATTCGTCACTCGTTATGGCTCCTATGAATACACCGTCATGTCAATTGGCCTAACGAATGCTCCAGCAACTTTCTCCCGTCTGATGAATTATATATTCATGGATTACCTCGACAAATTCGTCGTGGTTTATTTGGATGATATCCTTATATATTCTAAGAATAAAGAAGAACATGCTGAACACCTCCGTCTGGTACTAGAAAGGCTCCGAGAACACCAGTTGTATGCCAAGTATTCCAAATGTGAATTTTGGCTTTCTGAAGTAACTTACCTTGGTCATGTGATTTCCAAGGATGGGATTGCTGTTAACCCCGAACGAGTTCAGGCTATTCTTGACTGGACTCCCCCGAAGAATGTTAAGCAAGTTATAAGTTTTCTCGGACTTGCAAGTTATTGCCGTCGATTCGTTGAGAACTTTTCCAAGATTGCAAAACCATTGACAAATCTGCTTCACAAAGGTGTTAAATTTGAGTGGACAGAAAAATGTCAAGAAAGCTTTCAGACAATAAAAGATAAATTGACATCTGACCCAGTATTAGCACCCCCGGATTCTCAAAAGGATTTCATGATATACTGTGATGCCTCCCGTCAAGGATTAGGCTGTGTCCTAATGCAAGAACGCAAGGTGATTGCTTATGCCTCCCGACAATTGCGTCCTCATGAAGAAAATTACCCAGTGCACGATCTCGAACTTTCTGCGGTTATTTATGCCCTGAAGCTATGGCGACATTACCTTCTCGGTAACCGTTGTGAGATATATACGGATCATCAAAGTTTGAAGTATTTATATACTCAACCGGATCTGAACCTTCGTCAACAAAGATGGCTCGAGACAATAGCCGATTATGATACGAATATCTCATACACCCCTGGCAAGGCAAATGTAATGGCCGATGCTTTGAGTCGCAAGGCTTATTGCAGCAACCATGTGGTTCAGGAATCACAACCTATGCTTTATGAAGAGCTTCTCAAATTGAACCTCCATATTGTTCCACAGGGTTATCTCAATACCCTGGTTGTCGAACCAGATTTAGAACAAAGCATCAAGACTATGCAACGGTATGACTCTGAAGTTGAAAGGATCAAGCGATACCTTGAAAAAGGAAAGCCGTCGGAGTTCCATCTTTATGATGATGGGATCCTATTTTTCCAACACCGTCTCTTCGTACCTAAGTTCAAGGATGAGAGAGAATACGTTATGATGGAAGCTCATGACACTCCTCTGTCAATTCATCCTGGTAGCACAAAGATGTACAGTGACATTTGTCAGAGATACTGGTGGCCTAATAAGAAGCAAGATATTGCTCGTTATGTTTCTGAGTGTGATGTTTGCCGCCGCATTAAAGCTCAACATCAAAGGCCCGCTGGAACTCTGCAACCCCTTGCAATTCCTGAATGGAAATGGGACAAGGTCCAAATGGATTTCATTACTGGTTTTCCCAGATCTCAGAAGGGTCATGATGCTATTTTTGTCGTCATTGACCGATTCTCCAAGGTTGCTCACTTTCTGCCAGTTAAGGAGACAATCACTGCTAGCCAGTTAGCAGACTTGTATGTTTCCTGAATTGTGTCACTCCACGGAGTTCCGTTGGAGATCAGTTCTGATCGTGGCAGCCTCTTCACCTCTAGATTCTGGAATAGTTTCCAAGAAGCTATGGGAACTCATCTGTCTTTCAGCACCGCTTTTCACCCTCAGTCACAGGGTCAAGTTGAACGAGTTAATCAAGTGCTCGAAGATATGCTTCGAGCTTGCGTCATCTCCTTTGGTAAGAAATGGGAGGAATCTCTCCCGTATGCCGAATTCTCTTAAACAATAGCTATCAGGCTAGTCTGAAGATGGCACCGTTTGAAGTTCTTTACGGACATAAGTGTCGAACCCCTCTGAATTGGTCAGAAACTGGGGAACGCTCACTCCGTTGAAAGGCACTCATAGGTTCGGAATCAAAGGCAAGTTAGCGCCTCGCTACATTAGCCCATTCCGTATTCTTGCCCGTCGAGGAGAAGTGGCATATCAATTGCAGTTGCCACCAAATCTTTCTCAAGTGCATGATGTCTTTCATGTATCCCAACTTCGTCGCTGCTTCAAGGATCCTATTCGAGCCGTGGATCACGAAGTGCTTGAATTACGGGAAGATCTGTCCTATCCAGAATATCCCATCCGTGTTCTTGATGAAGCTGAACGTCGGACTCATCAAAAGTCAATCAAATTCCTCAAGGTTCAGTGGTCAAATCATTCTGAAGATGAGGCCATTTGGGAATGCGAGGATCGTCTTCGCGAAGAATACCCCACTTTCTTTCAGTCTTCCTCTTAATTCTCGGGACGAGAATTCTTGATAGATGAGGAGAATTGTAACACCCCATGTCATTAGCCACAGTAATCACTTTTGATAATGACAAGTCAGCATGTTTAACAGTGTATAATCATCATTAGCATCATATTGCATTTCAACTATTAAGACAAGATTCAAATTTAAATGAAAGTGGAAAATAAAAGTTGTGCAACATAAAAACTAAAATGTTCAATAAATGACAAATAATACAGAGACCATTCTAAAATTGTAACCAATATTTAATAAATTAATTAGGTGACCCATACCTCTTTTAATAGTGGCTGGAAATAATATTTAATAGCCTTTTAATTAATCTTGATCAAATATGAAATGATGTTTTGCCCAAACTAGTTTTTGGTGTTAGGATATAATGCACTGTGATTTATGGGCTAGGTCTCATATTTTACAAAAACCATTTAGTAACCTAACTAATTACAAAACAGGAGATAGGAATAAAGAAAAGGAAAAGTAAAGAGAAAACAGAACAAAATACAAAAAAGAAAAAGAAAAAGGAAAACCCCCTGGCCCAACTGGGCCATAGCCCAGCCGGCCGGCCCATTCCCCCCTGGCCTATACCCTCCCCAGGCCGAACCCTAAACCCCCACCGACACCTCATTCCCCCCCTCTCGCTCTCTCCCTCCCCTGATCTAGATCGGGATCAGGGGCATCGACACCCTGCGCCCGCGCCGACGCTGGACCCCGCCGTCACCATCCCCGCCCGTCGCCGGCATTCGCCTCCCCGACCTCTTCCCCAAGGGACTCCATCGAGCCTCGCCGCCCTCTTCTCTGCATCGGGGGTGAGGACCCCGTCTTCCCCCTTTGCCCTCTGTCGTCGTCGCCGCGCCGGCTCGCCTCGTCGCCGCGCCCACGACCCCCCCTCGCGCGCCCCGCTTCCCCGCTGATTCGCTGCCGCTGCTGCTCGCCGCCTCTCCTCGCCAACGCGTGGCCACGCGCCCGCGCGCACCCTCGCCGACGTGCCTCTGGTCGCATGCGCGCGCGCCCACACCGCCCTGTCCGCTCGCGCCCGCTCACCGCTCCGACCTGGCCGCGCCTCGCCTGCGCTGGCCGCGCCCAGGCGCGCCTCGCAGCTGCCCGCCGCCTGCCTCTACGCTGCTCGCGCGCCCGGCACAGCCCCGCGTAGCCCCGTCGCCATTCCTTGCTCTGCTGCTGCTGGAACCGCCGCTGACCACTGCGCCTGCCTGCACCATCGCTCGCGCTCGCCACCAGCCGCCGCCGTCGCAGCTCCCATGCGCGGCCGCGCCCGTGCCCGGCTTCCCCACGCATCGCTGGGGCGCGTGCCCGCACCGGAGGGGCTCCGCCCCGTTACGCCCGTGCCTGGTTTGGCCTCCTAGGCCACTGCCCAGTGGGGCCCGAACCCCTGTGACACTGACGTAGGGGCCCCACGGCCCTGAATCAATATGAAAAAATAATAAAATAGAAAATAAAATGAATTATTAAAATTAATTAATTAATTAGTGAATTAATTAATTTAATTAATCCTAATTAGGTTAAACTAATTAACTAATTAGTTTAGTTAAACAGTAATTAATTAACTAAACCCTAATTAACTAGTTAGTCAATGACAGGTGGACCCCACCTGTCAGGTTGACTGCTGACATCATGCTGATGTCATGATGACGTCAGCATACACTGTTTTGGATAATGTTTAATTTAAATTAATAATTAAATTCCAGAAATTAATAAAAACTTTAGAAAATCATATTAAATAATCCGTAACTCCGATGAAAATACTTTGTACATGAAACTTGCTCAGAATTCCGATACGAACCCGAATACGACCTCCGTATTCCTGTCAGATGCCTCTAGCTATAAGAATATTGAACTTTTAGACCGATTTCTATAAATGAATAGTGCCCAACTTTAATTAAATAAATCCAAATAAATTCCTAAATTAACTAAATCATTTAGTTAGGCAGTAGAACACCCCAGCATATCATTTAGGCATGTCATACATATTGTTTGCATTATTGCCGTGAATTTATTGTTTCTCTCCCCCCTCCTTCTCTCTCGATAGACGCCGAGACCGACGACGCTGCACCTGGGTACGACTACACTACCGACGAGCAGCCCGTTGGCGATCTCTCTCTCTTGCCAGAGCAACCACGCAAGCCCCCCCCCCCTTGAGCATCTAGATATCGCCCATTCTATTCTCCTGCTTGCATTAGATTTTGCTACTGTTAATGTATGCTCCTATTCTGATGCATAGCCTATTGTTGTAACCTGTTCATTGTTACCTTACCTGCCTATGATAAACTGTTTAGTATAGGTTGGTAGTGAACCATCAGTGACCCCACCACCTTATCCTTGTTGCCTCTGCTTGATCATCGACGACTCGATCGACGTGATCGTCGACCAGAGACCGACACCTCACTTCACACCCCCCTTAGTTGTACGACTCTGCTTAGTTACTATCGAGTGCCAAGGGTGATACCTCGTAACGCACTCCTGATGAATACTCTGCAGTGTAGCTGTTCGATCGTGGTCATCGAGGGTGATTCCTCCTTCTCCACTTCCGATACGACTCTGTCGTGCAACCCTCAGTGTGAACCTCGAGGGTGATGCCTCATACGTTCACCCTGATGATTTCATCGAGTGGAATCCGGCGAGGGTGATTCCTCGAGTTTCCCCCTTGATGTTATGACCACACGATTACTTGACCTTTGTTACAGGCGGGTCCACCCTGGTGGGTACCCGCTGGGGATCTATGATGTCGGGTGTGCCGGAAGGGCACTCGAGTGTGACATTGTGGCGGAGCATCAGAGACTCTGATTGTATCCGCGTGATACCAATTGAGCCTATTGGATTTGGGTGTGTGATCTGAGTGGGTCGACGTGCCCTATACGCACTACCACCACGCGGGATAATGGTTATGGGACCCTCTGCGATGTACGTTTCTCTCGAAAGCTCGTCTGACGTCACGATTCACCGTGCGGGCTGATTGTCGGGATTGGGCTGAATACTTCACTGACGAGCTCAGTGTCGCGCCTGCACCCCGGCCAGTCTCGCAACGCGCAGGGTGCCCAGGGCGATGGCCCGAGACCTCTGGGTGCATAGGTTAGTCCGGCGTGCTGACCTCTCTGCCGAGCCTAGGTAGAGCGCTGCTTCGTGTTGATCTTCCGAGGACGGGCATTACCCAGCAAGTGTGTCCGGCCAGAGTTGATCGAGCGTGTTGGGTAACAGTAGTGCACCCCTGCAGGGATGAATCATCTATCGATAGCCGGTCCTACGGTAAAGGACGCTCAGTTTGTGTATACCGATCTACTACTTGAACTGGATACTTGTTACTTAATTGAAGCTTTGGGATCGCTTTATCGCTTGGGAGTCGAGGAAGGATCTTTAAGATGTACTTCAACATGTTTGCCAAATAAAATGCTATTCTACTCTCTTCTACTGCTACAAGATGATGGCCTTGTGAAGATGTTTGAAGATGCTAGTCTTCGATAGGACTAGGCCTTCCCTCTATTCTGTCATTTCTGCAGCCCTGTCCACTTATACAGCCTTTCTCCATTGATAATGTTGCATATGTAGTATAGATCCTTGCTTGCTGAGTACTTCGGATGAGTACTCACGGTTGCTTTACTTTCTCTTTTCCCCATACCCCACCTTGGTGATACATCAGACGATTGAGTCCAGGAGCTAGATGCCACCACAGGAGCTTACTACCAGGAGGGTCCAGAGGGCACTTACTACTGGATCGAGCCAGCCGACCAGGAGTAGGATCGGAGGCTCCCAGGCAGGAGGCCAACGCCTTTCGATCTAGGGTCGCTGTTTGTGCTAGCCTTCTTAAGGCAAAACTTGTCTAACTATGTCTGTACTCAGATAATATTTGTATGACTGACTTATGTATTCGGATCTTCGGATCCCTGGTCTGTAATATTGTGGATCTTCGTTTAATTTGTGTTAGAGTTGTGTTGTGATATCTTCCCGTGAGTCCCTGTGCTTGACCGTACATGTTTGCGTGTATGATTAGTGTACGATTGAGTCGGGGGCGCCACAAGTTGGTATCAGAGCCGACTGCCTGTAGGAAGCCCCCTTCCAATTCCTTGGCCGATGTTGAGTCTAGACATCAAAAAACTAATTTACTAACTTGGCTGTGTGGCTTACGGGCCCACGTCGCCAACTGGGTGGTATTAGTATCTTTTATTCCTCGTCTATACTCTGGGACTCTGATCTCTCTTCTACTCGGGTTAAATAAATTTTACTAACGCCGACACTTAGGATCTCGTAAATCCCGTCTACCCGGAGAGCTGGATATCTGTGCGATTTCCCTGTCATTGATCTGATTAGTCTGATAATCATTTTCCTTTCCATTGTTTTGTTTAACCTTTCTCTCCGAGTTGTGTTAAACTTCTCATTGTCATTTGACAAATCTGAATTTCCTCTATTTCAGATGGACCGTTTGTTTCCACCACGTCCTACGACACAGCTTGTGCTTCGCACTTGGGCTCGTGATGCCCCTGGGTTTTCAGCTGTCCTGATCGCTCTCATGACCAGACTTGGCTACCGTTGGTATCCTGAGTACTTGGTTTACGAGGATTACCGCGAGTTCAATCAGGAGCAGTACCATGCTGATGTTCGTATCTATGATCAGCAAAATGACTCAGACACCGAGCTACACCTTTACCACGGTATCGACATGACAATTGAGATGGCAGTCCATGATGCCGCCTACTCTGCTGTCGCACGTCTCCGAGGACAGTTCAGCGATATCTTGGATGACTCTGAGTTCTGATACATTTCGTATGCCCCTGCTGGAGATGCTACTGGATACTACACAGCTATCTGTGCCCCGTACGAGCCTCGTCGCTATGACCCGCGCGTTCTGATTTAGTGCACTCAGGCTCTGGATCGCACTGTTCGGGCTCTTGCCGTCGAGTTGGTTGCCACTCGAGCACGTCTATACGATGCTATGACGCAGTTGCTACCTGCTGTTCGCGCAGGGATACATCCTGAGCACATCCTTTATCCGCGCAGGACTCAGATGTATGCTGATATTGATTGGCCTGCTGTTGGAGGTCATACACCCGCACGTGGACCTCTTCTTACAGCTCGAGACCGGATTCTGCATCAGAGTGCACATGGAGCGCAGGATCCTTCCGCGATGAACATTCGTCGTCCGCACTTGCAGTTACCCCGTTTCGGTGGTTTTCTCCGACGTTGATGTAGCCTTTGCTATGTCTCGTTGTGTACTTCCTTACCGCGTGCCTGCGCGCCGCCTAGTATGTCTAGCTTTTGAATTTGCGCCGTTATGCTGTCCGCATGTACCCGACTCTGTGTATGGATCTGTATGTCTTAATTGACTATTGTTATGTATCTGTTACACTACTTAAATTGTTGTCGAGTTACATCATGCTTGTCACTAAACGCTCGCAATTGCTTTTACTAAACTACCCCTGTTGATGCTTAGCAGGATGGTTAGACCAGGTGGTCGTGGTCGTGGTACCCCTGAACACCCACCACCGCCAGACTATATGGCAGCTATGATGCAACAGTTTGAGCTTAACCGCCAGTTCATGACTGGAATCATGGCTCAGTTTCCGCATCAGAACAACCAGAACCAGAACCCAGCTTCAATAACTTTGACAGAGTTTATGCGACTCAACCCAACTCAGTTCCGCAACTCTGACAAGCCACTGGATGCTGATGACTGGCTCCACGACATTACTCATGAGATGGAGTCAGCTAATGTCGCCCCTGCCAACTTCGTCAACTTCGCGGCCTTTTTCTTAAAGGGACCCACAGCTCAATGGTGGGACACACACAAGCGTACTCTGCCTATTGGAATAGTCATCACCTGGTATGAGTTCTAGGCTACTTTCCGTACACGTTACATCCCTCAGGCAATCATGGAACGCATGAAGACCCAGTTTCGTAACCTCACTCAGGGCAACAAGACTGTCGAAGCTTATCAGCGGGAATTTCTAGACCTCTCCCGCTATGCTGAAGAAGACATCGCCACAGATGCACGCAGGCAAGAGAAGTTCCATAGTGGACTACACCCCGACCTCAAGCTTGCACTTGCTGCTCAAGACTTCAACGACTTTTCAACTCTAACGAACAAGGCAATTCTTGTTGAGACCGCTCAGATGAAATACAAGGACTCACAGAAGCGCTATCGTGATGCTGGCTCATCTTCGGGCTCAGCATCGAAGCGTCGAGTTTGGATTCCCAACAATGCGATCCGTTCCAATACCTCTGCGCCAAAGAACAACTATGCTGCACCACGTCTGCCTCCTCCACCACCGAGGCAGCCAAAAGCTCAAGCTATTCAAAACGATGCTCCTCTTCGTCCTGAAGATGGTCTGTGCTTCAAGTGCCGCAAACCAGGTCACCAGGCTAAAGACTGCCGCCAGACTCAGAATCAGTTAGCCTTTCCTCGTGCTGGCCGTGGCAATGGTCGTGGCAACAATCAGACCCACAACTATAATACTGGGTCTGCTGCACTTGGTCGTGGACATGCTTACAACATTGATATTGAAGAAGTCCAGGATCAACCTGCTACTGTGATGGGTACCCTTCTCGTTAACTCAGTACCTGCTTCTGTTTTATTTGATTCAGGAGCATCACATTCATTCATCTCTGGAAAATTTGCATTCATGCATGGCATTCGATATGAGAAAATGCATACTCCGTTAATCATTAAAACTCCCGGAGGTCACTCTCAGGCTGACGTGATAGCACCTAACGTTGCCGTCGAAATTAAAGGGTTGGAATTCCTTGCCGTGCCCATCGTCTTGAAGTCTTCCACCATAGACCTCATTCTTGGAATGGATTGGTTGAAAGCTCACATTGCTTCGATCAATTGTGCCACTAAAGTCGTCCAACTTCTTCACCCCTCCGACGAGATAGTGAACTATACCGCCCGCATTACACGGGACGCTGAAGCTCAGATATATGTTCTGAATGCTTTGAACACCTCACCTCTGGAAGGAATCAAGAACGTTCCTGTCGTTCGAGATTTTCCAGACGTCTTTCTAGAAGAACTTCCAAGAATACCCCCGGCTAGAGCTATCGTGTTTGTCATTGACTTGAAGCCTGGCACCGTCCCTATTGCCAAGCGACCTTATAAGATGCCTCCGCATCACCTACTCGAGCTTAAGGAAGAAATCGACAAGTCACTTAAGAGTGGTTTCATCCGCCCTAGTTCCTCTGCTTGGGGAGCACCTTCACTCTTCGTTAAGAAGAAGGATGGAACCAACCGTTTGGTTCAGGATTATCGGCCCATTAACCAAGCCACAATCCCGAATAAATACCCACTGCCCCGGATCAATGATCTTTATGATCAACTTGCTGGATCATCGGTGTTCTCTAAACTCGACTTGAGGTTGGGTTATCACCAGATCCGTGTCCGTGAAGAGGATATTCCCAAGACTGCATTCGTCACTCGTTATGGCTCCTATGAATACACCGTCATGTCATTTGGCCTAACGAATGCTCCAGCAACTTTCTCCCGTCTGATGAATTATATATTCATGGATTACCTCAACAAATTCGTCGTGGTTTATTTGGATGATATCCTTATATATTCTAAGAATAAAGAAGAACATGCTGAACTCCTCCGTCTGGTACTAGAAAGGCTCCGAGAACACCAGTTGTATGCCAAGTATTCCAAATGTGAATTTTGGCTTTCTGAAGTAACTTACCTTGGTCATGTGATTTCCAAGGATGGGATTACTGTTAACCCCGAACGAGTTCAGGCTATTCTTGACTGGACTCCCCCGAAGAATGTTAAGCAAGTTAGAAGTTTTCTCGGACTTGCAAGTTATTGCCGTCGATTCGTTGAGCAGTTTTCCAAGATTGCAAAACCATTAAGAAATCTGCTTCACAAAGGTGTTAATTTGAGTGGACAGAAAAATGTCAAGAAAGCTTTCAGACACTAAAAGATAAATTGACATCTGCCCCAGTATTAGCACCCCTGGATTCCCAAAAGGATTTCGTGATATACTGTGATGCCTCCTGTCAAGGATTAGGCTGTGTCGTAATGCAAGAACGCAAGGTGATTGCTTATGCCTCCCGATAATTGCGTCCTCATGAAGAAAATTACCCAGTGCACGATCTCAAACTTTCTGTGGTTATTTATGCCCTGAAGCTATGGCGACATTACCTTCTCGGTAACCGTTGCGAGATATATACGGATCAATAAAGTTTGAAGTATTTATATACTCAACCGGATCTGAACCTTCATCAACAAAGATGGCTCGAGACAATAGCCGATTATGATATGAATATCTCATACACCCCTGGCAAGGCAAATGTAATGGCCGATGCTTTGAGTCGCAAGGCTTATTGCAGCAACCATGTGGTTCAGGAATCACAACCTATGCTTTATGAAGAGCTTCGCAAATTGAACCTCCATATTGTTCCACAGGGTTATCTCAATACCCTGGTTGTCGAACCAAATTTATAACAAAGCATCAAGACTATGCAACGGTATGACTCTGAAGTTGAAAGGATCAAGCGATACCTTGAAAAAGGAAAATCGTCGGAGTTCCATCTTAATGATGATGGGATCCTATTTTTCCAACACCGTCTCTTCATACCTAAGTTCAAGGATGAGAGAGAACATGTTATGATGGAAGCTCATGACACTCCTCTGTCAATTCATCCTGGTAGCACAAATATGTACCGTGACATTTGTCAGAGATACTGGTGGCCTAATATGAAGCGAGATATTGCTCGTTATGTTTCTGAGTGTGACGTTTGCCGCCGCATTAAAGCACAACATCAAAGGCCCGCTGGAACTCTACAACCCCTTGCAATTCCTGAATGGAAATGGGACAAGGTCCAAATGGATTTCATTATTGGTTTTCCCAGATCTCAGAAGGGTCATGATGCTATTTTTGTCGTCATTGACCGATTCTCCAAGGTTGCTCACTTTCTGCCAGTTAAGGAGACAATCACTGCTAGCCAGTTAGCAGACTTGTATGTTTCCCGAATTGTGTCACTCCACGGAGTTCCGTTGGAGATCAGTTCTGATCGTGGCAGCCTCTTCACCTCCAGATTCTGGAATAGTTTCCAAGAAGCTATGGGAACTCATCTGTCTTTCAGCACCGCTTTTCACCCTCAGTCACAGGGTCAAGTTGAACGAGTTAATCAAGTGCTCGAAGAAATGCTTCGAGCTTGCGTCATCTCCTTCGGTAAGAAATGGGAGGAATCTCTCCCGTATGCCGAATTCTCTTACAACAATAGCTATCAGGCTAGTCTGAAGATGGCACCGTTTGAAGTTCTTTACGGACGTAAGTGTCAATCCCCTCTGAATTGGTCAGAAACTGGGGAACGCTCACTCGTCGGACCGGACATTATTCAGCAAGCTGAAGAACAAGTCCGCATTGTCTGTGAACATTTAAAATCTGCTCAGTCTCGTCAGAAGAGCAATTATGACCGAAAGCACCAGGAAATGGTCTATCAACCTGGCGAGCAAGCTTACCTCCGCGTCACTCCGTTGAAAGGCACTCATAGGTTCGGAATCAAAGGCAAGTTAGCTCCTCGCTACATTGGCCCGTTCCGTATTCTTGCCCGTCGAGGAGAAGTGGCATATCAATTGCAGTTGCCGCCAAATCTTTCTCAAGTGCATGATGTCTTTCATGTATCCCAACTCCGTTCCTGCTTCAAGGATCCTATTCGAGCTGTGGATCACGAAGTGCTTGAATTACGGGAAGATCTGTCTTATCCAGAATATCCCATTCGTGTTCTTGTCTTCTTGATGAAGCTGAACGTCAGACTCGTCAAAAGTCAATCAAATTCCTCAAGGTTCAGTGGTCAAATCATTCTGAAGATGAAGCCACTTGGGAACGCGAGGATCGTCTACGCGAAGAATACCCCACTTTCTTTCAGTCTTCCTCTTAATTCTCGGGACGAGAATTCTTGATAGATGAGGAGAATTGTAACACCCCATGTCATTAGCCACAGTAATCACTTTTGATAATGACAAGTCAGCATGTTTAACAGTGTATAATCATCATTAGCATCATATTGCATTTCAACTATTAAGACAAGATTCAAATTTAAATGAAAGTGGAAAATAAAAGTTGTGCAACATAAAAACTAAAATGTTCAATAAATGACAAATAATACAGAGACCATTCTAAAATTGTAACCAACATTTAATAAATTAATTAGGTGACCCATACCTCTTTTAACAGTGGCTGGAAATAATATTTAATAGCCTTTTAATTAATCTAGATCAAATATGAAATGATGTTTTGCCCAAACTAGTTTTTGGTGTTAGGATATAATGCACTGTGATTTATGGGCTAGGTCTCATATTTTACAAAAACCATTTAGTGGCCTAACTAATTACAAAACAGGAGATAGGAATAAAGAAAAGGAAAAGTAAAGAGAAAACAGAACAAAATACAAAAAAGAAAAAGAAAAAGGAAAACCCCCTGGCCCAACTGGGCCATAGCCCAGCCGGCCGGCCCATTCCCCCCTGGCCTATACCCTCCCCAGGCCGAACCCTAAACCCCCACCGACACCTCATTCCCCCTCCTCTCGCTCTCTCCCTCCCCTGATCCAGATCGGGATCAGGGGCATCGACACCCTGCGCCCGCGCCGACGCCGGACCCCATCGTCACCATCCCCGCCCGTCGCCGGCGTTCGCCTCCCCGACCTCCTCCCCAAGGGACTCGATCGAGCCTCGCCGCCCTCTTCTCTGCATCGGGGGTGAGGACCCCGTCTTCCCCCTTTGCCCTCTGTCGTCGTCGCCGCACCGGCTCGCCTCGTCGCCGCGCCCACGACCCCCCCTCGCGCGCCCCGCTTCCCTGCCGATTCGCTGCCGCTGCTGCTCGCCGCCTCTCCTCGCCCACGCTTGGCCACGCGCCTCTGGTCGCATGCGCGCGCGCCCACACCCCCCAGTCCGCTCGCGCCCGCTCGCCGCTCCGACCTGGCCGTGCCTCGCCTGCGCTAGTCGCGCCCAGGCGCGCCTCGCAGCCGCCCGCTGCCTGCCTCTGCCCTGCTCGCGCGCCCGGCACTGCCCTGCGTAGCCCCGTCGCCGTTGCTTGCTCTGCTGCTGCTGGAACCGCCGCTGACCACCGCGCCTGCCTGCGCCATCGCTCGCGCTCGCCACCAGCCGCCGCCGTCGCAGCTCCCACGCGCGACCGCGCCCGTGCCCGGCTTCCCCACGCATCGCTCGGGCGAGCGCCCGCACCGGAGGGGCTCCGCCCCGTTACGCCCGTGCCTGGTTTGGCCTCCTGGGCCACTGCCCAGTGGGGCCCGAACCCCTGTGACACTGACGTAGGGGCCCCACGGCCCAGAATCGAAATAAAAAAAATCATAAAATAGAAAATAAAATGAATTATTAAAACTAATAATTAATTATTTAATTAATTAGTGAATTAATTAATTTAATTCATCCTGATTAGGTTAAACTAATTAACTAATTAGTTTAGTTAAACAGTAATTATCTAACTAAACCCTAATTAACTAGTCAGTCAATGACAGGTGGACCCCACCTGTCAGGTTGACTGCTGACGTCATGCTGACATCATGATGACGTCAGCATACACTGTTTTGGATAATGTTTAATTTAAATAAATAATTAAATTCCAGAAATTAATAAAAAAATTAGAAAATCATATTAAATAATCCATCACTCCGATGAAAATACTTTGTACATAAAACTTGCTTAGAATTCCGATACGAACCCGAATACGCCCTCCGTATTCCTTCAGATGCCTCTAGCTATAAGAACATTGAAATTTTAGACTGATTTCGATAAATGAATAGTGCCCAACTTTAATTAAATAAATCCGAATAAATTCCTAAATTAACTAAATCATTTAGTTAGGCAGTAGAACACCCCAGCATATCATTTAGGCATGTCATACATATTGTTTGCATTATTGCCGTGAATTTATTGTTTCTCTCCCCCCTCCTTCTCTCTCGATAGACGCCGAGACCGATGACGCTGCACCTGGGTACGACTACACTACCGACGAGCAGCCCGTTGGCGATCTCTCTCTCTTGCCAGAACAGCCAGGCAAGCCCCCCCCCTTGAGCATCCAGATATCGCCCATTCTATTCTCCTGCTTGCATTAGATTTTGGTACTGTTAATGTATGCTCCTATTCTGATGCATAGCCTGCTGTTGTAACCTTTTCATTGTTACCTTACCTGCCTATGATAAACTGTTTAGTATAGGTTGGTAGTGAACCATCAGTGACCCCACCACCTTATCCTTGTTGCCTCTGCTTGATCATCGACGACTCGATCGACGTGATCGTCGACCAGAGACCGACACCTCACTTCACACCCCCCTTAGTTGTACGACTCTGCTTAGTTACTATCGAGTGCCGAGGGTGATACCTCATAACGCACTCCTGATGAATACTCTGCAGTGTAGCTGTTCGATCGTGGTCATCGAGGGTGATTCCTCCTTCTCCACTTCCGATACGACTCTGTCGTGCAACCCTCAGTGTGAACCTCGAGGGTGATGCCTCATACGTTCACCCTGATGATTTCATCGAGTGGAATCCGCCGAGGGTGATTCCTCGGGTTTCCCCCTTGATGTTATGACCACACGATTACTTGACCTTTGTTACAGGCGGGTCCACCCTGGTGGGTACCCGCTGGGGATCTATGATGTCGGGTGTGCCAGAAGGGCACTCGAGTGTGACATTGTGGCGGAGCATCAAAGACTCTGATTGTATCCGCGTGATACCAATTGAGCCTATTGGATTTGGGTGTGTGATCTGAGTGGGTCGACGTGCCCTATACGCACTACCACCACGCGGGATAATGGTTATGGGACCCTCTGCGATGTACGTTTCTCTCGAAAGCTCGTCTGACGTCACGATTCACCGTGCGGGCTGATTGTCGGGATTGGGATGGATACTTCACTGACGAGCTCAGTGTCGCGCCTGCACCCCGGCCAGTCTCACAACGCGCAGGGTGCCCAGGGCGATGGCCCGAGACCTCTGGGTGCATAGGTTAGTCTGGCGTGCTGACCTCTCTGACGAGCCTAGGTAGAGCGCTGCTTCGTGTTGATCTTCCGAGGACGGGCATTACCCAGCAAGTGTGTCCGGCCAAAGTTGATCGAGCGTGTTGGGTAACAGTAGTGCACCCCTGCAGGGATGAATCATCTATCGATAGCCGGTCCTACGGTAAAGGACGCTCAGTTTGTGTATCCCCATCTACTACTTGAACTGGATACTTGTTACTTAATTGAAGCTTCGGGATCGCTTTCTCGCTTGGGAGTCGAGGAAGGATCTTTAAGCTGTACTTCAACATGTTTGCCAAATAAAATGCTATTCTACTCTCTTCTACTGCTGCAAGATGATGGCCTTGTGAAGATGTTTGAAGATGCTAGTCTTCGATAGGACTAGGCCTTCCCTCTATTCTATCATTTCTGCAGCCCAGTCTACTTATACAGCCTTTCTCCATTGATAATGTTGCATATGTAGTATAGATCCTTGCTTGCTGAGTACTTCGGATGAGTACTCATGGTTGCTTTACTTTCTCTTTTCCCCATACCCCACCTTGGTGATACATCAGACGATGGAGTCCAGGAGCCAGATGCCACCACAGGAGCTTACTACCAGGAGGGTCCAGAGGGCACTTACTACTGGATCGAGCCAGCCGACCAGGAGTAGGATCGGAGGCTCCCAAGCAGGAGGCCAATGCCTTTTGATCTAGGGTCGTTGTTTGTGCTAGCCTTGTTAAGGCAAAACTTGTCTAACTATGTCTGTACTCAGATAATATTTGTATGACTGACTTATGTATTCGGATCTTCGGATCCCTGGTCTGTAATATTATGGATCTCCGTTTAATTTGTGTTAGAGTTGTGTTGTGATATCTTCCCGTGAGTCCCTGTGCTTGATCATACACGTTTGCGTGTATGATTAGTGTACGATTGAGTCAGGGGCGCCACAAGTTGGTATCAGAGCCGACTGCCTGTAGGAAGCCCCCTTTCAATTCCTTGGCCGAAGTTGAGTCTAGATATCAAAAAACTAATTTACTAACTTGGCTGTGTGGCTTACGGGCCCACGTCGCCAACTGGGTGGTATTAGGATCTTTTATTCCTCATCTATACTTATGGGACTCTGATCTCTCTTCTACTCGGGTTAAATAAATTTTACTAACGCCGACACTTAGGATCTCGTAAATCCCGTCTGCCCGGAGAGCTGGATATCTGTGCGATTTCCCTGCCATTGATCTGATTAGTCTGATAATCATTTTCCTTTCCATTGTTTTGTTTAACCTTTCTCTCCGAGTTGTGTTAAACTTCTTATTGTCATTTGACAAATATGAATTTCCTCTGTTTCAGATGGACCGTTTGTTTCCACCACGTCCTACGACACAGCTTGTGCTTCGCACTTGGGCTCGTGATGCCCCTGGGTTTCCAGCTGTCCTGATCGCTCTCATGACCAGACTTGGCTACCGTTGGTATCCTAAGTACTTGGTTTACGAGGATTACCGTGAGTTCAATCAGGAGCAGTACCATGCTGATGTTCGTATCTATGATCAGCAAAATGACTCAGACACCGAGCTACACCTTTACCATGGTATCGGCATGACAATTGAGATGGCAGTCCATGATGCCGCCTACTCTGCTATCGCACGTCTCCGAGGACAGTTCAGCGATATCTTGGATGACTCTGAGTTCCGATACATTTCGTATGCCCCTTCTGGAGATGCAACTGGTTACTACATAGCTATCTGTGCCACGTACGAGCCTCGTCGCTATGACCCGCGTGTTCTAATTCAGTGCACTCAGGCTCCGGATCGCACTGTTCGGGCTCTTGCCGTCGAGTTGGTTGCCACTCGAGCACGTCTCTACGATGCTATGACGAAGTTGCTACCCGCTGTTTGCGCAGGGATACATCCTGAGCACATCCTTTATCCGCGCAGGACTCAGATGTATGCTGATATTGATTGGCCGACTGTTGGAGGTCATACACCCGCACGTGGACCTCTTCTTACAGCTCGAGACCGGATTCTGCATCAGAGTGCACATGGAGCGCAGGATCCTTCCGCGATGAACATTCGTCGTCCGCACTTGCAGTTACCCCGTTTCGGTGGTTTTCTCCGACGTTGATGTAGCCTTTGCTATGTCTCGTTGTGTACTTCCTTACCGCGTGCCTGCGCGCCGCCTAGTATGTCTAGCTTTTGAATTTGCGCCATTATGCTGTCCGCATGTACCCGACTCTGTGTATGGATCTGTATGTCTTAATTGACTACTGTTATGTATCTGTTACACTACTTAAATTGTTGTCGAGTTACATCATGCTTGTCACTAAATGCTCGCAATTGCTTTTACTAAACTACCCCCTGTTGATGCTTAGCAGGATGGTTAGACCAGGTGGTCGTGGTCGTGGTACCCCTGAACACCCACCACCGCCAGACTATATGGCAGCTATGATGCAATAGTTTGAGCTTAACCGCCAGTTCATGACTGGAATCATGGCTCAGTTTCCGCATCAGAACAACCAGAACCAGAACCCAGCTTCAATAACTTTGACAGAGTTTATGCGACTCAACCCAACTCAGTTCCGCAACTCTGACAAGCCACTGGATGCTGATGACTGGCTCCGCGACATCACTCACGAGATGGAGTCAGCTAATGTCGCCCCTGCCAACTTCGTCAACTTCGCGGCCTTTTTCTTAAAGGGACCCGCAGCTCAAGGGTGGGACACACACAAGCGTACTCTGCCTATTGGAACAGTCATCACCTGGTATGAGTTCCAGGCTGCTTTCCGTACACGTTACATCCCTCAGGCAACCATGGAACGCATGAAGACCCAGTTCCGTAACCTCACTCAGGGCAACAAGACTGTCGAAGCTTATCAGCAGGAATTTCTAGACCTCTCCCGCTATGCTGAAGAAGACATCGCCACAGATGCACACAGGCAAGAGAAGTTCCGTAGTGGACTCCACCCCGACCTCAAGCTTGCACTTGCTGCTCAAGACTTCAACGACTTTTCAACTCTAACGAACAAGGCAATTCTTGTTGAGACCGCTCAGATGGAATACAAGGACTCGCAGAAGCGCTATCGTGATGCTGGCTCATCTTCGGGCTCAGCATCGAAGCGTCGAGTTTGGATTCCCAACAATGCGATCCGTTCCAATACCTCTGCGCCAAAGAACAACTATGCTGCACCACGTCTGCCTCCTCCACCACCGAGGCAGCCAAAAGCTCAAGCTATTCAAAACAATGCTCCTCTACATCCTGAAGATGGTCTGTGCTTCAAGTGCCGCAAACCAGGTCACCAGGCTAAAGACTGCCGCCAGACTCAGAATCAGTTAGCCTTTCCTCGTGCTGGCCGTGGCATTGGTCGTGGCAACAATCAGACCCACAACTATAATACTGGGTCTGCTGCACTTGGTCGTGGACACGCTTACAACATTGATATTGAAGAAGTCCAGGATCAACCTGCTACTGTGATGGGTACCCTTCTCGTTAACTCAGTACCTGCTTCTGTTTTATTTGATTCAGGAGCATCACATTCATTCATCTCTGGAAAATTTGCATTCATGCATGGCATTCGATATGAGAAAATGCATACTCCGTTAGTCATTAAAACTCCCAGAGGTCACTCTCATGCTGAGGTGATAGCACCTAAAGTTACCGTCGAAATTAAAGGGTTGGAATTCCTTGCCTCGCCCATCGTCTTGAAGTCTTCCACCATAGACCTCATTCTTGGAATGGATTGGTTGAAAGCTCACATTGCTTCGATCAATTATGCCACTAAATTCGTCCAACTTCTTCACCCCTCCGATGAGATAGTGAACTATACCGCCCGCATTACACGGGACGCTGAAGCTCAGATATATGTTCTGAATGCTTTGAACGCCTCACCTCTGGAAGGAATCGAGAAGGTCCTGTCATTCGAGATTTTCCTGACGTCTTTCCAGAAGAACTTCCAGGAATACCCTCGGCTAGAGCTGTCGAGTTTGTCATTGACTTGAAGCCTGGCACCGTCTCTATTGCCAAGCGACCTTATAAGATGCCTCCGCATCACCTACTCGAGCTTAAGGAAGAAATCGACAAGTCACTTAAGAGTGGTTTCATCTGCCCCAGTTCCTCTGCTTGGGGAGCACCTTCACTCTTCGTTAAGAAGAAAGATGGAACTAACCGTTTGGTTCAGGATTATCGGCCCATTAACCAAGCCACAATCCAGAATAAATACCCACTGCCCCGGATCAATGATCTTTATGATCAACTTGCTGGATCATCGGTGTTCTCTAAACTCGACTTGAGGTTGGGTTATCACCAGATCCGTGTCCGTGAAGAGGATATTCCCAAGACTGCATTCGTCACTCGTTATGGCTCCTATGAATACACCGTCATGTCATTTGGCCTAACGAATGCTCCAGCAACTTTCTCCCGTCTGATGAATTGTATATTCATGGATTACCTCGACAAATTCGTCGTGGTTTATTTGGATGATATCCTTATATATTCTAAGAATAAAGAAGAACATGCTGAACACCTCCGTCTGGTACTAGAAAGGCTCCGAGAACACCAGTTGTATGCCAAGTATTCCAAATGTGAATTTTGGCTTTCTGAAGTAACTTACCTTGGTCATGTGATTTCCAAGGATGGGATTGCTGTTAACCCCGAACGAGTTCAGGCTATTCTTGACTGGACTCCCCCGAATAATGTTAAGCAAGTTATAAGTTTTCTCGGACTTGCAAGTTATTGCCGTCGATTCGTTGAGAACTTTTCCAAGATTGCAAAACCATTGACAAATCTGCTTCACAAAGGTGTTAAATTTGAGTGGACAGAAAAATGTCAAGAAAGCTTTCAGACACTAAAAGATAAATTGACATCTGCCCCAGTATTAGCACCCCCGGATTCTCAAAAGGATTTCGTGATATACTGTGATGCCTCCCGGCAAGGATTAGGCTGTGTCCTAATGCAAGAACGCAAGGTGATTGCTTATGCCTCCCGACAATTGCGTCCTCATGAAGAAAATTACCCAGTGCACGATCTCGAACTTTCTGCGGTTATTTATGCCCTGAAGCTATGGCGACATTACCGTCTCGGTAACCGTTGCGAGATATATACGGATCATCAAAGTTTGAAGTATTTATATACTCAACCGGATCTGAACCTTCGTCAACAAAGATGGCTCGAGACAATAGCCGATTATGATATGAATATCTCATACACCCCTGGCAAGGCAAATGTAATGGCCGATGCTTTGAGTCGCAAGGCTTATTGCAGCAACCATGTGGTTCAGGAATCACAACCTATGCTTTATGAAGAGCTTCGCAAATTGAACCTCCATATTGTTCCACAGGGTTATCTCAATACCCTGGTTGTCGAACCAGATTTAGAACAAAGCATCAAGACTATGCAACGGCATGACTCTGAAGTTGAAAGGATCAAGCGATACCTTGAAAAAGGAAAGCCGTCAGAGTTCCATATTTATGATGATGGGATCCTATTTTTCCAACACCGTCTCTTCGTACCTAAGTTCAAGGATGAGAGAGAATACGTTATGATGGAAGCTCATGACACTCCTCTGTCAATTCATCTTGGTAGCACAAAGATGTACCGTGCATTTGTCAGAGATACTGGTGGCCTAATAAGAAGCGAGATATTGCTCGTTATGTTTCTGAGTGTGACGTTTGCCGCTGCATTAAAGCTCAACATCAAAGGCCCGCTGGAACTCTGCAACCCCTTGCAATTCCTGAATGGAAATGGGACAAGGTCCAAATGGATTTCATTACTGGTTTTCCCAGATCTCAGAAGGGTCATGATGCTATTGTTGTCGTCATTGACTGATTCTCCAAGGTTGCTCACTTTCTGCCAGTTAAGGAGACAATCACTGCTAGCCAGTTAGCAGACTTGTATGTTTCCCGAATTGTGTCACTCCACGGAGTTCCGTTGGAGATCAGTTCTGATCGTGGCAGCCTCTTCACCTCCAGATTCTGGAATAGTTTCCAAGAATCTATGGGAACTCATCTGTCTTTCAGCACCGCTTTTCACCCTCAGTCACAGGGTCAAGTTGAATGAGTTAATCAAGTGCTCAAAGATATGCTTCGAGCTTGCGTCATCTCCTTCGGTAAGAAATGGGAGGAATCTCTCCCGTATGCCGAATTCTCTTAGACAATAGCTATCAGGCTAGTCTGAAGATGGCACCGTTTGAAGTTCTTTACAGACGTAAGTGTCGAACCCCTCTGAATTGGTCAGAAACTGGGGAACGCTCACTCGTCGGACCAGACATTATTCACCAAGCTGAAGAACAAGTCCGCATTGTCCGTGAACATTTAAAATCTGCTCAGTCTCGTCAGAAGAGCAACTATGACCGAAAGCACCAGGAAATGGTCTATCAACCTGGCGAGCAAGCTTACCTCCGCGTCACTCCGTTGAAAGGCACTCATAGGTTCGGAATCAAAGGCAAGTTAGCTCCTCGCTACATTGGCCCGTTCCGTATTCTTGCCCGTCGAGGAGAAGTGGCATATCAATTGCAGTTGCCGCCAAATCTTTCTCAAGTGCATGATGTATTTCATGTATCCCAACTCCGTCGCTGCTTCAAGGATCCTATTCGAGCTGTGGATCACGAAGTGCTTGAATTACGGGAAGATCTGTCCTATCCAGAATATCCCATCCGTGTTCTTGATGAAGCTGAACGTCGGACTCGTCAAAAGTCAATCAAATTCCTCAAGGTTCAGTGGTCAAATCATTCTGAAGATGAGGCCACTTGGGAACGCGAGGATCGTCTTTGCGAAGAATACCCCACTTTCTTTCAGTCTTCCTCTTAATTCTCGGGACGAGAATTCTTGATAGATGAGGAGAATTGTAACACCCCATGTCATTAGCCACAGTAATCACTTTTGATAATGACAAGTCAGCATGTTTAACAGTGTATAATCATCATTAGCATCATATTGCATTTCAACTATTAAGACAAGATTCAAATTTAAATGAAAGTGGAAAATAAAAGTTGTGCAACATAAAAACTAAAATGTTTAATAAATGACAAATAATACAAAGACCATTCTAAAATTGTAACCAACATTTAATAAATTAATTAGGTGACCCATACCTCTTTTAACAGTGGCTGGAAATAATATTTAATAGCCTTTTAATTAATCTAGATCAAATATGAAATGATGTTTTGCCCAAACTAGTTTTTGGTGTTAGGATATAATGCACTGTGATTTATGGGCTAGGTCTCATATTTTACACAAACCATTTAGTGGCCTAACTAATTACAAAACAGGAGATAGGAATAAAGAAAAGGTAAAGTAAAGAGAAAACAGAACAAAATACAAAAAAGGAAAAGAAAAAGGAAAACCCCCTGGCCCAACTGGGCCATAGCCCAGCCGGCCGGCCCATTTCCCCCCTGGCCTATACCCTTCCCAGGCCGAATCCTAAACCCCCACCGACACCCCATTCCCCCCCCTCTCGCTCTCTCCCTCCCCTGATCCAGATCAGGATCAGAGGCATCAAAGCCCTGCGCCCGCGCCGACGCCGGACCCCGCCGTCACCATCCCCGCCCGTCGCCGGCGTTTGCCTCCCCGACCTCCTCCCCAAGGGACTCCATCGAGCCTCGCCGCCCTCTTCTCTGCATCGGGGGTGAGGACCCCGTCTTCCCCCTTTGCCCTCTGTCGTCGTCGCCGCGCCGGCTCGCCTCGTCGCTGCGCCCACGACCCCCCCTCGCGCGCCCCGCTTCCCCGCCAATTCGCTGCCGCTGCTGCTCGCCGGCTCTCCTCGCCAACGCCTGACCACGCGCCCGCGTGCGCCTGCGCCGACGCGCCTCTGGTCGCATGCGCGCGCGCGCCCACGCCCCCCTGTCCGCTCGTGCCCGCTCGCCGCTGCGACCTGGCCGCGCCTCGCCTGAGCTGGCCGCGCCCAGGCGCGCCTCGTAGCCGCCCGCCGCCTGCCTCTGCGCCGCTCGCGCGCCCGGCACTGCCCCGCGTAGCCCCGTCACCGTTGCTTGCTCTGCTGCTGCTGGAACCGCCACTGACCATCGCGCCTGCCTGCGCCATCGCTCGCGCTCGCCATCAGCTGCCGTCGTCGCAGCTCCCACGCGCGGCCGCGCCCGTGCCCGGCTTCCCCACGCATCGCTCGGGCGCGCGCCCGCACCAGAGGGGCTCCGCCCCGTTACGCCCGTGCCTGGTTTGGCCTCCTGGGCCACTGCCCAGTGGGGCCCGAACCCCTGTGACACTGACGTAGGGGCCCCACGGCCCAGAATCGAAATAAAATAAAAAAATAGAATATAAAATAAAATGAATTATTAAAATTAATAATTAATTTATTAATTAATTTAATTAATCCTGATTAGGTTAAACTAATTAACTAATTAGTTTAATTAAACAGTAATTAATTAACTAAACCCTAATTAACTAATCAGTCAATGACAGGTGGACACCACCTGTCAGGTTGACTGCTGACGTCAGCATACACTGTTTTGGATAATGTTTAATTTAAATAAATAATTAAATTCCAGAAATTAATAAAAACTTTAGAAAATCATATTAAATAATCCGTAACTCCGATGAAAATACTTTGTATACGAAACTTGCTCAGAATTTCGATACGAACTAGAATAAGCCCTCCGTATTCCCGTCAGATGCCTCTAGCTATAAGAACATTGAAGTTTTAGACCGATTTCGATAAATGAATAGTGCCCAACATCAATTAAATAAATCCGAATAAATTCCTAAATTCACTAAATCATTTAGTTAGGCAGTAGAACACCCCGGCATATCATTTAGGCATGTCATACATATTGTTTGCATTATTGCCGTGAATTTATTGTTTCTCTCCCCCTCCTTCTCTCTCGATAGACGCTGAGACCGACGACGCTGCACCTGGGTACGACTACACTACCGACGAGAAGCCTGTTGGCGACCCCTCTCTCTTGCCAGAGCAACCAGGCAAGCCTCCCCCCCTTGAGCATCCAGATATCGCCCATTCTATTCTCCTGCTTGCATTAGATTTTGCTACTGTTTAATGTATGCTCCTATTCTGATGCATAGCCTGCTTTTGTAACCTGTTCATTGTTACCTTACCTGCCTATGATAAACTGTTTAGTATAGGTTGGTAATGAACCATCAGTGACCCCTCCACCTTAACCTTGTTGCCCCTGCTTGATCCTCGACGACTCGATCGACGTGATCGTCGACCAGAGACCGACACCTCACTTCACACCCCCTTAGTTGTACGACTCTGCGTAGTTACTATCGAGTGCCGAGGGTGATACCTCGTAACGCACTCCTGATGAATACTCTGTAGTGTAGCTGTTCGGTCGTGGTCATCGAGGGTGATTCCTCCTTCTCCACTTCCGATACGACTCTGTCGTGCAACCCCTTAGTGTGAACCTCGAGGGTGATGCCTCATCCGTTCACCCTGATGATTTCGCCGAGTGGAATCCGCCGAGGGTGATTCCTCGGGTTTCCCCCTTGATGTTATGACCACATGATTACTTGTCCTCGTGCTGGCCGTGGCAATGGTCATGGAAATAATCAGACCCGCAACTATAATACTGGGTCTGCTGCACTTGGTCGTGGACACGCTTACAACATTGATATTGAAGAAGTCCAGGATCAACCTGCTACTGTGATGGGTACCCTTCTCGTTAACTCAGTACCTGCTTCTGTTTTATTTGATTCAGGAGCATCACATTCATTCATCTCTGGAAAATTTGCATTCATGCATGGCATTCGATATGAGAAAATGCATACTCCGTTAGTCATTAAAACTCCCGGAGGTCACTCTCATGCTGACGTTATAGCACCTAACGTTACCGTCGAAATTAAAGGGTTGGAATTCCTTGCCTCACCCATCGTCTTGAAGTCTTCCACCATAGACCTCATTCTTGGAATGGATTGGTTGAAAGCTCACATTGCTTCGATCAATTGTGCCACTAAAGTCGTCCAACTTCTTCACCCCTCCGACGAGATAGTGAACTATACCGCCCGCATTACACGGGACGCTGAAGCTCAGATATATGTTCTGAATGCTTTGAACGCCTCACCTCTGGAAGGAATCGAGAACGTTCCTGTCATTCGAGATTTTCCAGACGTCTTTCCAGAAGAACTTCCAGGAATACCCCCGGCTAGAGCTGTCGAGTTTGTCATTGACTTGAAGCCTGGCACCATCCCTATTGCCAAGCGACCTTATAAGATGCCTCCGCATCACCTACTCGAGCTTAAGGAAGAAATCGACAAGTCACTTAAGAGTGGTTTCATCCGCCCCAGTTCCTCTGCTTGGGGAGCACCTTCACTCTTTGTTAAGAAGAAGGATGGAACCAACCGTTTGGTTCAGGATTATCGGCCCATTAACCAAGCCACAATCCAGAATAAATACCCACTGCCCCGGATCAATGATCTTTATGATCAACTTGCTGGATCATCGGTGTTCTCTAAACTCGACTTGAGGTTGGGTTATCACCAGATTCGTGTCCGTGAAGAGGATATTCCCAAGACTGCATTCGTCACTCGTTATGGCTCCTATGAATACACCGTCATGTCATTTGGCCTAACGAATGCTCCAGCAACTTTCTCCCGTCTGATGAATTATATATTCATGGATTACCTCGACAAATTCATCGTGGTTTATTTGGATGATATCCTTATATATTCTAAGAATCAAGAAGAACATGCTGAACACCTCCGTCTGGTACTAGAAAGGCTTCGAGAACACCAGTTGTATGCCAAGTATTCCAAATGTGAATTTTGGCTTTCTGAAGTAACTTACCTTGGTCATGTGATTTCCAAGGATGGGATTGCTGTTAACCCCGAACGAGTTCAGGCTATTCTTGACTGGACTCCCCTGAAGAATGTTAAGCAAGTTAGAAGTTTTCTCGGACTTGCAAGTTATTGTCGTCGATTCGTTGAGAACTTTTCCAAGATTGCAAAACCATTGACAAATCTGCTTCACAAAGGTGTTAAATTTGAGTGGACAGAAAAATGTCAAGAAAGCTTTCAGACACTAAAAGATAAATTGACATCTGCCCCAGTATTAGTAACCCCGGATTCCCAAAAGGATTTCGTGATATACTGTGATGCCTCCCGTCAAGGATTGGGCTGTGTCCTAATGCAAGAACGCAAGGTGATTGCTTATACCTCCTGACAATTGCGTCCTCATGAAGAAAATTACCCAGTGCACGATCTCGAACTTTCTGCGGTTATTTATGCCCTGAAGCTATGGTGACATTACCTTCTCGGTAACCGTTGTGAGATATATACGGATCATCAAAGTTTGAAGTATTTATATACTCAACCGGATCTGAACCTTCATCAACAAAGATGGCTCGAGACAATAGCCGATTATGATATGAATATCTCATACACCCCTGGCAAGGCAAATGTAATGGCCGATGCTTTGAGTCGCAAGGCTTATTGCAGCAACCATGTGGTTTAGGAATCACAACCTATGCTTGATGAAGAGCTTCGCAAATTGAACCTCCATATTGTTCCACAGGGTTATCTCAATACCCTGGTTGTCGAACCAGATTTAGAACAAAGCATCAAGACTATGCAACGGTATGACTCTGAAGTTGAAAGGATCAAGCGATACCTTGAAAAAGGAAAACCGTCGGAGTTCCATCTTAATGATGATGGGATCCTATTTTTCCAACACCGTCTCTTCGTACCTAAGTTCAAGGATGAGAGAGAACACGTTATGATGGAAGCTCATGACACTCCTCTGTCAATTCATCCTGGTAGCACAAAGATGTACCGTGACATTTGTCAGAGATACTGGTGGCCTAATAAGAAGCGAGATATTGCTCGTTATGTTTCTGAGTGTGACGTTTGCCGCCGCATTAAAGCTCAACATCAAAGGCCCGCTGGAACTCTGCAACCCCTTGCAATTCCTGAATGGAAATGGGACAAGGTCCAAATGGATTTCATTACTAGTTTTCCCAGATCTCAGAAGGGTCATGATGCTATTTTTGTCGTCATTGACCGATTCTCCAAGGTTGCTCACTTTCTGCCAGTTAAGGAGACAATCACTGCTAGCCAGTTAGCAGACTTGTATGTTTCCCGAATTGTGTCACTCCACGGAGTTCCGTTGGAGATCAGTTCTGATCGTGGCAGCCTCTTCACCTCCAGATTCTGGAATTGTTTCCAAGAAGCTATGGGAACTCATCTGTCTTTCAGCACCGCTTTTCACCCTCAGTCACAGGGTCAAGTTGAACGAGTTAATCAAGTGCTCGAAGATATGCTTCGAGCTTGCGTCATCTCCTTCGGTAAGAAATGGGAGGAATCTCTCCCGTATGCTGAATTCTCTTACAACAATAGCTATCAGGCTAGTCTGAAGATGGCATCGTTTGAAGTTCTTTACGGACGTGAGTGTCGAACCCCTCTGAATTGGTCAGAAACTGGGGAACGCTCACTCATCGGACCGGACATTATTCAGCAAGCTGAAGAACAAGTCCGCATTGTCCGTGAACATTTAAAATCTGCTCAGTCTCGTCAGAAGAGCAACTATGACCGAAAGCACCAGGAAATGGTCTATCAACCTGGCGAGCAAGCTTACCTCCACGTCACTCCGTTGAAAGGCACTCATAGGTTCGGAATCAAAGGCAAGTTAGCTCCTCGCTACATTGGCCCGTTCCGTATTCTTGCCCATCGAGGAGAAGTGGCATATCAATTGCAGTTGCCGCCAAATCTTTCTCAAGTGCATGATGTCTTTCATGTATCCCAACTCCGTCGCCGCTTCAAGGATCCTATTCGAGCTGTGGATCACGAAGTGCTTGAATTACGGGAAGATCTGTCTTATCCAGAATATCCCATCCGTGTTCTTGATGAAGCTGAACGTCGGACTCATCAAAAGTCAATCAAATTCCTCAAGGTTAGTTGGTCAAATCATTCTGAAGATGAAGCCACTTGGGAACGCGAGGATCGTCTTCGCGAAGAATACCCCATTTTCTTTCAGTCTTCCTCTTAATTCTCGGGACGAGAATTCTTGATAGATGAGGAGAATTGTAACACCCCATGTCATTAGCCACATTAATCACTTTTGATAATGAAAAGTCAGCATGTTTAACAGTGTATAATCATCATTAGCATCATATTGCATTTCAACTATTAAGACAAGATTCAAATTTAAATGAAAGTGGAAAATAAAAGTTGTACAACATAAAAACTAAAATGTTCAATAAATGACAAATAATACAGAGACCATTCTAAAATTGTAACCAACATTTAAAAAATTAATTAGGTGACCCATACCTCTTTTAACAGTGGCTGGAAATAATATTTAATAGCCTTTTAATTAATCTAGATCAAATATGAAATGATGTTTTGCCCAAACTAGTTTTTGGTGTTAGGATATAATGCACTGTGATTTATGGGCTAGGTCTCATATTTTACAAAAACCATTTAGTGGCCTAACTAATTACAAAACAGGAGATAGGAATAAAGAAAAGGAAAAGTAAAGAGAAAACAGAACAAAATACAAAAAAGAAAAAGGAAAACCCCGTGGCCCAACTGGGCCACAGCCCAGCCGGCCGGCCCATCCCCCCCCCCTGGCCTATACCCTCCCCAGGCCGAACCCTAAACCCTCACCGACACCTCATTCCCCCCTCTCGCTCTCTCCCTCCCCTGATCCAGATCGGGATCAGGGGCATCGACACCCTGCGCCCGCGCCGACGCCGGACCCCGCCGTCACCATCCCCGCCCGTCGCCGGCGTTCGCCTCCCCGACCTCCTCCCCAAGGGACTCCATCGAGCCTCGCCGCCCTCTTCTCTGCATCGAGGGTGAGGACCCGTCTTCCCCCTTTGCCCTCTGTCGTCGTCGCCGCGCCGGCTCGCCTCGTCGCCGCGCCCACGACCCCCCCTCGCGCGCCCCGCTTCCCCGCCGATTCGCTGCCGCTGCTGCTCGCCGCCTCTCCTCGCCAACGCCTGGCCACGCGCCTCAGGTCGCATGCGCGTGCGCCCACACCCCCCTGTCCGCACGCGCCTGCTCGCCGCTACGACCTGGCCGTGACTCGCCTGCGCTGGCCGCGCCCAGGCGTGCCTCGCAGCCGCCCGCCGCCTGCCTCTGCGCCGCTCGCGCGCCCGGCACTGCCCCGCGTAGCCCCGTCGCCGTTGCTTGCTCTGCTGCTGCTGGAACCGCCGCTGACCACCGCGCCTGCCTGCGTCATCGCTCGCGCTCGCCACCAGCCGCCGCCGTCGCAGCTCCCACGCGCGGCCGCGCCCGTGCCCGGCTTCCCCACGCATCGCTCGGGCGCGCGCTCGCACCGGAGGGGCTCCGCCCCGTTACGCCCGTGCCTGGTTTGGCCTCCTGGGCCACTGCCCAGTGGGGCCCGAACCCCTGTGACACTGACGTAGGGGCGCCACGGCCCAGAATCGAAATAAAAAAATATATAATAAAATAGAAAATAAAATGAATTATTAAAATTATTAATTAATTAATTAATTAATTAGTGAATTAATTAATTTAATTAATCCAGATTAGGTTTAACTAATTAACTAATTAGTTTAGTTAAACAGTAATTAATTAACAAAACCCTAATTAACTAGTCAGTCAATGACAGGTGGACCCCACCTGTCAGGTTGACTGCTGACGTCAGCATACACTGTTTTGGATAATGTTTAATTTAAATAAATAATTAAATTCTAGAAATTAATAAAAACTTTAGAAAATCATATTAAATAATCCGTAACTCCGATGAAAATACTTTGTACATGAAACTTGCTCAGAATTCCGATACGAACCCGAATACACCCTCCGTATTCCTGTCAGATGCCTCTGGCTATAAGAACATTGAACTTTTAGACCGATTTCGATAAATGAATAGTGCCCAACTTTAATTAAATAAATCCGAAGAAATTCCTAAATTAACTAAATCATTTAGTTAGGCAGTAGAATACCCCAACATATCATTTGGGCATGTCATACATATTGTTTGCATTATTGCCGTGAATTTATTGTTTCTCTCCCCCCTCCTTCTCTCTCGATAGACGCCGAGACCGACGACGCTGCACCTGGGTACGACTACACTACCGACGAGCAGCCCATTGGCGATCTCTCTCTCTTGCCAGAGCAACCAGGCAAGCCCCCTCCCCCTTGAGCATCTAGATATCGCCCATTCTATTCTCCTGCTTGCATTAGATTTTGCTACTGTTAATGTATGCTCCTATTCTGATGCATAGCCTGCTGTTGTAACCTGTTCATTGTTACCTTACCTGCCTATGATAAACTGTTTAGTATAGGTTGGTAGTGAACCATCAGTGACCCCACCACCTTATCCTTGTTGCCTCTGCTTGATCATCGATGACTCGATCGACGTGATCGTCGACCAGAGACCGACACCTCACTTCACACCCCCCTTAGTTGTACGACTCTGCTTAGTTACTATCGAGTGCTGAGGGTGATACCTCGTAACGCACTCCTGATGAATACTCTACAGTGTAGCTGTTCGATCGTGGTCATCGAGGGTGATTCCTCCTTCTCCACTTCCGATACGACTCTGTCGTGCAACCCTCAGTGTGAACCTCGAGGGTGATGCCTTATACATTCACCCTGATGATTTCATCGAGTGGAATCCGCCGAGGGTGATTCCTCGGGTTTCCCCCTTGATGTTATGACCACACGATTACTTGAGCTTTGTTACAGGCGGGTCCACCCTGGTGGGTACCCGCTGGGGATCTATGATGTCGGGTGTGCCGGAAGGGCACTCGAGTGTGACATTGTGGCGGAGCATCAGAGACTCTGATTGTCTCCGCGTGATACCAATTGAGCTTATTGGATTTGGGTGTGTGATCTGAGTGGGTCGACGTGCCCTATACGCACTACCACCACGCGGGATAATGGTTATGGGACCCTCTGCGATGTACGTTTCTCCCAAAAGCTCGTCTGACGTCACGATTCACCGTGCGGGCTGATTGTCGGGATTGGGCTGGATACTTCACTGACGAGCTCAGTGTCGCGCCTGCACCCCGGCTAGTCTCGCAACGCGCAGGGTGCCCAGGGCGATGGCCCGAGACCTCTGGGTGCATAGGTTAGTCTGGCGTGCTGACCTCTCTACCGAGCCTAGGTAGAGCGCTGCTTCGTGTTGATCTTCCGAGGACGGGCATTACCCAGCAAGTGTGTCCGGCCAGAGTTAATCGAGCGTGTTGGGTAACAGTAGTGCACCCCTGCAGGGATGAATCATCTATCGATAGCCGATCCTACGGTAAAGGACACTCAGTTTGTGTATCCCTATCTACTACTTGAACTGGATACTTGTTACTTAATTGAAGCTTCGGGATCGCTTTCTTGCTTGGGAGTCGAGGAAGGATCTTTAAGCTGTACTTCAACATGTTTGCCAAATAAAATGCTATTCTACTCTCTTCTACTGCTGCAAGGTGATGGCCTTGTGAAGATGTTTGAAGATGCTAGTCTTCGATAGGACTAGGCCTTCCCTCTATTCTGTCATTTCTGCAGCCCAGTCCACTTATACAACCTTTCTCCATTGATAATGTTGCATATGTAGTATAGATCCTTGCTTGTTGAGTACTTCGGATGAGTACTCACGGTTGCTTTACTTTCTCTTTTCCCCATACCCCACCTTGGTGATACATCAGACGATGGAGTCCAGGAGCCAGATGCCACCACAGGAACTTACTACCAGGAGGGTCTAGAGGGCACTTACTACTGGATCGAGCCAGCCGACCAGGAGTAGGATCGGAGGCTCCCAGGCAGGAGGCCAACGCCTTTCGATCTAGGGTCGCTGTTTGTGCTAGCCTTCTTAAGGCAAAACTTGTCTAACTATGTCTGTACTCAGATAATATTTGTATGACTGACTTATGTATAAGGATCTTCGGATCCCTGGTCTATAATATTGTGGATCTCCGTTTAATTTGTGTTAGAGTTGTGTTGTGATATCTTCCCGTGAGTCCCTGTGCTTGATCGTACACGTTTGTGTGTATGATTAGTGTATGATTGAGTCGGGGGCGCCACACGGGCATTCCTAGCCCTTGCCGCAAGTCCTCGAGACGGGTCGACGGGGTCACATCTTTCGTGAGTCTCTGCTCGTTTCCGCACTATCAACACACTAACGGTTTGGATATTTGATCCGAGGGGCCTCTGGCCTGATAGCACTAACCATCACGTGGGCATAGTATGGGCGTTCTGCGTCGTATACATCAGCCGAAGCTCTATTGACGTCAGCGAGGAGCGGCCCGCTTTGGATTGGACTGGGAACGCAACCGCGCTTGTATAAGGGGTTGCTAGGTCTGCTTCCGGAGCGTCCTCGCAACATGCAGGGTTCCCAGGGCGAAGGCCCAAGACCCCTGGGGGCATAGGGTAGTCCGGCGTGCTGACCTCTCTTTAGAGCCTAGGTCAGGTTGCGGTGTGTTGCTTAGCCGAGGCTGGGCGTGACCCAGAAAAGTGTGTCCAGCCGGAGTTAATCGAGCGTGGTGGGTAAGTTGGTGCACCCCTGCAGGGAAGAAACAATCTATCGATAGCCTGTCCTACGGTAATGGACACTCGGAGTTGTATCCCGATCGGTACAACTAGAACTTGAGATGATAACTGGATAGTATGGCTCTGGGATTGCTTTCTCGCAGGGAGTCGAGGAAGGATCTCTGGGCGAGGTTGATGATACGACTACTACTACTTTACATTATGATAATCTGCACTCTTCTAATGCTGCAAGGCCGATGAAGATGATTGAAGATGCTAGTCTTCGATAGGACTAGGCTTTTCCCCCTCAACTCTGGCATTTCTGCAGCCCAGTCCATATATACAACCCCCTTTGAAAATGTTGCATATGTAGTGTAGATCCTTGCTTGCTGAGTACTTCGGATGAGTACTCACGTTTGCTTTATTTTTTTTTCTCCCCATATCCATTTGACACCGCCAGATGACGGAGCCCCTGAGATAGCTGCCCCCGTCGATGACTACGGCTACTACTACTACCCTCCCGGTGAGTACTACTACGAGGAGCCGACGAATGACCAGGAGTAGGATTCGGAGGGTCCTAGGCAGGAGGCCTACGCCTTTCGATCGTAGTATTTTATTTTGCCCCGCCTTTCTAAAAGGCTTATCTCTATTTCTGTAATATATCTGTACCCAGATATCTGACGCTTCCGCTGACACTTGTATGCCATCGAGCTATGTATTCGAGCCCTCGAGGCCCTGGCTTGTAATATTAAGCTTGTATGACTTCATTTATGTTTTAGAGTTGTGTTGTGATATCTTCAAGTGAGTCCTTAGGCTTGATCGTGTGCATTTGCGTGTATGGTTAGTGCATGATTAAGCCGGGGTCATCACAGGTTGGTATCAGAGCCGACTGCCTGTAGGAACCCCCTGTCCAACTCCTTGGCCGAAGTTGAGTCTAGTTGTCGAAAACTTTTTTACTAACTTGACTGTGTGGCTTACGGGCCCACGTCGCCAATTGGGTGGTATTAGGATCTTTTATTCCTCATCTATACTCTGGGACTCTGATCTCTTCTATTCGGGTTAAATGTTTTATTAACTCTAACACTAGGTTCTCGTAACCGCTTCCTCCCGGAGAGCCCCTCATGCCAGATGATCGCTTGGATCATCAGAAGACTCCGAAGATACTCCCCGAAGTTTTCTGAGACCCTTTGCCCACTGCTTGTGCAGCTTACTAACACCGATAATCCACGTGGATATCTACACATCCTTGCCATTGTATTATCATGTCCAGTTACTCATGTATGTACGAGATACCCCGAAATACTCCCCGTTAAACCAGGAATCCTTTGAGCCTACTGTCGTACAACTTCTTTCGCACTGCGGTTAATTCCTCACATTACCGGGGATCCGTTCATCCCCAGTTGTTCCTATGATTCCTAAAGCACTTTGAAATATTATCTGATCTCCCGAGAATCCTCTGCAGCCTATGGCTCTTGAAATTCTTGCCTGCTTGTCTTATGGTTAATTCCATATGTCTAGTAATCCCCGTCAACATCCTTTGCCAATTACCATTTTGAAACCACTGAATCAATATGCTGCGAATATTCGCCATCATCAGTCGATTCCTAGAATTCGTCCTTCCGGCTCAGTCACCATTCTAGACATGAGCTGGTTCTCAGCCAATCAAGTATTGGTTGATTGTCCAACTAAGCATGTACAACTCACTCGTCCCTCTGCCCAGGTGAACTAATTGTCACTCCTGGCTTTGGAAATCGTGAACCCTCCGAATTTTATACTTGGATTGTTCAAGAACTTCCTTAATTCGATGTGCTTGCCTCCCGTCCTTTCTCGGAGGACTCTCAGGTGGAACCAGTTGTTAAAACCTTACCCCGTTAGTTCTCACGGATCACTTGATTCCTTTTGTGGACAATTATCCGACCGATTCTTTTCTATTCTAAGAACTTTATCGGTTCCTCCCCCGTTGACATTGCCTTCGGCGCTGAAGCATTCTCTACTTCTTGCCGTGTGTATATCCACCCTGCTTACATGTCACGAAAAGGCAGTGAATTCCATCTCCATATTGACTTGGGACTGACTACTGTCCAGGACATGTCCCGTAACCATGGGTGGAGATCTCTGCAAGACGGAACGCTAAAGTTGTCCATCTAGTTCTATTCAACCTACTCGTCTTTTGATCAGAGCTTTTGCTTCTAATCCTTAGTTTCTGAACCATAACTCCTTTGTACTTAAACGACGGATTATTCTGATGTTTCTGTAATCTGATGCCATTACATTCTTTCTTCTTCTGGTTGAGTACCGCAACTCACGTCAGATCCTTTGTCGTCTACCTGATCTTTTGTTGGATCAATATCCGACAGTATCATTCATATTCAAACATCTTATGAGCTCTTTCCTTGGTATTTAGTACCTCCGGTAAACTGTATCATCTGCTTTGACTTCGATACTCTATTTTCGAACTTGCATCTCTTGTTTTGGTTGATGGTTGTATGGATTCGTAAAATTGTCCCGATGGATTGTATCTATGTTTCTGCCATCTGCGAGAACCCAGAAACTTCTACGAGTCATACTCTACTGGTGTTACGCCAGATAAATTTTCAACATTTTAACTTCATTAAAAGCGAGAAGTGAATGAGAGGTTATGCATTGAAGAAGTGGGAGTCGACCTTGAACTGTGTGTTCATGCCCGTGGACCCGATGTAGAACTTATCATGGAAGCTGCTCGTAAAATAAATATTTACTCGGTACATGTTCATCTTGAATCCTATGAATTGATCCTTTGCAATCGTCATTCCCACCATATTTTCTCTTTGATTCCATTTCCCTGACAAATTAAAATACTTGTCTTCTGCAAATCATTTCACCTGTCCAACCTCTAACTTGAATTACCTTCGAGTATTACCCCCTGGTATCTCGAGAATATCTCAGGAACTACATAACTTCTTATGAGTTCTTCATCAACTATTATTGATCACCAATCACAATTTCCTCCGGGTTCTGAGTTGTTTGTCACTCGAGAACACCGGTAAGTGAATCAATTCCGCACTCCGATTCAATAACTCTAAGTAGTTTTGTGACTTACGAGTTCAATAAACCTTCGATTCTTTTCTAGCCTGATCGCCTATATCCCTATCATGCAAATTTCAACTGTGCTACCTGGTCCCTATAACCCGGAGCAACTTCCGACGATGAGCTAAGCTTACGTCGATCTTCCTCATCTTATCATTTCACCTCGAACAACAAGCTTGATTTCGAGCTTGAGTCGCATCCGTGTTTTCCATAACCTTTCGCTTCATCATTCCTTTTGCTTGATGCCGTCGCTATTCGATGGCCTCTTCATAGTACCTCGACAAAATTTTGTCATGATCACCATCAATATATCGACTTATTCCAAATTATCAATTGAATTGATGGCTAGAAATACCATCCCTGTCCTTCGATGATTTGTGATATCATCGATGACATCCTTGACTTTCTGCCAACACAGACCTGGTTGTGCTTGGTTAATCCTTACGTTCCGAGATAATCCTGGAAGTGTTCCTTTGCATTTATTGTGATCTTTCGATCCAACCCTTACTTGGAACACCATGTTATCGCTTCCTCGGAGCATGACTATGGTATTCCGAATATCATTGAGAACAGTGAAAATGCAATGCTGCATGTCTCTTCATCAATTGTCCAAAGCATCATTGTATGGGTAATATCATGATTCTTCCCTCGTCCCTTTGACTAGATACTTTTGAACTTGCTGTCCCATCATGTAAATCATGCTCCGCCTTTCCTTGGGAAGGATACACTCCCAATCCTGGTGTGCAAACACATTTTCCTTTCCATTGTTCTGTTTAATCTGATAATCACATTTTCCTTTCCATTGTTTTGTTTAACCTTTCTTGTGATCTATATGATGTAAGCAGAAATAATTCCCTGCTTATAAAATACCCCGGTGCACAACTTAGTCAGAGAGACCCCGTTACTATGGTTGATGACTTTCCGGAAACCACCGATGGACGAGAACTTTGCCTATTGGTCCGCCTCGTTCAACGAGCAGGAAAGTGGTTCTCTTCATCCCTCGCCCTAGGTACCGACGATGTTGCCGGCATAGCTGACAAGCTATCTCCTGACATACCTTGTTGTCGTGACCGGTAAGATGACACCGCTCTCCCTACTCTCGATCGACACCCCCCATAGTTCCACAGGATCAGAACCTGACTCGCCTGTAACATCCTTGAATTCTGAAGCATCCTTTGCCCTTGACTTTGTGTGTTATCCCGAGCCACCCCTCGAGAGATGATCTACTCCCGATACCCTGAACCCCTGCTCACCCTTCGTTCAGGTATCGATCGAATATCCATTCGCTTGATACTTCTTATCGTACCTTCATACATTGCTCTCGATGATTTCCCTGAAATTCAAATACGAGAGATATTTTCAGCCACATCCCCTGAGTAAACCACCAGATGTTCGACCTTACAAAGGTCAGTTCTTCCGAAGTTACCCCTTACTTCCCTACTTAAATCTCGGGACGACATTTCTTGTAGTGGAGGAGATTTGTAACATCCCCAGATCTTCACCCTATTGTTAAGCTCATTAAGTTGCCATGTCATCATGATCATCTTCATGAAATTGCATTAGGAAATAATTCAACTTCAATTCAAAATTCAAAATGCAATTCAAATAGTTATTTCATCAAACATCAAAACAAAAATGTTCATAATGTTTCAAATAATCTCAAGGCAATTATAAAATTGGAACCAACCTTACCAAAATTCCCAAAATGCCCTTGGATTTTATTTTAGTGGTACAACAACAATTTAATTGACCAAATCAATTTCTAAAAATAGTTAAACTTTTTCAAATGGCCCCAAACTTTGTGAGTAGCTTTGAAATATTACCTTATGTTTATATGTCAAGTTTCATGTGTAGGGAAAATCGTTTGCTAATCTAAATAGATGGAGGCAGTAGTTGATTCAGTTACAGAAAAAGAAATGGAAAAAAACAACTGTGCACTCAAGCCCACCGTCTACAATCACTCGGCCCAGCCCACCTTACCTACTTCCCTCTCCGTGTCACCTTCTCTGTGGCCGCGCGCCTCTCCGCCGGCCGCAGCGCGCCACCGCGATGGGGCAGCCGGGCGAGGGGATAAGGGCGCCCCGAGCCCTTCCCCCTGGTTTCCTAGACCCACTCCCCCTGGCTCACTCTCTCCCTCCCCGTCGCTCTCTCTCTCTCTCCCTCACACGAGCTCGCTCGCTCCTCTCACTCTCTGCCCGAGCTCCGCCGCTGCGACTCCGGCAAAATCCGCGGCCTTCGACGCCACACTGTCCGACCGAGCTACCCAGCAGGACCGCCAGCTTCTGCCCGGTCGCCTGCTGGCCTCCGCTGGTCCGCGGAGGCTTTGCATCGCCGGGTTCATCTTCTTCCCCATCGCCGACCGCCGCGGCACCTCCGTCGTCTCCAGCAACGCCCCGGCGCTCCTAAGCTGTCACAAGCCTTGCTTGGCCGCGCGGTGAGCTTCTTTCCTCCTCCCTGACCCCTTTGGTAGCTTGTGCGTCCGTGAGCTCGTCGGCCTCGCTCGATCCCGAAATCCGCCGCCGCCGTTGCTCAACGCCGGCGCCTCCTCCGGTCACCCCAGCCCGTCCCGACACCTTAGACCGATGCAGCAGCGAGTAGCCGTTTGAACGCGTGAAGAATCACGCGAAATGGGGCTCTGTAGTGGTTTTCCGGCCGTCTCCGGTCAGGGTGAAAGTGGTAAGGATAATTTCCGTCCGAAACCGTTTCCGAATCTGTTTTTATAGGATACGGTAAGAGATTTTTCACATCCGACAACAATTCGATCCGAATCCGAGTCCGATTGATAGAATACAATATAGGATATGGTATTGCTAATATGCGATGCATTAGGATAATCCATTTTTTCTTGCCGGATAATCCGACCTTTTAATTTCCGAATCCGTTTTATGGGTGAATTTGTAAGTATTAAATAGCAATACATGAATGTTATCTTTACTTATGAGACGAGACATATGTTTATTAGTGATTTATTTGGCTTATTTTAATACCATCTAGTGCTTTATGTGTTCTTAATGTGTATAAGTATTTAAATTTGCTCATTGTTTATGTTTACTTTTAGTCTGAAGCATTTATATCTTCCTCGTATATGAATATGGTAAATGACCGTTTCCGATCCGACGCCGTTCCGTTACCGTACCGTGTCCGAATCCGCATAATCCGCTATTCGAATCCGCATAATCCGCTATTCGAATCCTCATCCGTTCCGCTTCCGAATTCAAAAATAAATATGGAATAGGATATGGTATAAGGATTATCCGTCCGAATCCGATCCGGTTTCACCCCTAGTCTCCGGCGTTCGGCCGCCGCAAAAGGCTGGCCGGAGCTGTTCCACGGCGGTGTCCGACGTGGCAAGGGGTGGGTCCTGCTCGGTGACGCTGACAGTGGACCCTCCTGGTCACTTTAGACCAGGTTGACCGCGGTCAACCCTAGTTACTGTTCACGTTGACCTATCAGGTGGGTCCCCCACGTCAGATAATTAGTTAGTAGTTAACTACGATTAGATAATAATCTGCTAATTAGTTGTAGACGCTGACAGGCTGGGCCCATGAATTAAACAGGCTGATTAATTAAACTATATCACAGTTAAGCTAATTAGAGACTGACCACTGGGTCCCACTGGACCCAGTTGACTGGTCAACCAGCTGACTGGACCAGTCCAGTCACTGACTGGACCAGTCCAGTCATTGACTGGTGGGTCCAGTGGCCCCCCTTTGACTGGTCAAGCCCTCTGTTGACTTGCTGATGTCATCGTGACACACTGCTGACGCAATAATCAATTTCTGATAAATTAAATAATTTCAGAAAATAGATTAAATCTTTAGAAATCCGTAGAAAATAATTCGTAGCTCGGATGAAAAAACTTAAGACATGAAAGTTGCTCAGAACGACGAGACGAATCTGATCGTGTCGTCCGTTTCCATATCAGAACCCCCTATGTAGGTGAACTCGTAACTTTCCTTCCGTTTCCGGTAGACAAATAGTGCATATACACCGGATAATAAATCGAACTTTAATCCTAAAATAACTAAAAATGACTTAGACATACTTCAGGCAACCCTGCACTGCATTGTAGCATAGCATGCCCCGTGTTGCATTTGATTGCATTATGTTTACCTGTTTCCTCCTCCTTTTCTCTCTCGATTAGACCCTGACATTGACGTAGCTCCTGAGGCAGACGCCGCTCCGGAGAACGACTACGTCCCCGATGACCAGCCACTTGCCCCAGAGCTTGCAGGCAAGCACCCCCCTTTTGAGCATTCCGATATCGCCCACTCTCTTCTCTCTTATGCTTGCATTAGAAGTTACTGCTGCTACTGTTATCCTATATCTGCTGCATAGCCTGTTTACTTGTAACCTGCTGTTGATACTTATCTGTTATCCTAAACTGCTTAGAATAGGTTGGGTAGAGACCATCAGAGACCCCACTTATCCCGACTGCCCCGCTGGATGATCAGAAGACCCATGCAACGGGATTGAAGACCAGGCCCCGACACCGCACGTCACATCCCCCTTAGTTGCTGACACTGCTGGGTTACTATCGAGTGCCGAGGGTGATACCTCGTCAGCACTTCTGATGATAACCTTGTAGGTTAGTTATTCGGTCGTGGTAAGCGAGGGTGATTCCTCCTACACCACCCCCGATAGCGACGTCGTCGCGCAACTCCTCAAGTGTGGACCTCGAGGGTGATTCCTCCTTAGTTCACCTTGACGAAAACATCAAGTGGGATTCCATCGAGGGTGATTCCTCAGGGTCCCTTTGGTGTCAGACACACGGATACTTTGGTTACTATGACTGTACACTGTAACATGATACTTAAGACGGGTCGGCCCTAAGGGGTACCCGCGCGAGCTTATTAGCGAGTGATGTGGAATCGGGTGGACCTGGATGGTGCCCGAGGGTTGAACACGAGGCGTGGCCGGGCATTCCTAGCCCTTGCCGCAAGTCCTCGAGATGGGGCGACGGGGTCACATCTTTCGTGAGTCTCTGCTCGTTTCCGCACTATCAACACACTAACGGTTTGGATATTTGATCCGAGGGGCCTCTGGCCTGATAGCACTAACCATCACGTGGGCATAGTATGGGCGTTCTGCGTCGTATACATCAGCCGAAGCTCTATTGACGTCAGCGAGGAGCGGCCCCCTTTGGATTGGACTGGGAACGCAACCGCGCTTGTATAAGGGGTTGCTAGGTCTGCTTCCGGAGCGTCCTCGCAACGTGCAGGGTTCCCAGGGCGAAGGCCCAAGACCCCTGGGGGCATAGGTTAGTCCGGCGTGCTGACCTCTCTTTAGAGCCTAGGTCGGGTTGCGGCGTGTTGCTTAGCCGAGGCCGGGCATGACCCAGAAAAGTGTGTCCGGCCGGAGTTAATCGAGCGTGGTGGGTAAGTTGGTGCACCCCTGCAGGGAAGAAACAATCTATCGATAGCCTGTCCTACGGTAACGGACACTCGGAGTTGTATCTCGATCGGTACAACTAGAACTTGAGATGATAACTGGATAGTATGGCTCTGGGATTGCTTTCTCGCAGGGAGTCGAGGAAGGATCTCTGGGCGAGGTTGATGATACGACTACTACTACTTTACATTATGATAATCTGCACTCTTCTAATACTGCAAGGCCGATGAAGATGATTGAAGATGCTAGTCTTCGATAGGACTAGGCTTTTCCCCCTCAACTCTGGCATTTCTGCAGCCCAGTCCACATATACAGCCCCCTTTGAAAATATTGCATATGTAGTGTAGATCCTTGCTTGCTGAGTACTTCGGATGAGTACTCACGTTTGCTTTATTTTCTTTTTCTCCCCATATCCATTTGACGCCGCCAGATGACGGAGCCCCTGAGATAGCTGCCCCCGTCGACGACTACGGCTACTACTACTACCCTCCCGGCGAGTACTACTACGAGGAGCCGATGGACGACCAGGAGTAGGATTCGGAGGGTCCTAGGCAGGAGGCCTACACCTTTCGATCGTAGTATTTTATTTTGCCCCGCCTTTCTAAAAGGCTTATCTCTATTTCTGTAATATATCTGTACCCAGATATCTGACGCTTCCGCTGACACTTGTATGCCATCGAGCTATGTATTCGAGCCCTCGAGGCCCTGGCTTGTAATATTAAGCTTGTATGACTTTATTTATGTTTTAGAGTTGTGTTGTGATATCGTCAAGTGAGTCCTTAGGCTTGATTGTGTGCATTTGCGTGTATGGTTAGTGCACGATTAAGCCGGGGTCGTCACAGACAAGCTTGGTGCTTTTCCTCAACATTGCGATCTTGTTGCAGTGCCCAGGGAGGAAGGGTCGCCGGTGAAAGCTGTGCAAAGCCTTGGCCGTTGCTGGCGATGATGACGTCTACGGACGTGGTTCTCCTCCTTGGAGGCGTTGCTTCCCGTCCCTCCTCCCTAGGACATCCGTCTTCCTCGCCGCTGCTCCGGCCACCCGTCTTTGGAGTCTCCTCTGGTGGTGTTCGTCGGTGTAGGTTACTCCAAAGTTGCCCGAGGCCCTTCTTTTGTTGACAGTGATTTACCTCAATGTTTCCTTGGCCTCTTTTAGACGACAATATGTTTGGCATGCAAGGTCATCCTAGGGCCAGGGGGTTGCCGGGATCAAGGTCATGTCGGCAGGCTGCCGGATATATCCTTTAGCCAAGTTGCATTGGTGTGATTGTTGGTTGCGACGAATGGGCTCTGGGTTTGGCTGGTGGGGTGCTGGCAAATTTCGTGCTTGACCTTGGTCAGGCGGACGACGACGACAGTCGCGATCGCCATTTTCTTCCTTGGAAGTGTCGTTCTTTGGACCCCCTCCTCCTTTAAACCGATGGTTTCATCCTATCACCGGGCCCAGCAAATTGGAGTGGCCCGCTTGGTGAGTTGTGTCGATGCGCCCCAGAAAGACTTATGCTCATTGCTAGGAACAAGCAAGCTCCTTTAGTTTAGTGCTTCATTTTGCTTTGCTTTGTCCCTGTTTCTTTTGTTACCTATTCGGCTGAGTGAGCTTCTCTTCTATAGCTGGTATCCCTAGCAGGGTTGGTGTTGGTGTGTTTGTATGACTCCTTTGTACTGGTTGTTGCTTTATCTATAAAGCAGGGTGAAAGCTTTTTTCGGTAGAATGGACGAGCCTACCAAGTACAGGAATGACTCGTGATGTGCAAAGTGGTCAACGGAGTGTTTCTTAAAAAAAAACATAGTACCTAAGAGACCACAGTTTGTTAGATCATGGTTTTTATTAAACCCGAACACCAAGCATTTAACTACATTTTTTTTCTTTTAGAAATCATGGTATTCTAGAAAGAAAAACACAAAAAAAAATACGTTGGATCCAAACAGGGCTAAAGTGGTATTTTTGTGAAAAAAAATAAAATTAAGGCGCGCGCTATGCATCTGTCGGCTGGTGCACGGATCAGACCACCTTCATAGCCGTTGGATCCCACGTGCGACGGCCATTCAATCTAAGGCACGTCACCCATTCAGTTGCGACATACCATTTGCAACATGACCCATGCTACACTCGAGATGATTGCTACATAGACTCTCTAAGTTTTTCTCTGATTTCCTGATTTCCTGTGTTTGTACTACTTCACTTTAGACCCGGCATATATTGCGCTAGCATTGCGAACACTTGTCAGCCGTCCAAATTGTTTTTTTACCGCTGCAATGTGCCTTGTGTTGTCATTGCGACAAACCCCTTCAGCCATGTGGTTTGCAACATTGACCCATGTTACTCGCCTTGCAATAGCTCATCAGTTGCTCTCCCTCCACTTGGTCAGTCAGCAACACAACTTGTCTTGCCCTCGGTACTGTCTGCAACACGGCCGACCTTGCAAGCACGTGTGTGTGGGATGGATGGGAGGTTGTTGCGCCCGGCATGATCAAAGATTGGTCGGATGGTCCCGGAGGCGGTCACGAGGCACACGCCAACAATCAATCGATTGAGGAGCGAGAAGCCTTTTCCATTAAATTTTCACATATTTCTAAGTTCTGAAGCCTATTTTCTGAACCTCGTAAGTTCCGTTTTGTTGACAGAGAATAATTGGTGGCATTAAAGTAGGCATTCTTCAGCAGTATCATCCTGTGATGAGACCTTAACTATATGAATAATTTTGTACTACCACAAATGCAGGATAGGTCATGATACACCTTCATGTTGTTTGAAAAGTAAGCCTTGTCACCACATAATTAACAAATAACACCCTTCCTGAACAACGGTAACAAGAAATAAGCTCGTCTTATAAGGCTTTCATTCATTTTGATCAGCAACACTTCACGCTATAGCCAGTTGGACATCTTGCTTCCCAAAGGAAACACAGAAAACTCTCGTCCAAACATTCACTTCTCTAGCGTAACAAAGAATGGTATTGTTATCTTCTGCACATATTACATCCTGCTCGCGGAATTCAGCACATCGTGCTCGAGCACAAATTTGAAAAAGGGGGCAGGGGATGAAAAGAATGACATTTCTATATAGTATTGTATGTATATAAAAAGGAAGAGAAGAGAAAAGGTAAAACTATGGATCCGCGCTATTGTACAGTTATGCTATGAGGGGATTGGTTATTGACAAGCAGTGTCACAAGATGCTGCCTACCAACCATAGGTGCAGGAAGAGCCAATACGCCAAGAGTCCCAGCCTTGCTCGCGGCCGGTTCATCAGAATTTGGCTCCCTGAGACCCTGCAGAAAGATACAAGGCAGATGGACTAAAAACAAGCATGTAGTATGCACTACTTAACTTCCACACAACCATGATAGCCGTCAGTGAACGAAATTCAACCAACAAGGATAATGTGTTTATATAGCAATAACTTCTCCATTTCCTCTCTTAGAAATAAATCTGAGCTGGCACACATACTGAACTCAACTGTATGAAGGGGCATATCTAGTGCATCTAATAGCTAGGGCCTGCATGCAATTATGAAAGTCATTTTGGTTCATGAAGCGTCCTAATTGAACTCCAGATTCAAGATTGACACAAATATTTATACTCAACTATAAATTAAAAGGAAACAGAGGGAAAAGAGAAAAGTTCAAATTCAGAGCAAAGATATGCCTTTTAGTTCCCCCAGTGACGCCTGAGTTTGAAAATCATTACTTGTTGATTTCAAAATAGCTTACCAGATGCCATCAACTCTGTCAGCGATGTGCTTTCCTTGTGCTGGAATCAAGCCAGATGTATGCAATGACTTAATACGCCCTTCAATACAGCAAATATGGCAGTGTTATAACACTTGTATTAATTGAAACATCAGAGTGACTAAAAATATAGGCTATGTTACCTTTGTCATCCGAATCATGTGCAGCAATTAGTCGTTCAGACTCTGAGCCCATATTAAGAACAAGATGGTCGGATGAACCCTTCCGCATTACTCTAGCATGTGCAGCAGTAGGGACAGATGAAACCGATGCCTTCCCCATTGGCCCCTACAAAGAACAATAAAACAGTGAATTATTACAACCCAGGATATATGCAATTTTTATTCACCTGTCAAGTGTCAAGATATGTGCTGGTATGTGAAATCTAGCTAATGCGCAGTGAACTGTTACAACTACTGACATGGGAAATACCAAGAAACCGCAAGCATAAGGCCCATGGCCAGGCAAATCATGATGAAAGAACAGTGACACTGCTATATATAATAAAAGAAACATTGGGAACAACACTAACATATCTTAAAAGATCACGTAGACAAGTAACAAAGCAATGAAGGAACCATAAGACAACGAGGGCTTACCAAATCTTCAATCTCGGATATGTCTGAACCAACTGCCGAGGAAGATGCGTCAAATGCTCTGTCTTTACTAACCTCTGGCTGCACAAGCTGAGAATGATACAAGTCCTCAAGCATCTTAACTTTTGCTGATAACTCATCAACTGTCTTTTCCCTGGCCTGCAACTTCAATCCCAGCTCCTGTTTTACAGACTTGGCATTCCCAGATTCCATACTTGAGGCTATTATTAGTTTTTCCAGCTTTGGTAAGAGTGTGTGTGTGCTTGCAGGTTTATTATCTTCCAGCACATCTTTTCCAGCAAGATATCCAAACCGCTGAATCATTCGCTCCATACTGACTGTTACCTCAAGCAGTTCACTGCTTTTTGATTCCAACTCCCTACGATTTGAATCAGTGTTTCTGCAAACCTCCTTGAGCTGTTCCATTTCACGAGCATGAGATTCAAGATTTAACTGTAAATCTTCATTTTCATATCTTAAAGTCTCCGCTTCACGTTGGAGTGCATCAAATTCATCAATAACAAAGAAGAGTTTGTCCATGGGACTAGAGAACATAGCCACTTCCCTCTGCAAATGCGACTCGCCAGATGGTATATTTAGTTTATTTACTTTTTCAACAAGTGCTTCCAGCTGATCCTTTGAAATTGCATCAGTTGTACCTGTTAAGACCAGAAAAATAATAAGTAAGTTTGAAATAAAACGTTGACCATATGAATGTCTACTTAATAGTTTCATCGGAAATTACCTCTTTCTACTGTAGTTTGTTCAAGTGACAGCAACTCTAATTCTCTTGCCTTCAACGCATCCTCTCTTTCCTGGTATTCCTGAATCCTTATTTCCATTCCATTGCGCTCATCATATACAGTTCTGAGATCTTCCTCCAGTTTGCATACTCTTTCCAAATACAACTGGTGGTCATTTGAAGCAGTTTCAGCAGCTGACTCGGCTTGTTTCAGTCTCATTTTCAACTCATCTAACAAAGTTATCACTAACCCCTTAATATCAGATAACCTCCGAGACACTGACTTCAGTTTGTTCACGGAAGATACTAAAGTGTCCACCACCTTTATATAATCACCAGACTCCTCGTCCTTCAAAACAGACAAAGTTTGTCCTACTTTTGATACAATGCTGGAGTTGCCTGTTGCCAAGTCTATTGCGTAACGTAAATCAAGCAAGTCATCAAAAATAATTTGAATCTGTTCAGTGCAATAAATACATTTTGATGACATTGCCCTGAGCTCTTTTTGCAGCGAAATCAATTCATTTTCTTGAGCTCTGTTCTGAGCGTCCTTGTTCTCCAGTTCAATCTTCAAGGAGTCGTGCTCTACTAAAGTACGAGCAAAGTTGCTGCTTGCTAATTGCAAAGCACGGAGCAACAATATAATATTGTCACTCATGTAACCTGATAGATCTTTAAAAAATCCAGAGAAATGTCCAGCTTGATTGCTGCATTGTTCAACAATATTACTCAAGGATGAATCATCATCAATATTCTCTTTTCTGTTTTTTCTGTCAAGCATTCTTCCAGTAACAAAGTTATTGTAGTCTTGAAGAGAGAAAAGCTTGCCAAACTCTGAATCCTGCTTATGTGTATATTAAAAAACCAGGTTATGTTTAAATATGCTGAAGTCAAATAAGCACAATTATTCTACTTGAGAAAAATAATTCCAAAACCAAGCAGACCAAAACTTGAAAAAGAGGCGAATGCGGAGGAGGGAGGGAGAGGGAGAGAGGGAGAGGGAGATTCATCGTCCAAAGTAACATAAGAAACTGTAAGTGGGCAATGTCTAACTTACCGCATAGGCCATAAAGCTAGAACAATTCCTAACATGACAAGACACAACACGTTGACAGCTCAAAATGCGAAGTCATCCAACCATCTAGTCGACAGTTACATACATGAAAAGTACATTACAAACAGGACAGGTCCAACAAAACAAAAGCTGCGTTATGAATAAACGGTGGGGAAGCATTGAACTAAGTCCAGTAACACAATAACTACATTATTGTTGGAAATAGTGTCCTGACAGAACAAGTAATGCTAAAAAACCAGCAGGTTTGACAAATAGTAAATATACTGCAACACACGGAACAAATAAATCAAAGAAATACTTTTGGGAAAAATCATGCAACCATAAAAACACTTTACCTCCATAATAGGATCAATCTGGAACCCCATTGCAGCGAGGTGTTCATGCATACCCTTCACTGTAAGGCTCATATCTCTCAAGGTCCTGACCTTCTTTCCAAATTCTTCAGCCATCAATGATATCATACTATCATCCATTACAAGTGTGCTAAGCTTCTCAAGGTAACCATGATGTTCGGTTGAATGACTTTGTAAGTTTCCATGACTTTTATCCAACTCTTCCAAACATTTTGCTAGCTTAGCATTAAGAGCACTGGTTTCCATTTCATGTTTGGCTCCAGCTTCATTCTTTTTAGCACTAAGAATAGCAACATCTGTTCTAGCCTGTGATAATGCATGTTGCAGTGAGTTAATAGTTGCATTGGCATCTTCTAGTTTGTTGGCATTATGAGCCAGTTCCTCATTTGTTTTCTCCAACTCCTCCTCTACAGCAGCAGTACGCAATTGCATTTGGTATTTCTCTTCAGAAGTAGAAGAAATATACTCATTTAATTTACTCAACTCATCTTCTAATACCTTTATAGTAGAATAGGAATCAGAAAGCCTGCCAGCTTGCAAAGTAACTTGCTCATGTGCTCTCTGTAGCTCATTCTCCACATGATTCTTAGCAGCTTGTGACTCCATTATGTATTGGGCGATCTGGCTTATTTTTTTCACAGGGTCCTCAGAGGGGTGATCGACAGGAAGAGCGACGCTTGATACTGAATCAACTAGAATGCCCAAGGAAACTTTAGCTTCTTCCAACATGTTATCTACTTTACCCTTTTCCTCACTAAGGGAAATAATGTCCAACTGCAGCTCATCAAAATGCGTAACCTGAGAAGATAAATTCTCAACTTGTTCTCTCAGATCAGTATTTGCAGATTCTCTTGACACTATCTCATATTTCAGATTCTCCATTTCTGTGTTCCTTGCTTCCAGATCTCGTTTTAGCTTATCTGATATAGAGTTATTCTCATCCAGAGCTTGTTTTAGATTCTCTGTTTCAGAGTTATTCACATCCAGAGCTTGTCTGAGCTTTTCTAGCTCAGAATTCTTTTCATCCAGAGCATGTTTCAGCTTCTCTATCTCAGAGCTATTCCTATCTAAAGCATGTTTTACATTCTCTGTTTCAGAGATCTTTTCATCAATAGCATGTCTTAGCTTCTCTATCTCAGAGTTCTTCTCATCGAGGACTCGCTTGAGTCCTTCACGCTCCTGCACCAAACCTTTCCCCTTTTTCACGGCCATTGACAGCTTCTCCCTAAGCAACGATGATTTTTCGTCCACCTTTTCAAACTCTTTCTGTAATGAGTCCTTTTCATTTTTCAAAACATAGATCGCCTCTGTCATTTTTTGTAGTTCACCTGATAGTCTCATTCTCTCAGATCTATCTGTCATGCCTTCTTCAAGAATTAATTTACAAAGTGTTAATTCCTGATGTAGGGTATACACTAATGTTTGTAACTTCTCTAAACTTTCACACTCAATAGGAGAGGATTTTGCTCTTCGCTGGATGCTGCTTACGCACTGGTCCACCAATTTCGTAGTCTCCAGGGGCTCATTGTCCTCCCATTTGACATCAGAAACCTCTGCAAATGCCTTTACAAGCTCAGTATTCTGCGATGAGATAACAGATAATTTATCAACAGCACCATTGTATACGGAGATTAATTCAGAAAGTTCATGTACAAGTATGTCCTTTGCCTGCTTCTCTTCCAATAGAACTATGGTTAAACGGTCAATTTCCTCATGCATCGAGACCAGTTTTGATTCATGTGCAGACAGCCTATGAAGAGCTTCAGAAGACTCATTCTGCATCCGCACCGCATCATCTTTGGCCTGGTCCAGTGAGTTGACTAGCCAAGTGATTTGTGAATCAAGTTCACCAGTTAAGACTGAGTGTGGAAAGTCAACCGAGCCTAGAATATCTTTAACTTTCCGGTGCTCCAAGAAGACCATGTCTGCAATTTTCTTTTGTTCAACCAACCATTCCAATCTGTCAATCATCTCCAAGGAAAGCAGATCCTCTGGAAATGTTGCCTCTGACATAACCTTTCCAATGCGTTGAAGGAACCCGTCACTTATTGTAAGTGTAGTGTTTAAATCATTTAGTTGCTCAATGCTTGCCTTAACAGCTTCCCATGCGTTGTATGTTTCTCTAAGCTCGTCCAAACATTTCTCATGTTCCACTGACTTTTCATCTAACAACATCTTAAGCTCCTCAAGTCTGCCCTCAGATTCTTGCAAGGCATCAGACCTCTGTTGCAACTCCACCATGCACCTCTCCAGCTCACCTGATTTTTCAGCCACTGTCTGCTTTAAGGAATCACGATGCTGCACCAACGACTTGCCCTTTGTGACAGCCAAGCTGAGCTTCTCTTTAGTAGTTGATAATTTATGCTCCATCTGCTCAATTTCTGCCTTTGTTTTGCCTGCTTCAGCATTTGCTATATCTCGAGCAGCTTTCATTTTCTCAAGCTCTTCAGTAAGGATTTTGTTTTCTTCCACGAAACCGTTCAACTTTTGCATGAAATTTGCTTCATTTCTCTTGCTACTGACCAATTCCTCTGAAACATTACCTAAAATAGTGGCGTGATCGCATTGACCCATGGCCACAAAACCAGGCTTAACCTCTGCCAAGACCTGCTCAAGTTGTTCAATGCCCAATAAAACCTGCCTGTACCGCTCTGTTAGCAACAAAGTTTTCCTTTCGACAACTGATATCCTGTCTTGATCAACACCCTCAAAACTGATGGCATCTTTCCCAACCACGGCATCGACCGATGCAACCATTCGCCCAATAGCTAGTTCTGACACTTGCCTCCATGAACCGAGGTATGCATCCACAACCTCTTTTGACACTTCGACCTCAGCAGCCCTGGCACGTAAGCTGTCAACCTCCTGCTCCCTGGAACGCGCCACTGAATTCAGTTCAAGCACAAGTCTCGAGCAATCATCCAGCATTGAGTGCAGTGGTGCCCTCTTATCAGGATCATCTGCATGCAACGAACTCACTTCCTGCCCCACCAGCTCCTGTAGCATTCTCTGGAGTGTCGCTGCCTCCCGTGCACACACCTCTCTCTCTTCCTGAACCAAGCCCAGTTCACATCATCTTATAGTCAGATCAGAGAATGGAGCTGGCACGTTGCAATTCAAGTGCAAAATAACATGAACTTAACTAGTGTGAAAAGCAAAAAGAAGCAATACCTTGTACTTGCGGCACTCGGCAGCGGCGCTAGATTCGTCCGGGAAGTCGATGACGGCGATGGATTCATCGAGCGAGCGAGCGGTTGCGAGGTCGTCAGGGGCATCCTCGAAGGTCTCGCCGCTGGTGGCATCGTCGGCGGGCATGCTGACGAAGATACCAGCGTCTGGGTCTGCCCCGGGGCTCCGCGCATCCTACACGGTGCAGAGGCAGGAGCTTCCGTAAGCCATTCCATTTGTTTCTGCGGACCCGGGTATCAAAATGGAGATAGCAGAGCGGTTGGAGCGGCGGTGGTGATGATACCTGCGAGGGGAGCTCGACGAGGACGCCGTCGCTGCTGCCGCCCTCGTCGGAGTGTGCCCGGACGCGCGGGGGAGAGCGTCGGCGGACGGAGGACGAGGATGCAGAGGAGGAGGAAGAGGACTTGGGGGAGGAGTCGGAGTCGGAGTGGTCGGCCATGGCGGCGCCAGATCTGGGCCGGGTCGGGCTGGTGGATCCGATCAAACCATCGCCGAGGAGGAGGAGGAATTGGGGGGAGACGATGGCGCGTGGGCCCGATCGCGGGGTGCGCGGAGCACAGCTGCGAAGGTTGGGGAAGACACCGAGGTGACAAGTGGGGTTCACGTGGCAGTGTGAGTAGGACGGTGCTTTGTCACATCCGGTGTCTCTTGGAGTAGGTAGGACCGCGACGGCCCACCTGTCAGTCAATGCTTCCGTGCGACGTTGAGACATTGCGTGCACTTTGCATTAGGACCGAGGTTGATTCGTGAGCACTCGTTGACCACTGTATGATAGGGGTCCACGTTTCGGTGGGACACAAAACAAGAGCCTCACATTCGGGCAGACGCTTATGAAGCACGAGAGAGCAGATCCAACTAAGCATATTAGCCATCTGATTACATATCTAATGGTCTAAAAAGACACTAACGAAAAGTTAACGAAGCGCTGATCCACCGCTTCGTCACTGCTATCCGCACGTCTTCTATCGCCGCTAACCGCTCGGGCCGGGCGCGCAGCCCCCGCGAAATCGCGCCACTCCCTCAAACACCTCCCCCTCCGCACGATGTCTCGCCACTGTCAACCGCCCACCCGCGCCGGAGGGACGGGGATGCCGACCGCCGCGGCTCCCCTTCTCTCCCTCGCTCATCCTCTCAGCCCCCCCGCGCCCTCCATAGCCGCACCCTCCTTTCGCTGCCCGCCGATTCTCCGGACTCTGACGGCCGCGCGAAGCCGAAGCCGGCGGAAGCCGCGCGCCCACGCCGACCTGGGGTTGCGCCGGCCGAAACTCCGCTTGGCACAGGCCGCACGCACCCGACGCCTGCCGACCAGGGGTTTCGCCCGCCGCCTGCCGATTTTCCGCTCTGCAGGGGCCTCGCACGCCCCCGACGCCCCGGCCTGGGGTTCCTGGCTGCTACCGAGTACCGACGCCATCGACGCGCCGGCCTAGGGTTGCTGGCTGCTGCCGACGCCCTGTGGTTGCTCGTGAGCGACCCTGTTCTCTTTTTCTCTTCGTCTATACAAGATTCAGTACAAACTTTGAATCTTACCTGGATCTTTGAATGTGGTTATGTTCTGATGCTTTACTCTAGGTGAACCTTTTTTTACTGATTTTCCCCATTGTTGGTAGCTCCTTTGCAAGCCAGGGGCATCCCCATCTTCATCGTTCCCACCCTGTACGACAACAAGGTGGGTATCTCCGTCTTCTCCTCGCCGGAGCCCTGCGCGACATGGTGCTCACCTAGTCACCTGTGTCCAGCACTACTTGCGCTGCACACTAACTGTTCGACAGAATGTCGACATGCAGTGCCTTATAGCATGTGGTTTGATTACTTTATAACATGTTATATGTCTTCGTAAACAGTTCATAAAGGCATGGATAAGTTCAGTTCGTTTGGTGATTGCCAATGTGCCCATAGCGCAACACCACTCTAAGATCGAGAAGGATTGCATACTTTTGTTTTCTGTGCCAAGAGTATCAGTGAAGAGCATAGTACATGCATCTCCTAGGCACATGCTGTTACATTTCATAATCTTCCAGATTTAAGAGTCACCATTTAAATTGCCCGGATTAAAGTTATGTGCACTGATATTTATTTGTTGCTCAAGCTCTATTGTTTTTTGTCGAAATTTGGCTAGGATCTCTTCATGATGATCAGCAGTATTGCAAGTTCGGCACGAAAAAATGAGTACTGGTTAGTACAATTATATGAGGATAATATCGGGGTAAAAGATCTTTTCTTGTGTTTTCCATGGAGTTAGAGAACATGATGATACTATGCATATTGCATAGGATATGGTTCAGAACAACACATGATATACTCTATTAATCCTCCCTTATAAATCAATAGGTTGGTACAAAATCTAGAAATGGGTTCCTATTAGTCTATCATTATTCTTCTGTTTCAAAAGTGTTTCATTGATTTCTTGCTTATATACCGATTGCAGATTTGTTGAATTTTTGGATTGCAAAAACCATTATCCAATCCATGCTTCTCTGTTTTTACTACTGGCCTTGTCCTTCCCAATAGATGAATGGATGGAAGGACTATACAGATGCTTACTTGTTCTCAAGGCATAGCTTTCTGGAGTAGGAGAGCCAAGTAGAAGGCTTGGACCGTGTAATACTCCTCCATGTTGAAGTCTTGGAGTAATTAGAAAAATACTGAAATTGTCCCAAAAAAGAGTAATGGTTCCCCTCCATACTTTTAAGAGGTAAAACAAGCTGCGTGTATTAATTTGTTGGTAGCATCAGCCTAATTTGACAATGAGGTGATTGTTAGCTTCAACGATATTATTTTCCTAATCTATTTATGGATCCGGGCGGCGGCAGAAGTTGACCCGGCCTCCACGCCTCCACAGGAGGAGGAGGAAGAAGGCCTGGCATGCTACATCCCTGTCAAGGCCCTGTTCTATTCTGCCCTCAATTTCTGCTTCTTAGTTGGTTATCATCTGGCAAAGTATGCTTATTTATTTGGTCTGCAGCCATTATTCTATAGCTGATATAAATTTTCCAGGTATATTTGGTTGTAATCTTTTGTCTGCTTCTTCTCTGAATTGATAATGATAGGTTATGTTCGCCACACTTCTGCCGCCACCGTCGACGCCGTTTCCATGATGGCGGCCTTGGCGCCGGGGCGTGGGAGCTACTTCTCAGCCTTGCTGGGGTCGATAGCGGCGACACAATTAAGTTACAACACTATATGTATTTCTTATTTTCTTATGAGATAAGGTAAAACTTCTGTCCAGCATGGTATCTGAGACCGAGTGTTCCGCATTATTCTCAATCTTCAAATGTTGTTGTCTTTGCAGATCATTAACTTTTGGTGCGTTCATTTGTATCAAGTGTTCTGGAGCTCATACAAGCCTGGGGGTGCACATTTCCAAGGTAGCCACAATATCTATGTATCGCTAGCTATTTGTCAGCAGTGTCCTTCCATTTTCAGTTTTATTTCTTCTTACTTGGAATGATTTTAAATTCAGCCATACGAGATGTTGGCTAATAATGGATTAGACCTTCCTGTTATATAGTTGGGCTTTTATTCGCTAGCCCTTTCTGAAACTAGGCAAGTGCAACCATGAGGCTTACTTTAGAACTTGTAGGGACCCTTTGATATTTTCATGTCCTAGCGATTTCTACTGTCCCAGTGTGGAAGGTTGTCAGGCAATAGACAGTAAAACAGATGTTTCAAGTTTCAACTATACTTTTCTAGGTTGTTAAGTTCTTTGTAACTTGAGAAACACCAGCATGGAGCCACACCCGTATATTAGCAAATAAATAAATAAATTCAGAAGCAAGCGTCTTTTGACAAACAGAATTAGATCATAGGCTTTTTACAAAAGATGCCATGCACATATATGATTGACATTCCTAATATTATTTTCCTTCCCCTTGAGATAATATTAATCTTTCTAATATTGTTAGTATACAATTTTTTTCTTGTAACGGATACGATAAGTGATCATAATGTCAGGTGGTCAGTGCAGATGTACTGTTTGGTGGTTCAACTATCCGTTTCTGGTGTTTGAGTAGAACCCTGTTTATTTTAGGTGGTCTCAGTGAAGCTAGATGAATGGACAGATGAACAAGTTGATTTTTCGACCGATTCAGATGAAAATGGTACAGTACACATTAGATATGAGGCATTTCTTGGAAATTACACAAAGCCAAGGTAAGATTGCTCAGCGGATAACCGGAATAATTTTATAAGGTATACACTAAGTTAGCAGATTCTCATTCTTTGGGATGCATTCCCGTAGCATAACAGGGTTCTTTCATATTTGCTCAACACAACTCTACTGAAGAATGATGATTCTCCTTATTCTTATATGTGTACGCGAAAATACGAGTTTCAACAGTTTTTGTCTAACCAACAGCTTTCATGTGCTTCACAAAACAATGACAATTGTCATTACCAGCAGCCATTTAAGTTGTCCTACATTAAATTTATTGGTTATTGGTTATTCTCTATTATGTCGTTCAATTTGGCCTAGGACCTCTAGATGGTGATCAATAGTATTGCAAGATCGATAAAAAAAAGGTGAGTACTGGTCATTTGAGTTAGAAGCTCTTACATGAGGAAAATATTGGGCGCTTTCATGGAGGCCATCTTTGCAAAATGGGGCATGTCTCGGACTAAACAAAGATCCAACCTAAGCCAGTTATATGTTCTTTAACGCGGCACTACAAAAAAAATACACTTCCGTGATGATACGTGTTTGTCACAGTAGGTCACGTTTTTTGTCATGCATGTACATCCATGACGATTTTATGACAGAATCAAGATAGTCATACCTGTGCTGTCGTAGAAGCGTTCCATGACATTACCAAAATTATCATCACGGAAATATTCACTTCCATGACGATAAATTGCGCGTCATAGAAGTGCTTTCGTCAAGGGTGACCGACACGTGGCATCCACCGTAACGGGTCGTCGTTAAGCTATCGGGTTCCGTTTGGATCCGATAACTCGTTAACAGCTGGGACCAATGAGGATTTTCCACGTGTAAAATTATCATTGACTATAGCAATCACGTGTCAGCACCCGAAAAGGACAGATGTCAACCGCCCAATGGACAGGAGGCGCCTATGATACGTCGACACGTGGTAAGGCCCAACAGCGGACCATTTAGGTTAAAAAGGCTGGCCCAGTCAAAATTAGCGGGCTGGCCCATTAACGGCCTGCTTGTAGACGGCCCATTCGCAGTTAAGGCCCGTACGACTATTGTCAAATCGGCCCGTTCTAAACTTGTCATCATCGCGGCCCATGGTCACTTCTGGCCCGTTAACAGTCCGCTAAGTATTTGGGCCGAATTACGGCCCGGTGTGTTTCCGGCCTGTTAAAGGTCCTGCTTAATTTGGGCCCATTTATTGGCCATTGAAACTTTCGGCCCATAAACGACCGTGAAAGATTTGGGTCATATTCGGCCATGTCTGACATTCGGCCTGTTAGAGGTCCACTGTAGATTTGGGCCACTTCCAGCCTGTTGTGATATTCGGCCTGTTAACGTCGGACGAAATTCATGGGCCATATGTGGCCCAACGTCACATCGGGCCTATTAACGGCCCATATAAAACTGATACTAATCAAGCCCAACCGAACTTCCGGCCTGTTAAAGGCCCGTGTAGTAGGTCGGCGCATTTACGGCCCGTCTGAATTTCGGCCTGTGAACGATCCGCATTGTAAATGGGCCACAACGAGCTGAGATATATTTCGGCCTGCTAATGACCAGTGGGTTATTTGGCACAATCAGGGCCCAATCTCACTTTCGGCCTATTAAAGGCCCATGTTATTTATGGGCTCGAGATATTTACACATGTTAACGGCCTATTGTTACTGAGGGCCCAAATTATGTTTAGGCCTGTTAAAGGCCCACTAGGGGCACAGGCCTACCAAAAATATGAAAGCTTATGCTGATTTAGGCCCAGATATTCTTAGTGGGCTACATGCAAATTACGGCCCATAATCGTTTTTAGCCCAATTGGAATGGGCCTAACGAATGTTGGCACGTTGGGCTCCTACGAAGCTTTCGGCCGAATACATTACTAAGATAAACCTACACTATACAAAAATAGCGTCGTAATTTCTACAACCTTTGGCAGCACGATAAATGCTGTATCACAACAAAATAAATTCTAGCCATACAACAAAAGGCCTGTTGGCATAAAGTTTACAGTCCTTGCAGATAAAAGTACCATTAGATGTATAGAAGCACAGATCATTTGACCTGAGTGCTAATTTTTCAGCCTGTAGAATCTGATGGAGCAGCATGATCATCCCCTTTTTTCCGTCATTGCTCTTGAACAACGAAGCAAATGTCTGATAGTCTAGTTTTAAAACCATTCATATCTTGACGACATTTGTCAACCACTATTCTTGTTTCCGAAACGACGTCCATTAGGGATTGGACTTGTGTCTGGAGCACAGATATACCACTCTGTCTAGCCGAAAGATTTTGTTCAGTAGGTGATTTGATTGAGGTTATTTTGACAACCAACCCAGAATTACGCAGGAAGGTGCTTTTTGCACTATTAGTGGAGAGATACTGACGCACTGCAGCAAGAGGTGACATTGTGCCTGTGGTAGCCTCGTCACCTTCAGGTGGTTGTGACTGTTCAATCATTTTTTCATAGCTTGCTGAAAGTTTGAACTTGTAGATTAGTGTACCAGATAAGTTACTAATGAGACAAAAACAAACAAAGTAGGTTTCACGTTTATAGATAACTTATTTTGGTGAACTACTGTAATACATTAGCATGTATTGTAGTGTCAACTACATAATAAAATCACTTTCGGAACATATGTCCATGTAGCATACCTACTGTATTGTCTATTTCCTCACATTCGTTGACATGTAAGGATAAAGAGACATGGTTTAAAGTAGGATGAACATAGTATGGCATCATTCATATCATGGGCAAACAGATATAAAACAAACAGGCTATTGTATCATTGTGTGGGCACGTGAACATCACAACTAAATTACAGATCAAGACCAAAAGAATATCCTTCATCTCTTTTAAATCGTGTAAGGTGAAATGATACGTTAAGACAACTGTGTATAAAAGTAAACAGAGTAACTGACATTGGCTGCAAACCAAGTAGTTAAATGAACACGTCAAAGTAACAAGCAGTTCAAAGGCAGGAGGAGTAAGGACTTGCAACAGCGGCTTGAACTGGTGTGCTCATGCCCTTCATCTTGCTGGTGTGGCAATCATTGAAGATTTGCACTGTATTCGGTTCAGGTTCTTTTTGGTCCGCACGGGCTTTCCTCGGTATTTGGAACAAGTCAATATAGATACGATAATATGTCACAGAAAAAAGAAGGAAGTAGCAGCTATTTGCAAGAGCCTCGCAGTGTGCAATATAGCTACGAGATCCTGTTGTCTGTTGGAATTTCACTTTAGAACGGTTGGTCTTGTTCTTCAAACAGTTAGCCTAGAAGAAGATACACTTGTAAGGCACATATGTAAATACAAGTTCAATATGTGATCTGATCAAATACATATACCCTATCTGATACTTTGGATCAGACCAGTGTTTAACAAGGGCTGTCCAATCTTCATCTGTAATATATTCCACTGGAGATGTTTGGGCGATTTCATTGTTAGCCTTGCCTTCAAAGTGAGTTTTTCTAAGGTGATACCGATACTGCCGCAGAGTAGACTGAAAAATATGAGTGCATGCTTTGTTTAGTTGCATCAACTTTCGGATCCAACTTGAACCTATCTGTTGAAAAAAGAATGTGAGTCTTATTAGGCGGAAGCTAGAAAGTATGGGACAGAGCAAGACAATATTACAAATTGCGATGAATAACATTACTTACGGATAAATGGTCAAGGAAGGTGTTAAACTCGGTATCGTCTTTCTCATTCCTGTACTGGATCCACGTTGGGAGGATACGTGCATGACACCTAACGGCAACGGCTGCCTCTGATATTAACTTGGCTGACTCTGTAGCATCATGTGGCCTTTTTAATCCTGCCTCAAAATGGATCTCCATTCTTCCTTCTTTAGATTTTGTTAATCTGTCAAGTATTATCCCTGATGTCTGTTTCCGCTTGCGTCGTGGTGCTAGTTCAACAACGAATATGGAAAGTGTTAGTGCACATCAAACTGTGAGAGTACATATAAAGGAGCATGCAACTGCAACTTGACTCGGTCAGGTACCGTCTTGGTGTTGATGCTCATGAGGTTCATCTGATCTTACCAAGTCCTGTTGTGTTAGCAGTGCTTCAGAAGTAGTGTTAGGTGTGAAGGCAGCTTGGGAACTGGCCAGTTGCGGAGCAAATGAACGAGTAACTCATTGAGATGCCAGTATAGTTGAAGCGGATGCTGCAGCTGGTGGAGCAGGTGATACTGTGTTTGTAGATTTAGCCGGTGGACTTGGACCTTGTACTGCACTATAAGTACCAGCAGAATCTCGAGGGCAGATCCTTTTCCGTCGCACCCGACGAGTAACACCATTCCCTACTACTCCCTCCGTTCGGAATTACTTGTCTCGAAAATGGATGTATCTAGAACTAAAATACGTCTAGATACATCCATTTCTGCGACAAGTAATTCCGAACGGAGGGAGTATATTCTTTTCCTTGCTCTTTTTTGACTTTGCCATGTCAAGCCGTACCCACAACACAGAAGAATAAAATCGCTCTTCAGAACTCATTGATGCATGATACATACAAGCAATACTTTGATGTAAGACAACCGTATGAGGATGGAATATGTAAGAAAAACAGGACGGCGTGACATATTCACAGCTACGATGTGTAAACTAAGCAGAAGGATTTTCAAGAAAATAGAAGTAATGCAAACTAGACATCATATGAAAGATGCAACCAATATCACTCTGCCAAGTTAAAAGTGTCTTGTCATAAGTGGCATTTCAAAAAATTAGAAGCAGTACAACCTAGAAATCAATGCAAGATGCAACCACTATCAAACTGCCATGTTAAAAGCGTCCAATCATGAGTGACTGATGCGGGATACACAACAGCAGTACTTTGATGTAAGAACATGGTATGATAGATAGATGCAGTGTATTCTAGACACAGAAAGGCATGTCATATGCACATGTATAACGTATATACTCAGCAGGTGCAATTTAATTAAAATAGAAGAAATACAGGCTAAACAACATATGCAACATGAAACCAATTATCACACTGTCAACTTAGAGCAAGCACCTGCGATGGTGGAGTACGGGAGATGAACTCATCATGTAGACTTGGGACTTCAACTGCATTAGCAGTAGCAGTGGCAAATCTAGAGAGTCTCTGTTTGCGTCGGTCCGGAGGACCACCAACATCCCCTAACTTACTCTTTTCCTTCCTCTTTTCTGATATTGCCTTATGAAGTCAAAACCACAAGAAGATGAATAAAATTAGCTCTGCATAACTGGTTGATGCATGATACAGACGAACACTACTTTGATGTAAGGCAAGCGCAGGATAGGAGGATGGAATATATACAAAAAAAGACAACATTGCATATTCACACGTACGATAGGAGGATGGAATATGTATGAAAAACAGTAAGCAGAAGGCATTTCAACAAAATTAGAAGAAATGAAAGCTAGGCACCATACGAACATGCAACCAATATCCCTCTATCAGGTAAAAGTGTCTCGTCGTAAGTGCCATTTCAAGAAATTAGAAGCAATACAAGTTGGAAGACAATGCAAGATGCAACCTACATCACACTCCCAAGTTAAATGTGTCTTATGGGTAAGTGATTGTTGCAGGTATAAGTTGTAAGCTACGCAGATGCAATTCAACAAAATTAGAAGCAATACAAACTAGACATCATACGGAACATGCAACCACATATAACAGTTCCAAGTTAGAGCAAGCACCTGTGATGGTGGAGTAGGGGAGATGTGCTCATCATCTACATAGCTACGTTGAATGTTCAGCCTTGTGTTGTCTTGCGAATCTTGTTGGGAGGATGGCGGAGTAGAATCTGTAGAGACCCTCTGTTTGAGTTGCTCCGAAGGACCACCATCATCCACTGCCGTACTAATTTTCTTCAGTTGTTGTAAGTGCATCTAGTGCCCCTTAGTGATTTTGGTGTATTGAAGACTTATAGGTTAAGGGACTAATGTGTTTATGAGTGTACACATGTCTATAAGTCTATGAGGAGTTTGTTATTTTCGAAGAAAGTCGACCCCTAAAAATGAATGTCTTCAGTTGAAGACTTTGGTTTTCTTGAAGACTTTGAAAGTGAGGAAATTGGTGTGACCTTGAAGACTTGATATTGATGCAAGGATTATGAAGTGTGAAGACTTTTGTTTTCATAGTTTTGTTTTTTCCTTTCTTAAGTCATAGGAAACACCGTACTGTTAAAGGGGGTCGAGGTAAAACTAAGGAAAAGTTTGCAAGTGATGCTCATCTCAAATCCTACACCTACCCAATCCTTTCGAGTGAAGCCATTGGAAATCTCATACAGTTCAGTCAAGTTCTTCAGTGACAGAGACGAAGATCTTTTGTTCTCTGAGGAATTTGTTCTGACTGAGGAGTTACGAATTCGCCAGTGCGGATTGCCTACAAGTGAGGAACATGATAGCCCTGAGGAATTTGAGAGCTCAAATTTCCGACCGTTGCTGTGCTATGCGGCAGCTGTCCAAAATATCCTATCCACCTAACGGTCATATCATTGAAGGGCATTTATGTCTTATCATGTCGGACTGCTCCCCGGCTATAAATAGCCGCCCCTACAACCACTAGCTGGTTGGGTGCTTCAAGAGAAACTGACACTTGTCATTTAGAGCATCCCATCTTCCGAGGACTTTGAGAGAAAATCATCAAGTGAGAAAAAACCAAACCCAACACCTAAAACCCAAAGTGATTGAGCATCACTGAAGAGATTGTTCCTGTGTGGAATCGACATTTGTTACCTTTTGAGGATTGTGCATCCTCTAGACGGTTAGGCGTCATGGTCTAGAGCATCCAAAAAGAATTGTGGATCGCCGAGTGACCAAGTCTGTGAAGGTTTGGAAGTCACCTGTGAAGACTTACCACGAGTGATTAGGCGAGGTCTGTGTGATCTTAGCTCAAGGAGAATACGGTGAGGACTGTGTGTCCAGGACTGTGTGTCCTCAGGTTTAAATACCTAGCCGCTCCAACTAGACGTACAACTGTCACAACAGTTGGAACTGGTCTACCAAATCACTATCTTCACCAAGCTACTGGTTCTATTTCCTCAACCCTTTCATTTCCTCGCATACTTGCTGTGTACTTGATCGTTACTGTTTGAAGACTTTGACTGAAGACTTTTTCAATTTCCTCATCCCTATTTCTTCAGTCACTTTGTCTTCATCCTGCTTATCCTGTTTACACGTTACCTGTGCTCTGTTTTGTTTCATTTCATCATGATGACTATGCTACTGCTATGTTATCCATGTACCTGAATACTTATTCCGCTGCTTGTAGTTCGTTGCTTAGGAAATTCCTCAAGTAGTATTTCCTCAGCGATGAATTCATAAAAATCGCCTATTCACCCCCCTCTAGTCGATATAACGCACTTTCAGCTGTATTGATTTTGCATTGTGAAGTCAAACCGAGAAGAAAAAGGAATAAAATTCGCTCTTCAGAACTCATTCATGCATGATACTGACGAACACTACTCGGATGAAAGGCAAACACATGATACGAGGATGGAATATGTACGAAAAACAGGAGGGCGTGACATATTCACACCTATGATGTGGTAACTAAGCAGAAGGTATTTCAACAAATTAGAAGCACTGCAAGCTAGACACCATATGAAAGATGCAACCAATATCACTCTGCCAAGTTCAAACTGTCTGGCGTTTCAACAAATTAGAAGTAGTACATGCTAGAAATCATATGCAAGACGCAACCAATATCACAGTGGCGACTTAAAGGTGCCTTATCATAAGTGACTGATGCGGGATATGCAAAAACAGTAGTCTGATGTAAGAACATGGTGTGATCAGATATAGTATGTTCTAGAAACAGGAACACGTGTCATATTCACAGGCATTATGTGTAAAGTAAGCAGATGCAATTCAACAAAGTTAGAAGCAATACAAGCTAGACATCATACGCAACATGCAACCACATTTAATAGTGCCAAGTTAGAGCAAACACCTGTGATGGTGGAGTTGGGGAGATGTGTTCATCATCTACACAGCTACATTGACTATCTAGCCTTGCGTTGTCTTGCGAATCTTGTTGGGAGAATGGCGGAGTAGAGTCTGTAGAGACCCTCCATTTCAGTTGCTTGGAAGGACCACCATCATCCAATGCCTTACCAATTTCCTTCCGCTTTATTGATTTTGCATTGTGAGATCAAACCGACAAGAAAAAAGAATAAAATTCGCTCTTCAGAACTCATTCATGCATGATACTGATGAACACTACTCTGATGAAAGGCAAAGTCATGATACAAGGATGGAATATGTACGAAAAACTGGACGGCTTGACATATTCACACCTATGATGTGGTAACTAAGCAGAAGACACTTCAACAAATTAGAAGCACTGCAAGCTAGACACCATATGGAAGGTGCAATCAATATCACTCTGCCAAGTTAAAACTGTCTCGTCATAGGTGGTGTTCATCAAACTAGAAGCACTACATGCTAGAAATCATATTCAAGACGCAAACCAATATCACACTGCCAACTTAAAGGTGTCCCATCATAAGTGACTGATGCAGGATACACAAGAAGAGTAGTTTCATGTAAGAACATGGTGTGATAGACAGATATAGCATGTACCAAAAACAGGAAGGCGTGTCATATTCACACGTATCATGTGTAAGCGAAGCAGATGCAGTTTACACTAATTAGAAGCAATACAAGCTAGACACCATATGCAACATGCAACCAGATATCACACTGCCAAGTTAGAGCAAGCACCTTGGATGGTGGAGTAGGGGAGCGGAGACTTGGAACTTGTAATGCACTAGCAGTACGAGGAGAATCCGTACAGATGCTCCCTTTACGTTGCTGCACAGGACCACCATCATCGCCTTCCTTACTCTTTTCCTTCCTCTTTTTTGATTTTGCCTTGTCAAGTCAAACCCACAAGAAAAAGGAATAAAATTTGCTCTTCAGAACTCATTGATGCATGATACTGACGAACACTACTTTCATGTAAGGCAGCCGCATGATAGGAGTATGGAATATGTATGAAAATCAGGACGACATGACATATTGACATGTAGAAGTGTAAACTAAGCACAAGGTGTTTGAACTAGTTAGAAGCAATGCAAGCTAGAAACCATATGAAAGATGAAACCAATATCACTCTGCCAAATTAAAAGGGTGGCCTCATAAATGTATTTGACCAAATTAGGAGCAATACATGGCAACAGGCTAGAAATAATATGCAATATGCAACGAATAAAGGTGTCTCATCGTAAGTGATTGATGCAGGATATAGAAGAGAGGTAGTTTCATGTAAGAACATGGTTAACAGATAGATGTAGTATGTACCAAAAATAGGAAGGCATGTCATATTCACAGGTATAATGTGTAAACTAAGCAGATGCAATTTACCCTAATTAGAAGCATTACAAGCTAGACACCGTATGCAACATGCAACCACATATCACACTGCGAAGTTAGAGCAAGCACCTGCGATGGTGGTGTAGGGGAAATGCGGTCCTCAAGTATAGAGCTACGTTCAATATCTTCATTTAGGCTTGCTGTTTGTTGAGAATCATGTGGGGAGGATGAAACTGCACTCTTTATAAGAGTAGCGCGTCTCATACTAACCCACGGGCGTGACTGTCTCATCATAAGCGATATATGCAGGATACACAAGAATAGTAGTTCGATGTAAGAACATGGTGTGATAGGCAGATGTAGTATGTACCAAAAACAGGAAGGCGTGTCATATTCACATGTATAATGTGTAAGCTAAGGAGATGCAATTTAACAAATTAGGAGCAATACAAGCTAGGCACCATATGCAACATGCAACCAGATATCACACTGCTATGTTAGAGCAAGCACCTGGGGTTGTGGAGTAGGGGAGATGAGATTTGGAACTTGCACTGCAGTAGGAGTAGCAGGAGAATCTGTAGAGATCATCTGTTTCGGTTGCTCCAGAGGACCACCATCATTCCGTGCCTTCGTCCTTTTAAATTTTGCCTTGTCAAGTAAACACACAAGAAAAAGGAATGAAATTCGCACTTCCAAATTCGTTGATGCATGATACTGACGAACACAACTTTTATGTATGGCAACCACATTGTAGGAGGATGGAATATGTACGAAAAATGCTAAGCAGAAGGCATTTCAACAAATTGGAAGCAATGCAATCTAGACACCATATGAAAGATCCAACCAAAATCAGTCTACCAAGTTAGGTGTGTCTCATTATAAGTGGCACTTCAACAAATTAGAGGCAATACATGTTTGAAATGATATGCAAGATGCAACCAATATTACACTGTCAACTTGAAGGTGTCTCGTCAGAAGTGATTGATGAGGGATACACAAGAAAAGTAGTTTGATGTAAGAACATGGTTAATAGAAAGACGTAGTATGTACCAAAAACAGGAAGGCATGTCATATTCACAGGTATAATGTGTTAACTAAGCAGATGCAATTTACCCTAATTAGAAGCATTACAAGGTAGACACCATATGCAACATGCAACCACATATCACATTGCCAAGTAAGAGCAAGCACCTGCGATGGTGGTGTAGGGGAATTACGGTCATCAACTAGAGAGCTACGTTGACTATCTTCATTTAGCCTTGCTGTTTCTTGAGAATCATGTGGGGAGGATGACACTGCACTCTTTAAACGAGTAGCGCGTCTCACAGTAACCCACTGGGGTGACTGTCTCATCATAAGTGATTGATGAGGGATACAAAAGAGCATTATTTTGATGTACGAACATGGTTAATAGACATATGTAGTATGTATCAAAAACAGGAAGGCATGTCATTATCAAAGGTATAATGTGTAAAGTAAGCAGATGCAATTTAATCAAATTGGAAGCAATACAAGCTAGACACCATATGCAACATGCAACCACATTTGACAGCGCGAAGTTAAAGCAAGCACCTGGGATGGTTGTGTGTGGCAACTGAGATCATCAACTGCAGAGCTACGTTTACTGTCTCCATCTGCTGACACTACACCCTTTAGAGCGCTGAAAGGCTTAGTGCTTATCTTCGAATTACACTGGAGCGACTTCTGTCTTTTCTTTTGTGTATTCATCAACACTGCGTCAGAGTCTGAAATACCCATGCATAAAAAAACAATAGTGTGAGTATGGGTGAAGTGTGTGCACAAGTAGTACAGTGTAAAAGTAGCAGATAACAGGTCGGTGAGAAATAAATGACGGGAGACATATGATAGCTCTACAACATGCATGGCACACGAAATTACTAGATTTTAGGATTTTGAAATATGAGCACAGGGATGGCTGGGAAATGCAGATGCTCCTTCAGCACACCACAAGGTGTGGTCCTATGAAAATAACAGTCGACTGAAAACAAATAGGTCAGTCCATTTTTTCTGCACCGTCCGATGTACAAAGAACGGGCAGATCGCCTTCATCTACCTCCAGCCAGTCAGTGTTGACGATCTTCCTCGAAACACTAGCGACCACCGGCCCAGTCCCCTGCCTCCGCCCTCCTCTCGACCTCACCGCACCGCCGTGCTTGGCACCATCCCCCGGCCATCCCTTCAAGCCCCGCCGACCTCCAGATCGGGCGCAAGCAGCTCCTACGCCCACACCCCTATGATAGACACCGATGCGCCGCTTCCCCGGCGAACATGCGGACTAGGTGCTCCGCACGCCTAAGCGAGTGCTGCTTCTTTTAATTGCGAATCAACTGACCCTGAATTGAAATCCAGACGGGCTACTGACCTCTAGCCAAGGTGAAATAGTAAATGGGAGGAAACCTTGTGCATTTAGTATCACAAAGAAGATGCAGTAAGAAGCGCTCAACTAGTTTCTTTCATGGGATGAATACGGTGTGAGCAGAGACGTAATATTTGCACGAATAAGGGAAGAGGAGTACCTCTTTCTGCTAGCAGTGCTGTGTCCTCCTTCTGTTTTTCCAATGATCTTCTTGTGGTTCGATGGAAACGAGAAGTTGTGGAGGACGGTGGAGCCTTTGACGAACCCATGGCCAAGTTGTTGAGTGTGGTGCGGTGGCCGTTTGTCGGCGGTGGGGAACCAGATCCGAGCCGGCGAACGACGGCGTAGCGGGAACAGCTCCGGTGCGGTGGACGGTTGCGACAGTGGAGCGGCAACGGTGAGGCGCAGGACGGCATGGTCGAAGTGGTTCTGGTACGGCGCACGTCGGCGTCGGCGTCAGCGTCGTGGAGGCAGCTCTGCCTCGGCTTCAGCTGCTAAGTCCTTGAGGGCATTGCGATTGCAGTTGCGTTGGACGACGACGTTGGGGTACCGGCTCCGGCGTGATGGAGGAGGGCAGCGGTGGATTGGGCGCGATGGGGTGGAGGACGGAGGAGGCTGGGGTTTCGCGGCTGGTGGAGAGGGCGTTTTTGCGCCCACGGAGTATGAATGGGGAAACGGAGGGAGGGGGGAACTAAGGGGGAACAATGTTTCGGTTTGGGACGTGCTTGTTTGAAATTTGGGGAAAGTTACAAACTTTGCCCCCATCTAAAATTTCGGACATATTGCGGGTTGGGGGTAGGACAGTAATCTCAGGTGTCCCAAATGGTGGGCGGGATAGATTTCGGCCGAGCGCATGGGTGTTTAGGCGCCCACGGCGTATGAATGCTTCTCGGAGGCGGTTGAGACTGGCGTCTTGGTGAAGTTACAAACCTACCCCGATTTAGACCTTTGGACATCGGGCCGATAGGCTACACGGGCCAGAGTCAGGATAGTAATTCCCTACCACCAAACATTAGTCTCGCGCGGTTTCGGGTGACCAGAGGCTTATTTGGCGCTTCGTTCAATATTTGGGAGCAGAAGCATTAACGTTTTCGGTTCTCTTGAATTGAACTTTCAGGATTTGTCAAACTTCACAAATCTTGACCCTTGAAAATCCTAAAACTACGATTATTTTGGAATGGAGGGGGTACATTTGAATATACATTGTACATGAGTATATATTAAAAAATATGCAACTTACCTCAGTTCATGCATGGTTCCAGATATAATCTCCTTGGTTGCAAAAAAATAGTTAGACATGCGTATGAATATATAGCATGTTCAAACGCACAACAAAGATTGATGCCCCCTTTTAGATCTGATTTACAAATGCCATTATCTCGGATTCAAATAGATGAATGCACTTCCTATGAATTCGAATCTTCGAAACCCCCTTTATGTTGAATTCAACATGTATTCTATTTCGTAGCTAGCAATTTGGAATGTATCCATGTAAGTGACAAATGTATAAAGTGCTTCACACTAACAACATGGAGTGCACTAATTAATGTTTATATATGAATTGCAAAAGCAATGCATTGTCTTGATTTCAAACCACTCTCACTCTATGGATCGATAATATGAAATAAACACATGCATATGCTAGAATTCAATAGAGTATGGGTGTCTGATAGACCGATGTTCGTTCATACGCAAATTGCAAAATTCATGATCTCATCCAAAAATAATAATGCCATTTATATTTTAATTTAATGCGTAGAACCGCCTTTTACACGTAGATGCACTATGCCTTAGCCCGTTCTCACACACGCGCTATATATCTCTCTATCTAACGCATAAGTGCACACACTTTATATACATCGGCATTTCTCTCTCACACATGCTCACATTCTCTCCCAGGGTGACGGGGTGTCTCATGCACACACTCTCTATATATCTCCCTCTCTCTTTCTGACTACTATGTACCACTCTTTTCACTAATCTCAGTTGGAAAACACTATTTCTCTCACATGCACACGCACGGTCTCTACTAGCCCTCTATAGGCACATATATGTGCCTACGTGTCTCTCGCACGCACATTATCTTTAGGCCTCTCTCGCACACATTGCCCCCCCACACACCTCTCTCTTAGTAGTTGGCAGATATGATTCCATCAGATCATTCGGTAGGATATCCCTGACTGTTAGGCTGGATGGTAATACAAGGCAAAGTTTTACCCAAGTCCGGGCCCTTGCAGTTGAGGAAAAAGCCTACTCCTGGTACTGTATATTTGTGATAGGGGTGTGTACAAAGTACACGTGAATACCAGGCATTGTGCGTGTGTGTATACTATCGACGAACTAGCCCCCGGGCTTCTATAACATACTCGGGGCCTAGGGTTACAAATCATATATAGTCGGCTTATCATCAGTGGGGATAGAGTCCTCCACGACTCTGGTAGCTTCGTCTTGTACGCCGACTCCTCCACATGGGTCTTCATATAATGCGTCTCGGTCCAACCTATGTGGCGCAGGATGGAACCGACCCATGAGTCCTCACGTTGACCCACCACAACTAGAAATGATGTGCCCACCACACCCCACACGCAAATCGGCCACTAAGAAAATAAGCATATACAATAGTACAATGTTATACATGAAAGTTAATTGCATGGTGCATCCAATAATATCTGTTCTGCATTGTGAATGTTTGTATTTTCTCCTAAAATATTAGTCACGGGAAAGAGAAACGAAGGGCATATCTCTCCTCGTCTCCATCGGACACCCCCTCTTTCTACACCACTTTCACGTACGCACACAAACTATCTCTCGGCCCTCTAAAAGTATGCATGCCCCTGACACATTCACGCGTGACGGTCACTGTATTTCAAGAGAAAGCACTATACGGTCACTGGACTTCAGAATATGCTCATTACGGTCACCGTATACATTCTCGTGGTGATCATACGGTATCTAGCTCACAATACGTCTCCGTATTTTGTTGATGACACTGATGGACATTGTATTTGATGCGTGCTCCGTATTTTGTTGACGACACTTATGGTCATTGTATTTGAAGCGAAAGCATGATATGGTCACTGGACTTCAGAATAAGCTCATCACGGTCACCATATACATTTTGTGGTGCTAACCAACCGTGGTTGGATGGTTAGGAGGACAGTGGTTTCCCCAGCCCACCTGGGTTAAAGTCCTGTTGCTCGCATTTATCCTGGATTAATTTCAGTATTTTACGGCGATGTGCGTTCAGTGGGAGGAGACGTTCCCCTCGACTACGAGGCACCTATGGTGACTTTGTAAAATCTCAAGATCATATGCTGGCTCACTCTCTCGAAGGTGCTCATAGGGGTAGGGTCTGCATGTGTGCGCTTATAGCGGTGGGTGTTTGCGCGTATATATGAGCGCTTGCGTCTGTACCGTGTTAAAAAAATACATGTCGTGATTATACGGTCACTGTCTCACCCGTACAACTCCGTATTTTGTTGATGACATGATCAATTGACCAGTCAAATGTTCCACGTGGCGCAACTAGTGTTGCACCATCAGCGCGCGTAACCATGGGGCCCACCTGTCAGCGCGTATATGAAAGAAAGAAATGGTAGTTTGAGTCTATACTGTATTAATAAAATACATTTTATGGTGATCATACGGTCACTGGCTCACCATACAGCTCCGTAATTTGTTGATGACACGATCAATTGACTAGTCAAACGGTCCACATTCAGCAGCGCACATTACCATAGGGCCCACCCGTCAGCGCGTGTATAAAAGACAGAAATGGTAATAAATTAGTGGTCGGTGGGGATTCGAAGTCGTGAGACCTCTGGTTGGCAGCCCGCGCCCCCTAACCACAGCGGACAAGGATCGCCTTGTGATGATACTCATTAAATTAAAATATAAATATAAACGGCCGGCGCGGGGGGGCCTAGAGGGATGGCCGGGGCGGCGGCGGACTGGCGGTGGGGAGTGGTTTCGGGGCGGGCGGGGCGGCGGGGGCCGGCGGTTCGGCCGGTGGTGGCTGGCGGCTCAGGGGGGTGGAGGCTGAAGATGAACTGCAGGCCCTTGATTTCGTATCCAACGGCTGGAAAATCGACTGACCAGAGATGAAAAAGTCAGTCGACTGACGTGTAGCCTCACCCCGCACATACACATGCACGCACGCAACACTCGCACGAACACACGCACGCATGCAGGCGTGCAACACTGGCACGTACACATGCACTCACGAACACACGCACGCATGCAGGCGTGCAACACTGATATGTACACATGCACTCACGAACACACGCACGCACGCACACATGCATGCAACACTGAAACGTACACATGCACGCACGCAACACTCGCACGCCTGCATGCACACAGCACACGACGCAAGACACACGCTCAACCTATACGTGCATGCACCCTTTGTTAAGGACATGGATTGTTACGAGTATTAATCAATCTTATCTGTGATAAGCAAAACATTGATGTTTGCAGCGGTCTTTATGAATCACAACGTATCGAACGGGCTATCAACGTACTCCTATATATGAAAATTTTAAAATTCTCTTACATTATATAGTAGGCTTATCTACATGAAATAGATGATGTCACACTCAATGAACAATCATCGGTTTATGAAATGCCCGCTTCTGACCGCCCTGGCCCACCAAAAGCTCCTCTGCCGTGCGCTGCCTGCGTTGGGTCACTAACATGCAGGCCAGGTACCCAACGAGCCCACACGTCAGTGGAAGAACGACGCGGTGTCATACGTCAGAGTCGAGGGCGCCGCTCGCTACACGCCCGGCTGAACACGCCTCCTTGCCGCATTCAAACGCCTCCATGAAACCCGTGTGGAAGCCGAGAAACCCACTCTGGACACACGTCCGTTCATGACCGGGCCGGCATTAAACGCAACGCCGGCCGAGCTCCTCCCGTCCGCCGCCTATTTAATCTCCTATTTAAACGAGGCCAGACGCCGGCCAAGAATCGCACACCTCCGCCGCTCCCCTATCTCCTCCTTCACCATTTTGTCCACTCTTACAATGGCTTACGAAGAGTAGTTATCTGGCATCCAAGCCGGCTGGGTGGCCCACCGAGCCCGCCGGATACGAGTTATGCAGCTTGCTGATCCACCTCCCTCCCCTCGCCCGACGGAGCCAGTTGCCGCCCCAAGCCGGCGCGCGGTTTAGCAACTCGCCGCTCCAGGCCAGCTCAACGAGGAGCAGCGAGCTGCTCCACGTCGGCACGGCGGGGAGCACGGGCGTCGTCGCTGCGGTCCACGCCGCCGCCTCGTACCGCGCCTCCCGTGTCTGCGACCGCGTCTCCCGTTTCTGTGGCCGAGACTCCCATGCCTGCGGCCGCGCCATGCAAGCAGAGACAGAAGCCGGGTGCACGGAGAGCGACGAGTCGGTGACCAGCGCCTCCGCGTCAGCCGCCATCATCGAGGAGAAGTAGAACACGGGAGGCCACCGCCGCTTGGGTCCCATGAAGGCCACCGCGGAGGCGACGCCGGCGTACACAACAGGTGTCTTGCCGGATCCTTTTGTTGCGAGGACCTTCATCGACCCCGCATGGGCTCCACGGAAGCGGAGAAGCCCCCTTCCATCTCCATCTTGGGCATCAGCCAACGATGTCAGTTGGGCAGTGGGGAAGCGAGCCGTCCTTTGCGCTGAAGCATATACCTCCGGGGCTCCCGGCAGTCCGGTGATCGTGCTGCCGGACATAAGGAAGACCAATGGATCGGCGGGCGACCATTTAGGCTAGGTATTATTATACCTGTGCTGTTCAGGACTAGCACCGCTTAGTTGATTTGACTGTAATGAAATCCGTCATGTTTGTATGAAAATCCGGTATTTTATATGAATTCCGTCATTGTTTATATGAAATATTGCCGTGTTTGCATGAATTTCGTCCGGTTGGTTGAGTTGCTGTCAGAATGTGTGCGGCTACGGTTGGATGGCGTAATGTGCGGGTTCTCGGTCGGTCTGCGGCCGGCTCGGGCGGCGTGGTGGGACAAAAAAAGCACAGCTCGTCTCCAATGCGCGTGCTGGAGGATGCATGAGCACCCGAGCTATTCCTCGTTCATCAGTGGCAAAGGCACTGGTGGACAAAAGGGTCGCCAATATTTTGGCTACCCCGGGCAAGATCCAAACAGCCCCTCCCAGCACATTCAAATCCCTCGTTCGCCGTGAAATTTTGCCATGTGTTGTTTTCATGGACTAGCAAGATGCCCGTGCATTGCACGGAACATCAAGATGCTTTTTTTTACAAAACACCTGTTGTGATTGACCCATACAGGAGTAATCCCATGTGTAAAAACTAATGATATCTCGAGAATTTTATCGAAAAAATGGTATCTCGAGAATTTCATGAAAAAATGATATCTCGAGAAAGATGAGAGATAAGGTGAGGAGTGGGGCGTGGTGGTGACTGGTGGTCGGACTGGGCGGAGGCATGGGGATGGACGGCGCCTGTCGTGGAATTGTCACGGCAGATGTCCTAGTGGAAGGACTTAGGTATGGAGCCATCGCTACGAGGTTAGCTTGAAGGGGTTAAACGGGACAAGGGACACATGATTTACCCAGGTTCGGCCCCTCACAGCGAGGTAAAGGCCTACTCCTGCTTTTGGTTGTATTGCTTGGGTTTCGATTACCAGGGAGCGAATCCGCTTAACCTAGTTCTCGACTTGTTCTTCTACTCTAACCCGCCGCCGGGTCACCCCTTTTATATACACAGGCTGATACCCGGCGGCTTACAGAGTCCCGGCCGGCTCATAGGCAACGTGTCTGGCTCGATGACAGGACTGCACTTTCCTTAACGTACAAGTTAAATACATGGCGGTTTATGCCCGTGGGCCTCACGTCTCCCCCGGGTCTTGGACCTTCAGTAAGCTTGCTTTGTAAACCGCCATCTCTTCTTGGGCCTCTTCTTTATGAGCTGCCAGTGGCATGACCCGGCCCCTCCTGGGCGGGTCATGCCCAATAGTTATATCCCCAACATTAGGCCCCAGGTTGATGTGAACTGGTTCATATCAATCTTCATCACTTAGAAAAAATCCTTCCTCATCTGTCCTCACGGGATCTTATAACCCGGCGTGACGTCATCTCACATTAATATCACACGAGGCCCAAATCTTAATATGTCGTCACTTTAATGAATCTCCGAAAATCAAGGCGTCTGTGCTGTCACATATCCATTTTTCAGTCTCCTCGATTCCCGCGCATGCCACTTATCCTTTCTGCCTTATAAATAGGGCCAGGGGTCCCTTTCACTTTTCCCCTTGCCTCCTCGTCTTCATCCTCTTCCTCGCAACATCCACGCGCCCGAGCTCCACCGCCGACCTCGCGAACTGCCTCAGCTCCGGCCGCTGCATCGACCTGAACGCACCAGAACACCGTCGCGCGCCTCCGCCGTCCTAACAGCTCCGGTAAGTTCTCCTCTTTCCTCACCGCAGATCTCCATTAGGGTTTGCTCGAGTTCGTCGGAGTTCATCTCCGCCCTTCTTCGTTCTTCATTGTTTCCTGTAAGTTTGATGTTCACCTTGCGCGGCGTTAGCCTGAGAACTCATTTTTGATATTTGAATGCTTCCTCTCTGTGAGAGATCTCATCTGGGCACATGAACTGCTCCGCCGCTGCAACTTAGGTTTAGAAGTTTTCTTCATTATTCGAACTGCCGTAGATCCAAAATCATAGCATTGATTTGTGAAAGCTGTTTGCCCCATACTTAGCAATTTTTCCACTCACAAATTTTGAAAAACAATAGCTGTGGGAGCGGCTTAACTTATAAACCGTAACCTGCCAGGTACCATTAGTCCCCTCTTAAGCCTCCAATCGTTTACCTTTATAACTCCAATTGTATCCTCCGGCTTAACACATTTGCATGCACGTTTCATCATTGTTTACCCTTGAACCAACAACCGATTTAACCATGTAATCTTAAACCGGCATAATTTTCTTTTCAGATCATCAAGAATGACTAAGACGTTCATTGCTTGCAACTGGGTCCCATCCCAGGTCACTGAGGAAGACTTGAACAACTTTGTTGCAACTGGCGCCTTAGCCAAGAAAGAGGACATCCATTGGCGGGTCCCAGGTCTTGAAAATCCTCCTGAACCCAAAGACGGAGAAGTGATTGTCTTTACAGACCACATGATTCGAGGGTTTAGCCCGCCCGGCTCAAAGTTCTTCCGAGACGTACTTCATTTTTTCCAACTTCATCCTCAAGATATTGGGCCCAATTCTGTGTCCAATATTTGCAACTTCCAAGTATTTTGTGAAGCTTATCTTCAAGAGGAGCCCACTGTTGAACTGTTTAGAGAATTTTATTATTTGAATCGTCAGACAGAATTTACTGATGGGCCCAGCTTGGAAGTCGGTGGGGTTTCCATTCAGAAGAGGAAAGAAGCCAGTTTCCCCTACACCAAGCCGCCCAGTCATCCCAAGGACTGGAACCAGACTTGGTTCTACTGCCAAGATACCTCTCCAGCAGGCGAGAATCCTCTGCCGGGTTATCGTGACCACCGGCTTAGCAACACACATCCACTCCCACCGCGGCTCAGTACGAAGGAACGGGCCAAGTACGCATCCACTTTTTCAAAGCTCAGAGCCTTCATGGCTAACGGCTTGACCGGCATTGACCTTGTTCGGTGCTGGGTCTCTTGGAAGATCCTACCATTAAGCCGCCACCCCGGTTTAATGTGCGAGTACACCGGCAACTTGAAGGATCCCCAACGCCACTGTGAAATTCAACTGTGTGATGCCGAAATTACTGAAGCAACCAAGGCTTTATTGAACGAACCTTGGACAGAATGCAGTAAAACCGGACTTAGTCCTTATTGTACTTTCAACCAGCCACCTGCTGTAAGTGTTGCACACCATGCTTCAGTTTTAGTCATGTTTTCGTTAACACTATCCACTTATGATCATTTGATCTCCACAGGCCGATTCTCCGTTTTGGAAGAAGAAACCGCAAGATAAGCCGGCCAAGAAGACCCGGACGAAGACCAAGGCTAACAAGCCTGCCAAGAAGAAGACCGACCCCTCCGAGTTACTTAACTTGGATGACGATGATAATGATGATGAGTCAGAGGTAGAACTTGATTCTCTTGGCTCATTTTTTGTACATCTTATTAACAACGATTATCATCAGGATGACGCGGAAGCCAGCCGTGCGGGTGATGAAGAGTTAATTGCTTTTTCCTCCAACTCAGAACCTCTGCCAGAGCAGAAATCTCGACAAGCAAGCCGGAAAGTGAAATTTTCTCATCCTTTAGCTCATTTGGATCCCAACTTTATTTTGAAGAAGCTGCAAAATGAAGCTCGCCGCACCAATCGGAACAGTGGAGGCGGAATCCTTTCTTCCGGCTTACCGAACACATCGGCCCCTCGAAAACGTCGTCCAGAGGTCTCACCAATTTCCGACTTAGCTTATCCCAAGGCTGGTCTTTTTCGGCTACCTCTTAATTCGTCTGATTCAAACTATCAGGGAACATCTCACTCCTCTGGCGACTCAATAGGGACTCAAATCCCGGCCTTCAAGACCGTGCCTGGGTAAGGATGCATTCCATCAGTCGAAACTTCATGCTTAATCAATATGCTGACATCTTTGTATTTTACTTTCCAGTGGTGTGGCCAAACCCAGCAAAAAGGCGAAATTGAACAAGCCGGCTGAAGACTCCATCCCTTCTGAGCCGGAAAAACAATTGCCAGAGACTTCTTATCCAACCGCTGAGGCCACCATTGATGAACCGCCACCAGAAGAGCACGACGTTACCATCGATCGTATGGACGTTAAACCGGTCATCCCTAACCCGCCGAGTCCCATCAAGCCTACTGAAGAAAAGGCTGATGATGTCGTCGTCACCGGGTTTGGTTATACAGCGCCGGGTAATCCCACTGTCTTATCCAAGCACAGCGCTAAGGAAGAAATTACTGCTGCTGATAAAAGCAAGTGGAAGGTAGACTTAGAAAGCTACGCCCAATTTGGTGCTCAAGAAATCCATTCCGGTTATTTGAACCGTTTATATACCAGCCATGATTTTGAAGCCGGCTTGGTTAATCTGATGAAGGAACATTATGAGGTAATTCAATCAATTCTTCCTCATAAGTATATTACTATCAGCCGCCAAATCTTCGAATATCATCACTAGTAGCCCCCAAGGGCCGGCTTAACTATTAAGTTAAGCCGGGACTTCAATTAGTAGTAGTCAACTTTGCACCTGTAGCCCCCAAGGGCCGGCTTAATCAATCATGAATAAACCGGGACTTATCACCATGCCTGAAACGAATATCCCAACATGTAGTCTTTATAAACCGGATCATATCATTTTGCCCGGGTCAGTAGATAAACTTGTCTTAAAAACGAGCAATAGGCATTAGCCCCCAAGTGCCAAGGAAAATACTTGTATTGTGCTTGGGACTTCAAAAATAATCATGATCATAATACCTTCCTTGTTTGTTCATTGAACAGGCTGAACTGACTCAGAAGGATTCGCAGCTCAATGATCTAAAGGCCAACGTTAAAACTCAGCAATCCGAGACGTCCAAGGTCAAGTCAGAACTAAAGACTGCTTTGGAAAATATTGAGCAGCTTAAGCAAAGCTTTAATGCTGATAAAGACGGCTGGGTAACCGAGAAGGCAGCTTTATTGAAGAGAGCAGAAGATGCTGAAGCCGTACTTAAACCGGTAACTGACGTGTTGTCCGGTTTAAAGCAGCAGATCAATAACATGTCATCAGCCATCTTTGGTAAGTAGTAAACATGACTCTTGTCATCCCAATAAACATCTGCCGACTTATTAACAAATTTGCTGATACAGGCTCCCGGAGCGTCAAGTTGGGCTCAGATATGCGCATCAGGCTTAAGGCTGTCTATACGCTTGTAGAACAGCTATATACCGGTGCTCAACGGACCATTGCTGCTGCAACTCATAAGAAACAGCCGCCCACCCTCATCAAGGAAACATTGGAGAAGTTGTCAGTGCTACCCCAAAGGATCGTAGAGTTGAAGCAAGCCTCTGCCAGAGCCGGTGCTTTGACTGCTTTAAGCCGGGCAAAGGCGTGGCAAGTAGATCTTGATCCAGAGGACTTGGTCAATGGCTGTCCAAGTGTAAAGGAGGATGGGTCACCCTTCAGCGCTGATGACTTTGCAGAAATAGCAAGAGCAATTCTTCCATTAGTAACCTGGCTGGCTGAAGAGACCAATCTATCTCAATACCAGGCGGCTTATGATGCCGACAACAAGAAGATGAAGGCGCTGGTTCATCCAGAGGTGGATCTGATCCCACCGATGCGTAAGCATACCTTTGCTCCTGACATTGATCCATCCCACCTTATTGATGATGAAGCTGTGTTTAGAGCTTTGACCGGTATCAACTGCTCTACGCCTAACTTCCAGCAAATGGATGATCAAGGAGCTGTGGATGATCAAGCGCAGGATGACCCGGAGGCTGCCACCCACCAAGAATAACCATATGAATTTCATGAGCCGGTGCTAGTCATAGCGTTGTGACGCTACATATGAAAAACACTTGTCCTTTTGGGCCTTCAGATGCCTTGTAATAGGCTAGTTTGAACAATTCCGCTCTGTCACGCCATCGTGCGTGTTTTATTCGCATAACACTGCTGATCCATCATTTAAAGATCCGCCACTTATGCTTCTTAGTACCATCAACGATGCAAGGTAGTTTAATCATTTGTTCCTACACATAAACAGATAACAAGTGTCCTGGCGGTTTACCCCAGGGCGGGTGACAACACCTCTTTACAAAAACCACTGATGACTAAACAATTCATGATCAGGGCCGGCTTATCAAAACCTCATATAAAAAGAAAATAAACATCATACCTGTGATGTTTAGGCACATTACCGTCTTATCATATCAGCAAGGGTAACAGCCCAGACAGAACACAACACCCTGTACAATTTTATTCATACTGCCGACTTATCACGCCATCGCAGCCCGGGTTAACATCCCAAAGCTTAGAGCACAACACTCAAGCAAATAATTATTATACACTGGCGACTTAAAGTCCAAAGCCAGGCCGGGTTAATAAACTCCGGATAAGTTCATATATAAACCATAAGGCAACATAGCCCTCATCGATTTTTTCAATCATGTATTAACATGTCACAAGAGATGAACCTCAAAAAATGTTCAAAATCAAATATAATTTAAAACCCAAGGCTTTCATAGGCTGCCAAGCCTCAAAATCAAGTGCTAGTCAAGGGCCGCACAACCGCTGAGTTAAACCTTCATTCAAACCTTGTAAGCCAGGCCTCACATGACCAATCGCCGTTTTAACCTTGACAAGTTTAGGGTCTATAAGATTGACTGTCAAGAGTACGGCGAGTCATTCCAGGATTACCTGGGCGGAGTGGCAAACTTACAAAGGCAGGATGACCCGGATGTTTTGGTGAATACACCTGGCATCCAAGCCTATTACAAGGGTCAACAAAGCTCTGTCCATTAACAGAGCCCCCATGTAATATTTCATTCCAGGCGTATAAGCCGGATCAGCTGGGTAGTCATAGCTATGCTCAATGAGCAGGAAGCCCCCAAGTGATTAGATGAAGTCATAATAGACTCACATTCTTTAGAAATGAAACGACAGAGGCCCTGAATTCAGGGATGCCGGCTTTATTATATTAATCATAATATATACATTGACAAGGTATGTACATCATAAGAGTCGGTGGCTCAGGTGTAATAAGGCCGAAGATGAGCAATATTCCACGGCCGGCGGGTTTCCTCTTCCGACGTGCGTGAGTCCTTGTGGTCTCGAACATCGATAAGGTAGTATGACCCGTTGTTCAGATTTTTGCTGACCACAAAGGGTCCTTCCCAAGGTGAGGATAGCTTGTGCATATCAGTTTGATCCTGGATAAGCCGGAGCACCAAATCGCCTTCTTGAAAGGTCCTGGTTTTAACCCGGCAGCTATGATAACGGCGCAGATCCTGCTGGTAAATCGCCGAACGAGCCGCCGCTAGGTCACGCTCCTCATCCAACAGGTCAATAGCATCCTGACATGCTTTTTCATTATCAGCTTCAACATAAGCCGCCACACGGGGCGAGTCGTGACGGATGTCACTAGGAAGAACCGCCTCTGCTCCATAAACCATGAAGAAAGGCGTGCAACCCGTAGATCTGTTGGGGGTGGTATTGATGCTCCATAACACTGAGGGTAATTCCTTTACCCAACAGCCCGGCGTCCTGTGCAAAGGGACCATAAGCCGGGGTCTGATACCTCTCAAGATTTCTTGATTGGCTCTTTCAGCTTGACCGTTAGACTGAGGATGAGCCACTGATGACACATCAAGCCGGATATGCTCTTGTTGACAGAACTCTTTCATTGCACCCTTAGACAGGTTAGTACCATTATCAGTAATGATACTATGAGGGTATCCAAAATGAAAGACCACTTTCTTGATGAATTGAACCGCCGTTGCTGCATCACATTTGCTGACCGGCTCAGCTTCAACCCACTTTGTAAACTTGTCAACAGCTACTAGGAGATGAGTATTTTTGTCCTTGGACCTTTTAAAAGGCCCAATCATATCCAGCCCCCAGACTGCAAACGGCCAAGTAATTGGAATCATCCTTAATTCTTGAGCCGGTACATGAGCTCGTCTGGAAAATTTCTGACAGCCATCACATTTACTGACCAGATCTTCTGCATCAGCGTGAGCCGTCAGCCAATAAAACCCGTGACGAAAAGCTTTAGCAACCAGAGATTTAGAGCCGGCATGATGACCGCAATCTCCTTCATGAATCTCCCTTAAAATTTCACGGCCCTCCTCAGGCGAGACGCATCGTTGAAACACCCCTATAACATTGCATCTATGCAACTCCCCATTAACAATAGTCATTGACTTAGACCTCCGGGTTATTTGCCTGGCCAAGGTTTCATCCTCAGGTAACTCATCCCGGGTCATATAAGCCAAATATGGAACAGTCCAATCAGGAATAACATGGAGAGCTGCCACCAACTGTGCTTCCGGGTCAGGGACTGTAAGATCTTCCTCCGTAGGCAATTTAACTGATGGATTATGCAAAATATCGAGGAAAATATTAGGGGGTACCGGCTTACGCTGAGACCCCAGCCGGCTTAAAGCATCAGCAGCTTCATTTTTCCTACGATCAACATGCTCCACTTGATAACCTTTGAAATGACCAGTAATAGTATCAACCTCTCGGCGATAAGCCGCCATGAGTGGATCCTTTGAATCCCAAGTTCCTGACACCTGCTGAGCCACTAAGTCTGAGTCGCCAAAACACGTCACCCGGCTTAAATTCATCTCTTTAGCCATCCGAAGACCATGGAGTAAAGCTTCATACTCAGCTGCATTGTTAGTACAAGGGAACATCAACCTTAAAACATAACAGAATTTATCACCTCGCGGGGAAGTCAATATAACTCCAGCCCCCAAGCCTTCCAACTGCCTGGACCCATCAAAATGAATGGTCCAATATGTATTGTCCGGCTTATCCTCTGGCATTTGCAGCTCCGTCCAGTCATTGATGAAATCCACAAGTGCTTGAGATTTTATAGCCGTCCGAGGCATATACTTCAAGCCATGGGGTCCAAGCTCAATAGCCCACTTAGCGATCCTTCCTGTGGCTTCTCTGTTTTGAATAATATCCCCCAAGGGAGCAGAACTAACCAGAATGATGGGATGACCGAGGAAATATTGCTTCAACTTGCGACTAGCCATGAACACGCCGTAAACCAATTTCTGCCAATGTGGGTATCTCTGTTTGGATTCGATGAGCACCTCACTGACATAATAAACCGGCCTTTGAGGCGGATACTCCTTGCCTGACTCTTTCCTTTCAACCATAATTGCCACACTGACAGCTCTATTGTTTGCAGCCACGTATAAAAGTAAGGGCTCCTTCTCAATAGGAGCTGTAAGAACCGGCAGCTCAGCCAGCTGTTTCTTAAGCGACTCAAACGCCTCATTGGCAGCATCACTCCATACAAAGTTATCTGTCTTCTTCATCATTTGATACAAAGGGATAGCCTTTTCTCCCAGCCGGCTGATAAACCGGCTCAAAGCTGCAATCCGACCTGCCAACCGCTGGACGTCATTGATACATGTCGGTTTAGCCAAGGAAGTGATAGCCTTGATTTTCTCCGGGTTAGCTTCAATGCCTCACTCTGAAACCAGGAAACCCAATAGTTTGCCTACTGGCACGCCGAAGACGCATTTGGCCGGGTTAAGCATCATTTTGTAGACCCGGAGATTGTCAAAGGTTTCTTTCAAATCATCTATCAAAGTCTCTTTCTTCCTGGATTTCACAATAATATCATCCACATAGGCGTGAACATTGCGTCCGATCTGGTCATGGAGACAATTCTGAACGTACCGTTGGTAAGTCGCCTGGGCACTCTTGAGCCCAAAGGGCATAGACACATAGCAGAAGGCTCCAAAGGGAGTGATGAAAGTTGTCTTCTTCCGGTCCTTAACTGCCATTTTAATCTGATGATACCCAGAGTAAGCATCCAAAAAGCTCAAACGCTCACAACCCGCCGTAGCATCAATAATCTGATCAATACGAGGGAGAGCAAAAGGGTCAGCCGGACAGGCCTTATTAAGGTCTTTATAATCCACACACATACGCCAAGTGCCGTTTTTCTTAAGCACCAGCACCGGGTTAGCTAACCACTCAGGATGAAAAACCTCAATGATGAATCCAGCGGCTAAGAGCCGGGCCACTTCTTCACCAATTGCCTTGCGCCTCTCTTCATTGAAACGACGAAGAAACTGCTTGACCGGTTTAAATCTTGGATCAACATTAAGAGTGTGCTCAGCGAGTTCCCTCGGTACACCTGACATGTCAGAAGGTTTCCATGCGAAGATGTCCCGGTTCTCACGGATGAACTCGATGAGCGCGCTTTCCTATTTCAGATCCATGTTGGCACTTATACTGAACTGTTTGGATGAGTCACCAGGAACAAAATCGACCAACTTAGTGTCATCTGCCGACTTAAATTTTAACAGGGGGTCATTCTCAGTAGTTGGCTTCTTCAAAGGTGTCATATCCGCCGGGTCAACATTATCCTTATAAAACTTCAACTCCTCGGTGGCACAGGACGACTCAGCATACGCAGCATCAACCTCTTCACAATCCAGAGCAATCTTCCTATCACTGTGCACCGTGATGGTGCCTTTATGACCCGGCATTTTAAGCTGTAAATAAACATAACAAGGCCGTGCCATGAACTTGGCGTAAGCCGGCCGCCCGAACAAGGCGTGATATGAGCTTTTGATCTTGACCACCTCAAATGTTAATTTTTCAACTCTGAAATCACGGTCATCTCCAAAGGCTACCTCCAGGGTTATCTTACCCACTGGATATGCCGACTTACCAGGCACCACCCCATGGAAAACAGTAGAAGACGTCTGAAGATCTTTGTCAGACAGATTCATGCGACGAAAAGTATCATAATTAAGGATATTAATACTACTGCCCCCATCCATGAGTACTTTTGTAAGCTTATATCCTCCTACCTGAGGAGCCACCACCAATGCCAACTGACCTAGATTATCAACCCGGGGCGGGTGGTCCTCACGACTCCATACGATGGTCTGCTCAGACCAGTTTAAATAACGAGGTACCGCCGGCTCAACCAAGTTTACTGCTCTCTTATGGAGCTTCTGATCCCGTTTACATAAACTTGTGGTGAAAACATGGTACTGTCCACTATTCAACTGCTTCGGGTTACTCTGATAACCAGACTGCTGCTGCTGATTCCCTTGACCAGATTGCTGATTAAAGCCACCTTGATTGCCTTGGCCCTGAAAGCCAGAGTTTGAACCGCCACCACCAAAGCCAGGCCCATGAGAGCCGGGTCCTGAACCGCCATTCAGGCCATGATTGTTCTGGAAAAAATTAGAATCCTATATTCCTTCATGATGAAGCAATCCTTCCACAGATGAGTGGCCGGCTTCTCGTGCGTACTATGCTTTGGACAAGGCCGATTCATCATTGCCTCAAGGTTAAATTTTGGCCCCCCAAACCGCAGATCTCCATTAGGGTTTACTCGAGTTCGTCGGAGTTCATCTCCGCCCTTCTTCGTTCTTCATTGTTTCCTGTAAGTTTGATGTTCACCTTGCGCGGCGTTAGCCTGAGAACTCATTTTTGATATTTGAATGCTTCCTCTCTGTGAGAGATCTCACCTGGGCACATGAACTGCTCCGCCGCTGCAACTTAGGTTTAGAAGTTTTCTTCATTATTTGAACTGCCGTAGATCCAAAATCATAGCATTGATTTGTGAAAGCTGTTTGCCCCATACTTAGCAATTTTTCCACTCACAAATTTTGAAAAACAATAGCTGTGGGAGCGGCTTAACTTATAAACCGTAACCTGCCAGGTACCATTAGTCCCCTCTTAAGCCTCCAATCGTTTACCTTTATAACTCCAATTGTATCCTCTGGCTTAACACATTTGCATGCACGTTTCATCATTGTTTACCCTTGAACCAACAGCCGATTTAACCATGTAATCTTAAACCGGCATAATTTTCTTTTCAGATCATCAAGAATGACTAAGACGTTCATTGCTTGCAACTGGGTCCCATCCCAGGTCACTGAGGAAGACCTGAACAACTTTGTTGCAACTGGCGCCTTAGCCAAGAAAGAGGACATCCATTGGCGGGTCCTAGGTCTTGAAAATCCTCCTGAACCCAAAGACGGAGAAGTGATTGTCATTACTGACCACATGATTCGGGGGTTTAGCCCGCCCGGCTCAAAGTTCTTCCGAGACGTACTTCATTTTTTCCAACTTCATCCTCAAGATATTGGGCCCAATTCCGTGTCCAATATTTGCAACTTCCAAGTATTTTGTGAAGCTTATCTTCAAGAGGAGCCCACAGTTGAACTGTTTAGAGAATTTTATTATTTGAATCGTCAGACAGAATTTACTGACGGGCCCAGCTTGGAAGTCGGTGGGGTTTCCATTCAGAAGAGGAAAGAAGCCAGCTTCCCCTACACCAAGCCGCCCAGTCATCCCAAGGACTGGAACCAGACTTGGTTCTACTGCCAAGATACCTCTCCAGCAGGCGAGAATCCTCTGCCGGGTTATCGTGACCACCGGCTTAGCAACACACATCCACTCCCACCGCGGCTCAGTACGAAGGAACGGGCCAAGTACGCATCCACTTTTTCAAAGCTCAGAGCCTTCATGGCTAACGGCTTGACCGGCATTGACCTTGTTCGGTGCTGGGTCTCTTGGAGGATCCTACCATTAAGCCGCCGCCCTGGTTTAATGTGCGAGTACACCGGCAACTTGAAGGATCCCCAACGCCACTGTGAAATTCAACTGTCTGATGCCGAAATTACTGAAGCAACCAAGGCTTTATTGAACGAACCTTGGACAGAATGTAGTAAAACCGGACTTAGTCCTTATTGTACTTTCAACCAGCCACCTGCTGTAAGTGTTGCACACCATGCTTCAGTTTTAGTCATGTTTTCGTTAACACTATCCACTTATGATCATTTGATCTCCACATGCCGATTCTCCGTTTTGGAAGAAGAAACCGCAAGATAAGCCGGCCAAGAAGACCCGGACGAAGACCAAGGCTAACAAGCCTGCCAAGAAGAAGACCGACCCCTCCGAGTTACTTAACTTGGAGGACGATGATAATGATGATGAGTCGGAGGTAGAACTTGATTCTCTTGGCTCATTTTTTGTACATCTTATTAACAATGATTATCATCAGGATGACGCGGAAGCCAGCCGTGCGGGTGATGAAGAGTTAATTGCTTTTTCCTCCGACTCAGAACCTCTGCCAGAGCAGAAATCTCGACAAGCAAGCCGGAAAGTGAAATTTTCTCATCCTTTAGCTCATTTGGATCCCAACTTTATTTTGAAGAAGCAGCAAAATGAAGCTCGCCGCACCAATCGGAACAGCGGAGGCGGAATCCTTTCTTTCGGCTTACCGAACACATCGGCCCCTCGAAAACGTCGTCCAGAGGTCTCACCAATTTCCGACTTAGCTTATCCCAAGGCTGGTCTTTTTCGGCTACCTCTTAATTCGTCTGATTCAAACTATCAGGGAACATCTCACTCCTCTGGCGACTCAATAGGGACTCAAATCCCGGCCTTCAAGACCGTGCCTGGGTAAGGATGCATTCCATCAGTCGAAACTTCATGCTTAATCAATATGCTGACATCTTTGTATTTTACTTTCCAGTGGTGTGGCCAAACCCAGCAAAAAGGCGAAATTGAACAAGCCGGCTGAAGACTCCAGCCCTTCTGAGCCAGAAAAACAATTGCCAGAGACTTCTTATCCAACCGCTGAGGCCACCATTGATGACCCGCCACCAGAAGAGCACGACATTACCATCGATCGTATGGACGTTGAACCGGTCATCCCTAACCGCCGAGTCGCATCAAGCCTACTGAAGAAAAGGCTGATGATGTCGTCGTCACCGGGTTTGGTTATACAGCGCCAGGTAATCCCACTGTCTTATCCAAGCACAGCGCTAAGGAATAAATTACTGCTGCTGATAAAAGCAAGTGGAAGGTAGACTTAGAAAGCTACGCCCAATTCGGTGCTCAAGAAATCCATTCCAGTTATTTGAACCGTTCATATACCAGCCATGATTTTGAAGCCGGCTTGGTTAATCTGATGAAGGAACGTTATGAGGTAATTCAATCAATTCTTCCTCATAAGTATATTACTATCAGCCGCCAAATCTTCGAATATCATCACTAGTAGTCCCCAAGGGCCGGCTTAACTATTAAGTTAAGCCGGGACTTCAATTAGTAGTAGTCAACTTTGCACCTGTAGCCCCCAAGGGCCGGCTTAATCAATCATGAATAAACCGAGACTTATCACCATGCCTGAAATGAATATCCCAACATGTAGTCTTTATAAACCGGATCATATCATTTTGCCCGGGTCAGTAGATAAACTTGTCTTAAAAACGAGCAATAGGCATTAGCCCCCAAGTGCCAAGGAAAATACTTGTATTGTGCTTGGGACTTCAAAAATAATCATGATCATAATACCTTCCTTGTTTGTTCATTGAACAGGCTGAACTGACTCAGAAGGATTCGCAGCTCAATGATCTAAAGGCCAACGTTAAAACTCAGCAATCCGAGACGTCCAAGGTCAAGTCAGAACTAAAGACTGCTTTGGAAAATATTGAGCAGCTTAAGCAAAGCTTTAATGCTGATAAAGACGGCTGGGTAACCGAGAAGGCAGCTTTATTGAAGAGAGCAGAAGATGCTGAAGCCGTACTTAAACCGGTAACTGACGTGTTGTCCGGTTTAAAGCAGCAGATCAATAACATGTCATCAGCCATCTTTGGTAAGTAGTAAACATGACTCTTGTCATCCCAATAAACATCTGCCGACTTATTAACAAATTTGCTGATACAGGATCCCGGAGCGTCAAGTTGGGCTCAGATATGCGCATCAGGCTTAAGGCTGTCTATACGCTTGTAGAACAGCTATATACCGGTGCTCAACGGACCATTGCTGCTGCAACTCATAAGAAACAGCCGCCCACCCTCATCAAGGAAACATTGGAGAAGTTGTCAGTGCTACCCCAAAGGATCGTAGAGTTGAAGCAAGCCTCTGCCAGAGCCGGTGCTTTGACTGCTTTAAGCCGGGCAAAGGCGTGGCAAGTAGATCTTGATCCAGAGGACTTGGTTAATGGCTGTCCAAGTGTAAAGGAGGATGGGTCACCCTTCAGCGCTGATGACTTTGCAGAAATAGCAAGAGCAATGCTTCCATTAGTAACCTGGCTGGCTGAAGAGACCAATCTATCTCAATACCAGGCGGCTTATGATGCCGACAACAAGAAGATGAAGGCGCTGGTTCATCCAGAGGTGGATCTGATCCCACCGATGCGTAAGCATACCTTTGCTCCTGACATTGATCCATCCCACCTTACTGATGATGAAGCTGTGTTTAGAGCTTTGACCGGTATCAACTGGTCTACGCCTAACTTCCAGCAAATGGATGATCAAGGAGCTGTGGATGATCAAGCGCAGGATGACCCGGAGGCTGCCACCCACCAAGAATAACCATATGAATTTCATGAGCCGGTGCTAGTCATAGCGTTGTGACGCTACATATGAAAAACACTTGTCCTTTTGGGCCTTCAGATGCCTTGTAATAGGCTAGTTTGAACAATTCCGCTCTGTCACGCCATCGTGCGTGTTTTATTCGCATAACACTGCTGATCCATCATTTAAAGATCCGCCACTTATGCTTCTTAGTACCATCAACGATGCAAGGTAGTTTAATCATTTGTTCCTGCACATAAACAGATAACAAGTGTCCTGGCGGTTTACCCCAGGGCGGGTGACAACACCTCTTTACAAAAACCACTGATGACTAAACAATTCATGATTAGGGCCGGCTTACCAAAGCCTCATATAAAAAGAAAATAAACATCATACCTGTGATGTTTAGGCACATTACCGTCTTATCATATCAGCAAGGGTAACAGCCCAGACAGAACACAACGCCCTGTACAATTTTATTCATACTGCCGACTTATCACGCCATCGCAGCCCGGGTTAACATCCCAAAGCTTAGAGCACAACACTCAAGCAAATAATTATTATACACTGGCGACTTAAAGTCCAAAGCCAGGCCGGGTTAATAAACTCCGGATAAGTTCATATATAAACCATAAGGCAACATAGCCGTCATCGATTTTTTCAATCATGTATTAACATGTCACAAGAGATGAACCTCAAAAAATGTTCAAAATCAAATATAATTTAAAACCCAAGGCTTTCGTAGGCCGCCAAGCCTCAAAATCAAGTGCTGGTCAAGGGCCGCACAACCGCTGAGTTAAACCTTCATTCAAACCTTGTAAGCCGGGCCTCACATGACCAATCGCCGTTTTAACATTGACAAGTTCAGGGTCTATAAGATTGACTGTCAAGAGTACGGCGAGTCATTCCAGGATTACCTGGGCGGAGTGGCAAACTTACAAAGGCAGGATAACCCGGATGTTTTGGTGAATACACCTGGCGTCCAAGCCTATTACAAGGGTCAACAAAGCTCTGTCCATTAACAGAGCCCCCATGTAATATTTCATTCCAGGCGTATAAGCCGGATCAGTTGGGTAGTCATAGCTATGCTCAATGAGCAGGAAGCCCCCAAGTGATTAGATGAAGTCATAATAGACTCATATTCTTTAGAAATGAAACGACAGAGGCCCTGAATTCAGGGATGCCGGCTTTATTATATTCATCATAATATATACATTGACAAGGTATGTACATCATAAGAGTCGGTGGCTCAGGTGTAATAAGGTCGAAGATGAGCAATATTCCACGGCCAGCGGGTTTCCTCTTCCGACGTGCGTGAGTCCTTGTGGTCTCGAACATCGATAAGGTAGTATGACCCGTTGTTCAGATTTTTGCTGACCACAAAGGGTCCTTCCCAAGGTGAGGATAGCTTGTGCATATCAGTTTGATCCTGTATAAGCCGGAGCACCAAATCGCCTTCTTGAAAGGTCCTGGTTTTAACCCGGCGGCTATGATAACGGCGCAGATCCTGCTGGTAAATCGCCGAATGAGCCGCCGCTAGGTCACACTCCTCATCCAACAGGTCAATAGCATCCTGACGTGCTTTTTCATTATCAGCTTCAACATAAGCCGCCACACGGGGCGAGTCGTGACGGATGTCACTAGGAAGAATCGCCTCTGCTCCATAAACCATGAAGAAAGGCGTGTAACCCATAGATCTGTTGGGGGTGGTATTGATGCTCCATAACACTGAGGGTAATTCCTCTACCCAACAGCCCGGCGTCCTCTGCAAAGGGACCATAAGCCGGGGTTTGATACCTCTCAAGATTTCTTGATTGGCTCTTTCAGCTTGACCGTTAGACTGAGGATGAGCCACTGATGACACATCAAGCCGGATATGCTCTTGTTGACAGAACTCTTTCATTGCACCCTTAGACAGGTTAGTACCATTATCAGTAATGATACTATGAGGGTATCCAAAACGAAAGACCACTTTCTTGATGAATTGAACCGCCGTTGCTGCATCACATTTGCTGACCGGCTCAGCTTCAACCCACTTTGTAAACTTGTCAACAGCTACCAGGAGATGAGTATTTTTGTCCTTGGACCTTTTAAAAGGCCCAATCATATCCAGCCCCCAGACTGCAAACGGCCAAGTAATTGGAATCATCCTTAATTCTTGAGCCGGTACATGAGCTCGTCTGGAAAATTTCTGACAGCCATCACATTTACTGACCAGATCTTCTGCATCAGCGTGAGCCGTCAGCCAATAAAACCCGTGACGAAAAGCTTTAGCAACCAGAGATTTAGAGCCGGCATGATGACCGCAATCTCCTTCATGAATCTCCCTTAAAATTTCACGGCCCTCCTCAGGCGAAACGCATCGTTGAAACACCCCTGTAACATTGCATCTATGCAACTCCCCATTGACAATAGTCATTGACTTAGACCTCCGGGTTATTTGCCTGGCCAAGGTTTCATCCTCAGGTAACTCACCCCGGGTCATATAAGCCAAATATGGAACAGTCCAATCAGGAATAACATGGAGAGCTGCCACCAACTGTGCTTCCGGGTCAGGGACTGCAAGATCTTCCTCCGTAGGCAATTTAACTGATGGATTATGCAAAATATCGAGGAAAATATTAGGGGGTACCGGCTTACGCTGAGACCCCAGCCGGCTTAAAGCATCAGCAGCTTCATTTTTCCTACGATCAACATGCTCCACTTGATAACCTTTGAAATGACCAGTAATAGTATCAACCTCTCGGCGATAAGCCGCCATGAGTGGATCCTTCGAATCCCAAGTTCCTGACACCTGCTGAGCCACTAAGTCTGAGTCGCCAAAACACCTCACCCGGCTTAAATTCATCTCTTTAGCCATCCGAAGACCATGGAGTAAAGCTTCATACTCAGCTGCATTGTTAGTACAAGGGAACATCAACCTTAAAACATAACAGAATTTATCACCTCGCGGGGAAGTCAATATAACTCCAGCCTGTAACACCCCCAGTGGTTAGCCACAGTAATTCCATTTTGATAATGCCAAGTCAGCGTGATTAACAGTGCATGATCATCATTTGCATCATAATGCTTTTCAACTCCTAACTCAAAATTCAAATTTAGATGAAAGTGGAAAATAAAAGTTGTCCAACATAGAAACTAAATTGTTCATTTAATAGCAAATAAATCAGAGACAATTCTAAAATTGAAACCAACATCATTGGAGTTGGGTAAGTGACTCAAACATCCCCAAACAGTGACCAAAGACAATATTTAATTCCCTTTTATTTAATCTAAAATAGATATGAAAAGATATTTACCCCAAACTAGTTTTTGGTGGTAGGATATATTGTGCTGTGATTTGTGGGCCAGCTCTCATATTTTACAAAACTCTAATGGGGGCCACACATTTTGCAAAACAGTAAAGAAAAAAGAAAAGGCAAAAGAAAAACAAAACAGAAAAGAATAAAAAGAAAAGAGAAACACCCCCTCCCCCCCGGCCCAACTGGGCCCCAGCCCAGCTGCCATTGCCGGCCCACCCCCACTCTCCCTTATCCCCCTGGACCCGAACCCTAACCCCAACCCCCGATCCATTCCCCCCCCCACCGATCCCCTCCTCCCTCCTCCCCGGAGCCCGTCGTCGACCCCACGCCCCCCATGCCCCCGACGCGCCGACCGCGCCCCCGACGCCGCTCGCCGTTGCCCCTCGCCTCCTCCTCTGCCTCACCGTCCGACGCCGCGCCGCTGCGCCCCAAGATCGTCTCCGTCATCGCCTCGCCGTCGCCGACCACCTCGACCCTCCCCGAGCCCACTGCCGTCTCCCTACGAACCCGCCGTGAGCACCGCACCGCCCTCCTCTCTCTCCCCGCGTCGCCTCGCCGCGCTCGCTTGTTCCGGCCGCGTCCGCTTCACCGCGCCGACGGCTGCCGCCTGCTGCCGCGCTGCTGCTGCGTGCTCGCCGCCCCACCACGGCCCTGCTCGCTGCCCACGACCCCGCCACCCGCACGCCTGGCCTCGCCCCGCTCCAGCTCACCCCGCGCCCGCGTCGCCCTCGTAGCGCACGTCGCCCGCGCCCGTGGCCTCCTCCCGCGCGCCCCGTCTCTGTCGCCGCCTGCTCCCGCGCACCGCGCCCGCGTCGCCCGGCTCCGTCCCGCGCGCGCGCCTGCCGCTGCCCGTGCTCGCCCGTGACCGTTGCCGCGCGCACGCGCCTGCGTCGCCGCGCCCCTGCCGCACGCGCGCCCCGAGCGCCGCCCGCCCGCGCCCGCCCGTGGCCCCTGGGCCACTGCCAGGTGGGGCCTTGCGCCCCTGTGCCCCTGGCCGGTGGGCCAAAATCCCCCCTGACGCTGACAGAACGGGGCCACGCCCTAAAACGAAATAAAAAAAAAGGTAAAATAAAAATAAAAATAGATAATAAAAATAAATAAATATTAATTAATTAATTAATTAATTTAATTAATTCTGTTTAATTAATCTAATTAATTAGTTAGTCTAATTAAACTGTAATTAACATAATCAAACCCTAATTAGCCAAATGTGAGTATGACAGTTGGGACCCACTGGTCCTGACGTCATGCTGACGTCAGCAGACACTGTTTCGGATAATGTTGATTTAATAAATTAAATAAATTCCAGAAATCAATAAAAACTTTAGAAAATCATATCTTTTAATCCGTAACTCCGATCGAAAAACTTTGTACATGAAAGTCACTCAGAACGACGAGACGAATTCGATTTCGCGGTCCGTTCGTCTGTCATGCGTCCCTAACTATCCGAACATGCAACCGTCCCTCTCCGGTCATCTGTTTGACAAATGTCCGGAACCGGGAAAACATTCCCGGATGGATTCCTCCTTTCTCGGTAACGTGCAACCACACGTTAGAACACACCCGACACTGCATATTGTCATGTCGTACTTTGTGTTGCTCATGTTTGCTCTATATTTATACTGTTTCCTCCCCCTCTTCTCTCTCGATAGCCCCCGACCTCGATGTCGTCCCCGAGACCGACGCAGCTCCGGAGCCCGAAGACACCATTGACAACCTTGCCCTTGCCGCCGAGCAACCAGGCAAGCCCCCCCCTTGAGCATACCGATATCGCCCATTCTATTTCTCATGCTTGCATTAGAATTGCTGCTGCTGCTGCTTTACCTATTCTGATGCATAGCCTGTTTATTGTAACCTGCTGTTGATAATTACATGTATATCCTAAACTGCTTAGTATAGGTTGGGTAGAGACCTATCAGTGACCCCACTTATCCCGACTGTCGCACTGGATCGTCAGAAGACCCGATCAACAGGATTGAAGACCAGGCCCCGACACCGCACATCACCCCCCTTAGTTGTAACGACACTGCAGCGTTACTATCGAGTGCCGAGGGTGAAACCTCTTGTAGCACTTCTGATGTTAACTCTGTAAAGTAGCTATTCGGTCATGGTCATCGAGGGTGATTCCTCCTTCACCACTTCCGATAACGATGCTATCGTACAACACCTCAAGTGTGGACCCAGTGAGGGTGATTCCTCCGAGTTCACCTTGACGGAGACATCGAGTAGGAATCCAACGAGGGTGATACCTCGGATTCCCCTGATGTTATGGACACACGGATACTTGGACTTTACACTGTTACTTGGATAGGCGGGTCGACCCTGAGGGGTACCCGCGTGCGCCTAAGTGGCGAGTGTTGTGAAGACGGGTTGCCTGTATGGTGCTCGAGTGCTGAATACGAGGCGTGGCCGGGCATTCTTAACCCTTGCAGCAAGTCCTCGAGACGGGGCGACGGGGTCACATCTTTCGTGAGTCTCTGCTCGTTACCGCAAGCCCTAGTCCATTAAAGATTTGGATATTTGATCCGAGCAGGCCTCTGGTCTGATAGCACTAACCTTCACGTGGGCATAGTATGGGTGTTCTGCATCGTAGCATCAGCCGAAAGCTCTGTCAGACGTCTAGTTCAGCCTTGCGGCCGGGACGGACCGGCGCCCCCCTGGTGCCTGGCTTCCCCCTGCACGCAACGACTCGGAGTGCACAGGGCGATGTCCCAAGACCTCTGAGCGCTTAGGATGTAGACCGACGGGGACCTCTCTGCTGAGCTCTAGGTAGGGTTGCGATGTGTCGTTTGGCCGAGGCCGGGCATGACCCAGGAAAGTGTGTCCGTCCGGAGTTAATCGAGCGTGTTGGGTAAGTTGGTGCACCCCTGCAGGGAAGAACATTTCTATCGATAGCCGGTCCTACGGTAAAGGACACTCGGAGTTGTATCCTGATTGATACAATTTAGAACTGGATACTTGGATACTATGGCTCTGGGATTGCTTCTCGCAGGGAGTCGAGAAGGGATCTCCGGACGAGGTTGATGACTGTATGGCTCTGGGATTGCTTTCTTGCAGGGAGTCGAGAAAGGATCTCTGGGTGAGGATGAGACTTAATGATACTACTACATTATATTGTACTGTTCTACTCTCTTCTACTGCTGCAAGACCGCTGAAGATGCTAGTCTTCGATAGGACTAGGTCTTCTCTCTATTCTGGTATTTCTGCAGCCCAGTCCACATATACAGCCTCCCTTTGAAAATGTTGCATATGTAGTGTAGATCCTTGCTTGCTGAGTACTTCTGAGTACTCACGGTTGCTTTGTTTTCCTTTTTCCCCATATCAGTTTGTCGTGACCAGAGGACGGAGCCCCCTGAGATAGATACCCCATCGATCGACTACTACTACTACCCAGAGGATGGATACTACTACGAGCTTGCCGTCGACCAGGAGTAGGATCGGAGGGTCCCAGGCAGGAGGCCTTCGCCTTTCGATCGTAGTGTTTTATTTTGCCCCGCCTTTCTAGAGGCCTTTTTGTTTCTGTTTCATATATGTACTCAGATATCTGATGCTTCCGCTGACGCTTGTACGCAAGCTTATGTATTCGAGCCCTCGAGGCCCCTGGCTTGTAATATAAAGCTTGTATGACTTTATTTATGTTTTAGAGTTGTGTTGTGATATCTTCCCGTGAGTCCTTAGGCTTGATCGTGTGCATTTGCGTGTATGATTAGTGCACGATCGGGCCGGGGGCATCACAAGTTGGTATCAGAGCCAACTGACTTTAGGAACCCCCCCTTTCGAACTCCTTGGCCAAAGTTGAGTCTAGTGGTCCAAAACTGTTTTACTAACTTGGCTGTGTGGCTTACGGGCCCACGTCGCCAATTGGGTGGTATTAGTATCTTTTACTCCTTGACCTTTACTCTGGGACTCTGACCTCTCTTCTATTCGGGTTAAAATTTTACTAACTCCAACATCAGGATCTCGTGATCACATCCACCCGGTGTTCTGAAATATTCCCCTCTTGCTCCAAGATTATGGGCCAGGATCTGCTTGCAGGATCCTTTTATCGAGGGCACCCTGTGTTGTCACTTGCAGATTCCTCGCTCCAATAGTTTTCTCCGACGTTGATGTAGCCTTTGCTATGTCTCATTGTGTACTTCCCTATCGCGTGCCTGCGCGCCGCCTAGTTTTCTAGCCTCCCCTTTCAACTGTCGTAATGCTGGATACTAACCGAGGCTATGTGTGGCTTTGAATGTCTGGTGCGAATATGCTGAATTATCTATTGCACTTCCTTCTGTTGTGCGTGATACTTCATGAATCATTTCGTACACTTGCAGTTTTTCTTGCTAAACTGCCCCTGTTGATTTGGCAGGATGGCTGACGATCCTCCACCTCCACCCTATATTGTCGCAATGATGCAGCAGTTTGAATTGAACCGTCAGCTCAGCGAGAGTCTGGTAAGACGTTTGGAACGCAACGAGGCTCGCCAGGAGCCTGGACCGATCTCGCTGCCAGAATTTGTGCGCCTCAATCCGTCCGTTTTCCGCAACTCCACCAATCCTATGGATGCTGATGATTGGCTTCGTGACATCCTGTTTGAAATGGAGTCAGCTAATGTTGCCCCTGACAGTTACGCCACCTTTGCGACATTCCACCTAAAGGGCCCAGCTGCTCAATGGTGGGAAAGCCACAAGGCTATGTTGCCTGCGGAGACTGTAACCACTTGGCAGGAATTTCAGTCAGCTTTTCGTGCACGGTACATTCCTCAAGGTCTGATCGACCAGAAGAAGCAGGAGTTCCGCAAACTCTCACAGGGAAAAATGACTGTGGATGAATATCAGAGGAAATTCCTTGAATTATCCCGCTATGCTGCGGATGACGTCGACACTGACACTCGCAAGCAGGAGAAATTCCGTGAAGGACTGCGTACCGATATAAAACTTGCACTTGCTGTCCATGATTTCACAGACTTCGCAATGCTTGTCAGCAAATCTTTCCAAGTTGAAACAGCTCTGACTGAGTACCAGGAGTCACTCAAGCGCACTCATGAAGCTGGCTCATCCTCGGGTCAGCCTGTTCAGAAACGTCGAGTCTGGATCCCACACAATGTTCATCATCAACCTGCTCCAACACCAAGGCCGTCTTATGTTGCACCTCGACTGCCTTCACCGCCGAGACAGCTAACGGTTCATGATGGACCGCCTAATGTTATGGCTTCTCCTCAGGATGCACCACGTCCTCCGGATAGTCGTCCGAAGGGCCATCGAACCCATCGTTGCAGAAATCGTAAGGCCAGGATGTCTGCTATGGACCGAGGCCAGGTTACTCACGTCAAAATGGGAGAAGCTCGTGAGTCTCCAAAAATCGTGATGGGAACTCTGTCAGTTAATTCAGTTGCAGCTTCTGTTCTCTTTGATTCCGGGGCATCACATTCCTTTGTGTCTCAACAATTTGCTCAGCGACATGAGCTACCTCTAGAGTTATTGCCCACACCATTAGAGATTATCACTCCCCGTTCTAGGTGGCAAACCAAGATGGTAAGTCACAACAATCAGATCAAAATTGAAGGGTTGACGTTCTCTGCTTCCCTTATTGCTCTTGGACCTTCCGACATAGACATCATTCTCGGTATGTACTAGTTGACAGCCCATAATGCTTTGATTGACTGTGCTACTAAGACAGTCCAGCTCACACACCCTTCTGGTCAGGTGATCAATTACTCAGCCCGAATAGCTCAAGATGCTGAAAGCCAGATATATGTTCTGAATGCATTGAACGCTTCACCTCTTGAAGGCATCGAGAACGTTCCAGTTGTTCGTGATTTTCAAGATGTATTTCCAGAAGAACTTCCAGGAATACCCCCTGCTAGAGCTGTTGAGTTCGTCATCGACTTGAAGCCTGGCACTACCCCTATTGTGAAGCGCCCTTATAAGATGCCTCCGCATCATCTTCTTGAACTTAAGGAGGAAATCGACACGTCACTTAAGAAGGGCTTCATCCGCCCCAGTTCCTCCGCTTGGGGAGTACCTTCACTCTTCGTTAAGAAGAAGGATGGAACTAACCGATTGGTTCAGGATTATCGACCCATTAACCAAGCCACCATCCAGAACAAATATCCGCTTCCTCGGATCAATGATTTGTATGATCAGCTTGCCGGTTCCTCAGTATTCTCTAAGCTTGATTTGAGGTTGGGTTACCATCAGATCCGTGTTCGCGAAGAGGATATTCCGAAGACTGCATTTGTTACTCGTTATGGCTCCTACGAGTACACGGCCATGTCATTTGGCTTAACAAATGCTCCAGCCACATTCTCCCGTCTGATGAATTACATCTTCATGGATTACCTCGACAAATTTGTCGTGGTATATCTGGATGATATTCTGGTATATTTGAAGAATAAAGAAGAACATGCCGAACACCTCCGTCTTGTACTGGAAAGGCTCCGAGAACACCAGTTGTATGCCAAATACTCCAAATGTGAATTCTGGCTTTCTGAAGTAACCTACCTTGGTCATGTGATTTCAAAAGATGGAATTGCCGTTAACCCAGAACGAGTTCAGGCTATTCTGGACTGGACTCCTCCGAAGAACGTCAAGCAAGTGAGAAGTTTTCTCGGCCTTGCAAGCTATTGCCGTCGATTTGTCGAGAACTTTTCCGAGATTGCTAAGCCTTTGACTGATCTGCTTCACAAGGGCGTTAAGTTCGAATGGACAGACAAATGTCAGGAAAGTTTTCAAACACTCAAAGACAAGCTGACATCTGCCCCAGTACTGTCTCCTCCAGATACCCGCAAAGACTTTGTGATTTATTGTGACGCATCCCGTGAAGGATTAGGCTGTGTCCTAATGCAAGAGCGTAAGGTGATTGCTTATGGCTCTCGTCAGTTGCGTCTGCATGAAGAGAATTATCCAGTACATGATCTAGAACTAGCTGCTGTGATCTATGCATTGCAGTTGTGGCGACATTACCTTCTCGGTAATCGTTGCGAAATCTACACGGATCATAAAAGTCTGAAGTACTTGTTTACTCAACCATCTCTAAACCTCCGTCAGCAAAGATGGATGGAGGCCATTGCGGACTATGATTTGGGTATTTCCTATACCCCTGGCAAGGCTAACGTGATGGCTGATGCCTTAAGCTGGAAGTCCTATTGCGACAACCTCATGGTTAGGCGAGCTCAACCTCGTCTTTTTGAAGAACTGCGCAAGCTGAATCTGCGTATTGTTCCACAGGGCTCTCTAAATAACCTTTTGATACAACCAGATCTTGAGAAAGCTGTTAAGGATGCGCAAGCTAAAGATGCTGAAATTGATATGATGAAGAAAGACCTTCACCTTGTAAAGTACAGGGATTTCTCACTGTCTGAAGATGGAACTTTGTATTTCAGAAACCGCATTGTTGTACCTCGCTTCGAACTCATGACTGACAAAGTCATGAAGGAGGCACATGATACCCCGTTGTCTATTCATCCGGGTAGCACCAAGATGTATCGTGATCTCCGTCAAAGATACTGGTGGTCTAAAATGAAGCAGGACATTGCTCGTTATGTTGCTGAATGTGATGTTTGTCGTTGCGTTAAAGCAGAACATCAGAAACCAGCTAGAATTCTGCAACCACTTCCTATTCCTCTATGGAAATGGGATAAGGTTCAGATGGATTTCGTTACAGGACTTCCCAGGTCACAGAAGGGTCACGATGCTATTCTTGTCGTCGTCGACCAACTCTCTAAAGTTGCACACTTTCTGCCTGTCAAAGAAACTATCACTGCTAGTCAGTTAGCAGAGTTGTATATTTCCAGAATTGTTTCACTCCACGGTATTCCGAAGGAGATCAGTTCGGACCGTGGCAGTCTTTTCACTTCCAAATTCTGGGAAAGTTTCCAAACAGCTATGGGAACTCATATTACCTGGAGTTCAGCTTATCACCCCCAATCCCAAGGCCAAGTTGAACGAGTTAATCAAGTGCTTGAAGACATGCTTCGAGCTTGTGTCATTTCTTTCGGCAAGAAGTGGGAAGAATCTCTTCCGTATGCTGAGTTCTCTTATAACAACAGCTATCAAGCCAGCTTGAAAATGGCCCCCTTCGAAGTACTCTATGGACGTAAGTGTCGAACCCCTCTGAATTGGTCAGAAACTGGGGAACGACCGCTCGTGGGTCCGGATATTATTCAACACGCCGAAGAGCAAGTCCGTATCGTCCGTGAAAACCTCAAGGCGGCTCAGGACCGCCAGAAGAGCAACTATGATCGCAAACGATGGGGTTTGACTTATCAACCTGGTGATCAAGCTTATCTTCGTGTCACTCCTATGAAGGGCACTCACCGTTTTGGAATCAAGGGCAAGCTAGCTCAATGCTACATTGGTCCTTTCCGCATTATTGCTAGACGTGGTCAGGTGGCATATAAATTGGAGTTGCCGCCGCAATTCTCTCATATCCACGACGTCTTCCATGTGTCGCAACTTCGTCAATGCTTCAAGGAATCTCCGCACCGAGCTGTGGATCACGAAATGCTCGAATTGCATGATGATCTTTCATATAAGGAACATCCGATCCGCATTCTCGATGAAGCTGAACGTCGGACCCGTCAGAAGGTTACCAAGTTCCTCAAAGTGCAGTGGTCAAATCATACTGAAGATGAAGCCACTTGGGAACGCGAGGATAATCTTCGTGCGGAATACCTCGAACTTTTTCCTTCTACCTCTTAATTCTCGGGACGAGAATTCTTGTTAGTGGAGGAGATTTGTAACACCCCCAGTGGTTAGCCACAGTAATTCCATTTTGATAATGCCAAGTCAGCATGATTAACAGTGCATGATAATCATTTGCATCATAATGCTTTTCAACTCCTAACTCAAAACTCAAATTTAGATGAAAGTAGAAAATAAAAGTTGTCCAACATAGAAACTAAATTGTTCATTTAATAGCAAATAAATCAGAGACAATTCTAAAATTGAAACCAACATCATTGGAGTTGGGTAAGTGACCCAAACATCCCCAAACTGTGTCTAAAGACAATATTTAATTCCCTTTTATTTAATCTAAAATAGATATGAAAAGATATTTACCCCAAACTAGTTTTTGGTTGTAGGATATATTGTGCTGTGATTTGTGGGCCAGCTCTCATATTTTACAAAACTCTAATGGGGGCCACACATTTTGCAAAACAGTAAAGAAAACAGAAAAGGCAAAAGAAAAACAAAACAGAAAAGAATAAAAAGAAAAGAGAAACACCCCCTCCCCCCCGGCCCAACTGGGCCCCAGCCCAGCTGGCCCATGCAATCGAGCGTGTTGGGTAAGTTGGTGCACCCCCTGCAGGGAAGAACATTTCTATCGATAGCCGGTCCTACGGTAAAGGACACTCGAGTTGTATCCTGATTGATACAATTAGAACTGGATACTTGGATACTATGGCTCTGTGGGATTGCTTCTCGCAGGGAGTCGAGAAGGGATCTCCGGACGAGGTTGATGACTGTATGGCTCTGGGATTGCTTTCTTGCAGGGAGTCGAGAAAGGATCTCTGGGTGAGGATGAGACTTAATGATACTACTACATTATATTGTACTGTTCTACTCTCTTCTACTGCTGCAAGACCGCTGAAGATGCTAGTCTTCGATAGGATAGGTCTCTCTCTATTCTGGATTTCTGCAGCCCAGTCCACATATACAGCCTCCCTTTGAAAATGTTGCATATGTAGTGTAGATCCTGCTTGCTGAGTACTTCTGAGTACTCACGGTTGCTTTGTTTTCCTTTTTCCCCATATCAGTTTGTCGTGACCAGAGGACGGAGCCCCTGAGATAGATACCCCATCGATCGACTACTACTATACCCAGAGGATGGATACTACTACGAGCTTGCCGTCGACCAGGAGTAGGATCGGAGGGTCCCAGGCAGGAGGCCTTCGCCTTTCGATCGTAGTGTTTTATTTTGCCCCGCCTTCTAGAGGCCTTTTTGTTTCTGTTTCATATTGTACTCAGATATCTGATGCTTCCGCTGACGCTGTACGCAAGCTTATGTATTCGAGCCCTCGAGGCCCCTGGCTTGTAATATAAAGCTTGTATGACTTTATTTATGTTTTAGAGTTGTGTTGTGATATCTTCCCGTGAGTCCTTAGGCTTGATCGTGTGCATTTGCGTGTATGATTAGTGCACGATCGGGCCGGGGCATCACAAGTTGGTATCAGAGCCAATGACTTTAGGAACCCCCCTTTCGAACTCCTTGGCCAAAGTTGAGTCTAGTGGTCCAAAACTGTTTTACTAACTTGTGTGGTGGCTTACGGGCCACGTCGCCAATTGGGTGGTATAGTATCTTTTACTCCTTGACCTTTACTCTGGGACTCTGACCTCTCTTCTATCGGGTTAAAATTTTACTAACTCCAACATCAGGATCTCGTGATCACATCCAACCGGTGTTCTGAAATATCCCTCTTGCTCCAAGATTATGGGCCAGGATCTGCTTGCAGGATCCTTTTATCGAGGGCACCCTGTGTTGTCACTTGCAGATTCCTCGCTCCAATAGTTTCTCCGACGTTGATGTAGCTTTGCTATGTCTCATTGTGTACTTCCCTATCGCGTGCCTCGCGCGCCGCCTAGTTTTCTAGCCTCCCCTTTCAACTGTCGTAATGCTGGGAGTAATACCGAGGCTATGTGTGGCTTTGAATGTCTGGTGCGAATATGCTGAATTATCTATTGCACTTCCTTCTGTTGTGCGTGATACTTCATGAATCATTTCGTACACTTGCAGTTTTTTCTTGCTAAACTGCCCCTGTGATTTGGCAGGATGGCTGACGATCCTCACCTCCACCCTATATGTCGCAATGATGCAGCAGTTTGAATTGAACCGTGCAGCTCAGCGAGAGTCTGGTAAGACGTTTGGAACGCAACGAGGCTCGCCAGGAGCCGGACCGATCTCGCTGCCAGAATTTGTGCGCCTCAATCCGTCGTTTTCCGCAACTCCACCAATCCTATGGATGCTGATGATTGGGCTTGTGACATCCTGTTTGAAATGGAGTCAGCTAATGTTGCCCTGACAGTTACGCCACCTTTGCGACATTCCACCTAAAGGGCCAGCTGCTCAATGGTGGGGAAGCCACAAGGCTATGTTGCCTGCGGAGACTGTAACCACTTGGCAGGAATTTCAGTCAGCTTTTCGTGCACGGACATTCCTCAAGGTCTGATCGACAGAAGAAGCAGGAGTTCCGCAAACTTCCACAGGGAAAAATGACTGTGGATGAATATCAGAGGAAATTTCCTTGAATTATCCCGCTATGCTGCGGGATGACGTCGACCACTGACACTCGCAAGCAGGAGAAATTCCGTGAAGGACTGCGTACCGATAAAAAACTTGCACTTGCTGTCCATGATTCACAGACTTGCAATGCTGTCAGCAAATCTTTCCAAGTTGAAACAGCTCTGACTGAGTACCAGGAGTCACTCAAGCGCACTCATGAAGCTGGCTCATCCTCGGGTCAGCCTGTTCAGAAACGTCGAGTCTGGATCCCCACACAATGTTCATCATCAACCTGCTCCAACACCAAGGCCGTCTTATGTTGCACCTCGACTGCCTTCACCGCCGAGACAGCTAAACGGTTCATGATGGACGCCTAATGTTATGGCTTCTCCTCAGGATGCAACACGTCCTCCGGATAGTCGTCCGAAGGGCCATCGAACCCATCGTTGCAGAAATCGTAAGGCCAGGATGTCTGCTATGGACCGAGGCCAGGTTACTCACGTCAAAATGGGAGAAGCTCGTGAGTCTCCAAAAATGTGATGGGAACTCTGTCAGTTTATTCAGTTGCAGCTTCTGTTCTCTTTGATTCCGGGGATCACATTCCTTTGTGTCTCAACAATTTGCTCAGCGACATGAGCTACCTCTAGAGTTATTGCCCACACCATTAGAGATTATCACTCCCCGTTCTAGGTGGCAAACCAAGATGGTAAGTCACAACAATCAGATCAAAATTGAAGGGTTGACGTTCTCTGCTTCCCTTATTGCTCTTGGACCTTCCGACATAGACATCATTCTCGGTATGTACTAGTTGACAGCCCATAATGCTTTGATTGACTGTGCTACTAAGACAGTCCAGCTCACACACCCTTCTGGTCAGGTGATCAATTACTCAGCCCGAATAGCTCAAGATGCTGAAAGCCAGATATATGTTCTGAAATGCATGAACGCTTCACCTCTTGAAGGCATCGAGAACGTTCCAGTTGTTCGTGATTTTCAAGATGTATTTCCAGAAGAACTTCCAGGAATACCCCCTGCTAGAGCTGTTGAGTTCGTCATCGACTTGAAGCCTGGCACTACCCCTATTGTGTGAAGCGCCCTTATAAGATGCCTCCGCATCATCTTCTTGAACTTAAGGAGGAAATCGACACGTCACTTAAGAAGGGCTTCATCCGCCCCAGTTCCTCCGCTTGGGAGAGTACCTTCACTCTTCGTTAAGAAGAAGGATGGAACAATAACCGATTGGTTCAGGATTATCGACCCATTAACAAGCCACCATCCAGAACAAATATCCGCTTCCTCGGATCAATGATTTGTATGATCAGCTTGCCGGTTCCTCAGTATTCTCTAAGCTTGATTTGAGGTTGGGTTACCATCAGATTCGTGTTCGCGAAGAGGATATTCCGAAGACTGCATTTGTTTACTCGTTATGGCTCCTACGAGTACACGGCCATGTCATTTGGCTTAAAAATGCTCCACCACATTCTCCCGTCTGATGAATTACATCTTCATGGATTACCTCGACAAATTTGTCGTGGTTATTGGATGATATTCTGGTATATTTGAAGAATAAAGAAGAACATGCCGAACACCTCCGTCTTGTACTGGAAAGGCTCCGAGAACACCAGTTGTATGCCAAATACTCCAAATGTGAATTCTGGCTTTCTGAAGTAACCTACCTTGGTATGTGATTTCAAAAGATGGAATTGCCGTTAACCCAGAACGAGTTCAGGCTATTTCTGGACTGGACTCCTCCGAAGAACGTCAAGCAAGTGAGAAGTTTTCTGGCCTGCAAGCTATTGCGTGCGATTTGTCGAGAACTTTTCGAGATTGCTAAGCCTTTGACTGATCTGCTTCAACAAGGGCGTTAAGTTCGAATGGACAGACAAATGTCAGGAAAGTTTTTCAAACACTCAAGACAAGCTGACATCTGCCCCAGTACGTCTCCTCCGGACCCGCACCCCGACGCGCCGACCGCGCCCCGACGCCGCTCGCCGTTGCCCCTCGCCTCCTCCTCTGCCTCACCGTCCGACGCCGCGCCGCTGCGCCCCGAGATCGTCTCCGTCGTCGCCTCGCCGTCGCCGACCACCTCGACCCTCCCCGAGCCCACTCCCGTCTCCCTACGAACCCGCCGTGAGCACCGCACCGCCCTCCTCTCTCTCCCCGCGTCGCCTCGCCGTGCTCGCTTGTTCCGGCCGCGCCCGCTTTACCGCGCCGACGGCTGCCGCGTGCTCGCCGCCCCACCGCGGCCCTGCTCGCTGCCCACGACCCCGCCGCCCGCACGCCTGGCCTCGCCCCGCTCCAGCTCACCCCGCGCCTGCGTCGCTCTCGTCGCGCACGTCGCCCGCGCCCGTGGCCTCCTCCCGCGCGCCCCGTCTCTGTCGCTGCCTGCTCCCGCGCACCGCGCCCGCGTAGCCCCGCTCCGCCCCGCGCGCGCGTGCCTGCCGCTGCCCGTGCTCGCCCCTGACCGTCGCCGCGTGCACGCACCTGCGTCGCTGCGCCCCTGCCGCGCGCGCGCCCCAAGCGCCGCGCGCCCGCGCCCGCCCGTGGCCCCTGGGCCACTGCCAGGTGGGGCCTTGCGCCCCTGTGCCCCTGGCCGGTGGGCCAAAACCCCCCCTGACGCTGACAGAACGGGCCCACGCCCTAAAACGAAATTAAAATAAAAGTAAAATAAAAATAAAAATAGATAATAAAAATAAATAAATATTAATTAATTAAATAATTAACTTAATTAATTTTGTTTAATTAATCTAATTAATTAGTTAGTCTAATTAAACTGTAATTAACATAATCAAACCCTAATTAGCCTAATGTGAGTATGACAGTTGGGACCCACTGGTCCTGACGTCATGCTGACGTCAGCAGACACTGTTTCGGATAATGTTGATTTAATAAATTAAATAAATTCTAGAAATCAATAAAAACTTTAGAAAATCATATCTTTTAATCCGTAACTCCGATCGAAAAACTTTGTACATGAAAGTCGCTCAGAACGACGAGACGAATCCGAATACGCGGTCCGTTCGTCCGTCACGCGTCCCTAACTATCCAAACATGCAACCGTCCCTCTCCGGTCATCTGTCTGACAAATGTCCGGAACCGGGAAAACATTCCCGGATGGATTCCTCCTTTCTCGGTAACGTGCAACCACACGTTAGAACACACCCGACACTGCATATTGTCATGTCGTACTTTGTGTTGCTCATGTTTGCTCTATATTTATACTGTTTCCTCCCCCTCTTCTCTCTCGATAGCCCCCGACCTCGACGTCATCCTCGAGACCGACGCAGCTCCGGAGCCCGAAGACACCATTGACAACCTTGCCCTTGCCGCCGAGCAACCAGGCAAGCCCCCCCTTGAGCATACCGATATCGCCCATTCTATTTCTCATGCTTGCATTAGAATTGCTGCTGCTGCTGCTTTACCTATTCTGATGCATAGCCTGTTTATTGTAACCTGCTGTTGATAATTACATGTATATCCTAAACTGCTTAGTATAGGCTGGGTAGAGTCCTATCAGTGACCCCACTTATCCCGACTGCCGCGCTGGATCGTCAGAAGACCCGATCAACGGGATTGAAGACCAGGCCCCGACACCGCACATCACCCCCCTTAGTTGTAACGACACTGCAGCGTTACTATCGAGTGCCGAGGGTGAAACCTCTTGTAGCACTTCTGATGTTAACTCTGTAAAGTAGCTATTCGGTCGTGGTCATCGAGGGTGATTCCTCCTTCACCACTTCCGATAACGATGCTGTCGTACAACACCTCAAGTGTGGACCCAGTGAGGGTGATTCCTCCGAGTTCACCTTGACGGAGACATCGAGTAGGAATCCAACGAGGGTGATGCCTCGGATTCCCCTGATGTTATGGACACACGGATACTTGGACTTTACACTGTTACTTGGATAGGCGGGTCGACCTGAGGGGTACCCGCGTGCGCCTAAGTGGCGATTGTTGTGAAGACGGGTTTCCTGTATGGTGCCCGAGTGCTGAATACGAGGCGCGGCCGGGCATTCTTAACCCTTGTAGCAAGTACTCGAGACGGGGCGACGGGGTCACATCTTTCGTGAGTCTCTGCTCGTTACCGCAAGCCCTAGTCCATTAACGATTTGGATATTTGATCCGAGCAGGCCTCTGGTCTGATAGCACTGACCATCACGTGGGCATAGTATGGGCGTTCTGCATCGTAGCATCAGCCGAAAGCTCTGTCAGACGTCTAGTTCAGCCTTGCGGCTGGGACGGACCGGCGCCCCCCTGGTGCCTGGCTTCCCCCTGCACACAACGACTTGGAGTGCACAGGGCGATGGCCCAAGACCTCTGAGCGCTTAGGATGTAGACCGACGGGGACCTCTCTGCTGAGCTCTAGGTAGGGTTGCGATGTGTCGTTTGGCCGAGGCCGGGCATGACCCAGGAAAGTGTGTCCGGCCGGAGTTAATCGAGCGTGTTGGGTAAGTTGGTGCACCCCTGCAGGGAAGAACATTTCTATCGATAGCCGGTCCTACGGTAAAGGACACTCGGAGTTGTATCCTGATTGATACAATTTAGAACTGGATACTTGGATACTATGGCTCTGGGATTGCTTCTCGCAGGGAGTCGAGAAGGGATCTCCGGACGAGGTTGATGACTGTATGGCTCTGGGATTGCTTTCTCGCAGGGAGTCGAGAAAGGATCTCTGGGTGAGGATGAGACTTAATGATACTACTACATTATATTGTACTGTTCTACTCTCTTCTACTGCTGCAAGACCGCTGAAGATGCTAGTCTTCGATAGGACTAGGTCTTCTCTCTATTCTGGCATTTCTGCAGCCCAGTCCACATATACAGCCTCCCTTTGAAAATGTTGCATATGTAGTGTAGATCCTTGCTTGCTGAGTACTTCTGAGTACTCACGGTTGCTTTGTTTTCCTTTTTCCCCATATCAGTTTGTCGTGACCAGAGGACGGAGCCCCCTGAGATAGATACCCCGTCGATCGACTACTACTACTACCCAGAGGATGGATACTACTACGAGCTTGCCGTCGACCAGGAGTAGGATCGGAGGGTCCCAGGCAGGAGGCCTTCGCCTTTCGATCGTAGTGTTTTATTTTGCCCCGCCTTTCTAGAGGCCTTTCTGTTTCTGTTTCATATCTGTACTCAGATATCTGATGCTTCCGCTGACACTTGTACGCAAGCTTATGTATTCGAGCCCTCGAGGCCCCTGGCTTGTAATATAAAGCTTGTATGACTTTATTTATGTTTTAGAGTTGTGTTGTGATATCTTCCCGTGAGTCCTTAGGCTTGATCGTGTGCATTTGCGTGTATGATTAGTGCACGATCGGGCCGGGGGCGTCACACAGCCCCCGAGCCTTCCAACTGCCTGGACCCATCAAAATGAATGGTCCAATATGTATTGTCCGGCTTATCCTCAGGCATCTGCAGCTCCGTCCAGTCATTGATGAAATCCACAAGTGCTTGAGATTTTATAGCCGTCCGAGGCATATACTTCAAGCCATGGGGTCCAAGCTCAATAGCCCACTTAGCGATCCTTCCTGTGGCTTCGCTGTTTTGAATAATATCCCCCAAGGGAGCAGAACTAACCACAGTGATGGGATGACCGAGGAAGTATTGCTTCAACTTGCGACTAGCCATGAACACGCCGTAAACCAATTTCTGCCAATGTGGGTATCTCTGTTTGGATTCGATGAGCACCTCACTGACATAATAAACCGGCCTTTGAGGTGGATACTCCTTGCCTGACTCTTTCCTTTCAACCATAATTGCCACACTGACAGCTCTATTGTTTGCAGCCACATATAAAAGTAAGGGCTCCTTCTCAATAGGAGCTGTAAGAACCGGCGGCTCAGCCAGCTGTTTCTTAAGTGACTCAAACGCCTCATTGGCAGCATCACTCCAGACAAAGTTATCTGTCTTCTTCATCATTTGATACAAAGGGATAGCCTTTTCTCCCAGCCGGCTGATAAACCGGCTCAAAGCTGCAATCCGACCTGCCAACCGCTGGACGTCATTGATACATGCCGGTTTAGCCAAGGAAGTGATAGCCTTGATTTTCTCCGGGTTAGCTTCAATGCCTCTCTCTGAAACCAGGAAACCCAATAGTTTGCCTACTGGCACGCCGAAGACGCATTTGGCCGGGTTAAGCATCATTTTGTAGACCCGGAGATTGTCAAAGGTTTCTTTCAAATCATCTATCAAAGTCTCTTTCTTCCTGGATTTCACAATAATATCATCCACATAGGCGTGAACATTGCGTCCGATCTGGTCATGGAGACAATTCTGAACGTACCGTTGGTAAGTCGCCTGGGCACTCTTGAGCCCAAAGGGCATAGACACATAGCAGAAGGCTCCAAAGGGAGTGATGAAAGTTGTCTTCTCCCGGTCTTTAACTGCCATTTTAATCTGATGATACCCAGAGTAAGCATCCAAAAAGCTCAAACGCTCACAACCCGCCGTAGCATCAATAATCTGATCAATACGAGGGAGAGCAAAAGGGTCAGCCGGACAGGCCTTATTAAGGTCTTTATAATCCACACACATACGCCAAGTGCCGTTTTTCTTAAGCACCAGCACCGGGTTAGCTAACCACTCAGGATGAAAAACCTCAATGATGAATCCAGCGGCTAAGAGCCGGGCCACCTCTTCACCAATTGCCTTGCGCCTCTCTTCATTGAAACGACGAAGAAACTACTTGACCGGTTTAAATCTTGGATCAACATTAAGAGTGTGCTCAGCGAGTTCCCTCGGTACACCTGGCATGTCAGAAGGTTTCCATGCGAAGATGTCCCGGTTCTCACGGATGAACTCGATGAGCGCGCTTTCCTATTTCAGATCCATGTTGGCACTTATACTTAACTGTTTGGATGAGTCACCAGGAACAAAATCGATCAACTTAGTGTCATCTGTCGACTTAAATTTTAACAGGGGGTCATTCTCAGTAGTTGGCTTCTTCAAAGGTGTCATATCCGCCGGGTCAACATTATCCTTATAAAACTTCAACTCCTCGGTGGCACAGGACGACTCAGCATACGCAGCATCAACCTCTTCACAATCCAGAGCAATCTTCCTATCACCGTGCACCGTGATGGTGCCTTTATGACCCGGCATTTTAAGCTATAAATAAACATAACAAGGCCGTGCCATGAACTTGGCGTAAGCCGGCCGCCCGAACAAGGCGTGATATGAGCTTTTGATCTTGACCACCTCAAATGTTAATTTTTCAACTCTGAAATCACGGTCATCTCCAAAGGCTACCTCCAGGGTTATCTTACCCACTGGATATGCCGACTTACCAGGCACCACCCCATGGAAAACAGTAGAAGACGTCTGAAGATCTTTGTCAGACAGATTCATGCGACGAAAAGTATCATAATTAAGGATATTAATACTACTGCCCCCATCCATGAGTACTTTTGTAAGCTTATATCCTCCTACCTGAGGAGCCACCACCAATGCCAACTGACCTAGATTATCAACCCGGGGCGGGTGGTCCTCACGACTCCATACGATGGTCTGCTCAGACCAGTTTAAATAACGAGGTACCGCCGGCTCAACCAAGTTTACTGCTCTCTTATGGAGCTTCTGATCCCGTTTACATAAACTTGTGGTGAAAACATGGTACTGTCCACTATTCAACTGCTTCGGGTTACTCTGATAACCAGACTGCTGCTGCTGATTCCCTTGACCAGATTGTTGATTAAAGCCACCTTGATTGCCTTGGCCCTGAAAGCCAGAGTTTGAACCGCCACCACCAAAGCCAGGCCCATGAGAGCCGGGTCCTGAACCGCCATTCAGGCCATGATTGTTCTGGAAAAAATTAGAATTCCTATATTCCTTCATGATGAAGCAATCCTTCCACAGATGAGTGGCCGGCCTCTCGTGCGTACTATGCTTTGGACAAGGCCGATTCATCATTGCCTCAAGGTTAAATTTTGGCCCCCCAAACCGCAGATCTCCATTAGGGTTTACTCGAGTTCGTCGGAGTTCATCTCCGCCCTTCTTCGTTCTTCATTGTTTCCTGTAAGTTTGATGTTCACCTTGCGCGGCGTTAGCCTGAGAACTCATTTTTGATATTTGAATGCTTCCTCTCTGTGAGAGATCTTATCTGGGCACATGAACTGCTCCGCCGCTGCAACTTAGGTTTAGAAGTTTTCTTCATTATTTGAACTGCCGTAGATCCAAAATCATAGCATTGATTTGTGAAAGCTGTTTGCCCCATACTTAGCAATTTTTCCACTCACAAATTTTGAAAAACAATAGCTGTGGGAGCGGCTTAACTTATAAACTGTAACCTGCCAGGTACCATTAGTCCCCTCTTAAGCCTCCAATCGTTTACCTTTATAACTCCAATTGTATCCTCCGGCTTAACACATTTGCATGCACGTTTCATCATTGTTTACCCTTGAACCAACAGCCGATTTAACCATGTAATCTTAAACCGGCATAATTTTCTTTTCAGATCATCAAGAATGACTAAGACGTTCATTGCTTGCAACTGGGTCCCATCCCAGGTCACTGAGGAAGACCTGAACAACTTTGTTGCAACTGGCGCCTTAGCCAAGAAAGAGGACATCCATTGGCGGGTCCTAGGTCTTGAAAATCCTCCTGAACCCAAAGACGGAGAAGTGATTGTCTTTACTGACCACATGATTCGGGGGTTTAGCCCGCCCGGCTCAAAGTTCTTCCGAGACGTACTTCATTTTTTCCAACTTCATCCTCAAGATATTGGGCCCAATTCCGTGTCCAATATTTGCAACTTCCAAGTATTTTGTGAAGCTTATCTTCAAGAGGAGCTCACAGTTGAACTGTTTAGAGAATTTTATTATTTGATTCGTCAGACAGAATTTACTGACGGGCCCAGCTTGGAAGTCGGTGGGGTTTCCATTCAGAAGAGGAAAGAAGCCAGCTTCCCCTACACCAAGCCGCCCAGTCATCCCAAGGACTGGAACCAGACTTGGTTCTACTGCCAAGATACCTCTCCAGCAGGCGAGAATCCTCTGCCGGGTTATCGTGACCACCGGCTTAGCAACACACATCCACTCCCACCGCGGCTCAGTACGAAGGAACGGGCCAAGTACGCATCCACTTTTTCAAAGCTCAGAGCCTTCATGGCTAACGGCTTGACCGGCATTGACCTTGTTCGGTGCTGGGTCTCTTGGAGGATCCTACCATTAAGCCGCCGCACCGGTTTAATGTGCGAGTACACCGGCAACTTGAAGGATCCCCAATGCCACTGTGAAATTCAACTGTCTGATGCCGAAATTACTGAAGCAACCAAGGCTTTATTGAACGAACCTTGGATAGAATGCAGTAAAACCGGACTTAGTCCTTATTGTACTTTCAACCAGCCACCTACTGTAAGTGTTGCACACCATGCTTCAGTTTTAGTCATGTTTTCGTTAACACTATCCACTTATGATCATTTGATCTCCACAGGCCGATTCTCCGTTTTGGAAGAAGAAACCGCAAGATAAGCCGGCCAAGAAGACCCGGACGAAGACCAAGGCTAACAAGCCTGCCAAGAAGAAGACCGACCCCTCCGAGTTACTTAACTTGGATGACGATGATAATGATGATGAGTCGGAGGTAGAACTTGATTCTCTTGGCTCCTTTTTTGTACATCTTATTAACAACGATTATCATTAGGATGACGTGGAAGCCAGCCGTGCGGGTGATGAAGAGTTAATTGCTTTTTCCTCCGACTCAGAACCTCTGCCAGAACAGAAATCTCGACAAGCAAGCCGGAAAGTGAAATTTTCTCATCCTTTAGCTCATTTGGATCCCAACTTTATTTTGAAGAAGCAGCAAAATGAAGCTCGCCGCACCAATCGGAACAGCGGAGGCGGAATCCTTTCTTTCGGCTTACCGAACACATCGGCCCCTCGAAAACGTCGTCCAGAGGTCTCACCAATTTCCGACTTAGCTTATCCCAAGGCTGGTCTTTTTTGGCTACCTCTTAATTCGTCTGATTCAAACTATCGGGGAACATCTCACTCCTCTGGCGACTCAACAGGGACTCAAATCCCGGCCTTCAAGACCGTGCCTAGGTAAGGATGCATTCCATCAGTCGAAACTTCATGCTTAATCAATATGCTGACATCTTTGTATTTTACTTTCCAGTGGTGTGGCCAAACCCAGCAAAAAGGCAAAATTGAACAAGCCGGCTGAAGACTCCATCCCTTCTGAGCCGGAAAAACAATTACCAGAGACTTCTTATCCAACCGCTGAGGCCACCATTGATGACCCGTCACCAGAAGAGCACGACATTACCATCGATCGTATGGACGTTGAACCGGTCATCCCTAACCCGTCGAGTCCCATCAAGCCTACTGAAGAAAAGGCTGATGATGTCGTCGTCACCGGGTTTGGTTATACAGCGCCGGGTAATCCCACTGTCTTATCCAGTGCGGAACAGCAGGGGGGACGCACCCCAGCATAGCGCTCCAGTAGTAGTAATGAGCAATGAGACGTCAAATCACAATGCCGCACCTTCCCAAACGGACGAACCAACCATTATTTCACACTTCGCTGAATCCGCTTCGCCATCATCTCCTTCAAGAAAGCCACGTATTGCTTCTGCCTCAAGAGGGACGCGCATCGCCTTGGTACATCATGACACGTGGGACTGCATGACAAGCCATGCTCCCCCGCCCACCGCTCGATAAAATCACCTCATTTTTACTATTTCCTCCGTATCGGTTTACAGGGCATGCACGTCATTCTAGGTTGAGAATTTAAGTGGCTATATATGTGATGCATAATATATGTTTAGAAACTACATCCGCTTAAGAATCCAATGATATACTTTTTGTGACATAGTAACTCATATTTAGTTAGTCAAATGGATGACCTAGAACTACGTGCACACCCTATAAACCGAGACGGAGGGAGTAGTATCTTTTTAGATCAATATAGTCGGGATTCACCAAGGAGCAAAACCAAGTGGTAGGTTGCTCTTGTCGTGTTGGTGTAGCAACTCAAGCAGGGTCAGTCCGCACACGAAATGGCGACACACTTAACAAGACCCCTTTGGCCGACATATGGCTCATCCATCGTCTTGTTCCATGTGCGATGCACCAAATTATAGTTCGGAGCAGCGGTTGGACTTGGAGGCACCCCCGTCGTAGCACCGCAGTAGTAGTAAATGAGCGATGAGGGGTCAAATCACAAAGCCCCACCTTTCCCGCATTAAGCTGGACGGACGAAGCAACCATCATTTCACTCTAGGGCGCAAGAGCATAAAGAAAAGAGAAAACCAATGATGCGTGCGGCAGCTACCTAGGGCACCCTAGGGTAGGAGCCTCCACTACAAATCCTTTTTTTTTGAAAGCGCCTCCACTACAAATCCGCTTCTCCCTCGTCCTCTTGAAGAAAACCGATGATGCATGTGGCGGTAGGGTTTGTAGGAGTACTACGGCATGCGGGGCCACGGCGTAGTAAACGGGAGAGGGATTGAGTTCGAGTCGATGCCTTAATATGTGTGGGCCGCTTGGTTTTACGGGAACGAGGCAACATTTTGGGTTCGGGGACCAATGGAGATATACGTACAAAAAATTGTGGATGTAGGTTCGACCGAAAGGCAATGATGCATGGGCCCCGCATTTTGATATACCCGTGGCCGCGTGAAATTTGCTACTCAAAATAATGCATAAAAGTTCCTCCAAAAACATGTATAACTAATGGGAAGTGAATGTATGCTTAAAATGAAAATGTAATAAGTACAAAGAGAAAAAAATGAATTGTAGTTAAAAGAATGACATTTCTAACAAAAATGTGAATGTGAACTACATATGTGTGCACGTGACCAACACATACGTTGTCAATACAAAATCTAATGCAAGAAATAACTTATGAGTAACATGCATGAATTGATGATGTGGTGCTTGCATGCATAGAGTACAAAAACAATGTGATTTATGACTTGCATGCATGACGTGTTCTTGTGCCATAGTTGCATGTCCAGGAAAAAAGCTACTAGTGGGTTGTACTAGCTATTTAGGAATAGAAGATGTATACATGGAAGTTGTAGGGAAAGAGATGACATGTATCTCAATTCCTATGAGTAGGGATTGGAAAAGAGATGTCATTTGGTTCACATCATAGGAACTTTTCTACTGAATCTAGAGATGACATGTATCTCAATTCCTATGAGGAGGGATTAGAAAAGAGATGTCATTTGGTTCACATCATAGGAACTTTTCTATTGAATATACACTAATGTTTATTTTCCTTTGAAATTGTGGGAGTATAGGAATCCATTCATATGAACCAAGTGGCTCTAAAGCTATAAAAATGATATCATGTTTATTTTCCTTTGAAATGTGGAGTATATGAATCTATTCCTATGAACCAATTGGCTCTAAAGGAAAAAATCCTATAAAAATCATATCATATAGAGTTCCTATGATATTCCTCCACACCAAAGGATGGTTGAAATTGCTGCACGTGATACGACGGTCTTTCTTTGTACACTCGTCCCCCATCTTTATAGTTACCTCTCGAAGATGAATGAAATGATATATACTGGGTATTCTATATGTGCATTTTGGTACACGAAAACTCGGTAAAAGTTTGCGAGGTTCGAATTTTCAATAAAGCTATATGCACTGCATTTTGGAACGGAGGGAGGAGCATACGGCAGTTGCTAACACTCATGTGGAAGATTTGTGTGTCGGAGGAGCGGTTGTTCTGTTAAATGACATGGCAAACTGACACTGTCGGATGCCGATCTAACGGTTCTTACGGCGTTCGTCAGGAAACGGCTTGTGGCGAACGTTTGTCAGATATGATTTACGGACACATGCATTGCATTGATACGTGCCCCCTCTCTCTCACGCACACATGCACCCTCACGAGTCACGACTCTCCCGAGTCCTCTCGCACCCACCATCTATCTGTAGGTAGACGTCACACACATATGTGCTCTTCACACCCTACCCTCAGAACTTCTAAAAAATAAAAGACGTCGCGCACCTTTTATTTTAACTCACACGTCACACACTTATACTATTACTCTTGTGGCGAACGTTCTTTGGGCATAGTATATTGTACTCTCACAAAGAGAAGCGGTGCACGCACACACTAGTTCTCTCACACCCACTCGGGGGTACACGTAGGAGCGCATATTTTTGAAGCTAGGAGCGCATTTGTTTATAAAGAGGCATCCCAATTGACATTTTGACTAGTCTAACTCCGTTTTCAACTTGATGGAGGGTCGGGGACCGCACGTGAATGATACAGTATAGTGCGTCCTGGACGCGGTGGCATGTTATTGATCGAGTTCTATTTTTACTTGAACTTTAAATGAAAATAGTGGTTCGCGCGTATTCAATTTAATAACGGCTGGTACAACAAAATCACTCCACTATATATATAAGTAGGAGCCTCAGTGCTTGCTTTACTAGGGTTCCTCTCTTTCACTCTCTCATCCTCTCCAGATCTAAGCAAGACATAGGTGGCCACACTCTCTCTCTGCTCACGGCTGGTCACAAATCCGGCCGGACCACCTCGACCGGGGCAGGGGTGTAGGTGCATCGTTCACGCGGTCGTCGGTGGCGAGGGAGGAGACCAGCGGCTGCCCGCGCGTCCCGATCGACGGCCGTGCCGTTCTCTCCGATACAGCGCCGGCTCGGGAGGGCCTCTGACCCCTTCTTCCTCCCTGCTGTATTGTGGCCAAGATGCGGCCTCCCGACGCCGTCTTTGCCACATGCCGACGACCCTCAGGTATATATTCCTTCGAAACCTGCCTTGCTCTACTGCCCCAGCTCCCCACGTGGCTGCGTGTGGATCTTTTTCTACTTCCGTCGGCTGTTCCAAAGCCACCTAGACTTTTACTATTATTAGAGGTAAAGCTAGTTCATACAGTCGAATCTAAGAGTTGGTTCAAATAGGGAGGAAAGTGGAAAAGCTGTAGCATGAATCTAGGACTTGGTTCTAAGAGGAAATAGGGGAAAGTAGTAGATACTGGCTACCCAACCGGTCTCTTGGTTGAAAAGGTGAAGAAAGCATGGTGGATGGAGAAGGGTGGGGGGAAGTGGACCTGTCTCTTGGTCGAAAAAGGAAAGAAAGTGAGGGGTGTTGGGGGACAATGCAAGTGAGAACGAGCAGGTTTAGATTTCCTGTGCTCACAAAGGAAAATGTCGCCGAGGAGATAAAAAATGGGACAAATGCAGACATGCTGCCTGAGTGTTTGCCACTCTCGGCAACCACATCTGCCTCACCACTTTATGCCCCTGCTGTCCCTACGCCCATATCGCTACCGTTAATGTAAAATCACATGAAGCATTAAGCAATGCCACCTAATGTCACTATTAAGTAATGGTCTAGTGCCGTTGATAAATTGAAGCAATGCCACCACCATTTTATGAAGTGCTTCTGTCTTGCTTTATTTCCCATGAATTGTGTTTTTGCAGTTACACTTAAATCTCACACCGCTAACATTGCTTCATCCTAGTGGAACTACACAAATTTGATTGCACATTTACTGACCATGTGCTACTCTCATGACAGTAATACTAATGCTATTGTTCTGCATGTTAATCTAGTGGCAGTGTTGATGTGATGTGATGCTACTTACTTAAGGACACTTTCATACTGTCAATATAGTGCCAATTATAACACAATAGATGCTGTTGTTAATCATATGCCACTGTAAATAACTGTCACTGTTTAAATAACCGTATTTCATATTTGCGCAAACAAGGATGTCTGTCTCCATATCGTTTCTATCTGCGCAATCAAAAGTACACACCTCAGTTTTAGTAGAACTGCACAAAATGAGATGGCTAGTCCTAGCTGCCGTCCTCTAACCACCCGTCTTCCAGGTATTCCTACATTGGTAGTAACTAGGTAGAATGACCAACGCATTCTAAAAGAAGCTGATTCGTATGTTTTACTTCCTGATTGCAGTGCAGGGATGAGCAAAAACAACTGCATCCTAGTCCGGAATGCACTTTCTACCAGTTCATCCATGGACCGAGGACTAGCTGGCACAGCTGCACGGAGGTTTTTGGGACAGGTGCGCGGACAAGAGGCATTGTGGTCTGCTTATTTCTGCAAATAGCGGTGCTTAAATTTAGTGGAACTACACAAGAAGTTCAGATGGTTAGTACACTACATGGTTCAGTTCAACATTCCAACTGAGAACACAATTATAATTGGTTATTCTGGAATGAGAGAACCTAACCCTGGATGGTGGCAACAAGAAAAACCAGAGTGAACTCCAGGAAATTAAAGCCTGCCTAGGGAGGCCCTTTGCTCAGAGAAGCCTTGCTTGATTTATCCTGATTTGTAAACCTTCTCACAACTTTGTCTTTTGCTGTGAACTAGTATATGTTTGTTATGTTCTATGAATCATTGAGATGTATAAAATTGCTTAACTTATGCTTTTCAAGTATTTTATGAAGCCGAGTTTAATGTGAATGTTCCACATGAACGCTGGACTAGCGTGTGAACATTTGGAATTTACATTGTGGCCTTAGTTAACTGCATGAACCACTGTAACAAGATACGTAGTTGCTTATATGTTAGACATCAGATTATTGATTGTTAGCTGGTCGATAGCCTAGTGTTGAAGCGAGCTGAGCAAATGTGCCGTGTTTTGCACAACTGCTTACAAGTGGGGTAGCACCAACAGTGTTTACAAGTACTTAACCAGCCTTATGTACCCTATGTATACGTCGGCACACAGTTCTCGAACGAGTACTCTATTTCAACAAACACACACTGCTCGTATGATAAACCGTGACAACTTATGTCTTACCATGCCATATTCATGAAAAAACTAGTGAGGACGCATCTGTTTCGGCAACAATTAGGATGGTTCTCACATGATTCACGGGCACATAAAAGTAGTAGCAGTTCCCATAGACGAATTCAAACAGAGTACTAGCCCCAGAGGGCTCGATAATAGGCAAGGTTCGGATAATTAGACACAATCCAAACTACTACTAAACACTAGCTGGGGCAACTATTTCATGCCTCGATCTAATTTGGGATGGACACAAGACGGACCTTGCCATGAACATCATCGAGGACGTCCAGCAGCAGCTCAATCCTGTGAACCTTCCTGAAGATAACCTTGTGGCCTTGCCACTCATAAACTTGTGTGTGGAGGCATGCCACGTCATCTTCCTGCGTAAGCTTGACAAGAACAGTATGCCTCACAAATGAAGGAGTAGCTTTGAACTTCTTGTGCTTCAGTACACCCTGGACAACACGCCTGACAATAGTGAGGCTGGAATACATCTCGACATTGGTATAAGCGCAAATGGCTTCCAGGATCCAACAGCCTAAGAACTCTATTTTCCCAGTGCGTATATTCAGGTCATCCGCCTCATAGCGAGTGACATGTACAACCACACAATCCTTGTCTGCATCAGGGCTCTAATTGAAACAGAAACAAATTCTGAATTACTTTCCAGTATAAGAAACACAAGTTATTTAAACCACTATGTAGAGTCGAAAGTATGCATGACAGGGAAGGTAGCATGGCATCGAAGCTAATAAAATTTTGCATTATTTATCACCACATACTTAGATGAAAAACCACAATCGAGATCGGCAAAGAAGAAAATCACCTTGGGCAGCTCAGCGGGGGGGGGGGGGGGGGGACACAAGACATCCTCGAAGGGGGAAAACTGCTCTTGCAGGGCCATGGGGGTTGTAACCTCAAACGGGGCGTTGACCATCTCAGTAGTGGCCATGAGCGTATCTGGGGTCGGCTCGGTGGCTGCCTCCATCTTCTTGGAGCTCTCTGTCTCATGGGGATCAGCCTCCCGCGTCTGCTCCAACATCGGCAGATCTTTGCCTAGTTCTCCTTGGTCCATCATGAAACTGATGAATACTAGGAGACCACTGAAAGGAAAACACAATCGCAATGACAATGAAACAAAAAAGAGAGCGAGGATCGGTTACTGCTTTGCAAAAGTTCTTTTTTTTTCTCTGAATGAAATATACCAACATCATGGATCCGCTTACCTTCCCTTCATTGGGAGAGAAGAACAGTGGCAGATGCGAGTGTTGGCTTTCTTGAGGACGGTGAGGGAGAAGGGGATTCAACGATGAGTGAAATGATGGATGCTTCGTCCGTCAAACTTAGACTGCGGGGAGGTGGGGTTTTGTGATACGACGGCTCGTTACTGCCGCGCTACGACCAGGGTGACTCTCCGCCTGCATACTGCCTTCTAATTTGGTGGATGGCAATTGGGCCCACGCGCTGCATGGCCCGCATGTCGATGAACAAAAGTAAAACGGCATTCAGTAGAGGGAGACGTTTCGATGACCTCGGAGGAGCCAGAAGCGGTAGTGTATGCACTATACTAGTAGTAATTGGTTTTCTGGGTAGCTGTAGAGTGTCTCCACTGTACTAGTAGTAATTGTTTCTCTGGGCCCAAGACAAAACAGCCCATCCACCCTAGTAAATAATAAAATCAATTCAAAAGCCCATATATTTACTTAATGAGAGGCGTTACCCACACGCAGCACACCGCCCCCCAAAAAAACCTGGGTGCTCTTCTTCCTCCTCACTCCCACCCACCTCACGTCAGCTCGCTCCACTCGTACCCCCAAATTACTCACCTCACTCCTACAGAAAACCCCAGCTCCCCTTCTTCCTCACTACTACAGAAAAACCCCAGCTCCCCTTCTTCTTCACTCGCACTACAACTAGGCTCGTCATTCGTTACTCTGCTCGAATCCGTGAGCTCGACGCGACGCCCTCAAGGAAAATGGAGTCGGCTGACCCCAGCGCCAAGAAGATGAGGCTCCCACCAGCGGCGACGCCTGTTGTAGATCCCGCACCCGGCAGCGCGGGGAGAAGCGGCGAGCCCGCCCCCACCGGATCCCAGGAACCCGTAGAATCTCGGGTGGACCGCATCAGCGATCTCCCGGACTCCATCCTTGGGGAGATCATCTCACTTCTCCCCACCAAGGATTGCTGCTGCACCCAAGTCCTCTCAATTCGGTGGCGACCTCTATGGCGCGCTGTGCCCCTTAATCTCGACTGTCGTCAGCTATCTCTCTTTAATGATTTTGAACTCCCCAGAGCCATCATCTCCTCCCACCAGGGCTCCGTTCAAAGCCTCTGCATCCCGTCATGCTACCTGAGCAAGCATACCATGCCCTGCACGGTGGACGCCTGGCTGAAATCCCCTGAATTCACAGAACTACAGCTGCTTGAGTTCTACTATTCCCCAGGAAATCACCTACCAGATACCGAACGCCATGTACTTGTGCCCTCAGCACCGATGTCCATCTCGCGGTTTTCCTCCTCTCTCCACACCGCCACCTTTGCACTGTGCTACCTACCAGACAATCTGGTACTAAACCTTCGACTCCCATTTCTCAAAAAACTTTCACTTGTGTGGGTTCGTATATCGGAGGCCTCATTGCACAGCATCATCCACTCCAGTTGCCCTGCCCTGGAGTGCTTGGTGCTTGTTTTCACAGTTAGAATTAGTTGTCTCCAAATAAAGTTGCCTAACCTTGTAAGAATTGGAATTTCTTTCGACGGAAGGCAGCTCATCATCCAAGATGCCCCTTCACTTCAAAGGTTGATCCTTGATTCTAGTTATTCACCGTCGCAAATAACCGTCCTCTCTGCGCCTAAACTGGAGACCTTGGGTGTAATACATGATCTATGTGCTCATTTCAAGATGGTGTTTGGCTCCACAGTTCTTCAGGTACTGTATATTATCATCTACACTTGTAACCATAAGCTGCATTTTAAATTTCTACGCATAAGTTATATATCATCTTGGAGTACACATTTTGTACTAATATTATGTTCTATGCTCAATGAAGAGTTTCTCCATGGATAGCCTATCAATGGTGCTGGATTCTGTCAAGATCTTATATATCCAAATGAATAGTTTTGATCTGAACAAGATTATTGGCTTGCTGCAATGCTTTCCATGTCTAGAGAAGTTGTATATAAAGGTGATAATTTCACGCACATTGGAAGCCCGCATATAGTGTACTAGAATTAACCGTTCAGCTGTTGCTCTTTCGACACTCTTTTTTTAGACCTTAACTATTTTCAATCTTCATGTGTATTTAGGCAACAGGACGGGGTAAGAAAGTTATAACCAATCGGTGGATTCGTAAGCACCGGGATTTTCTTACTTCTCATGACATTCGATTTAAGACAATAACGCTAGAACGATATGTAGCCAACCATGCAAACACTAGATTTGTCACATTCTTCCTGCTGAATGCGAGGTTACTATTGTCCATCAGGCTTAAGTTTATCAGCAGCATGGTTTTGACGGATGGGTATGTCGAAGAGCAAAAAAAGGAGTTTCAGGTGGACAAAAGAGCTTCTTAATGTGTCGGGCTTCTATTTACAACATCTTGTGGTCATAATCCAGTAAATTTTACGACCCAGGATGTTCATTCTATGGACCTGACTGATCCATTTGACTGTGACTACCGAAAACAGTGCTGGAGTTAGATGTTGTTGCCCTTTTCAATCTTGGTTTTGTCTAAACCTGATGAACAATTAACCCTCGTGCTTTTGTACAGTTTGTAAGCTGGAGTTAGATGTTGTTGCCCTTTTCAACTCGGCTGTGACTGTCATATTTTCTTTGAAACAAGGAAAATGGGTTGCCATTCATTTAATTAAGAGTGAAATATTGTAACAAATCCCAACCAAGGGAAATAACATCACTCTCGCCGGCTGCTTGAGCTCACTGTGCATTGCAGAACCCAAGTGATTAGCCCCCACCAGCACCCACAAACTTATTTTGAACTAGCACACCAAATGGGCTGTAAATTTTCATAAGAAAGGCTGCATGACCGTGACAGATTTGGATTCTGACATTTGGGACCCACGAGGAAAAAGCCTATCCAAGGTGGTGTCGACTTACTAGCTAATAGTCAACAAACGATTCTGCCTACCAGCCATTGGATTGACATCCAACATCTGTCGTGTATCTTCTATCTCTTGTCTTCTTCCTCCAGCCGCCCAAACCAAACCACCACATCGGTTCCGCCTGCTCCCGCCTCCCACGGCTGGCTGCGCCTCCGCCGCCCTACCGTACCCTCCAACGTTGGCCAGTCCCTCCCTCTATTCCCCCACACGTCCTGTTATTCTTCGGCGACGTCAGCCCCAACACGCACCCGCACCCAAACCAGTCAACCCTCGTACTCCCCTCCGCCTGTGACTGGACTGGCGTATCTTCCATGGCTCCTGTTCATTCCGTCTGAGGCCTCGCCGTTGTCCTCTGCCTTGGTTCACTCGCCGTGCGCGGTGCGCCACCCTCTTGCGTTGTCAACGTCGTCAATAACTGAGAGGAACAAGGAGATGACTGTACGTGGAGAGGATGACAGTAGGGACCCACTAGGGTCATGGCAGTACGCAAGCAAGTGCCTCGTTATTACAAGCCCGAAAAATGGTTCCTCCTAATGGTTGGACATCTGGGGCTCACGCCATTGTCAACGTAGTCAATAAATGAGAGAATTACACAACGAGCGGCTGACACCAGGGACCCAACAGGTCGCGCAGTTGTTATTTACTTTTTTTAGGAACAAGCAGTTGTTATTTATACTAGTTGTAGCGACGGATCAGGGTAACAACAGGGTTGTGCGGGGGCTGTGGCCCGTCTAGCCAGGGTTTTATTTATGTTTACCACATCATGAGCCCAGTTGTGTTTTTTTCTTGCTGAAAATGGCTAGCCCAGTTCTACTTTTTAAAAGAAATACCCAAACAAGGCCTACTTGCTTTGTCAGCCCTGCTGGGCTGCAAATCTTTCAAGATAAGGAGAGTTTCATTCGGCTTGCCCAGAAAATGGGCTATCAGTAATGAGAAATGGGCTGTACATTTTTAAAACACATCAAACCGGGAATTAGTTTCAATTTTTTTTCATTACAAGATTTTAAATTCCATTGATTTTTATGCGTGGACAATTATTTGGATTTTATATTTATATTAATTTATTTTTCAAATTAGTTTGAACGTGACTCAAGATTTCGGGATTAAAAACAGTTGATCGCACCGAAATATGCAAAATTTCGTATAATTTTTAACCATGGCCACAATATGGGCAGTAATGCTAACAAAAAGAAGATGGGCTCCAAAAAAATCCTTAAGAATTAGCAAATGGGCTATAAATTATTAGAAATTGTGGCAGATGGGCTGTATGCTGTTTTCCACACATTTGAGGCTGACTTGTGCGCCTACTATAGGTTGACGCGTAAGCTTTCCTAAAAAAAAGGTTGACGCACACGCAATGCCGTGTCAACTTAGTCCACACACGAGAGCAGTGACTGTTGGATGTCCATCCAACGGCCGTCGTGCTTCTTCAATCTGTGCTCTTCCTGCTCCAGCCCCTCAAACAAGCGTCGGCAGGACTGCCTGCTCCCTCCTCCTGCGGCCGGCTGTGCTGTCGCGCAGGCCTCACCGCCCCACCGTACTCCCATCGCTGGCCTAGCCATCCCTCTACTCACCCACACCTGCTGTTATTCTCCGGCGACGGCAGACGAACCAGTAAACCCTCGTACTCCCCTCCGTGTGGGAAACAACTGCCGAGTCTTCCCTGGCTCCGTGTCGTTCCCTTCCTAGGCCTTGCCGTCGTCCACCGCCCTGGTGCTCTCGGTGCTGCGTGGTCAACGTGGTCAACGAACGACATCCATCAGAAGTGGACTGTACGTGGAGAGGCTGACAGCTGGGTCCACGGCCACACGCAAGGAAATGCCTCCTTATTACGCGCAAAATAATGATTCCTCCACCTGACAGCTGGGACCCACCGGAAGGGCCTCTGTATTTCGCGAAAAAAACGTTCCCCCCGCTGACAGCTCGGACCCACCAGCTATATCTTCGCACGCAAGGAAGTGCCTCCTTATTATGCACAAAAAAATGAATACTCCCCCTGCTAGCTGGGACCCACCATAGTGGGAGGCTGACTTGTGGGCCTACTAAGTTGACGCAGACGGAAGGCTTTGTCAACTTAGTAAATATGAACGATTCTAGCTCCAGTGACCGTACGATGTCCATCCAACGGTCGTAGTGTTTCTTCAACCTCTGGTCTTCTTGCTCCAGCCGCCCAAACCAGCGCCGGTCGTGCCGCCTGCTCCTGCCTCCCATCGCCGGCTATGCTGCCGCGGAGGCCTCACCGCCCCACCCTACTCCAACCTCTGGCCAGGCCATCCCTCGACTCACCCACAACCCGTGTTATTCTGCGGTGACGGTAGCCTCACACCGCAGTCGAACCAGTCAACCCTCCTACTCCTCTCCGCATGGGCATCCACTGCCGCGTCTTCCCCGGCTCCGTGTCGTCCCTTTCCTAGGCCTCGCAGTCGTCCACCGCCTTTGTGCTCTCGGCGCGGCGTGGTCAATGTGGTCAAGGAACGACTTCCATCGGAAGAGTACTATACGTGGAGAGGCTGACAACTGGGCCCACGGCCGCAGCAAGGAAGTGCAACCTTATTACGCGTAAAATAATGATTCCTCCACCTGACAGCAGGGACCCACCGGACGGGCCATCATATTTCGCGAAAAAAATGTTTCCCCCCTGACTGCTGGGACCCACCAGCTACATCTTCGCACGCAAGGAAGTGCCTCCTTATCCTCCCTGACAGTCGGGACCCACCTGGCCGAAGCGTACGTAGCGTTGTCATTCTGGTCGCGAACGTGTACGTACATACTGGTCGATCGGTCTGTCTGCAGGCTGCAGCGATGAACCGTGGCCGAGTAAGGAAGGGCACGTGTCTTAGTAGAGGCGCGGACGTAGCATGTCACGCAGTCCCGTCAATATCGTGTACACGTACGTACAACCAGGGTGGAAGAAAGTAAATACGGCCACATACGTACATACGGGCGGGGTCTCGAATGCCTACTCGCGCATACGTACGGCCAGGGCTCGTGTACATTGGCAGCCAACCGGCTGGGTTGGAACGGAGAAACTACGTCGCCGTGTTCATCGAGAGGCAACGGAATGCATCGTGTTCATCGGGAGTCAACCGGCTTGGACGGAACAGCCGAAACGAGGTCTGGTGTACCGCAGAACGAAGGAAACGGCTTTGTGTTCGACCGCCTATGGTCGAAACGGGATCCTGTTCACCGGGAGGGGTCTGGCGTACCGCAAAACGGAGGAAACGGACTTCTCTTCGACCCCCTACGGTCGAAACGCGGTCCTGTTGATTGACAGGTTCTTCCACCATTATTATCATCATTACGGTTGACCACCTCGTGAGGTCTGGACGGGCTGTCCAATACCATGGACACGGCTATTCGAATAGATTTTACACTCTGCAGAGGTTGTACACTTTACCCACACCATGGAGCACCTGACCTCGTGATCCCATTCGGGTGGACCAGCGTTGCTCCAACGAAACTCGCCTGACCTGTGACTCTCCCATCGTACCACCGGCAATCATCCTCCCCCGGAGTCAAGCCCTGGGTGGCCCCTGTGTCACCTCGTGGCCAAACTAAACTGTCCCAAACAGGGACCGCGCGCAAACAACCAACTGGGCTCACAGGGTTATCGCTGTCTACCTGATCAGGGTAGCACGCAGACATAACCCTCCCTAGATGGAGGTACCGGTGAAAGAGCACGTGATCAGACCAAGTCAAGGCCGTCCCATACCGGCAAATGTGGTTGCACGAATAAGCCCGGACAGGTGACTCAAGATCAACCGATTAGGTTTATTTTTAGCCATTATTTAGCCAGCATGGTTGTTTATCGCAATAACTTGAGATGGTAGTAGCTATGCATGATCATAACAACCTATCTCCATATGATATCACGACAGGTCCTTAGTGAAACAAGATTTAAATGGCAAGTTATCACTTTATAAGTTCGAGCTTTAAGTTACGACCATCGGAACACTTTCATAAAACCGACAAAGAAACCAGTAGCCACCAGAACGGTCTTTACAACTCAGATCTGGGACATTACCGGAATAACTCAACCCCGGCTCAAGACGGCTGGAAAGCAGCTCAGAGCATGAGACGGTGTTGATAAGAAGAATGTAGCAGTTCCCTAAGACGGCTGGAAAGCAGCTCAGAGCATGAGACGGTGTTGATAAGAAGAATGTAGCAGTTCCCTAAGACGGCCGAAAAATAGCTCAGAGCATAGGGTCACCGCTACGGAAAGAAATTCAACAGCAGCCCGAGACGGCCGAAAAGCAGCTCAGAACACGGACAGTTGCTAACAAGAGAAATAAAAGTCGGCATCCACCCCGGACGGCCGGAAATAGCTCAGAACACAGGCGTGGTGCCGTCACCGAAGAAAGTGCAAGCAAGGGTTCGTTAGCGTCACATACAGCTCACTACTACTCAGACAAGCACAAGCATATTAATTTAAACATGCAAGAAATATCACAGAGCAACGCTTTAGGGCATATATCAGATGGTCGGCTTGCCTGGGGTCGAAGAATTACTCCAGGAAGAAGTGCGGTGGAGCCGCGGAAAGAATCACCGGAACGGTTCTCTCTCGGAGGGGCTGAATAGAGGCAAGGGCAAAATGGTCATTTTCATAGTGTGAACACATTATGAAAATGATTCCATCGGAACGGGCTCGACGAGACGAAGGAGTGGGCTTTGGATTCACCTTGATCGGACTTACGAATGAAAAGATACAAAGATTTCTCTTCCAGGGACCTATCTGCAAAATAATATTTATTTTTGGGTCCATGGGTGGAAATCTGGTGGCGCCTTTGCTGGGAATGCGCTTCCCAGTGGGGAAAGTGTAAAAGTCCGAAGGCGTCTCCACTTATCCAGCCTGGCAGGTGCCTCTCCCACTGACAGGTGGGGTCGGGGCCCACCTGCCAGGTCCCTCTTCTCTCTCTTCCCGCTCCCTTCTTCTCCTCGACGCTCGCCTGCAGAACAGAGAGGGGGCGAGGCAGGCGCTCGGCCGGCGACGAGTGGGCGGCTCCGGTTAGCTGCGCCGGCCGACGAGCGGTCGGGCGCACACTCCGGCGAGCGCCGCGTCCAGGGAACGTCTCAGGCGGGAGGGGAAGAGCTGGCCAATGCGGCGGGGAAGCTTCGGGTCGGGCGCGGCCGTTGGCGGATACGGGCACCGGCGCATTTAGGGAAGGGAGGCGCGACCATCTGGATAGGTCCTTGGCGCCGGAGAGAGACGGGACGAGGGCGGACCGCGGAGGCAGAGAGCGACGGTGGCCGGACTTTAGGAAGACGCGGCCACGGTGGCTCCGGAGGCGAACCGAGGAGTGGGGGAGATTCGTCGGAGCACGGGGCTCCTCCTGGTGGTGGAATGAGGGGAAGGAGAGCTCGGGCTTGCCTGAATTTAGGCGAAGCCGAGCGGCGGCCACGGCGGCGATGTGGTGGCTCTGGTGGGCAGGGAGGCTGGGCGAGGGCACGGGCAGGGTGCTAGGAGGGAGAGGAAGGAGCTGGGGTGGTTGGGGATGCCCGGAGAGGCTCAGGACCGTGGCTTTATATAGCCGAGGCGACGGAGGGGATAGGTTCGACCGCCGTGGCGGCCTTAGCCACACACTGGAGCTCGCAGTGAGCTGGCCGTGGACGTGCACGGTGCCGACCTGACGCGCTCAGAGGGAGGGGATGGCTCAGGGAGGAACGAGCCAAAGAGGGAGGTGACACCTCGAGGGTCACGGGTGGACAGTGGCTGCGGCGGCGATCGCCATGGCGCGAGGAGGAGGAGATAGGAGGGGGAAGGGCCTGGAGAGGGTCGGCGTGGATGCAGGGGAACCACTAGACGAGCTCGGACAAGCCAGGGCCGGCCGGAGGTGACCTCCCGAGGGGTGCCATGCGCAGAGCGCGCACTTCTGCACGCCGTCCGCGTGGTCACCACGCCAAAACATGCACTGTTGCCCTACTTGACCCAACACCTTGTCTATTGTGTGACTCAAAGGTCAACTAGATCCTAGGTGTGTCTGGAATACACTACAAGGCTGGGAGGTGAGATAAACTAGCAAAAACAGATTTTAACAGCAAACTTGGGTGGAATTTTCTGGAGAAATGGATGAGGGTGAAGGGTTGAAACCTTGTCAAAATGAGATAGGGTAGGAAGGACTATGTGCTGTTAAAATTTGAAGGCATTTGGACAAGATTTGAATGCACTTCCTTTGTAATGCCAAATCTGGTCCAGAAACTAGATTTTGAAGCTGTGCTCAAATGACTTGATGAAATGAGATGGATTTGGTTGGAGGGTGATGATTTGAAAGTATGAAGATGCTGGAAAAATTTCAGCTCATTTAGATGCACCAAAATGGTACTTCCTTCAGAGAGCTTTGGAATGGACAGAAACTTGAGAAAAATGCTGTGGACAAATGGATAAATGGATTGAGCTGGTTTTTGGTTTCCATGGGTGATTTAGCAATGTGAATCACCATGAAAAATTTCAGCTCAATTAGAGCAAGGGTTCAAGCACTTCCTTTGCAAACTGAAAATCTGAACAGAATTTGCAAATGGATGCTGTGCTCAAACTTTGAACTATGGGACTTGGGTATTGTTGGAAATGGTGAAGATATGGATAGGATAAGCTCCAAAAATTATTTGGGATTTTTCCTGGCTACCAAAATGGTAGTTCCTTTAGAAACTGCCCAAAATGCAATATTGGCATTAAATAGGAAAATGCAATTTCACCTATCTAATTATGGCCAATATTTTTATGGAAGCTCAATATGATCACAAAGAATATCTCCACAAGTTTTAATCAACTTTGGAGATGGATAGATATTTTCCTGGATTTAATTCCTTTAACTGGCAGAAAAAGGAATTAATTATAAATGAAAAATATTGCAAATGACTTGGAAATATTTTTGCATATCCAGGGTTTATAGATGAAGGATGATCACTGGGAAAAGTTTGGGAGGCAATAGATCAGAGGAAATTGAGGTTCCTTTGTAACTGAGAGGATCAGGGTTTCCCTTTCGGCAACTCGGAAGGTAGGGTTTCGGTGGCGAAGTCCGGAGAATATGTCTCGGGTGGCAAGGTTGATCTGAAGAGAATCTTTGGGTGGATAGGAAAGGCAAGGCTATATGACCATCTTCATATTCCCAAGAGCTAGAGAAATCTGATAACACCGAGAAAAAAGACGGGAGTCAAATCCCGCGAAGGAAAAAAAACAGGGAGCGAAAACCAGGGTGTCACATCCGGCTTCTTGAAGTGGATCGCAATATTGGAGGGGTCATTGTAGGGTCCTCCTCGTCCAGCTTCTTGTAGTGGATTGCAATATCATAGGGATCCCATTATCCATTATCGGAGGCCACCAAATAGCCGTCGCCGTCGATGCTCAGCAGCCCGAGGAAGAAATAAGCATGAGAGAGACACGACAACCGCCAAGGAATAAAGAAGATCAAGCATTCACTCTATTTCAGAAATGTGAGTTAATTCTCTCTGATGCTTATTTCTTCCTCGGCGGTTATCGTGTCTATTCAAACCATCTTCCACTGGAGAAGGCAAGTGACATTTTTTCTCCGCCCCTCCTTCCCCTCCACATCTGCTCTCTTCATCCGCATTTTCCTCCTTGCAATTGTCCTGTATCTTTCACCTTCTTCTCATTTCGTGAATACAAGTTACATCTTTTCCTCCACCCCTTGTTTCAATTCCCCCGCATTGCCATGAGCCATTTAGTTTTTTTTTCTGATCGCATATATATACCCCCATATTGTTTTATAAAGCTCGATGCATTTTTGGCTCATTCCACCAACATTGCCTTGGGCACTTAGCGATGGATTCTTTTTGAATATTGACATAATCCATCTCCATCTCTCTCATCATGCTCTACAAAAATAAACAGGTATAGAAATACAGCTTATGTATTATCATGTGCAACATATATAAATGGAAGAACAATTATTTTTATGCATCTCATTGTGTAAAACTCGATGAGTACATAGTCCAGTTGATCATAGTTATGTACATGACTTTATCAATCGACATTTTTAATGCATCATCCGAAGCCATCAGTTTTTATTTCTATCCTACAAAAGTGAACATATAAACAAATATATTAAAAGAAGATAAAGCAACATGTAGCATTATTGTCACTTAGAAGGCATGTCATCTCACTGTACCATTGCTTGCATCTTTTCCAAACTTTAGCAAATCTATGAAATGGTCCTCACATATTCCGAGAGATGTTGGGTTTAAGGTATATTGGAAAATGAGACGATTATCCCTACCTCAAGAGATGATGGCGTATTAAATTTTTTATTTATGATTAATAAAAGATGTATGTTGTTCGTGTGTTAATGCCCCCTAGTCAATTTCTCGTGCATTGCAATACTTATATGGTTCTCAATCCATTCCCTCTCATCCTCAGGGGAGGGCCAACGGATTGGAGGTGAATGCTTCCGATGTTCCAACCCGGCCGAGAATAGTGTGGCAATCTCCAACATTGGACACGGTGCCTCCACCCTTCTGAAGCGAGTCTCAAAGATAAATCTGTCTGCTTAGATTATCTGTGAACTATGAAATAAAAGGGAATCAAGCAACCTCATATTCGACCACCAACCAAAGAGAAAGCCTAAGTGTGCACACATACAATTTACATTTACACCAAATATCAGGATGAATCACATGCGGGGTCAGTTGTGAATGACTCGACCCCAAAACTTGCTCAGAGACTTATGCGGCCACCAGTTTACGATTGGTTGTGAAGTGGCCCATTCTTTTAATGGTATAAGCATAGGGGTAAAAAGACTACGACAATGAGTTAATATATACAGTGTGCGTCTGAACATAACAAAGTGAGTTGAGGTACTAATAAAACTAAAATCTGTAAATAAATATTTTGTTCCTGATACATGAATGTGGCAGTCAAATGTCAACAGTTACTACTATGAAACTATTATGAAATACATAATAGTAAGATGTGATTGAAGATGGTTTGTAAAACAGCAACAAAAGACACTCGTATTTTTAAGTCTTCATACTTGTCGGTGTACTAAAGTTTGGGCCCTTTGGTACCCCTTACTTGTGCACGGGCAGTCGCAGCCGCACCTGCTGCGAGGCTTGGCGGGAGCAGTTGGAGGCAAGATACAAGACAACGAAGATGGCGTCCAAGCCAGTAACTTGGGATAAGAAGACAAGTTGGAGCCCCGGCAAGATCCTTGCCGGGGCTGCTCGCGAGCCCCCGGCAAGATCCTTGCCGGGACGACTTGCGAGGCACTGACAAGAACACCAACGTTGAGGTTGAAGAGCTTTGACACCATCGACAGTGTCAAGCCCAAGACTCAGGGGCACATGCGTGGTGGCATGTAGATCTTCGTGAAGACCAGAGAGCGGATTTCCCAGCAAGGTTCTTGCTGGGGGCGACCGCGAGGCCCCGGCAAGGCTCACACATGACAAGGCTCCACCGCATTGCCACCGTCCCGGCACAGCAATAAGCCAGCCAACCTGGCGCGCCAAAGATGTCGGGGAAACGACACCTATGGGATCCAGTGGATCCCTTCTATGGTTTGGCAGGGAAGAAGGGTGCGCAAAGAGCAGATCTAGAGATCAACACGAGGGATTTTTACCCAGGTTCGGGCCGCTGAGAAGCGTAAAACCCTAGTCCTGCTTTGTGTGTATATTCTGTGTTCTTGAGCTTCGGCTAGCTGCTATGCATGCAAGCTGGGCCGGAGAGTTCAAAAAGTCCGAATCCTTCTACAGTATGCCTTGGGCCTCCTTTTATACGTCCAAGGGGCTGCCACAGTGGCACATAGGAGGTGTAAAGTGCTATAGTGCACGTGCTTATCTCTGGCGTCTTAGGACAAGCACCTTAAATGTGCTGCTTACGTGCCCCCCTAACTTTATCAGGGACGGAAACAGAGCCCGTCCCATACGTCGCCGCCTCACTCCGTCCTGACACGCACCCAAGATGACGAGGCATGCGAGTGCCAAGCTGGCTGGCCAGCCGCTGCGCTGGAGCGGTGGCAAGATCGCCCTTTTGTACCCCTTACTTATGCACGGGCAGTCGCAGCCGCACCTGTTGTGAGGCTTGGCGGGAGCAGTTGGAGGCAAGATACAAGAAAACAAAGACGGCGGCCAAGCCAGTAACTTGGGAGCAGAAGACAAGCTGGAGCCCTGGCAAGATCCTTGCCGGGGCGGCTCGCGAGCCCCCGGCAAGATCCTTGCCGGGACGACTTGCGATGCACTGACAAGAACACCACCCTTGAGGTTGAAGAGCTCTGACACCATCGACAGTGTCAAGACCAAGACTCAGGGGCACATGCGTGGTGGCATGCAGATCTTCGTGAAGTCCAGAGAGCGGATTTCCCAGCAAGGTTCTTGCTGGGGGCGACTGCGAGGCCCCGGCAAAGCTCACACACGACAAGGCTCCACCGCCTTGCCACCGTCCCGGCACAGCAATAAGCCAGCCAACCTGGCGAGCACCTGCGTGGCGGCATGCAGATCTTCGTGAAGATCTTGCCACCGCTCCAGTGCAGCGGCTGGCCAGCCAGCTTGGCACTCGCATGCCTCGTCATCTTGGGTGCGTATCAGGACGAAGTGAGGCGGCGACGGATGGGACGGGCTCTGTTTCTGTCGGGGCACGACACCTATGGGATCGCAAGAGACCCCTTTACGATTCGGCGGGGGGAGAGGTATGCGCAAAGAGCAGAACCAACGATCGACGTGGGAAGATTTTACCCAGGTTTGGGCCGCAGATCAGCGTAAAACCCTACTCCTGCCTTGTGTTCTTATTAGTGTTCTTGAGCCCAGCCTCCAGGAGCGCTCATAGTGAACAGTACGTTCAAAGAGCAGCTACGCATGCAGAATGGGCCAGAAGTTCTCCTCCCCTGTAGCAGTTGCCTTCGGCCTCCTTTTATACGCTCAAAGGGGTCACCACAGTGGCAAAATGTACATACATTGAGGTGTAAAGTAGCTACAGGGTAATCATACCTAACCCCTGACGGACTAGGACGAATGCATTTAATGCACCGTAAGGTGTCCGTTTAGGTGTCCTTACTTTCTTGGGGATGGAAAACGAAGCCATCCCATCAGCACCGCTTAAGCTCTCCTCCACTGGCGCGTCGCCACGCACCCAAAGAAGGACCCAGAATGTCGGGTTTTGTCGCTGTGCTAGAGCGGTGGCACAGCAACAAAACCTTGCCGGGCGCCAAGCCTTGCCGGGCGCCAAGCCTTGTCGGGCGCCGAAGACCACCCCGGCAAGATCTTGCCGGGAAAGCTGGCCTTCGGACTCCAGCTCTTCTTATCTGCTAATCCTCAGATCTCTGACTTGATGATTTCTTTGGTGGCTTGAATCAACCTCGAACTGTTCCCCGGCAAGCCTTGCCGCGAGGATGGCTACAACTGCCCGTGCACAAGTACGGGGTACTAGTGGCCCAATACTTAGTACACCGATAGGAGCCCCCGGGCCTAGGCCATACATGAGTGCGAGGCGTTGTTGGGCTAGGCCCAAACAGTGCACGGGCACGCGTGGCAGGGGATTAACGCGCTCGTAAATATCCTGTTTACTGTGCCCCCCACTACGCGTGCCGAACGCGTGACGTGGGAAGCGTGCCTCAAAAGCTGCAATTGCGACGCGCCTGTAGAGGCGCATTCACATTGGGGAGTAAAAGAGGCGGCCCCGCTCCTTCCCCATAAAAAAGGAGAAGCCGCAGAGGCACAAGCCTATTTACCCCCCCTCTTCTTCTCAATCTGGCCATCGCCATCGCCTTCCTCCTCTTGAGCTCAGAGCGAAGTTTTCCCTCTTCCACCCGCCGCTTCCACGCTCGCTTCACCCCCGGCTTCCGCCCTCATAGCCACCATGCCGCCCAAGACCAGCAAAGGCAAGGGCAAGGAAGCGAAAGCCGATGTCCCGGAGAGCGAACTGGTGAAGATGCGGAAGAAGTATGCCGTCTTCGCCCCGTCGCTTGATGCAGAAGCTCTGAAGAGGCGGTACCAATGCATGTGGGCGAAGGAGAAGCAGGCTCACCCCGCCACACGCGTAATTCCAGGTTCTTGTTCCAAAAGTGGGTCGGACAGATACCCCTTCTTCGCTGCGTATTTCTATTGCGGGCTCTGCCCCCCATTTTCTGACTTCTTCAATGATATCATGTACACATATGGCTTTCATCTTCTCGATTTCATGCCGAATGCGGTACTGTGCATGTCCATCTTTGCCCATCTTTGTGAAAACTTCGCCGGAGTGATTCCCAACACCACCCTTTTCCGCCATTATTTCTTCCCCCGCGTCCAAAAAGGAGAGGCCCTCTCTGGTTCTATCGCCTGGATTCCAAGGGCTTGGAATAAGGAAATATATCCAGAAGGAGTTTACCGTGAAAAGTGGGACGAATGGTGGTCTGAATGGTGCTGGATCAAGGAAGCAGATCCCCATCCGTTTTGTCTGCCCCGGAAACAGAAGGCGGTCCGCGGCAGTGGCTGGAGCAGTCTTGCCGCTGACAATGAAAAGCTCACAATCGCCACCACCAGGATTCTCCGCTTGAAAGCTGCCGGGCTGACAATGGAGATGATTGGCTTCGACTTTCTCCGCCGCCGCATCGCCCCCTTGCAGAACAGGGGAAGGCCAGCTTGGGAATACCAAAACGCGGCGGACATTATGAGATTGCATCTCGGGTTGAATAATAATCTGACTACTATGCAGCTTGGCGCTCTTCGTCAAAAGCTGTTCCAGTGCGATGACAAGCATCGGCTGCCGGCAAGGATTGTCCCTTTGTGCAACAACTCTGCCTTGGGGTCAATCATCGCCTTCATGCCGATGTTCAATGCCCACGATCTTGATGCGACTTGGGCCGAGCCAAACGAGGAGGAAGCACAGAAGTTTTTCGATAACTTGACGGAGAGACCCGTCCGAGAAGAAGCAGATTTTATTTGAGCCACCACCGACCAAGAAGTAGCATACATTGCCACTAGGGTGGAGGAGGCAAATCTTGCCGCGGAGGCCGGCAGCGTTGGCTTCACAGAATGGGAAACTAGCGACGCAGAGGTAGTAGTGGAGGTAAAACCTGTCGGGAAAGACAAAGCTGCCGGGGAACAGAGCAGCACAGCCGCTGAGAGCTCGTCCGACGAGGACACGGTCGAAGACGAACCACAAGAAGAGCTCCCAGCCCCGAAGAAGACGAAGCGTGTTCTTCGGAAGGCTGCATCTGGCATCCCGGCAAGCCAGCCTTCCTCGAGCGGCGAGGCTCCCGGCAAGAAAGTGGCCGGCAAGACTGCACCGCGGCAAGGGGTTCGTCAGCAACATGCGTGGCGCGCGAGACCCACACCAGCGGCCACTGCTGGAGCGGCAGGGGTGTCTCGCACCACCGCACCGGAAGCTGCCTCGACGCCTGCCACGGCCAAGCGACCTAGGACCCCTCCTCTGCCTTCCCACTCAGACATCGCAACGGAGACCGATTTCGACATCTCCGGCTTCAGTCCGGAGCGAGAAGAAGAAGAGTGAGTGCTTTGCCACAGCCTTCATCTTCCAATCTTGGATCAACTTTGCTGACTTGCTTGTATTGACTCTGCTGTGATGCAGAAACCTTGCTGGAGAGGATGACGAAGAGGGCAAAGACTTCCACGGGCGACGAGCCCCCGGCAGGCTCCACGAGCGTGCCAGAAATTGTTATCGTCAGCCCGGAGCTCAGCCCTCAACGCAGCCCCCAGCACAGCCCCTAGCGTAAGTTCATCGCTCTTTTTCCGCTGGCGGGCTCTGAGGTTTCTATTCTTGCCGCTGATATCTTTGGGCTCGCTGGAGAAGAACAGCAACAAGGAGAGTTGTCGGAAGATGTCCCTGTCGTGCCCCCTCCATCAATCACGCCGCCCACAAGCACGTCCTCGGCAAGAGATCCTACCAACGAGCCCATCTTAACTGAGGAGGAGCCAGCAAGCACGGACACCGGCAACCTTTCCCCGGCAACCGAAGTTGCCGGGAGGGGCAAGGCCACCTCCCAACATCTCGAAGCAGGTAACTGATTGCCTTAGAATGCTTGCTATTCTTTCCCTTCTCTCTCTGTCTTTGGTCCCTTCGAACTTCAATCTTGATCTTATTCTGTTCTCCTCCTTCGTCCTTCAGAGTTCCCTGTGATGGAACACATGGACGTCGACGTTGTCATCGAGGAGACCGCCAGGGACGCCACTGCCGAAGCAGACAGGATCGCGGCCAGCGAGGCCGCCAAGAATGCCACTATCGAGGCTGGTGGTGCTCTTTACGGGGAGGCCGCCAAGACTGCACAGGAGTAACCCGCCAAGGAATCTACTGAAGTGGGCGGCAGGGAGGCTGATGACCGTACTGACGGCATTCCTGCCACAGGAGCGCCAGGCGCTGCACCGGCCACGGAGCCCCCTACCACTGGTGAGGTGGTTGTTGAAGACCAACCATCAACATCTGAAGGCCCCTCATCCAGCAAATATCTCAAGGTTGGCGAGAACTTGTTTGTCAACTTGCTGAGGACGGCAAGTATTGGGGCATCAGCCGAAGGAGAAGTCTTTGACGAAGAAATCATCGCTGCTGCCGGGCTCGAGATTATTGACGACCCTAGCGCTAGCAGCGGCAAATCTGAAGAGGATCAGCTCCTTCAGGCCATGGGCGAGAATTTTCGCAAGCTCCAGGCTCTCCACCGCGCCCGGAAGGATAAAGCGGATTCCAGAATGGCAGCTGTCGAGGCGGCTGAAGCAGATTTCCAGAGGCGCATCGAACAAATGCAAGTCTGGTACGCCGAGGCCCTCCAAGAGCTGACTGCTGGCCGGGAACAAGTGAGTCAACAGTGGACAGAAATCCTCCTGAAGCAATCTGATATGGAGAAGGCGCAGGATGAAGCTACTCAAAGAATTGCTGCTGAAGATGCTCTCCTGACGGGGCGCCGCGTTGCTCTTGATGCTCATGAGGAAGACCTCACCGCACGTGAGCAGGCGCTCGCTACCAAACTTTGCAGCAAAGATGAAGATATCGAGAAGCTTGTCGCGCGGCGGACCCAGGAGCTGGAGCAAAAACATAAAGAGGCGCTCGAAGCTCTGACTGTAAGTCATGCCGGCAAGCTCAAGGAGGCCGTCGATGCTGCCGAAGCTGCAGAGGCCGCCAAGAACGAGCTGAGCGACAAGGTAAAGAAGCTGGAAGTAGATCTCGAAGAGCACAACAAGGAGCTCTCGACGCTCAAAGGTGACAGGGAAAAAACCTCCACACCTTGGCGGAGATGCAAGTTGCCCTGTCTAACAAAACCAAGCAGCTCTCCTCTGCGGCCAATGCTATTGCAGTTCTGGAATTGAAGCTGACCACGTTGGAGAAGTCCCTCGAGGCTGGCAGGGCCCGCGAGAAGGCTCTACTCAAAGATCTCCAGGGAGAGAGGAACCTGCTCAAGAGCGCTGCCGCCGCCCAAGTCGATTACGAAAAAGGGGTGAAGATCTGGACTGGACGCCTCATCGATGCTGCGGAGAAGCTTACGGCAGAACTGTCAACCATGGGCCTGTCAAACTTCAGGTATTCTTCCGAGGAAAGAATTTCTTCAAGTGCTAGGTTGACGATGTTCTTTGAAAGCATCATCGACACCTTGAGGCTGCTTCAGTCTAGCCGGGCGACCCAATTGGCCAACGAGACCCGCCGGCTTTGCCAGGCGTCCTCCGCAAGGTGCTTATCAAAGTGGTGCACAGCAATCCCGGCATCGACCTCTCCAACGCGCTCGGCCATCTGCCAAAGGACGCAAATGTCGAGGCGCTTGAAGAACTTATCACGCCTATCCTTGAGAAGGTGGACTCCATCAAAAGGATCGAAGGCCAACACAAGGATTAAGTGCTCCGCCTTTTCTTGCCGTCGTCATTCCATGTAAAAGACAATTAAGTCTCAAGTTAGGATTGCGGCAATTCATGAATGTAATATAACTCGCCTATGTTTAGGTTCATGCTTGCTATTTTCCTTGTCTGATTCTTTTATGTATGGAGTTCACCCTACGCTTACTGAAAAACTTGCCGGCGCGCAACCTGCCGCCAGCGCTGGGTGCGGGACTTCAGCAGCCTGCTGGAGGCGCAGCGGCCGGCAAGACTCCTTGGCGTTCTCAGTGCAGCCACTTAATTTGATGAGCGGACTCGAAACAAAATAAGGGCGTAGCTGATTACAACAAGGGTTCCTTCGCGTGCGGATTTTCCATACAAGAGTCGGAATCGTCCAAGGAAATAACTTTGCAATAAAGGAAACTTGCTCTAAGTTTTTAGAACTTAGCTTTCTGTCACTATCCTTCCTCCGGCAAGCGTCGATTCCGAACGTCGCCAACTGGTACTCATATCTCCCTTCCCCCCCCACCCGGCAAATGTGCACGTAAGGAATCCTTCTGTCTTTTAAAAAGAAAGACGGGAAAATAAAGACATGAAACCTTGGCGGTTCGTTAGAACTTACCGGGAGTAGGTGTCATACAACATCTTAGACAAACATGCATATATAAATATGAACATGGAAATCAATAAGGGAATGCACAATACTTAAATTTATTCATCTGTGCTCAGGGTCTGTGCCTGGCTTTGTACAAAGGATCACATGCCTTGCCGGCAAGACTTGTACAAAAGGGTGGTTGCCGGGAGCTCCCGGCAACTGCGCCTTATGGGTAGAACTTGCGAAGATGTTTGATATTCCAGGAATTGCTCACTGGAACGCCATCTTCGGTCTCCAAGCGGACAGCGCCGGGCCTGGTGACTCGCACTACCCGATAAGGGCCTTCCCACTTTGGCGTCAACTTGTTTGAATTCTTGGCGGACTGAATCCGCCGAAGAACAAGGTCGCATTCCTCAAGGCTTCGGGCATGAACTTTGCGGCTATGGTAGCGGCGCAAAGCTTGCTGGTAGCATGCAGCTCGCACAGCAGCCTGAAGACGATTCTCCTCAAGGAGCACAGCGTCATCTTGGCGCAGTTGCTCTTGCTCAAGCTCATCATAAGCGAGCACTCGAGGTGATCCGTACGTGAGTTCCGTGGGGAGAATTGCTTCCGCTCCATAGACTAGAGCGAAGGGCGTCTGGCCGGTGGCTCGATTTGGTGTCGTTCTGATTGACCAAAGAACCGCCGGCAACTCATCAATCCAGCGTCTTCCGCACTTTTTCAGCCTGTCAAAGGTTCTGGTCCTGAGACCGCGCAGCACTTCAGCATTGGCCCTCTCCGCTTGGCCGTTGCTTCTCGGATGAGCAACGGAGGCAAAACAAATTTTGCCGCCAAGGTCTTGGACGTACTGCATGAAGGTGCGACTTGTGAATTGCGTGCCGTTGTCGGTGATGATCCTGTTGGGTACACCGAAACAGCAAACTATCCCTTTAAAGAACTTGACGGCCGATTGTGCTGTCACCTTCCTCACTGCTTCCACCACCGGCCACTTTGTGAACTTGTCGATAGCAACGTACAAGTACTCAAAGTCCCCGGTAGCACGGGGGAAAGGGCCCAGTATGTCGAGCCCCCAGACCGAAAATGGCCAGGAGAGAGGGATTGTCTGAAGAGCTTGAGCTGGTTGATGCGATTTCTTCGAATGAAACTGGCACGCTTCACACTTGGTGACTAGTGCAGTTGCATCCTGGAGAGCGGTGGGCCAAAAGAAACCTTGCCGGAATGCTTTCTCGGCAAGTGCTCTTGATCCTATGTGAGAACCACATATGCCCCCATGTATTTCCGCCAACAGCTCTAGTCCATCCTCCCGAGGAATGCACTTTAATTTCACACCGTTTGGTCTCTTTCTGTACAGGACGTCATCGACGAACTTGTACATAATAGACCGACGGGCTACTCTTTCCGCTTCTTCCTGTTCCTCCGGGAGTTCTCCTATTTGAAGGAAATGGACAATGTGTTGTGCCCATGCTGGAGCCTGAGGCTCGACGGCTAGGACTAAAGGCATCTCCTCCGCCGGGGGAACGTTTGTCTCGACAGCGAGGGCCTGAGGCCCTGCTGGAGCCTGTTGTTCCCCGGCAGGCATGTCGTCGATCCCGGCAACTTCCTTGCCGGCGGCTCCCAGGAGCTCTGCCGGGAAGTACTGACCAGAGTTCAACTTTCTTCTCTTTTCTTGCCGCATTGATGGCGCCACGGATGGTTGAGTCAATTGGAGCACAAAAGTTCATGGTTCCACAGGCAACTTGAGGGCGGCACGCTTTGACAGGTCGTCAGCAACACTGTTCTCGGCACGAGGAACGTGCTCCATTTGCAGACCGTCAAAGTGCTCTTCCATTTTTCTCACTTCATCCACGTAGGCTTGCATCAATGGACTTGGATAACTCTTGTTAACTTGCCTGACGACAAGTTGTGAATCGCCTTTGATGACGAGCTTTTTGATACCAAGGTCTGCCGCGATCCTAAGACCGGCAAGCAAGCCCTCGTATTCTGCTGTGTTGTTGGTCGAACTCTCCCAGGGAAAATGCATTTGGACTACGTACTTGAGGTGCTCTCCGGTGGGTGTGACAAGCAGCACGCCAGCACCGGCGCCTTGCAGCGAGAAAGCCCCGTCAAAGTACATAACCCATTGCTGGTCGATTTCCTTGCCGGGGAGAGTTGTTTCTTGAACCTCTTCGTCCGGCGTTGGGGTCCATTCCGCAATGAACTCCGCCAAGGCCCTGCTCTGAATTGTCGAAGTGCTTTCAAACTTGAGGCCAAAGCTCGACAACTCCAACGCCCACTCCATGATCCTGCCGGTTGCTTCTGGATTTTGCAAAATCCGTTGCAGCGGAAAGCGAGTGACGACGGTGATTTCATGTGCTTGAAAATAATGGCGCAGCTTCCTCGAGGCCATAAGAAGGCCAAAAAGCAACTTCTGCACGCCAGAATATCTTGACCTAGCTCTTTGTAAAAGAGAGCTAACAAAATAAACTGGGCGCTGCACCACCTTTTTCTTCTGCACTGGTTCTTCTGTTTGCGCAGATCCTGTCTTGCCGGGATCAACCCTTGCCGGGAAAGATCTTGCCACGTCACCTGGCGGTCCTGCCGCTGGTGTTGCTTCCTCATCAGCCTCTCTCTGCGCCACTAGCGCAGCACTAACCACTTGATTTGTCGCTGCCAGATACAGCAGCAACGGCTCTTGTGGTTTAGGCGCGACTAGCGTCGGCGGAGAGGAAAGGTATTTCTTCAAATCTTGCAGCGCAGCCTCCGCCTCCGGAGTCCATTTCATTGGACCTGCCTTCTTCAAAATTTTGAAAAAGGGCACGGCGCGCTCAGCAGACTTGGAAATAAACCTGCTTAGAGCAACAACACAGCCGGCAAGACGACGCACATCCTTGACGCGTCTCGGTGCTTCAATTTGCTCAATAGCTTTGATCTTGTCAGGGTTCGCTTTGATTCCTCGGCAAGATACAAAGAATCCGAGGAGCTTGTCGAAAGGAACACCGAACATGCACTTCTCAAGATTGAGCTTCAAGTTGATCTTGCGCAAATTTGCAAATGTTTCTTCTAAATCTTGAATGAGCGTTGTTTTGTCCTTGGTTTTAACCACTATGTCATCCATGTATGCCTCCATATTTCTATGGAGCTGAGGCTCAAAACCAATTTGGATTGCTCTCGCAAATGTCGAACCAGCACTTTTCAACCCGAAAGGCATTCGTATAAAACAATACGTACCACATGGGGTGATAAATGCGGTCTTCTCTTCATCTTCTTTCGCCATGAAAATCTGATGATACCCTGAATAGGCATCAAGGAAGGACAGGAGATCACAACCAGCGGTGGAATCCACAATCTGGTCGATGCGCGGCAAGGGAAAGGGATCTTTTGGACAGACTTTATTGATATCTGTATAATCGATACAAAGCCTCCATTTCCCATTTGCTTTTCGCACTACGACCAGATTGGCCAACCAGGTTGGATGAAGCACTCCTTTGACCAGTCCTGCCGCCTCCAGCTTTCTAATTTCTTCGGCAATGAATTCTTGCCGCTCCAAGGCTTGCTTCCTGACCCTCTGCTTGACGGGCCGCGCGTGAGGACAGACAGCAAGGTGGTGCTCAATTACCTTCCTGGGAACACCGGGGATGCCAGACGGTTGCCATGCAAACACGTCGACATTCACCTGCAGGAAGGCAACGAGCGCGCTTTCCTATTTGTCATCTAGGGTGGAACTTATGGTGAAAGTTCCCCCCGTTCCGTCCTCCCTGACGGGCACCTTCTTGGTCTCCGGTGGAGCAGCCTTGGATTTCTTGTTCTTGCCGGTGGAACTCTCTGGTGCATCCTCGACAGAAGCGCAGCACTACGAGGAGGTGCGCTTGCCGGAGTTCGCGCCAAGATTCTTACCGGTCTTCTTCTTCCCCCCGGGAGTTCCAGTGGCAGGAGCAGATGCCTTGATGGCAGGTGCTGCAACTGCTTCTCGATAAAGTTGGTCGGCACAGATGAGCGCATCCTTCTTATCGGAATGGATAGTAATGACGCTCAACGGCCCGGGCATCTTCAAAACATTGTATGAGTAGTGTGATGCCGCCATAAACTTAGCCAGCGCTGGCCGACCAAGGATCCCATTGTATGACATGGGGATCTTGGCGACATCAAACACTACCTTCTCGGTCCTGTAGTTGAGCTCGCTACCAAATGTCACCGGCAGCGTAATCTTGCCCTTGGGCTGGGTTCTTCCCGGATTGACCCCTTGGAACGTACTCGTTTCTTCGAGGTCCTCGCCAGGAATTTGGAGCTTCTTGAGCACATCCGGTGAGATTAGGTTTAGCCCGGCCCCACTGTCAACTAGCATTTTCGTCACCTTGAGGTTGCGAATTGTTGGCGAGACCAACAATGGCAAGCACCCGACCGCAGTTGTGTGATCAGGGTGATCCTCGGCATCGAAAATGATAGGCGTGTTGGACCACTTCAGGGGCCTACATGCATCTGGTGATGGCTCTGTTGCATTGACTTCCCGCACCCACTGTTTGAGTCGACGGTGGGAAGAATGCAGCGAGGCACCTCCATCAATACACATGGCCTCTGTAGCTTTCTGGAATTCTTGCTCACTAGACTCATCATCTTCTTCATCATCATTTTCTTTCTCTCGGCCCCGAGCGGGCCTATCCTTCAGTTGCTTGGCCTTGCCGCGGCGCCCCCCTCGGCCACCGCGCTTCTTGCCGGATCCGTCAGCACCATCTTGGGCCTTCTCCTTATCTCGCCTTTCATATTTGGCCCTCTGTTTCTCGGCAAGCTGTTCAACTTGCCGGCAATTCTGGAGATCATGGCCCTTGGTGCGATGGATCTTGCAATACTGCTTGCCGGAGCTTTCCGACTTGTCGGCGGCCGCGAAGGCCTGACAGGAAGGGCACCCGGCAAGATCCTTGTCGGGGTCACCAACCTTGGCCTTCTTGGCGGCGCCGGGGTTGTCGGATTCCTCGACAGCAAGCACGGCCTTGCCTCCGTGTTTCCTGTTCCGCCGCCGACCCTTCCTTGACGGGGTCGCGACGTCTTCATCTTCGGATTCGCCCGCCGCGCCAACAGCCTCGCCAGGGAGTTTCCTCCCCTCTTCAGCTCGAGCGCATTTATCGGCCAAAGCGTAAAGCTCGGCAATACTACTGACTTTGTTCATCGCCAGCTCTTCCCGCATTCTGCGGTTGCGCAAGTTCTGATGAAACGCGCTAATGACAGCGGCAGGATGAACGTCAGGAATATTGTACTGCACCCGGCTGAACCTCTGCATAAACTTGCGCAGGGACTCGCCCTCCTTCTGAGGGATGATATGCAAATCACTCTCTTGGCCAGGAGCTTGGTGGCCTCCAACAAAGGCGCCAACAAACTGATGGCACAGATCTGACCAAGAAGAAATAGAATTCTCCGGCAGATGCATCAACCACGACCTGACGTTGGGCTTGAGCACCAACGGGAAGTAGTTGGCAAGTATCTTGTTATCTCGGCCCCCGGCAGCCTGCACCGCGATGGTGTAGATGCTCAGGAACTGCGAGGGATGGGTCTTACCGTCATATTTCTCCGGGACCTCCGGCTTGAAGGTTCGGGAATTGGGCCACTGGACTTGCCGCAGCTCACGGGTAAACGCTGGAGTCCCTACCTCATAAGGAAAGTCTCCTACGTCCCCTGGCGCAGGCTCGTCGACAGCCGGCCCTGCGCGCTTATCAGACCGATAGCGCGTTTCCCGTCGCCGCTTGATGGTAGTTCGAGCATCCTCCTTGCCTCGTTCCTGGAGAACTTGACGCTGATCGCGGCGCATCCGCGGATCGGACGACGCCGTGGAAATTTCTTCACGATGGTCGACCTGCTGGGTTGTCGGCCGCCGCTGGTGCCACGGAGGGGAGTGCACCATGGTTGCACCACCTCCGGTTCTCTCCACATCGGCTCGCGCCAGATCGATGGGCCTTCGCTGCGAGGGCCCTGCCACTTGCGGCCCATCTTTGTTGGCGAAGCCGATAAGGCTCTGGATAGTAGCTCGCCACTCCTCCATCTTCTTCGGGGCAGGAGGGAAATCGAGGAGCAGCTGCGCACGTGCCAAGGCTTTCGCTGGCATAGGCGGCGGCGACAGGTGTGAGGTACGTGAGGTGCTCTGACTCCTAGCCATGTTAGAAGGAGCACCACCACGGTCACGCGACCGCGCGCCACCTCCGCCGGCAGCTCTGTGTGCATGCTAGTCCCGCACATCTTGGGATCGATGCACAGGAATCTTTTCATGGGGACGCCCTGAACCACCAGCGCCATGACGTCGCTTGTCGTGCGCGACCTGGGTAGGTCGTGATGCTTGCGCCGGCGCAGGAGCTCCAGCAGACGCCCTCCGATCTCTGGAATTCGTTGTGCCACCCGTAGGCAACACAGCTCCGTCTCTAGATCCAGCGGCATGTAGGTTACCGCTGCCACTGCGAACGATGCCGCTCGCCTGGCTCGGATCACCAGAACGCCGTGGAAGTTCTAGTCCTCTTCCTTCTGCACCCACGCCATCGGCCGTATGCGAAGGCGTAGGTAAAACGGACGTGGATGGTTGTGCCATCGCAACGCTCTTCTTCTTGGGTGGCATGATGATGAAGATGATGAAGAAACTGGGACGCCGATCACTAGATCAGGTTCACGCAACCTTCAATCCCCCTACCTGGCACGCCAAAGATGTCGGGGCACGACACCTATGGGATCGCAAGAGACCCCTTTACGATTCGGCGGGGGGAGAGGTATGTGCAAAGAGCAGAACCAACGATCGACACGGGAAGATTTTACCCAGGTTCGGGCCGCTGATTAGCGTAAAACCCTACTCCTGCCTTGTGTTCTTATTAGTGTTCTTGAGCCCAGCCTCCAGGAGCGCTCACAGTGAACAGTACGTTCAAAGAGCAGCTACGCATGCAGAATGGGCCAGAAGTTCTCCTCCCCTGTAGTAGTTGCCTTCGGCCTCCTTTTATACGCTCAAAGGGGTCACCACAGTGGCAAAATGTACATACATTGAGGTGTAAAGTAGCTACAGGGTAATCATATCTAACCCCTGACGGACTAGGACGAACGCATTTAATGCACCGTAAGGTGTCCGTTTAGGTGTCCTTACTTTCTTGGGGATGGAAAAAGGAGCCATCCCATCAGCACCGCTTAAGCTCTCCTCCACTGGCGCGTCGCCACGCACCCAAAGAAGGACCCAGAATGTCGGGTTTTGTCGCTGTGCTAGAGCGGTGGCACAGCAACAAAACCTTGCCGGGCGCCGAAGCTTGCCGGGCGCCAAGCCTTGCCGGGCGCCAAGCCTTGTCGGGCGCCGAAGACCACCCCGGCAAGATCTTGCCGGGGAAGCTGGCCTTCGGACTCCAGCTCTTCTTATCTGCTGATCCTCAGATCTCTGACTTGATGATTTCTTTGGTGGCTTGAATCAACCTCGAACTGTTCCCCGGCAAGCCTTGCCGCGAGGATGGCTACAACTGCCCGTGCACAAGTACGGGGTACTAGTGGCCCAATACTTAGTACACCGACAGTTTCCGTCCCCGATAAAGTTAGGGGGGAACGTAAGCAGCGCATTTAAGGTGCTTGTCCTAAGACGCCAGAGATAAGCACGTGCACTATAGCACTTTACACCTCCTGTGTGCCACTGTGGCAGCCCCTTGGACGTATAAAAGGAGGCCCAAGGCATACTGTAGAAGGATTCGGACTTTTTGAACTCTCCAGCCCAGCTTGCATGCATAGCAGCTAGCTGAAGCTCAAGAACACATAATATACACACAAAGCAGGACTAGGGTTTTACGCTTCTCAGCGGCCCGAACCTGGGTAAAAATCCCTCGTGTTGATCTCTAGATCTGCTCTTTGTGCACAGAAGGTCAGGAAGTAGGCCTTGGAGCGGCAAGAGTTTATTATTGAAGAGATCAGGAAGTTGGAAGCAGCAAGCTTGGTTAGGGGAGTGCTCCACCCAACGTGGTTGTCCAATCCGGTTGTGGTGCGCAAGGCGAATGGGAAATGGAGGCTGTGCATTGATTATACAGATATCAACAAAGTCTGTCCAAAGGATCCTTTCCCCTTGCCGCGCATCAACTAGATCATGGACTCCACGGCCGGGTGTGACTTGCTGTCATTTCTTGACGCATACACCGGATACCACCAAATCTTCATGACAAAGGAAGATGAAGAGAAGAAGACCGCGTTTATCACCCCATGTGGTACGTATTGTTTTATACGAATGCCTTTTGGGTTGAAAAGCACTGGTTCAACGTTTGCCAGAGCAGTCCAGATAGGTTTTGAGCCCCAGCTACATAGAAATATGGAAGCTTATATGGATGATATAGTGGTCAAAACCAAGGACAAGGCTACACTGATACAAGATCTGGAACAAACATTTGCAAATTTGCGCAAGATCAATCTCAAGCTCAATCCTGAGAAGTGTGTGTTTGGCATTCCATCCGGCAAGCTTCTCGGGTTCTTTGTATCTCAGCGTGGGATCGAGGCGAACCCCGACAAGATCAAGGCAATTGAGCAAATTGAAGCACCAAGACGAGTCAAGGATGTACGTCGACTTGCCGGCAAGGAAACAAGTCACGACTGGATTATGTACTTTGATGGGGCTTTCTCGCTGCAAGGCGCCGGTGCTGGTGTGCTACTTGTCGCACCCACCGAAGAGCACCTCAAGTACGTGGTCCAAATGCACTTTCCCCGGGAGAGATCAACAAACAACACTACGGAGTATGAGGGACTGCTTGCCGGTCTCAGGATCGCGGCAGACCTTGGAATTACGAAGCTCATCGTCAGAGGTGATTCGCAGCTTGTCGTCAAGCAGGTTAACAAAGATTATCAGAGCCCGTTGATGGAAGCTTTTGTAGATGAAGTGAGGAAGTTGGAAGAGCGTTTCGACGGTCTATAAGCAGAGCATGTTCCTCGAGCAGAGAACAGCATTGCTGACGACCTGTCAAAACGTGCTGCCCTCAAGTTACCTGTGGAACCAGGAACTTTTGTGCTCCAACTAAATCAGCCATCCGTTGAACCATCAGCAGGACAGAATAAGCGAAGGAAGTTGAGCCCCGACAAGTACTTTCCCGCCGAGCTCCCAGGAGCCGCCGGCAAGGAGGTTGCCGGGGATGACACCAAGCTTGTCAGGGGGCCACAGGCTCCGGCAGGGCCTCAGGCCCTTGCCGTAGAGACAACTGCTCCCATGGCAGAAGATGCGCCTTTAGTCCTTGCCGTCGAGCCTCAGGCTCCAGCATGGGCACATCACACTGTTCGTTTCCTCCAAATAGGGGAACTCCCTGAGGAACAGGAAGAAGTAGAGAAAGTAGCCCGTCGGTCCAGCATGTACCAGTTTGTGGACGATACCCTATACAGGAAAAGACCGAATGGCGTGAAATTAAAGTGCATCCCTCGGGAGGAAGGACTGGCGCTGTTGGCAGAAATACATGGAGGTGTATGTGGCTCTCACATAGGATCAAGAGCCCTTGCCGGCAAAGTGTTCCGGCAAGGTTTCTTTTGGCCAACTACTCTCCAGGATGCGACTGCACTAGTAACCAAGTGTGAAGCGTGCCAGTTCCATTCAAAGAAGCTCCATCAGCCAGCTCAAGCTCTTCAGACGATCCCTCTTTCCTGGCCATTTTCGGTCTGGGGGCTCGACATACTGGGCCCCTTTCCCCGTGCTGTCGGGGGCTTTGAGTACTTGTACATCGCAATCGACAAGTTCACAAAGTGACCAGAAGTGGAAGCAGTGAGAAAGATGACGGCACAGTCAGCCGCCAAGTTCTTCAAGGGACTAGTTTGCCATTTTGGTGTGCCAAATAGAGTAATCACCGACAACGGCACGTAGTTCACGAGCCGCACCTTCATGCAGTACATCCAGGACCTCGGCAGCAAAATCTGTTTTGCTTCTGTTGCACATCCGCGAAGCAACGGCCAGGCAGAAAGGGCAAATGCTGAAGTGCTGTGAGGCCTCAAAACAAGAACTTTTGACAGGCTGCACAAGTGCGAAAGACGCTGGATTGATGAGTTGCCGGCGGTTCTTTGGTCAATCAGGACGACACCGAATCAAGCCACTGGCCAGACACCCTTCTCCCTGGTATACGGGGCGGAAGCAGTTCTCCCCACAGAACTCATATACGGGTCACCTTGAGTGCTCGCTTAGGATGAGCTTGAGCAAGAGCAGTTGCAGCAAGATGATGCTATGCTCCTTGAGGAAGATCGTCCTCAGGCTGCTGTACGAGCCGCGCGCTACCAGCAAGCCTTGCGCCGCTACCACAGCCGCAAGGTTCATGCCCGAAGCCTTGAGGAAGGCGACCTTGTTCTTCGGCGCGTTCAATCCGCCAAGAATTCCAACAAGTTGACGCCAAAGTGGGAAGGCCCTTATCGGGTAATACGAGTCACCAGGCCCGGCGCAGTCCGCCTGGAGACCGAAGATGGCATCCCAGTGAGAAACTCCTGGAATATCGAACATCTTCACAAGTTTTACCCGTGAGGTGCGGTTGTCGGGACCCCCGGCAACCCCCTTTTGTACTAGCTTTGCCGGCAAGGCATATGACCCTATGTACAGAGCCAGGCGCAGACCCTGTGCGTAGTTGAATAAATTTAAGTATGTATAGTTCTTGTTGATTTCCATGTTTATTCATATGCATGCCTGTCCAGGATATTATACTGCGTTCACTTCCAGCAAGTACTGATGAACCGCCAAGGTTCCATGTTCCTATTTTCTCTTCTTTCTTTTTCTCAAAGGACAGAAGGTTCCCTCGCATACAAGTTTGCCGGGGAGGATAGAGAGTGCGGACATCAGCAGGCGACGTTCGAAGTGGCGTCTTGCGGGAAAGAGTACAACAGCAAAAAAAGCTAAGTTGTAAAACCTTGAGGAATTTTTCTTTAAATACAAAGTTATTTTCCTCGAACGATTTCAATTCCTGTATGGAAAACCTGCACATGAAGGAACCTCATCGCGATTGGTTGCGTCCTTGCTCTATTTCGAGTCCGATCAGCAGTTCAAGTGGCTGCACTAAGAGCGGCAAGGTGTCTTGCCAGCAGCGACACCCCCAGCAGGCTGCTAAGGATCCATTCCTCAAAGCGCTCGCGGCAAGGGTGTGCGCACCAGCAAGCCCTTCCAAAAAAGCATAGGGTGTATGCCATACAAGGAGGGATCAAACAAGGAAGATAGCATGCATTCAATCCAAAATACAGCAAGTTATATTACATCAATGCTTGCCGCGGTTCTAACTTAAGATAAACTGTCTTGGGCACGAGTTCATAGCGGCAAGGAAAAGCAGAGCAACTAGTCCCGGCGCTGGCCTTCTACCCTCTTGACTTGGTCAACCATGCTGACGATGGGTGCGACACGCTCTTTAAGCGCCCTGCGATCCGCATCCGCCGGCAAGCTGTCATGGCTCAGGTCGAGGCCGGGGTTCCTGTACACCACCTTGGTGAGCACTTTGAGGAGGACGCCCCGGCAAAGCTTGCGGGACTCGCTGGCCAGTTGGGTGGCCCGGTTGGAGTGGAGCAGCTTCAGAGCCTCGTTGATGGCCTCGAAGAACATGGTCAGCCTGGCGCTCTCAGAAATCCCCTTGTCATGGGAGAACCTGAAGTTCAGCATCCCCATGATGGACAGCTGCGTGGTGAGCCCCTCCGCGGCGTCGATGAGGCGTGAAGTCCAGAGACTCACACCCTCTACATAATCATTGTGGGTGGCGGCGGCGCTCTCAAGCAGCAACTTTCATTCTTGAGGTCCTTGGCCAGGGTCTTCTCACGAGCCCTGCTGCCATTAAGGGATTCCTCCAGAGTGGTCAACTTCAGCTTCATATCAGCAATGGAGTCATTGGCTTTGGAGAGCAGCTTGGTCTTGTAAGAGATGGCGACCTGTAGCTCCGCCAAGATGTGGACAGTTTTATCTCTGTCGCTCTTTAGCGTCGACACCTCCATACGGTGCTTCTCCAGCTCCGCCTCCAGTTTCTCCACCTTGCTGGCCAGCTCGTCCTTGGCGGCCCCTGCGGCTTCGGCAGCGTCGATGGCCTCCTTCAGCTTGCCGGCATGATCTAGGACCAGAGCGTCGAGTGCGTCTTTATGCTTCTGCTCCATCTCCTGGGTCCGCTGCACGACAAGCTTCTCAATTTCTTCGTCCTTGCCACGGAGCTTGGCGGCAAGCGCCTTCTCGCGAGCGGCGAGGTCTTCTTCTTGGGCATCAAGCAGAATACGGCAGTGATTCAGACTGGCCTCCTCCTTGGCGGCCTGTGCAGCGGCCTCCTCCTGTGCCTTCTCAATATCAGACTGCTTCAGGAGGAGCTCGTCCCAACGCCGGCCTAACTCCTCCTGGCCAATCCTCAGCTCTTGCCGGGCCTCGGCGAACCAGACCTGCATCTGCTCGACGCGCTTTTGGAAGTCTGCCTCCGCCGCGACGGCAACCGCTGCCCTAGAGTCCAGTTTCTCTTTACGGGCACGGTGGAGCGCCTGGAGCTTCTGGAAGTTGTCACTCTTGGTCTGGAGGAGCTGGTCTTCTTTGGATCCACTGCTACTAGCGCTCGGATCGTCAACGACCCTGAGCCCGGCAGCAGCAATGACTTCTTCGTTCAAAGCCTCCCCCTCGGTTGGGGCTCCGGTGCTTGCCGTCCTCGGGATGCTGACGAACAGGTTGTCGCCAATCTTAAGGTATCTGCTTGGGGTGGGGGCTTCGAAAGCTGACGGTTGGTCTTCAACCACCGTCTCCCCAGTGGATGAGGACCCCGGGACCGATGTAGCGCCAGGCGCTGCTGCGGCAGGGATGCCATCAGTACGGTCGCCGGTCCCCTTGCCGGTCTCCCCAGCAGACCCCTTGCCGGCCTCCCCAGCAGGGCCCTTGGCGGCCTCATCAGCAGCGATTTGGGCGGCCTCGGCGGCAGCGTCCTTGGAGGTCTCCTCGATGATGGTGTTAACATCCATCTGATCCGCCAAGGAGGGATCTGGAGGCCAAGAAGGAGAAACAAGATGAAACCCAGATTGAAGCTCAAGGCCAGCAAGGAAAAGAGAAAAGAGATCATACTGAAGAAATGACAAAGGCCAGGAAGCAGGCGGTTTACCTGTGACGAGCGATGGAGGGGCGGTCCCCTCCCCGATGACGCTCGTTGCCGGGATGGAGCTGCCGGCGCCTGTGCTCACCGGCTCCTCCCACACGCGAATGGGATCGTCGGTGGGAGTCCTTGACGGGGACCCGCCCCTGGGCGGTGTGGTTGATAGTGACGGCGTGTCGGGGGTGGCCCTCAGCGGCTCCTCCTGTCGCTGTTCTTCTCCTGCGAACCCGACAAGGTTGGCAGTAAAGATACAGACCCCGACGCCTGCCAGCGGGAAATGAGTAACAGACTCACGCTGGGGGCTGGACTGGGGGCTGCGTTGAGGGCTGGAATCCGGGCTGATTGTAATCATCTCCGGTGCACCTGAGGAGCTTGCCGGGGGCTCGTCGCCCATTGAGGTCTTGGCCTTCTTTGCCATCCTCTACGCCAACGTTTCCGTGTCTCTGCGGGGACAGGCCAGGGCAGAATTAAGATAAGATGAAGCAAATCAGAGATTCAAGACATAAAGAAAACGGCAAGGTACTTACTCATCTCCTTCTTCTGCCCCCTTTTCCCTCCTCGGGCTGAAGGAGGAGAGGTCGAAGTCGACCTCCGCTGTGGTGTCCACTTGAGGGGATGGGGAAGGGGACCTGGGCCACTTGATTGTGGCGCGAGCGGCAGCCTGATGTGAGCTCGCCACCCCCGCTGCCTTCTTTGCCGCCGCCCTCGTCTGGCGCCCGGTTTGCTGTCGCACACCTTGCTGCTCCGCAGCCTTGCCGGCCGGCCCCTTGCCGGGACGCATTTCTTTTTTGACATTGGGGGCCCCACTTCATCAGTCTCTTCAGCTGTTTCTTCGGTGAGTGAGCCCTCGACATCTGCGCTACTATGCCCTCCGGTAGGTTCCTCATGCTCGGCGGGCTCCTCCTCTGTATCCGCGTCATCTCCCGTGAAGCCGACACTGCCGGCCTCCTCGGCAAGGGCCAGCTCTTCCGCCCTGCTGGCGATGTACGCCAACTCTTCGTCAGTGGTCTCGCGGATGAGGCGCGGTTCTTCCCGAATGGTTCTCTCCGACAAGTTGTCGAAGAACTCTTGTGCTCGCTCCGCGGATGGCTCGACCCAGGTTTGGTCAAGGCCATGAGCATTGAACACCGGCATCATAGCGATGATCGAGTTCAGCGCCGAGTTGTTGCACAGAGGGACGATGCTTGCCGGTAGCTTGAACACGCCGTCTGGCCTAAACAGCTTGTGACAGAGGGCTCTGTGCTGAAGGACTGTCCAGTTGTTGTTGAGGCCAGGGCGCAGCCTCATGATATCCGCCGCATTCCGGAAATCCCAGGCTGGCCTCCCCTTGTTCTGCAAAGGGGCGATGCGGCGACGCAGGAAATCGGCGCCCACCATTTCCACGGTGAGCCCGGCAGCCTTGAGGCAATGAATCCTGTTGACGGCGATAGTGAGCTTCTCATCCTGAGGGTCGAGAGCGCTCCAATCGCCGCCACGGGTCGGCTTTGTTTGCCGGAGTGAACAGAACGGGTGCGGCTCCTCCTCTGTGATCCAGCACCACTTGCTCCGCCACTCATCCCACTTCTCGTGGTATTCCCCGTCCAGATATGTGTCCTTGGTCCCTAACCTAGGGATCCAAGCGATGCAGCCAGAGAGGGCCTCTCTGGCCTGGATGCGAGGGATGAAGAAGTGGCGGAAAAGGGCTATGTTGGGGACCACCCCGGCAAAGTTTTCGTAGAGGTGAGCAAAAACAGACATGCAAGTTACGGCATTTGGCGTGAAATCAAGGAGATGGAAGCCAAAGGTAAACATGAGGTAGTTGAAGAAATCAAAGAAAGGGGGGCAGAGCCCGCAATATAAATAGTCAACGAAAAAGGGGAATTTATCCGGGCCACCTTTCGACTTGGCGGCTGGGGTCACGCGAGTGAAGGCGTGTCCATTTGTCGCCCTCCCCCACATGAGCAGGTACTTGTCCCTCAAAGCATGAGCATCGAGCGTCGGGGGGAAGACGGCGAGCTGCTTCCGCATCTTCACCAACTCACTCTCCGGCACATCCTTGCCCTTGCTCGTTTTGGGCGCCTTGGGCGGCATGGCGACTGGGGAGAGTGAGGGAAGCCGAGGACAGCGGGAGTGCGGAAGGGGCGAACGGACGAACAAACTATGGTTTGGGCCCGAGGAAGAAGAAGACGACGGCGGTTCCTAGATTGGGAAAAGCAAGGGAGAAGGGTAAATGAGCAGCGCCCCTGCGGATTCCTCTTTTTATGGGGAAGGCGCGGGGCTGCCTCTTTAATTTTCAATATGAAGGCGTTTTCACAGGCATGCTGCGACCGTTCCATGCACGACCCCCACGTCGCGCACCCAATGCGGATCATGGGGAAGCGCAACAGATGAGATGATTACAGCAGTTAACCCCTGCCACGTGTGCCCGCGCACTGTTTGGGCCTAGCCCAACAACGCGTTGTGCCCGCGTGTATGGCCCAGGCCCGGGGGCTCCTGTCGGTGTACTAAAGTTTGGGCCCTTTGGTGCCCCTTACTTGTGCACGGGCAGTCGTAGCCGCACCTGCTGCGAGGCTTGGCGGGAGCAGTTGGAGGCAAGATACAAGACAACGAAGACGGCGTCCAAGCCAATAACTTGGGAGCAGAAGACAAGCTGGAGCCCCGGCAAGATCCTTGCTGGGGCAGCTCGTGAGCCCCCGGCAAGATCCTTGCCGGGACGACTTGTGAGGCACTGACAAGAACACCACCCTTGAGGTTGAAGAGCTCTGACACCATCGACAGTGTCAAGACCAAGACTCAGGGGCACATGCGTGGTGGCATGCAGATCTTTGTGAAGACCAGAGAGCAGATTTCCCAGCAAGGTTCTTGTTGGGGGCGACCGCGAGGCCCCGACAAGGCTCACACACGACAAGGCTCCACCGCCTTGCCACCGTCCCGGCACAGCAATAAGCCAGCCAACCTGGCGAGCACCTGCGTGGTGGCATGCAGATCTTCATGAAGATCTTGCCACCGCTCCAGCGCAGCGGCTGGCCAGCCAGCTTGGCACTCGCATGCCTCGTCATCTTGGGTGCGTGTCAGGACGGAGTGAGGCGGCGATGGATGGGATGGGCTCTGTTTCCGTCCCCAATAAAGTTAGGGGGGCACGTAAGTAGCGCATTTAAGGCGCTTGTCCTAAGACGCCAGAGATAAGCACATGCACTGTAGCACTTTACACCTCCTGTGTGCCACTGTGGCAGCCCCTTGGATGTATAAAAGGAGGCCCAAGGCATACTGTAGAAGGATTCAGACTTTTTGAACTCTCCAGCCCAGCTTGCATGCATAGCAGCTAGCCGAAGCTCAAGAACACAGAATATACACACAAAGCAGAACTAGGGTTTTACGCTTCTCAGCGGCCCGAACCTGAGTAAAAATCCCTCATGTTGATCTCTAGATCTGCACTTTGCGCACCCTTCTTCCCTGCCAAACCGTAGAAGGGATCCACTGGATCCCATAGGTGTCGTTTCCCCGACAATACTATAGAGTTATGTAGCTGCAAGTGGTGTGCATTTATAAATAATCGGGATGACACCCCCACTGGCTTTACAGAGATCATTATGAGATTATAATCGCACATTGGAAATTGGAACTCATGTGTGTGTGTGTGTGCATGCGCGCGTTCGCGTGCCCGTGCGCATGCGTGTGTGTGTAACAAGAAATGTTATTCAAAAGGTGAGTTATGTAACAAGAAAATGAAGGACAAATCTTTTTTTATTAAAGGGGATTGTACATTAGAAGCATACTGCTAACATATCCATCAATTTTCTGTACACATGTTACTATTTTTTGCATCTAAAATCTTTTGCATCAAGATTTTATAAAACTTTACCTGAAAGGACTACAAACATAAAGTGCTACATAATAGTTCAATTTTTTTATGGACATTCATCCACTATAATCGATGTTATCTATAGAATTAAGCCAGCAAATAAATATTTAGCCAAATGGTCAAGCATTGGACCAACAAAACTAACAACTCCATGTAAAGGGAGTACATAATTTTTCACATCACCCACGAGGTGTAAGTCGAATTAGGTTCCCTGCACGCTGCACCAAGATAAACCAAATCAAGCGCATGCACCAATGATCAACCAAATCAGGTTACACCATGCAGCACAAAGAAAAGGAAAAGAGTTGAAGCAAAGATAAGAGGAATGCGTACAAGAAAAATTTGGTTCATAATTACGAAAACAATCATATCTAATATTTGTTGAAAATAACAAATGAATAGCATATTATTATCACAAGATTAACTGCAACATAGTACAGACTGTCGCACTGCACCACCATGGATAGAACCGCATGTGTGATGAATCTAGTTCCAGATCTGAGGGCTTGCCGACTCGGTGCGTTGGGACAATGTATCCTGCCTTGATAATATTCTAGGGCTACACACGAATGGGGACACGGAATTCTCAAAATAGAACCATGTGAACTAGTCCATCTTAAGAAAATTAATCAACATCGAAGTTCTGGGACATGCACTTGTTCATCCCATAATCTGGTCCGGAAGAAATTGATTTAACACCTATTTTGACAATCAATTGGGAAAGGGGACCACTCGACAAATATGATGTATCTAGTATAGTACTGTAGCGACCTTGAGATTATCAAGATTCAGACCTAAGTTTACGCACCATGTTTCACTTCTCAAATGACTGCACACTATTTGTATGTAACAGAAAATTATATCTAGTAATTACCAGTTGGTTTGGTAAAATAGGGACATCATCTATATGGAAAATGAACTCCTTAAAGACATTGTGCCTGCAATATCAATAATCATTGCGTGTTCGAAGAAGCCTTGACCTTAAGTTGTTCCACAACTTCATCTGCCCAACTCAACGGCCACCTCTTGAATGGAAGTTAATCCTTCCCCATCATGCCTTTACTTGCAATTCCTTGTAAATCATCCCATGGCGACCTTCCTTAATCATTGTCCCATGAGCATAGTCCTGGGATCAATGAACATAATCTTATCAATAAATGAAGCCAGTTCCATGGTTATGTCAGCTCTACCAAATCATCAGACATGAGTTGGACTGGTTTGTGGCTGCTAAAGTGTGTGTACCTCTAAACATATGTCAGGTAAAATGCTTCCTGTAGAAACATTAGTACAGTACCTAGAACAAACAATATATGAAAAATTACTATTACCTACTTACCTTCAATTATGATGTAGGAGATATTATTCAACATTAAATGCATCCATGATCACATTTGAAAATATATTATATTAGTTATATCCATCCAATCTAGTCTTGCCTAATAACGAGAGTAAGTTTGGCATGTAGGTTAATATTAGAGATCTATGAGAGGCATCGTAGCAAGCATGTGGCTGGCATGAACTTACTTCAGATTTGTTAAGCATTTTAACAAACACATGATGCGAGGCATCATAGTAGAAGCATGAGAGAAAACAGAGACATACTTTTAAGGCTGGTGTTGGCTCAAAATCACCTATGTCCAGATCACATCCAGCTAGCCTCCTGAAGTAATGATGCAAATCCACAATGCTATGATGCCTAGAGGAAAACATATATGTTACCATTCTCACGCCAGAGTTAGCACAATTTGGTTGAAAGCCATCAGATTGGTGGTACAAGCATCCTAAGCTGATCTTGTGTGCCATCTGCGTATGATTCACAAGAGGAGAAGGCGTGTGAGTAGTACCAGAAGAGGAAAGGAAAATGGAAGGAGCAACTTCTTGCTTTTTGATTCATGTTGCTGATTCAAACCATGATATCTTGGGTTGATATCTTCCTTTATAAAAGCAACCACAAATACCTGATAGCAATTTCACAAGAGTAAATTAACAGGAGCAGAACACAAATTAATGTACTTGAAATATTCTTTTCAGTGGGATTCCCATCGGCACCTGGTGGCGATAGAAGGGCAGGCTCCCAAATAAAACGACAATCTTGAAGAGCGTCAAGCCGAGGTCCCATCCCTCATTATCCATCACCCGCAACACGAAGACAATCCTGATAAATGTGTCTCTATCCTGAAGGTCTGCTTGGTGTCCTCTGTGTCCCTCACTGCTAGCTCATCGCCTGCAGCTTCCATCACCGTCCGTCCTCTCCCTCCTCCTTTCACCATTGTTGCTTCTCGTGCTGCAAAAGAGACATGTGGCTGCAGAATTAGCCTCCCTTTCCAACTTGCTGCTGGCTTTATGAAGAGGAAACCACCAAAACTAAAGTTTTCTTTAACATGAAGTGTTAGCTGCAGTTCAGAAAAGAATCACGTCTGTACATATAGTCTGCGGGCTTAGAAAAATTATGGAGAAATGAAGAAGCTTAGTGGTGACAAAATAATACGTTGTATTGGAAAAAATACCAGGGAAGCCTTAACATAGTCGATTCTTCCACCCTTCTGGCGACCATGTACGTGTGAAATATGAGAATGAGCACCTGATTGACAGAGAACAAGGACTTGATCGACGAGAAGAAGGAAAGGTGGGGAGATGAATGGGATTACCTTTTGGTCCAGATCACCGACGGTGTCCCGCCCTCCTCTGCTAAACAACATGACGAACATCGTAAGGCGTGATCCCTGTCGTCATGGTGGCATATTTCCTCGCAGGCAGCCGCATCATCCAGTTTCTCCACACCCACGATGGTCGTGATGCTCGTCGCCCTGTTCGGCACGTCAATGTTTGAGTGGGGATCGATGGGGAGTTCGATCTGGCGGCCACAGGAATTACGGTGACAATTGGCATTGGCGGCGACGCGTGTTGATTCCACAGCTAGCTTTGGCGGTGTTGTGTCAAAAAGTTGGAGGACCGACGTGATGTCAACTACTGCTGGCAGGTTGAGGATCGAGGGAGAGGGAGGCACCATCGGTGGCGGCCATCTAGGGTTAGACATGGTGGGATGTTCGCTCATGTGAGGGGAGAGGTGAGAGGCTACCAACTAAAAAGCAATAAGGGAAAAACCGCGGGGCAGAAAAAACCGGTGGGATGGGAGGACAATTAGTGGGGGAAACACGATCGTTGGGGGAGTACGAACGAATGAACGACTTACGAACTCGTCCATTAGGAGTAGAGATATATAGGTTGGACGAGGAGGAGAGAGAAGCCACCAAGAGGTAAAGTCCCCCTTGGGGCGCCGACCATGGGAGAGGGAGTTGGACTCCCTTCCCTTGTCCAATCCTCCCCCCCCCCACACACACACAAGGAAGGGGGGGGGGGGCACTTCCTTATGGGCCTTCGTGGCCCATAATTCCCTCCACCTCTTGGCCTTTTAAGGCCCGTTGAAAATTAAATATAAAATGTTCTAAATACATCTAGACCATTATATATATTTTTTAACATCTCTGAAAACATTTTCTACCTATATATAATTTATCAGTAATACCCGGTATTACCTGATACTCAACGAAACCCTTCCGGTGACCCCAAAATGCTTCTGGATCCTTTCGGAACTATTCTGAATATTCATGAAATAATTTCACAAATATATTCTCATGTCTCCCGTCCTACTAACACCCAGCAGATCATGATTGCCTTAAGCTTGTGACCCCGTAGGGTCGGTAACCCATAGACATGAACGAAATCGCTCGTTCAATGACCGACAGCGGGACTGTGAACGTCCGTATCGGTCCCGATGAACACACGAATGATATTCAAGTGAACCTTAGGTTATCATGTGATGTTCCCTTTGCTTCGCAATACTTCACAAAACCCGGGATGCTTCGGTATCCTCCTGAGTCATCACCATGCTCACTATACCGAATCCTCGTTACCGGTTTTGTTCTTCTTTCTCGTTATTGTGTTCCGGCATCCCCGTGACGAAGTCACATGTGTCTGGCCAGACGATGATCAATGTCGTCACACCGAGAGGGCCCTAAGAGTATCTCTTCAAATCCCACTCTCGAGCTATCTAGTCCCTTGTCAAACTTCTCGATGAACCCGTAAGTTGTTGTTATGATCACTGTGTTACAACTGATGTTTGAGCAACCCCAAAGCCCACCGTACGGTAGGAAGTGACTACGATACTCTCATGGTCTAAGGAGCAATATCACATGTTAACACTTCATGTTATTACAATTGATTACAGATGATATTGACTCAATTCATAACAAACAAGATTGGGTCGATTCAATACGATTGTTCTTCCAACGTCATAATCTCAATGTTGTTTTAGGATCATCATTACACTTAACGATATCCTAAGATCTGAAAATGTGATCACCAACAACACTTGAGCTAGTCCCAGAGTTGGGATCACAATCATTACCGTCACCGAGTTGCAGCGGAAGAAGAACGTGTTGGTGTAGATCATACTTGGAGTCCCTCGAAAGATCGATGAATGATCCCGTGAACCGCCCAAGGACAGTCCCTCGAACTTAAGACCGAAAGCATGACTTCTCTATTTGGTTGCAAGCATGCAGCCTTCACGATCCGGCAACGCTTCGCCGTCCAGAGCTAATAGTTGCCGGAGAATTAGAGGGAGGAGATTAGAACCACATGGGGATTCTAATTATGAGGATTAGAGAATTGGTATATCTCTAATGAGTCAACTAGAACCAGCTAGAACTAAAACTAGAAAAACTAGAGGAGGCTCCAAAACTTGTACCTGCAAAAGAGCACATTTCCTCATGTATATATAGGATAGAGGGGGCAAGGAGGGCTGCCACCAAGGGGGACAGCCGGTCAAGGGGGCAGGAGTCTAGGGGTCGGACTCCTCCCCCTCCCTAGTTCGGCCTCCTTCCTTAGAGAATTGGGTGCCTCCCCTCTTGGGCCCTTGTGGCCCAAGTTGACTTCCACCTCTTGCCCTTTTTAGTCCTGTCGATATTAAATTAAATATAAAATTGTTCTAAATACTTTCAGACCATTTTATCTAATTTAACATCCCCGGAAACATTTTCCACCTATATATATTTATCAGTAATACCCGGTATTACCTGATATTCACCGAAACCCTTCCGGATCCTCTCGGAACTATTCTGAATATTAATGAAACAATTCCACAAATATATTCTCATTACTCCCATCCTACTAACACTCAGCAGATCATGATTGCCTTAAGCTTGTGACCCCGTAGGTTCGGTAACTCATAGACATGAACGAAACCGTTCGTTCAATGACCGACAACGAAACCGTGGACGTCCATATCCATCCCTATGAGCACACAAATGATATTCGAGTGAACCTTTCATTATCATGTGATGTTCCCTTTGCTTCGTGATACTTCACAAAACTCGGGATGCATCGGTATTCTCCCGAGTCATCACCATGCTCACTATACCGAAATCCTCGTTACTGGTTTTGTTCTTCTTTCTCGTTGTTGTGTTCTGGCATCCCTGTGACGTAGTCACCTGTGTCTGACCAGACAATGATGGATGCCATCACACTGAGAGGGCCCTAAGAATATCTCTCCATCATCGGAGGAGCAAATCCCTCTCTTGAGCTATCTAGTCGCTTGTCAGACTTTTCGATGAGCCTGTAAGTTGTCGTTATGATCACCGTGTTATAGGTGACGTTTGAGCAACCCCAAAGCCCACAGCACGGTAAGAAGTGACTACGATACTCTCATGGTCTAAGGAGAAAAATCACACGTTAACACTCAATGTTATTACAATTGATTACAGATGATATTAACCCAATTCATAACAGACAAGATTGGGTCGATTCAATATGATCGTTCTTCCAACGTCATAATCTCAATGTTTTTTTAGGACTATCGTGACACTTAATGATATCATAAGATTCGAAAAACGTGATCACCAACAACACTTGAGCTAGTCCTAGAGGCAAGATTAGGAACCTTCTACTTAACCTTTTATCATTCCACACGTGCATATGATTTTCCACTGAATCACATATTCCAGGATCATAGATGTTATAGCATGAAATGTAAACTCTTTAATTATGAATGTGGAAATATAATAATACAAATATTATTGCCTCTGGGCATATTTCCAACAGTCTCCCACTTGCACTAGAGTCAGTATTCTAGTTTACATAGTCTCTTTAACACCTATGGCTATCCGGTGTTGCTCATGCTTTGCTCATGGTAGAGCCTTCGTCATCGGGTCTAACACGTTCAAATCCGTGTGAATCTCGAGAATCTTCACATAGCCATTCTCAACATATTGTCGGACAATGTGATACTTGCGTTCAATGTGTCTAGTCTTCATGTGTGATCTTGGTTCCTTTGCTTGAGCAACAACTCCACTATTATCACAACAGAGAGCCATTGGATTCATCACACTTGGGACAACACCAATTTCTTGAAGAAACTTCTTGATCCAGAACACCTCATTTGAAGCTTCTGAAACCACAGTATACTCTGCTTTTGTCGTAGAATCTGCAAGAACGTTTTGTTTGAAACTCTTCCAAACAACCGCACCACCATTGAGTGTGAAAACATAACCTGATTGAGATTTATAATCATCCATATCAGTCATGAAGCTAGCATTGGTGTAACCATTTACAACGAGTTCTTCGTCCCCTCCATAAACAAGGAGCATGTCCTTTGTTCTTCTAAGATACTTAAGAATATTCTTAGCTCCTGTCCAGTTAGCCACTCCTGGATCACTATGGTATCTGCTACTAACAATTAGAGCATAAGAAACATTTGGTCTTGTACATATCATAGCATACGTGATGGAACCAATAGTAGAGGCGTATGGTACTCCACTAATTTGCACTCGCTCATCAACTGTTCTGGGACATTGATTTCTACTAAATGTTATGCCATGTGACATTGCGAGAAACCCTTTCTTTGCATTCTCCATTTTAAACCTCTTTAAACCTTGTCAATGCATGTGCTTTGACTTAGTGCTATAAGACATCTTGATCTATCTCTATAGATCTTTATGCCCAATATGTATCCAGTTTCGCCTAAGTCTTTCATTCAAAACACACTCTTCAAATAGTCTTTTATTGTGCCAAGATAATTTGTATCATTCCCAATCAATAATACGTCATCTACATATAATATCAGAAATGCTACTGAACTCCCACTAAACTTCTTGTGTACACAAGCTTCTTCATCATTTTTAATGAAGCCAAACTGATGCGGAGCCTCCTACGAACATCACCATGTCAAGAGTTCCATTGCTAAGAGACACGCCCAACTCCTACTTCAATCATACTAAGGTGAATTCCATCCTTAATGCGTGTCCTCTTAATTCCCTCGAGGATGGTATACTACTTGGGCATCCTACCATGTGCACATATAGGTTTGAGCCCAATGATGAACGTGCCATATGGAGGAGGTCATCCACAAGTGAGCGCCTACACCATCGACGAGAGAATCCTGGAAACAGAGAAGGAACTGTCAAGGAGAAGGCAAGGTTCCACCTGCACCGGCGAGTGTCCACGAGAAGAAGACATGCTGCGAGCTTTAGGACACCCCGTGCACACAGGACCCCCGTGCCCACAGTATAAGCCCGTGCGCATGGGCTACCGCGTCAGGTCGCTAGAGACCCTGTGCGCACGGGCTCCACTTACCCCGTGCACATGGGGCCCCCTGTATGTCGCTGCGGGCTTTGCCCATGTGATACGTCTCCGACGTATCTATAATTTTTGATTGTTCCATGCTATTATATTATCTGTTTTGGATGTTTTATATGCATTTATATGCTATTTTATATTATTTTTGGGACTAACCTATTAACCTAGAGCCCAGTGCCAGTTTCTGTTTTTTCCTTGTTTTGAGTTTTACAGAAAAGGAATACCAAACGGAGTCCAAACAAGCTGAAACTTTACGATGATTTTTTATGGACCAGAAGAGACCCACGGGGCATCGGAGATGGACCAGAGGAGTCCCGAGGCAGCCACAAGGGTGGAGGGCGCGCCCCCTGCCTTGTTGCTGCCCCGTGGACCCCCTGATGTGAAACCGACGCCAAAAATTCCTATAAGTCCCGGAACCTCCAGAAATAAACCTAGATCGGGAGTTCCGCCGCCGCAAGCCTCTGTAGCCACGAAAAACTAATCGGGAGCCTGTTCCGGCACCCTGCCGGAGGGGGAAACCATCACCGGTGGCCATCTTAATCATCCCGGCGGTCTCCATGACAAGGAGGGAGTAGTTCACCCTCGGGGCTGAGGGTATGTACCAGTAGCTATGTGTTTGATCTCTCTCTCTCTCTCGTGTTCTTGATTTGGCACGATCTTGATGTACCGCGAGCTTTGTTATTATAGTTGGATCATATGGTGTTTCTCCCCCTCTACCTTCTTGTGATGAATTGAGTCTTGCTCTTTGAGGTTTCGTTATGTTGGATTGAGTATTGGATTTGAGAACACTTGATGTATGCCTTGCGATGGGATATCTATGGTGACAATGGGATGTTCTATTGATTCACTTGATGTATGTTTTGGCACTCAACTCGCGGATTCCCGAGGTGACATTGGGGTAATCTATGCATAGGGGTTGATGCACATTTTCGTCCTGCGTTCTCCGATAGAAACTTTGGAGTGATTCTTTGTTGCACGTTGAGGGATTGTTATATGATCCAATTATGTTATCATTGTTGAGAGAACTTGCACTAGTGAAAGTATGAACCCTAGGCCTTATTTTCAAGCATTGCAATACCGTTTTTGCTCACTTTTGTTACTAGTTACCTTGCTGTTTTTATATTTCAGATTACAAAAACCTATATCTACTATCCATATTACACTTGTATCACCATCTCTTTGCCGAACTAGTGCACCTATACAATTTACCATTGTATTGGGTGTGTTGGGGACACAAGAGACTCTTTGTTATTTGGTTGCAGGGTTGCTTGAGAGAGACCATCTTCATCCTACGCCTCCCATGGATTGATAAACCTTAGGTCATCCACTTGAGGGAAATTTGCTATTGTCCTACAAAACTTTGCACTTGGAGGCCCAGCAACGTCTACAAGAAGAAAGGTTGCGTAGTAGACATCAAGCTCTTTTCTGGCGCCGTTGCCGGGGAGGTGAGTGCTTGAAGGTATATCTTTATATCTTGCAATTGAATCTTTTTGTTTCTTGTTTTATCACTAGTTTAGTCTAGAAAAGAAAACTACAAAAAATGGAATTGAGGTTGCCTCATATGCTTCATCTTTTTAATGTCTTCCGTGAAAATGATGGAAAGGAAAATTGTGCTCAAGTGTTAGAAGAAGAAGTCAATAAAATGTTTGGCTCTAAATCTTTGAATGATAAACATGATTGCAATGTTATTAGTGTGTTTGCTATAAATATTCATGATACTAATGATGATTGCACTAGTCATGATAAAGAAGTTTCTTATAAGCATGTCAATTTTTGTGGAGTGAATAAAGTTTGTGAAGACATGCCTTATAGGGATGATAGATATTGTAAGAAGCATAAACATGATGAAACCAATCGATGGCTTAAGGTGATAGATAAATTTGCTACAAAATTATGCTCTCTTCATCCCATTACTTGTGAAATTTGCAATAGAGTTGGTCATCTTAATTTTCAATGCATACTTTTTCATGATCGAATCGTGACCAAATATTGCAATAACTTGATCACCCTTGAACTTTATAATGAACTTTGTTTATTTTTGGGGTGTGAAGAATTGTCACATAAAAATAGTTGGTTTGAAGCTTTCATATTCACCGACCATGCTGAAACTACTCTTAAAGAAATCTATATGTTTTGCGTGGTAAATTGCAATGAGAATGCTTATATTGCCAACTATAGAAAGATGGGAAAACCAATAGAATATAAAAGAAATACTAATGAAAGGGTAAAGCTCTCCACTTTCCCTCCTATTGACCCTCGTGATGAAACATGTTACGAGAATGAGCTTCCTATGCAACCAATCTCATCAATAAGGAGCTCCAAAAAGTTGATTAAACCCACACATGACGTGGAGAAGAAAAAGAAAAGACGGAGAAGCAAAGGTAAAAAGGTATCTCTCCCAAATGATGTTGCTCCTATTATTGTTATGCCTCATGAGAATGAATCAAAAATAAGTGTGGAAGATGATATACTTGATGATGATATTGATTCTTTGTCTTATGGTACAATGTCCGAAGAGACTATCGAGGATGATTTTGTTATGCCTATTACTCGTTGTGATGATTATTATTGGGAAAATAATGATCCTTCTTATAATCTTGAAAATCTTTTTGGCACCAACTTAGAAAATTGTGATGATAATAATTGCTATACTATTGGTGCTATTCATACTATTCATGATGAGAGTGATTATGCTTATGATATGCTATGTTTGATGAGAATGACATGTTTGAGAATTTATTTGCTGCAATTAATGTTTGTCCCAAGCTTGGGGATGCTATGCTTAATGAAGATGATGTTTTTAGTCCCCCGGGTTTTGATGTGCAAATTTATTATGATGATAGCATGCCTCCTATTTATGATGATTGCAATATTTATGAAAGTGGGTTTGGAAGAGTGTCAACTTTAGATAATAATTATCCCACTATTTTGGAGGGTGTTGAATCTTATTATAATGATAAAAGTGGATTTGGAGAGGTCATGACTTTATTTAGTAATGATTCCACTATCTTGGAAGAGGTTTCAATTGATTATGATGAGAACGAAGTTGCTACTTATGATGATTATTGTGATGACACTTATGTTATAAAAAGTAGTGATGATTATATTTATAAAACTTGTCATGATTATGATTACCTTTCTCTGAACATTACTCTTTTAATATGGAAACAATTTATAGTATTCGAGTTTCTTATGATGCTCCCACTATTCCGAATGAAAAGAATTTTGCTCATGTGGAGAGTAGTAAAATTTCTATGCTTATGAATCATGAAAAGAATGCTTTATGTGATGGTTATATTGTTGAATTCATTCATGATGCTACTGAAAATTATTATGAGAGAGGAACTTATGCTTCTACATATTGCAATAATATCAAGTTTCCTCTCTATGTGCTTAAAGTTTTGAAGTTATGCTTGCTTTGCCTTCCTATGCTAGTTGATGCTTGTCCCCAAAAATTGTTTGCTCACAAAATCCCTATGCATAGGAAGTGGGTTATACTTAAATGTGCATTCATATGCTTCATGATGCTCCCATTATCATTCAATTCTTATCTTTTATGTGAGCATCATTGAAATCATCATGCCTAGCTAAAAAGACACTAAAGAAAAGCGCTTGTTGGGAGACAACCCAATATTTACCCCTACTGTTTTTGTGTGTTCACATGATTATGCTACTATAGTAATCATGTTTTATAGCTTTTGTTTCAAGAAAGTGCCAAGTAAAGCCTTTGGGATAGTGTGGTTGATAGTTGATTTGATTCTGTGCAAAAACAGAAACTTTTTCGTCCAGTAACAGAATTGTTAAAATTCACTGGAACGTGGAAAAACTCTGAATTTTTTACAGAGGATTTATATACAAATTTTCTGTGCTATACTAATTTTTCAGAAGTTTTGAAGTTACATAAGTAGGACTTCAATTCATATCTTTACAGACTGTTCTGTTTTTGACAGATTCTGTTTTTGATGCATAGTTTGCTTGTTTTCTAGTTTCTATGGCTTATATTGCTTAATATAAATTGTATAAATGATAGGGTACAGTAGGCATCATGTGAGAAAAATTATGAGTCTTGTCTTGACAGTACCAAAGTGAATGATTTGTTTTATTATACTAACGGATCTTACGAGTTTTCTGTTAAGTTTTGTGTTGTGAAGTTTTCAAGTTTTGGGTAAAGATTTGATGGACTATGGAATAAGGAGTGGCAAGAGCCTAAGCTTGGGGATTCCCAAGGCACCCCAAGGTAATATTCAAGGACAACCAAGCATCTAAGCTTGGGGATTCCCCGGATGGCATCCCCTCTTTCGTCTTCAATCCATCGGTAAATTTACTTGAGGCTATATTTTTATTCACCACATGATATGTGTTTTGCTTGGAGCGTCTTGTATGATATGAGTCTTTGCTTTTTAGTTTGCCAAAATCATCCTTGCTGTACACACCTTTTGAGAGGGATACACATTGATTGTTAATTTATTAGAATACTCTTTGTGCTTCACTTATATCTTTTGAGCTAGGTAGTTGCTCTAGTGCTTCACTTATATCTTTTTAGAGCACGGCGGTGGTTTTATTTTGAAGAAATTGATGAACTCTCATGATTCACTTATATTATTTTGAGAGTCCCTAAACAGCATGGTAAGTTTATTAGGTTATGAATTTAGTCCTAATATGATGGGCATCCAAGAGGGATATAATAAAAACTTTCATATTAAGTGCATTGAATACTATGTGAAGTTTGATTCCTTATGATTGTTTTGAGATATAAAGATGGTCATATTAGAGTCATGCTAGTGAGTAATTGTGGATTGGTAGAAATAATAGTGTTAAAGTTTGTGATTCCTGTAGCATGCACGTATGGTGAACCGTTATGTGATGAAGTCGGAGCATGCTTTATTTATTGATTGTCTTCCTTATGAGTGGCGGTCGGGGACGAGCGATGGTCTTTTCCTACCAATCTATCCCCCTAGGAGTATACGTGTAGTACTTTGTTTTGATAGCTAATAGACTTTTGCAATAAGTATGTGAGTTCTTTATTACTAATGTTGAGTCCATGGATTATACGCACTCTCACCCTTCCACCATTGCTAGCCTCTTTAGTACCGCGCAACTTTCGCCGGTGCATTAAACCCACCATATAACCTTCCTCAAAACAGCCACCATACCTACCAATTATGGAATTTCCATAGCCATTCCGAGATATATTGCCATGCAACTTCCAGCATTCCGTTTATTATGACACGCTTCATCATTGTCATATTGCTTTGCATGATCATGTAGTTGACATCATATTTGTGGCAAAGCCACCATTCATATTTTTTATACATGTCTCTCTTGAGTCATTGCACATCCTGGTACACCACCGGAGGCATTCACATAGAGTCATATCTTCTGTTCTAGTATCGAGTTGTAATCCTTGAGTTGTAAAGTAAATAAAAGTGTGATGATCATCATTATTAGAGCATTATCCCATGTGAGGAAAGGATGATGGAGACTATGATTCCCTCAGAAGTTGGGATGAGACTCCGGACTTACAAAATAATAATAATAAGAGGCCAAAATAAAAAAGAGGCCAAAGAGCCCACACAAAAAAAAGAAGAGAAAATAAAAAAATGAGAGAAAAAGAGAGAAGGGACAATGTTACTATCCTTTTTCCACACTTGTGCTTCAAAGTAGCACCATGATCTTCATGATAGAGAGTCTCCTATGTTATCACTTTCATATACTAGTGGGAATTTTTCATTATAGAACTTGGCTTGTATATTCCAATGATGGGCTTCCTCAAATTGCCCTAGGTCTTCGTGAGCAAGCGAGTTGGATGCACACCCACTTAGTTTCTTTTTGAGCTTTCATAAACTTATAGCTCTAGTGCATCCGTTGCATGGCAATCCCTACTCACTCACATTGATATCTATTGATGGGCATCTCCATAGCCTGTTGATACGCCTAGTTGATGTGAGATTATCTCCTTCTTTTTGTCTTCTCCACAACCACCATATTCTATTCCACCTATAGTTCTATATCCATGGCTCACGCTCATGTATTGCGTGAAAGTTGAAAATGTTTGAGAACATCAAAAGTATGAAACAATTTCTTGGCTTGTCATCGGGGTTGTGCATGATTTAATACTTTGTGTGATGAAGATGGAGCATAGCCAGACTATATGATTTTGTAGGGATAACTTTCTTTGGCCATGATATTTTGAGAAGACATGATTGCTTTATTAGTATGCTTGAAGTATTATTGTTTTTATGTCAATATTAAACTTTTGTTTTGAATCTTATGGATCTGAACATTCATGCCACAATAAAGAAGATTACATGGATAAGTATGTTAGGTAGCATTCCACATCAAAAATTCTGTTTTTATCATTTACCTACTCAAGGACGAGCAGGAATTAAGCTTGGGGATGCTTGATACGTCTCCGACGTATCTATAATTTTTGATTGTTCCATGCTATTATATTATCTATTTTGGATGTTTTATATGCATTTATATGCTATTTTATATTATTTTTGGGACTAACCTTTTAACCTAGAGCCCAGTGCCAGTTTCTATTTTTTCCTTGTTTTAGAGTTTTACAGAAAAGGAATACCAAACGGAGTCCAAACGAGCTGAAACTTTACGATGATTTTTTATGGACCAGAAGAGACCCACGGGGCATCGGAGATGGACCAGAGGAGTCCCGAGGCAGCCACAAGGGTGGAGGGCGCCCCCCTAGGGCGCGCCCCCTGCCTTGCCGCTGCCCCGTGGACCCCCCTGGCGTGAAACCGACGCCAAAAATTCCTATAAATCCAGGAACCTCCAGAAATAAACCTAGATCAGGAGTTCCGTCACCGCAAGCCTCTGTAGCCACGAAAAACTAATCGGGAGCCCGTTTCGGCACCCTGTCGGAGGGGGAAACCATCACCGGTGGCCATCTTCATCATCCCGGTGGTCTCCATGATGAGGAGGGAGTAGTTCACCCTCGGGGCTGAGGGTATGTAGCAGTAGCTATGTGTTTGATCTCTCTCTCTTGTGTTCTTGATTTGGCACGATATTGATGTACCACGAGCTTTGTTATTATAGTTGGATCATATGGTGTTTCTCCCCCACTACCTTCTTCTGATGAATTGAGTCTTGCTCTTTGAGGTTTCGTTATGTTGGATTGAGTATTGGATTTGAGAACACTTGATGTATGTCTTGCGATGGGATATCTATGGTGACAATGGGATGTTCTATTGATTCACTTGATGTATGTTTTGGCACTCAACTCACGGATTCCCGAGGTGACATTGGGGTAATCTATGCATAGGAGTTGATGCACATTTTCGTCCTACGTTCTCCGATAGAAACTTTGGAGTGATTCTTTGTTGCATGTTGAGGGATTGTTATATGATCCAATTATGTTATCATTTGAAAGGATCCATATGGTTGACTAGAGGGGGGGGGGGTGATTAGGCAACTAACAATTTTTAGCTTTTCTTTACCAAATTAAACTTGGCATCAAAATAGGTTGTCTAGATTTGCAACTAGGTGAGCAACCTAAATGATGCAACAACAACAAGCACACAAGCAAGCAAGGGATACAACACAATATAAGCTTGCACAAGTAAAGGTAAGAGATAACCAAGAGTGGAGCCGGTGGAGACGAGGATGTGTTACCGAAGTTCCTTCCCTTTTAGAGGAAGTACGTCTTCGTTGGAGCGGTGTGGAGGCACAATGCTCCCCAAGAAGCCACTAGGGCCACCGTATTCTCCTCACGCCCTCACACAATGTGAGATGCCATGATTCCACTATTGGTGCCCTTGAAGGCGGCGATCGAGCCTTTACAAACAAGGTTGGGGCTATCTCCACAACTTAATTGGAGGCTCCCAACGACACCACGAAGCTTCACCACAATGGAATATGGCTCCGCGGTGACCTCAACCGTCTAGGGTGCTCAAACACCCAAGAGTAACAAGATCCGCAAGGGATTAGTGGGGGGAATCAAATTTCTCTTGGTGGAAGTGTAGATCGGGGCCTTCTCAACCAATCCCTAGAAAATCAACAAGTTTGATTGGCTAGGGAGAGAGATCAGGCAAAAATGGAGGTTTGAGCAATAGTGGAGATTGGCTAGGGAGAGAGATCTGGAGAAGAAGACCTCCTTTTATAGTGGGGGAACTAATCCAACCGTTACCCCCCTTTCAGCCCACACAGAGCGGTACTACTGCTCAGTGCAGCGGCACTACTACTGATAGCAGCGGTACTACCGCGACCCCAGCAGTACTACCGCGGAGACTGAGACCAGAGGCAACTGAGGGGGAACAGAAGAGAGAGAGAGGGCTGGGGCGGCACTAGTAGCAGTGGTAGCCGCGGTACTATCGCTTACGAGCAGTACTACCGCTGCTACTGCCGCTTCTACTGCCGCACAACCCGACATGAGGAGAGACGCCCTCGAATCGAGGCGGTAGCGGTACCAAACTAGGACGGTACTGCCGCCTATGCACCCGAGTGGTACTACCACCGTTGGATAGCGGTACTGCCGCTTGAGGACCATAGGCGGTACTACTGCTAGGGCGGCGGTACTACCGCTAGCACCTCACAATCTCCACTTCCGTCGAAACGGTAAACTCCAAGGAGAGGAAAGGAGCTGGGGGTGCAAAAATGAAGTGTACGTGTTGATTCCACCCTAGCCTTTCCAATGCGGACCCCCTCTTGATAGTACGGTGTCTCCTACGACTCAAGTCCACCAAAACCGAAACGAAGGAGACTACACTGTCTTCACTTAAAGCTCCGAGGGGAAATAATTGTCTCGTGCCAATGAATGAATCTCTGGAATACTCAACGCACACGATTAGTCCGCAAAAGCATTGTCATCAATCACCAAAACTACTTAGAGAGAGACATGCCCTAACAATCTCCCCCTTTTTGGTGGATTGATGACAACACGGGATTTGCACAAAGGAATGACAAGAGAATAAGCAAACCCCAGGGACTACAAAATATAGATGGGCTCCCCCTAGATGTGTGCCCTTAATTAGAGGTGCCTTTGGAATGCAAAGTACACACATTAGGATCAACACTCCCCCTATATTTTATAGTCTGACAACATTTTCACCAAAGATGAGACATATAAGATAAGCATGAACTCACAAACTACTAAAGTACTCGACATACAAAGATAATAATAGGATAGGGTAGCATATGTCTAACACCATATGATAGGGTACCAGGTCTCACGAGCACAAACCAAACCAAAGCAAATGACGAGAAAAGAGTTTGCGAGAGAGAAAGACAAGGCAAATAAGACACGCTCGCAACTCGACAAATCCCTAAACTCTCTCCCCCTTTGACATCGAGACACCAAAAGGGCAAAGAGTGCTGCTACGGCCACAGGTGATAGCACAACTGACAATCTTCATCATCACATCCCCGCGTGATCGTCCGCTCCTCCGTCATCGGCAGGGGGCGGCTTGGTGTCTGAGTCTATCCACGGGCAGTGCTGCTGAACCCACTCCTCCTCATCGGTGATCTTGCCCTCAGATCCGCTGGCAACTATCGCACCTAGCTGACGCATGAGCTCCTTGTGGCGGCTCCTGGCCTTCTTCTCAGACACATGAGCCATATACTGTCCATGAGACTCCATGCAGAAAAGTTTCTTCATCTTGCACTTGAGCTTCTTTGCCCATGAGGGCTCCGCTCCAGAGGGCACATAGTCCTCATCATCGTCAGCATCAGCCTCTGCCTCAACCTTGTCAGCTCCAGACGGAATCCCAGACTTCGGAACCGAAGTGCCCCAGTTCTCCTTCTTCCTCAGACGCTTAACCTCATGAGGGATCAACTCGCTAGTCTCCATCGCGACTCCAGGATAAGTGTGCACCCAAGCTTTCTCAATAAGCAACATGAGAAAAGGAGCATAGATGGGGCACTTGCGCTCAGAGATAGCGGTGACAAGCTCAGACCACATGACATGAGAGATATCCAAGGATTCTCTAGTGTTTTCTTCCTTCTCATGCTGACAGAAAAGTAACATGTCCACGAGAAACGAGTGAACCATATCCAAGTTCCCAATGCAAGGGAAAAGAGTCTCCCTGAAGATGCGATGAAGGATGTCCAGAAAGGCAGGCAGCTCATAGGTCTCCTTCTGCATCTCAGGGTTAATCTTCAAAGTGCAGTAAGGCCAGAGAGATTGCTTGTGAGTAGAAGTTGCATGGCGGTGAGGACGAAAGCCGACCGGGTTCTCAAGCCCGTGATCTTCAATCCCAAGTAATTCCATGAATGCCTTCCATTTTACAGAGAGAAGCTTGCCATTTTTCATCCACGTCAACGATCTCTCCTCATTAGTGCCAAGATGGACCGTGGCATAAAACTGAGACACCAAATCCGCATCAAAGTCCTTGTTGAACTCCATGATCCTGAGAATATTCAGCTGAGTACACATCTGCAGAGCTTCACCAAAGTAGGCAGGATCCTTCTCCATATAGGCAATGTCAATGGAGCGGACATCAACATAGAGATTCTTCTTCGCTTTGATCACATCAAAATAGATTGCCCACTGAAAACGGTTCCAGAAAGGACGGTTGACAAGATTGGGCTCTTGATCTTGCTCATAGGGATTGCGCTGACGCTTCTCCCAGAACTCCTTGGCAGTCATCTCAGTCATGGACTTGGGCTTCGGCTTGGGCTTCTTCGCAGTACTCTTGGAAGGCTGCTGGGACTGAGTTGGCGGAACACTTGAAGAAGGAACTCTTGAAGAAGCAACCGCTGCCTCAGAGGTGCGATAGCACTTTGAAACTGAACGCCCGGGGTTGACATGACGGACAGGACGCTCCGAAGGGCCATCACCTGGAACCAAACACACGAACACAAGAAACAACACGAAATAACGAGCATAAGCCACCAGAAAAAGCAACAAGGATCAATAGTTGGTACGGGTATGGTGGAAGTTGGCATCCAGCGGTAGTACCGTGATCCGGAAGCGGTAGTGCCGCCCAAGCGGTAGTATCGCTCCAGGAGAGCGGTAGTACCGCTCCAGGCGGGGGACGGCGGTTCCCCTACCGTCGCAGCCAAATCCGATACTGCCGGGATGCCAAATTCAAAAATAAACCTACCAAGCATCAATCCAAACAGTCTAGTAGCCTTCACCATCCTTCTCAAGCCTCGATTTGGCCAAAAATCGATGAATGCAAAGCCTATTGCCCCTAAAGCCTAGATTTGAAACCTAGAAGCAAAGAGAAAGGGATTGGGGGCAATACCAGCATCCATGGCTAGAGGAAGGGGTGGGGATTGATCCCACCGGAGGAAAAGGTGAAGGACGGCCCGGAGGAGGCAGCCCACCGGCGCCCTCCCGTGGTGAGTTGGTCGTTGGTGCACGAAGAAGACGAGAGGGTCGAGTGAATGGGTATGGGGGAGAAAGAAAACTCCCCTGCCCGACATAACCCCCTAGTCCCGCCCCGCAGCGGTAGTACCGCTCGGGAGGGTGGCAGTACAGCTTGATGTCAATAAGCAGTAGTACCGCGCACCCCCAGTGGTAGTACCGCTCGGGCGGGCAGCAGTACCGCTTGATGTCAATAAGCGGTAGTACCGCGCGCCCCCAGTGATAGTACCGCCCAGCCAACAACTCGAACACTAGACAGAAAACATGGCTTAGCTCAAGCAAGGAGAACACACGAAGAGGCAAGGGAGCAAACACAAAGGCAGGGCACAACCAGGAAAGAAAAACACCGACGGGAGGACAAGAAACAAAAACCACACAAATCTCAAAGAGAGGGTGGTGGCCGAGGCCACCTATGTTTGAGTCAAGTGGTATGGCACCGCGAAGATTTTAACCTTGGGCCCATGACCAAAACTCATCTTTGAAGCACAAGTACCATAAAAAATGGCTAATGTGAAAGACATGATCAATTTATGCATAATGGGGGGAGGAAGAGTTCATTAAGAGAACAATACTCCCCCTATGTCCATGCCTACATCTAGAACAAGATATACTGATGAGTGCGGTGGGGTGTGCCTAGATTCAAGCCACATTGCTCGAATCAATGATATTTAGCTCATGCCTTAACTCGCGAAATCTTGCTTCATCCAAAGGCTTCGTGAAAATATCTGCAAGGTTATCATGAGTGTTGACATAGTTAAGCTCAATCTCCCCTCGCCTAATGTGATCCCGGATGAAGTGATACCGAATCTCAATATACTTTATCTTGAAGTGTTGCACCGGGTTGAGATTTTGATGGAACTTTCATTGTCACACCAAAGAGGCACTTTGTCACAAATGACACCGTAATCCTTTAAAGTTTGCCCCATCCATAGAAGTTGAGCACAACAACTACCGGCGGCCACATACTCGGCTTCGGTGGAGGAGAGAGACACACAACTTTGCTTCTTAGAAGACCAACTCACCAAAGAGCAACCAAGAAATTGGCACCCTCCGGAAGTTGACTTCCTATCCACTTTGTCTCCCGCCCAATCCGAATCCGAAAAGCCCACGAGGTTGAAGTTTGCTCCTCTAGGGTACCATAAGCCAAAGTTTGGGGTATGAGCCAAATATCGAAAGATTCGCTTGACTGCCACATAGTGGCTTTCCTTAGGTGAGGCTTGAAACCATGCACAAATTCCCACACTCAACATGATATCCGGTCTAGATGCACAAAGGTAAAGCAAGGAGCCAATCATGGAACGATATACCTTTTGATCCACCGCTTTACCATTGGGATCAATGTCAAGTTGGCATTTGACGGACATTGGTGTAGAAGCCGGCTTGACATCACTTAGCTTGAATCTCTTGAGCATGTCTTGAGTGTATTTGGCTTGGTTGATGACGGTTCCTTCTCTTCTTTGCTTGATTTCAAACCCGAGAAAGAACTTCAACTCTCCCATCATGGACATCTTGAACTTCGAGGTCATGAGTGTGGCAAACTCCTCATTTAAAGCTTTGTTAGGAGAACCAAAGATAATATCATCAACATATAGTTGGCATACAAACAACTCCCCTTTGACCTTCTTAGTAAAAAAAAGTGGGGTCGATTTTCCCAATTTCAAACCCATGATCTTGCAACAACTCGGTAATGTGCTCATACCACGCACGTGGGGCTTGTTTAAGGCCATAGAGTGCCTTATCAAGCTGGTACACATGATTGGGGAACTCGGGATCCTCAAACCCCAGGGGTTGTTTGACATACACCAACTCATTAATAGGACCATTAAGAAAAGCACTCTTCACATCCATTTGTTGCAACTTGAAGTTATGGTGAGAAGCATAAGCAATCAACAAACGAATAGATTCAAGGCGAGCAACGGGAGCAAAGGTTTCACCGTAGTCGATACCCTTGACTTGGGAGTAGCCTTGTGCCACCAAACGAGCCTTGTTGCGAACGATAATCCCGTGAGCATCTTGCTTGTTCTTGAATATCCATTTGGTTCCAATAACATTATGGTTCTCCTTTGGCCTTGGCACCAATCTCGACACCTTGTTGTGCTCGAAGTTGTTGAGTTCTTCATGCATGGCATTAAGCCAATCCGGATCCTCGAGCGCCTCATAGACCTTTTGGGGTTCAACACAAGAAACAAACGCATGATGTTCACAATAGTTTGCTAATTGTCTACGAGTGCTTACCCCCTTTCTTAAGCTTCCGAGCACATTCTTCATGAGATGATCTTTGGTAGTGAGCTTGGAGGCAATCTTGGCGGCACGACGCTCCAATTCCTCCTCAAGAGAGAGTTGAGGAGCGGTAACTTGATCATCATGAGCGTCGTCTTGAGCTTGTTCTTGATCTTGAGCTTGCTCTTGATCTTGAACTTGCTCGGTAGCAAGAACTTGACCTTGGGCATCACTTGGTGGATCACCACCATCTTGAGGTTGATCTTGCCCTTGATATTGTTCATTTGGTTGAGGGCCTTCACTTTGTTCTTCGGAAGCGTGTGGTTCTGGGGTTGGTGATGGTTCCACTTGAGTGGAACATTGTCCTTCTCCTTCGGCCACAAGGGGTTCCTCAATGGGTAGGATATGACCAACTCCCATTCTTCTTATAGCTTGAGGAGGAATTTCATCACCTACATCACAAGTACCACTTTGCTCCACTTAGGAGCCGTTATTCTCATCAAAATCCACGTTACATGTCTCCTCAATGAGTCCGGTGGACTTGTTGAGGACACGGTAAGCATGAGAGTTTGTAGCATAACCAACAAAAATGCCCTCATGAGCTCTAGCCTCAAATTTAGACAAACGAACACCTTTCTTGAGAATGAAGCACTTACAACCGAACACTCGGAAGTACTTGAGGTTGGGCTTGTTTCCAGTGAGTATCTCATATGGAGTCTTGTTCAAGCCTTTGCGAAGATAAAGCCGATTGGATGCATGACAAGCGGTGTTGATGGCTTCGGCCCAAAAGTTGTACGGAGACTTAAACTCCGCCATCATGGTCCTTGCCGCGTCCATCAATGTCCGGTTCTTCCTCTCCGCTACACCATTTTGTTGAGGGGTGTAAGGTGCGGAATATTGATGCTTGATCCCCTCATCACTAAGAAACTCATCCAAGGTGTAGTTCTTGAACTCGGTGCCGTTGTCATTTCTTATCATCAAAATCTTTGCATTGTGTTGACATTGAGCTTCATTTGCAAAGCCGATGACGGTTTGTTGGATCTCACTCTTCCTCTTGAAGAAATATACCCAAGTGTATCTTGAATAATCATCCACAATCACCAAGCAATACTTTCTACCCCCAAGACTATCAAAGGATGGAGGCCCAAAGAGATCCATGTGAAGGAGCTCCATGGGCCTCTTCGAGTAGATGATAGTCGTGGGAGGGTGAGCCTTCTCATGTAGCTTTCCTTTGATACAAGCACGATCTTTGGCAAAACTAACATTTGTTAGTCCACGGACATGGTCCCCCTTGAGAAGACTTTGCAAAGATCTCATATTGACGTGGGATAAACGGCGATGCCAAAGCCATCCGACGTCAACTTTAGCCATTAGGCATGTCGCGGTCTTAGTGGGTCCCTCCGAAAAGTTAATCACATAAAGACCGTTCTCGACATGCCCAACAAAGGCTACTTTGAGAGTCTTGCTCCACAAGAGGGCCATGGTATCAATATCAAAGAAAGTGGCAAAGCCCATGAGTGCAAGTTGACGAACGGAAAGTAAGTTGTATGCAAGGGACTCAACAAGCATGACTTTCTTGATCGTGAGATCATGAGAAATGACAACCTTGCCAAGACCCAATACCTTAGAAGATGAGGCATCACCCCATTCGACATTGGTGGGCATAGAAGAAATCTTGTGCACATCCACCACCAAGTCCTTGCTTCCGGTCATATGATTTGTGGCTCCACTATCGAGCAACCATGATCCCCCACTAGAAGCAAACACCTACAAGAGATCAATGCTTGGTTTTAGGTACCCATTTTGTAATGGGTCCTTTGATGTTAGCAACAAGGGTCTTATGAACCCAAATAGACCATTCAATGTACTCATAAGAAGAACCAACAAATTTTGCATAAACATACCCATCACTAGCATGGCATAACACATAAGAAGGGTTAAAGTCGCCGGATTTGTTGGAAGGAGTGGCATTGCCCTTCTTGACACCACCACCCTTCGCATTGTTCTTCTTCTCCTTAGAAGTACCCTCTCCCTCCTTTACAAACGTTTGCTTGATAGGAGGAGCTTGTTTGGTCTTGTCATTCTTCTTCTTCTTCTTGGACTTGGGTGCAAACCCAATCCCCTCCTTGCCCACAACTTCCTTTTGATTGCTCAAAAGGTCGTTGAGGTTCTTCTCACCTTCTAAGCAAGACACAAGGCCTTTCTCAAGTTGCTCCTTCAACTTGGCATTCTCCTCCACAAGATGCACATGCTCACAACACGGGTTAGTAGCATTTGCATTATCAATTAAAACCATATGAGGAAATGTGGCTTTCTCCTTGGTTAGCTTCACTTGGTGTTGATCATGAGACTCTTTGAGGCTTGCATGAGCACTCTTCAAGGCCTTGTGAGCCTTGTCAAGTAGATCAAACTCCTCCTTGAGTCTAGCATTGTCAACCCCAAGTTTGGCCATCTCGGAATTAACCACACGAGAGACAACAAGAGCATGATCAAGATCTTTCTTTAATTTAGCATGATCATCGTTGTGTGACTCCTCAAGAGCCAAACGATGACCACGCTCTTCCTCAAGCGCATTAGAGAGATCCGATATCTCATCGGCATAGTCACAACTATGCCCTTCCATCTTAGAGATGGTTTCTTAGTGAGCCTCGATCATGTCATTGGCTTCACCAAGTTGTTCCAAGAGAGCAACAAAGTGCTTCGTGGATTTACCCTTGAGCTTACTCATAAAAGACTCAAATTCATTTTCCTCCTCCTTCATCCCCTCACTTTCATCAATGCAATCCATCAAGGAAGGATTAGTAGTGATGGTAGGTTTGATGTTGGGGGTTACCTTGTTGGTGGCTTTAGCCATGAGGCACTTGGCGGTGATGTTCTCATTGGGTGAATCGAAGAGGGACACCCGTGGAGTTATTGCAATGGCAACGAAGGCCATGGCAACCGTCTCACCATCTTCATCATCATCATCATCATCCTCATTGTACTCTTCTTGTGCCACCAACCCCTTGGGAGGAGTCTTCTTGGTGAAGTTGTTCTTGTTGGGGAAAGACTTGGCCTTGTCTTTTTGGATAAGCTTGCCACCATTGTCTTCCCTCTTCTCGTAAGGGCAATCCACAATAAAGTGACTCACATTGCCACAATTATAGCACGTCCTCACACGTTGCTTGCCCTTGGCGCCACTTGAGTTGTTCTTGTTGAAGTTGGGCCTTGAGTTCTTCTTGCTCCAAAATTGCCGTGAAGCAAGAGCCATGTGCTCATGATAGGCTTATTTTGTATCTTCGGGGCAACTCTCCTATTCTTCCTCTACATCCTCTTCTTCCACACTAGCCTTGGCCTTTAAAGCAAGGTTGGACTTCTTTGATCGTTGAGCACACAACACCGCATTGTCGGCAGTCTTGTCCAAGATCCTCATTGCAACAAACTCATCCAGCACTTCACTTGAGGACAAGGCGTGGAAGTCCGGCCTTTGACGGATGCTGGAGGACATGGCCTTATGGTAAGGCATCATGGCCTTGAGAAACTTGCGCTTGTTCCAATTGTCATCCATATCCTTGCTCCCATGATCTCGGAGTGAGACCGCGAGAGTAGTTAACCTTCGATAAAGCTCTCGAGGTTCTTCATCTTCAATCATGACAAACTCATCGGCTTCATCTTGCACCACTTCAAAGTTTGAGCATTGAATGCTTGCGCTTCCCTTGTACAAGGAGCCAACATGCCCCCATGCTTCCTTGGCCACGGTGAAGGGTCAGAGATGCGCAATATCTTCGGGAGGAATAGCTTCTTGGAGAATGAAGAGAGCGGACTCGTTGAATTGATGATCCGCGGCTTCTCTAGGAGTGAGGTTGCTTGGATCGTGCGGGTAGAAACCTTGCTCAATAATTCTCCAAAGATTAGTAGAACTATGATTTAAATGACGTTTAAAGCGATACACCCAAGCGGCAAAATCCTCATTTTTCACAAGCTTAGGAGGAGGACCAACATGATTCATATGCGTGGAGGGAATCGGTCCTCCATAGGTAAGAGGAGGTTCAACATGGGCAAAGATGCCACTCCCACTTCTACCACTAGGCAAAGGAACTTGATCACTAGTAGCTTCCCCCTTATTGGAGTTAGCATCCGTCACCTTGTTAGCGGGGTCAACCACTTCCAACGGTGCGATGGATAATTTAAGACCATCAAGAAACTCCTTAAACATGCCTTTGACCTCAGTCGTCATGGAGGTTTTCAATGTGTCCAAAGCCGCCTTGAACTCCTCACGAGAGACCGAGGATCCCCCATCAGCCGTAGACAAGAGAGGACTCGCACCGGAGTGCTCCTCCCCCTCGTCCGTGGTGCCAACCATACTCTTCAGACGGCAAAGTCCTTAATAAAGAGACGAGGCTCTGATACCAATTGAAAGGATCGATATGGTTGACTAGAGGGGGGGGGGGTGAATAGGCAACTAACAATTTTTAGCTTTTCTTTACCAAATTAAACTTGGCATGAAAATAGGTTGTCTAGATGTGCAACTAGGTGAGCAACCTAAATGATGCAACAACAACAAGCACACAAGCAAGCAAGGGATACAACACAATGTAAGCTAGCACAAGTAAAGGTAAGAGATAACCAAGAGTGGAGCCGGTGGAGACGAGGATGTGTTACCGAAGTTCCTTCCCTTTGAGAGGAAGTACGTCTCCGTTGGAGCGGTGTGGAGGCACAATGCTCCCCTAGAAGCCACTAGGGCCACCGTATTCTCCTCACGCCCTCACACAATGCGAGATTCCATGATTCCACTATTGGTGCCCTTGAAGGCGGCGACCGAACCTTTACAAACAAGGTTGGGGCTATCTCCACAACTTAATTGGAGGCTCCCAACGACACCACGAAGCTTCACCACAATGGAATATGGCTCCGCGGTGACCTCAACCGTCTAGGGTGCTCAAACACCCAAGAGTAACAAGATCCGCAAGGGATTAGTGGGGGGAATCAAATTTCTCTTGGTGGAAGTGTAGATCGGGGCCTTCTCAACCAATCCCTAGAAAATCAACAAGTTTGATTGGCTAGGGAGAGAGATCGGGCAAAAATGGAGGTTTGAGCAACAGTGGAGCTTGGGGAGAGAAGAGGTAGGTCACTTTGGATAAGAAGACCTCCTTTTATAGTGGGGGAACTAATCCAACCGTTACCCCCCTTTCAGCCCGCACGGAGTGGTACTACTGCTCAGTGCAGCGGTACTACTGCTGGTAGCATCGGTACTACCGCGACCCCCAGTGGTACTACCGCGGAGACTGAGACCAGAGGCAACTGAGGAGGAACAGAAGAGAGAGAGAGAGAGGGCTGGGGCGGCACTAGTAGCGGTGGTAGCCGCGGTACTACCGCTGCTACTGCCGCACAACCCGACACGAGGAGAGACGCCCTCGAATCAAGGCGGTAGCAGTGCCGAACCAGGACGGCACTGCCGCCTATGCACCCAAGTGGTACTACCGCCGTTGGACAGCGGTACTGCCGCTTGAGGACCATAGGTGGTACTACCGCTAGGGCGGCGGTACTACCGCTAGCACCTCACAATCTCCACTTCCATCAAAACGGTAAACTCCAAGGAGAGGAAAGGAGCTGGGGGTGCAAAAATGAAGTGTACGTGTTGATTCCACCCTAGCCTTTCCAATGCGGACCCCCTCTTGATAGTACGGTGTCTCCTACGACTCAAGTCCACCAAAACCGAAACGAAGAAGACTACACCGTCTTCACTTAAAGCTCCGAGGGGAAAGAATCGTCTCGTGCCAATGAATGAATCTCTGAAATACTCAACGCACACGATTAGTCCGCAAAAGCATTGTCATCAATCACCAAAACTACTTAGAGAGAGACATGCCCTAACATCATTGTTGAGAGAACTTGCACTAGTGAAAGTATGAACCCTAGGCCTTGTTTTCAAGCATTGCAATACCGTTTTTGCTCACTTTTGTTACTAGTTACCTTGCTGTTTTTATATTTTCAGATTACAAAAACATATATCTACTATCCATATTACACTTGTATCACCATCTCTTCGCCGAACTAGTGCACCTATACAATTTACCATTGTATTGGGTGTGTTGCGGACACAAGAGACTCTTTGTTATTTGGTTGTAGGGTTGCTTGAGAGAGACCATCTTCATCCTATGCCTCCCACGGATTGATAAACCTTAGGTCATCCACTTGAGGGAAAGTTGCTACTGTCCTACAAAACTCTGTACTTGGAGGCCCAACAACGTCTACAAGAAGAAAGGTTGCGTAGTAGACATCACCATGTAATCCCCATTTCGTCCCTCCTTACCCCTTCATGCCTTGGACCTATATATACTCACTTCCTCCTCCATTTAGACTTACCTAAGAATAGATCTAGACATTAGAGCTTAGCTCATGTATCTCCCCTTGTGGGTTTCCTCTTGAGGGAGAAGACTCCATTGGAGTTCAAGGCCTCCATTGGAGAAGATCCTTAGGGATTCAAGACCTCATGTCCCTTTGGGATTTGGGATGAACTTTACCATGTACCCATGTTCCTCTTGTTGTTTGGGTACCTTTGTGGATCTTGTGTGGATTTGAGTCTAGTGGATGTGTGATTGGACTTGTTCTTAAGTGTTCCTCTTGTGATTTCCCCTCTTGTTCTTCGTGTTCTTTGTGTTCTTCATGGGATTCCCCTCCAATTCATGAAAGATCTCCACTTAGTGTCTCCACCCTACAACATTATGGTATCTAGAGCCACGTTGATCACGAATTTGGAGCTTCCCCCTTGTTTTCTAGCCTAATTTTGCTTGTTGTTGCCCAATTTCGAAAATCCCCACAAAAATAGCCCCAAAAATTTTCTTGCAATTTGTTGGTTATTGTGAGATTTTGTTGTGTTTGATCCATGATTTTGCTATTTGGTAAGTGGATCTAGCTTTCCCCCATCCCCCCACACAATCCCCACCACGAAATCCACCCAATTTCTCATCAATTTTGACCCCAAAATCGCGAAATTTCCGCCACCCCCGTGCCCACGGGCCCCCAACCCCGTGCGCACGGCCCCCTGCGAAGTACCTGGAGACCCCGTGTCCATGGCCTCGTACCGTGTGCACGGGACCCCGTGTCCACGGGCCTTAGGCCCTGTGCGCACGCCCCCCTACAGCAGCCGCCACCGCTTCACCGTTTCAACCATATCTTCCACGTCCGGAGTCTGATTTTGACGTTCTTTAGCTCGTTGAGTAGCTATTGACATCCTCCATCCATCTAGATAGGTTCCCACATCATTTGAATCCATCCACTTTTTTACATTTTGGCATCTTTGCCTAGGCCCTCCACTATATCATCCACAAAACCACCATAACTTTCCGCAACCTAACCCATTTTGTTCCATATAGCATTTGTGGTTGCTTGAGTTGTGACTTGAGTCTCCTAAGGTGTTTCGGCTACTTAGGGACGGTTGCTTCTTCATCAACCATCACCTCCACTTCTGCGTTGCCATCTCCGACACCACCACCGCATGTCCGCTACCACCATTTGACATTTGACATTTGAGATTTTGAGTTCGCGGTTTTTCCGTTTCCTAAGGTGTTTCGGCTACTTAGGAACGGTTCGACTTCGACATCACCGCCACTCATCATCGCTCCGGTCTCGACATCGACAATGACCACTTCATCATTTTGACACCCCAACCGTACGCAAGGACGGTAACCTCGTCTACACCTTTGCATATATTCCTTGCCATTTGCATTGATCGCCCCGAGCCTATTGCATACCTTACCTACCAAGACTAGCGAGTTGAGAATTGTCGGGCCACGCTATTTGTGCACCTTAGTGATACGCTTACGCTGCATAGCTAGTTGTAGCATGCAATCATCTTGCTATCATCATTGTGCCATAAGTCTCTCCCGTGCATCTCTTACATACTTGTCTCATATCATACTTGGCTCAAGCATCAAGCATATAAAAAAAAAGAAGAGAAAAAAGCTTTTAAGCAAAAGAGGATATACAAAAGAGCTTGTAAGCAATAGAAATAGCATTGAGCCATTTTGCATAGTACATACACTTGGAGCATACATACATAGCATACTTGGGATTGAAGACGGCACGTTTACTCTCATAGGTTGGTGCACAAGCATATCTTGCCCATTTGAGCAATCGAGCTAGTGTCTCTCTAGCATCCGTGCAACAAAAGCTTTTTTAGTGGCAACACATTTTGTGCTCATTCCTTGGTTGCGCGGCTCCCATCTATCTATCCGTGTGTGTATTTCTTGTGTCACCATAGCTATTGATCTATTTGCTTTACATTGCAATTTTGTGAATCTTCCTCAACATTTTTGACATCTTGGACTAACATTTGCTTGAATTTTGTGCCGCTTGTCCTAACCAAGCCACTCGATAAGCTTTAATTTGTAGGTGTGAGTGAACAAGTCCGGTACCAATTTCACTATTCTCTCATTTCACATTGAGTGACACGGGATACATCCTCAACTTTGGGAAAAGGTATCTTGGTATTGTTTATCTCATTTCCTACTCACCTCTACTCGAGTCTTGTGATGGATAGGCAAAGCACAACATCTTCAGTCCTTGACCGCATCGAGCGACTCGCCATCGACATATGACACTCCGAAGCAAGGAAAAGGGACTACCTCGACGACAAGTTGGACGCACACATGGATGACATCCGACACGCGTTGGCCAACTACAAGTCTTCTTCCCCTTCGTCATCTTCAAGGCGGAGACGCTCAAGTCAAAAATCTTCGGAGCGGCCACATGATGCAAGTACCACGCGGCACCGTCATCATCTTCGAGACGACCGCCAAGACACCGACAAGTCCCAACAAGCTCTACATCTTACTATGGCCAAGCATCATGAGCACAAGAGAAGACCGTGAGACGAGCACCACCAAGAGGAAGCCACGACTACCACCACCACTTCGGCATCTTCGCCAAGTGTTAACATGGCATCTTTGCCTTCGGATGTACGGCATCTTCGCCTACTTCCCACGAGTACGCCTACTTCGACATCATCAAGCCCAAGGCGACCACCTACAAGCGAGGGCGACACTTCCATCTTTGGAAGCCCCTCAAGGAAGACGGTCGAGCATGGGAAATTCCCTTCGGTCATGGAGACGAGCTATGAGGTGCCACATCATATGGGCCTCATACAAGACGGTGACAAGACAGTCGAGCAAGGGCCATCCCCTTCGATCACGGTGACGTATGATGACTTCAGTGACTTTTGCCACCATATTGAGAGTGAGAGTGACTTAACCACTAGCCCCATATATGATGAGTTGCCCCAATTCCCATGTGAGGAGAGCCACCACCACCACTGCTTGAGTGATTTGAGTGACTCCACCATATGTGACATTGAGTGCACCTACCTTGAGGGAGTGAGTGAGCCACCACCACATAGAGAGAGTGAGGTAGTTGATAGGGCATGTGAGGCCATTTCGATTTCTAACAACTTAACCTCTACCTCTATTGTGTCTTCTCCTTTGGTGCTAGGTCCCATATATGATGACGCGCCGATCCTCGATGACTTCATCCTTCCTTTGGACAAGACGATGGCCATGGTGGACTATGATGCACCCCCCACATGGTTCCATCATGATGATGATGTTGACCATGATTTGGTCCTTGCCATCGCACCTACACCACATGAGTGGAATGAGAAAGGTAACATAGGTGACGGTGATGCTCTTGTCCCACTAGTGGACATTCTTGATATTGATTGCTTGCATGATGTTGATCCACCTATTGACATGCTTCATGCTAGTATGATTTCCCCATGCGATGATTTACCCATTTATGATGAGTTTGATGATTGCCATGTGGAGTCTATTAGTTGCGATGCCATGTTACATAGGATTTCTTCTGATAATTCTCTTGGTCACATCATGTTTGACAATCCGCTTGACTTGTCATATGCTATGCATGAGATCAACCATATGTCACATTTGCAATCTCATCGTAGTGACTATGCATATGCCATTAAAATAAACCCAATTTGCACATATGGCATATATGACAAACTCATGGTTATTGGCATTTGTTTTTCTTGTGTTGATATTGATATGCTCCCTTTGCATCATTTATCTCATATGCCATGCCATGACCACCTGCTTCGGACATGCATTGTTTGCCATGCTTTAAATTTTCTCCATATTATGCTTCTGCTATTGCTCTTGAGGAGACCCCCATAGTTTACTCAAACATATTAGGAGATTTTGATCCATCCAATGATTTGCATGATTCCCATGATTGTGTGCGCCCTATGCATTCCATGAATACAAATGCTATTATTGTGCCACACACTTTATATAGATTGCATCCCGATCATGTTGAACACAATAACTATCATTGCATGATGGATGGCATATTTCTCTACCGTGCCTCAAATTTCTTTGAGCGATGCTTATCTTGTGCTAACGCTCACATGCACATACACATCATGATGGATGATGTGTACATTTACCATGCACAAACTTTGTTTCGTTTGTCTACTTATTGTGTAGGTACACATGCTTCCTCGTCAACCTCGCAATCCCATGAGTTGACGAAACGAGCTCTAGAGAGCAATGATGACTTGGCATCCCGTGGATTTTCATTTCCACCGCTCCCTTCGCGCAAAGTCTTCGTGCATCTCTTCAACATGGCCCTCACATGGTTATGGGTTATTTACCACTTCTCACTTTATGCCCATATTGCCATGTCCACTTTGCACAATATGCTCTTTTCTATGCCTTTGCCATGCATTTGTGACCCATGCTTTGCATCTCACATGATCCATGATTCTCCTACTTGCATGTGTATTTGCAAGCTTGGTGGAGATATTGCTTGTTATCGCCATGTTTCCTTTGTGACCCATACCTATGATGATACTTTGATCATGTTTCATTTTCGTGCTTGCGATATGTCATGTACATTTCCTATGTCTACTATTTGCTCACATGACATGATTGCCATGATTTCCCCTAGTGCGTTGCATCTTCGCTCCACTAGTGTGCACGACATGATTAATATGCTTGCTTTGTATATTGCATCACCGATGATTCATACTTGCTTGTTTCATGCGATTGATAGCCACTATTGCCATGCTTTGCACATGATTGCTATTGCTACTTGTTATATCTCTCCATATGTTGCCTCTCTCATGCTAGATGATTTGTCATGTATTGAGTGCACCAATAATTTTAGTCTTGCTAATGAGATTGCCCCCATAGCTTTCTCGCATATGTCTGGAGCTTTTGACACAATTCTTGTGAAGCATGCTTGTCTTCCTTCTTTGCACCATATGCCTAGTGACATGAAAATTGCCATTGTTGCATCATATTCTTGATGCACTTTTGCTATTAATGGTTATGTGCAAGAGAAGAGAACCATCACGATGGATGATGTGTTTATCTACCATGCACATACGTTCTTTGCCTTGTTGTGTGCATGTTTAGGATCGTTCGACTTCGTGTAAACTTCCACTTCATGCGAGTTGACCATTCGAGCTCTTGAGAGCGAGCCACTTTTGACCAACGTGCTTCTACACCGCATTTGCTACTACTTCGGCATTGTGAAGGACACACAAGGGCACGCTTTTGAGGTGACATCTTTCTTGAGCATGGATATTGTGGATCATACTTCATGTGTTGCTTGCACCATGACACTTTGCTCACATGCTAGCGATCTTGCTTCGACTTATCATTGCCACATTGCCATGCCTCATGACATATATGCCTTGTGTGTTGCATCAAACTTGTTTCCTACTTGCTCATATCACATGTTTGGTTGCACCAATGTCATCACTTCACATATGCCATGTCTTTTTGCTTGTCACATGATTGGCTTGATTACCTCACACATGATGAACAATTGCTCTTTCTATTGTGTTGAGTGCCACACTATTTTCACTACACCATGTGCACTCTATGCTTGGATTGTCTTGCACTTGACCCATGTGTTTAGACACTTCATTTTACTAGATGATTCCCCGCGCGTTGCTGCGGGAATTTGTGCCAAAAAATCGTTAGGAAAACAATACAAATTTACATAATCATGATTGCTTGTTACATAAGAAACACACACACACACACACACACACACACATGTTAGTTTACTCCTTTGATATTGACTATAGTGGCTTTGCTTTTCTGGTTTTGTACAGTCTTAAGTTGTATTAAAAGTCTTAACTATGACACGAATACATGTGTCTTCTCTTTGAACTCACATCTCAATGTTGTATGGCCAAACAATAACCGTTTTCTTTTTCAGAAACTACTATGAAAATTAGTGAAGGATTGAACATTGCATTTAATAAGGATGATAACATGTACATGAAATGAGTAGATGCCATTGACGATAAAAGGGGCGTAAAATGCAAGTATAATCAAGAACACATGACATAATATGACTGAATTCATGATGTCTGCAAGTACCACACCGCTTGGAAGCCAATTATTATTATATTGTTTTGTGCATACCTATGCGCGGACGCTCGGATAACTAAAAAATCTTAGGGCTTAAGCATGAAGACTGAAAGAGGCTTACTGGACCTAAAATTCCTGAAGCTCTGCTTTGAAGCCTACATATTATACTAACTTCATATGTATAAAATAGCTTGAAAATGAGAAAGAATGAAATCTCAAACATTTTATGAAGTAACATCTATGGTTGCAAAAAATTCGCTGCCAAAATAAATAATAGCTTTCTTACATGATCAAGAGTAGTATTTAAATCAGACATTCCAAAGTAAATGCCAACAAAAAGGAAAATAACTATGTAGAAACAACATGAGAGAGATGGATTATCCTTTAAAAACATTATAAAAGATTACATTAGTTCACCTCACTTGCCAACTGTTTGAATTTTCATCAGATGCCTTGTCGACATGATAAAAGAAATATCTGCACAAACATCATGAGTGAGTGAGTCAATTTTAACGGACTAATGCAGCCCCGGTATGTTGGAAATCAAAACAAATAGTAATAAGAAAGGTAAAAGAATAATCAATATCCATAATAAATCTAAATAAACTGCAGTAGCACAAACCATCGCCCTTGCCTACAGCATGCGCGAATGATGACTGAATCTAGTGCAATGGACAACGACCTTCTCAATCGCCACTGTAACGGAGAGCAGCAAAGTCTCAGAGGTCATGAGGAAATGAAAGGATAATTCAAAGAGCAGAATGAAAAAGACAGGCATAGTGTCATAGTGAGGCCGTCGGCTGGAGCTAAGGTTGCGGCCATAACGACTCGAGAAAAGAAGAGCCAGACAAATTGTTTGCAGATAATAACATGCAAATTAAAAGATTTCAGCCAAATGGGATTCAGTGATCCACTTCACTCCAGGTCGTTAGATCTTTGCTTACCAGGAACATTCACCCAGCCAGCCATACCAGGAAGCAATCAACAACCGGTCAACCACACACTGCAGAACCAAAAATAGCACTGAATTTTGTTAATTAAGCTACTTCTTCTGTTTCCTTTGTAGTCTCAAAACACTACCTCATGTCCCGGTAAAATTTTCCATCATCATCCACAAACTGCAAACAGAAGTTACACATACGTACTCTGGCAGTAGATAAATTCAGTGGAATAAAATAACTACACATCGTCTCCTTGAACAATCTATTTTTATGTCTGGCGGATGGCCTAATTATTACCTTTACTTTAGCATAACAGGAACCCCTTGGAAAGTGGTATCTTCTTCAGCCTTGTAAGTGCAAGGCTCCTGTTGACGGTTGAATGACCCCAACATCACCTTTAATTAGATCCTCCACTACAAACGTAACAATGTTATTTACGGACAAAATGTTGCCTACCTTGCGGGACGAAGGAAATAGAGGAAGTTGGAGTAGGTACCATGGACTTTCTGTTAGCAACAGCGAGTAGGTCGTCTCGCCTGCCTCCGCCTCTGTGGCGTTCCGGCCGGATGGCGATCACGAACAGCGTGGTGCCGGGCGGTGGGATTGTCAAATAGCCGTGCGGGCGGTTGTGACATGCGAAGGGGATGGACCAAAGCATGTTGGCAACAGCGCGACTTCGGCTGTAGTCCAAGTGGATGCACTCCATGCAGTCGAAGCGACCGACTCCATGGCAGCGATGGCAGGTCAGGTGCCGATTGCTGCAGCGCGTCACCAAAAAATTGCAGAAACCACATAATCAGGAATCAGGAGCAATCAAGAAAGAGCACATGGACTAATCTAAAAATCGAATCCCTGTACTCTCGGTCGATCAACCTCACAGATGGGAGAGGAAATTAGGCCGTCGTATACACCGCTGTTAAAAGGCCGTCTAATGGTTTGCGGAGAGGTGAAACGTTGGGAGGCCAATCAGGGGGAGAGAGATCGAGCGACGAATAATGGAAGCCAAAAAAATGCGGGGCAGTGGAGGGTGAGATAATGAGGGGATGAATTCTGCTGTTTGATGTTCATATGTGGGTGCATTCATGAAAGGAAGAGCTCCAGTAGTGGATGCGGAAGAGATAGCGGCGGAGAAAATGACGATAAGGATGGAGCGATTGTTTTAGATCGGTTGTAGTCAACGTTTTGGCTACCGAGGGGCACTTTTTTCTAGTGGGTCACCGAGAAACACGGTTACCATGGTTACCGTGAAATTTCGAGCAAATTTCGAATGAAATTTTTTGAATTTTTTTAATACGAACAAAATTCGTCAAAAATCCAGTCAAAATTCATTCAAATTCAAAATTTCGGAATTTTTTGCTTGGGAAGTTGATTTCTCGCAGGGTATTGGGAAACGCGGTATCCGTCCGGTAACCGGTTTTCTCGGACGGTACCCAAAACGCTGGTTGTAGTTCGTGTGCAAGATTGCTTTTTCTACAAAAGTAAGTACTCCTACAAGTACAGCATACATCCCACGTTGGGCTATAATTAGCAGCACCTATTTAAGGGGCGACATGCATGGGCTTGGATGTAATTTTTTGCATGCTTGCTTGGCAGTAATTAACCGCAGCGATTTGCTGTAACTGCTTGGCACATTATTGGCTTGTCTCACGCGCGCATACATGCAGTCTCTCGCTGGCGCAGATCGCAGCTGCGTGACCCTTTGCCTGGACAATCAGAGAGATTAATTACGGACAGGAAAAATAGAGCTCACAGATTAATATCAACGGACGCCCCTCGCTGGCCCCCGCCAGATGAAGTGATTGTTCCTTTTGCTGAATTGTACATCCGTAAAATCTGCTGATGTGGCATGAGTGCTTGTTGAAGTAGCTGCATGTTGGAGTGAGGTGGTTGTCACGCCCAATATGCGACCCTATCACTACAGGAATCAGGCACTTTGCCGTCTGTCATGGCTGACGGCAAAGGCATGCCTGGCGGACGGCAAAGGCCTTTGCCGTCAGCCAGCAGACGGCCCCACATCCGGCTCAACGAGCTACGGCAAAGGGCTACTTTGCCGTCTGCTTTAATAAAGCGGACGGCAAAGGAGTTTGCCGTCAGCCATCCAGCGCAAGCAGACGGCAAAGGGCATGGACGGCAGAGGGTAGGGTTAGGTCTGTTAAGGGGTTAACGGCGTGCTTTGCCGTCTGCTGGCAGACGGCAAATACCTTTGCATCTTTGTCGTCTGCCAGCAGACGGCAAAGTGCCCAAATAGGCCAGCCCAGGTGCCCCCCAGCTAGCTGCCACGTGGCATGCTATGCCGTCTGCTGGCAGACGGGAAAGATGTATATGTCTTTGCCATCTGCTAGCAGATGTCAAAGCAACCAAATAGGCCAGCCCAGTGTCCCCAGGTTGCACAGGTAGCTGCCACGTGGCAGCTTTGCCGTCTGCTGGCAGACGGCAAAGTGCCTGTATTGCCCCTGTTTATTCTGTTTTTTCTTAAATTCAATCAATTTCACAGATATATATATATATATATATATACACACACACACACATTTGAAAATACTTTCAACAAGCATACATATCCCTGCCATATGGATATGATCATCCAACACATATACATACCAAATCGAAAGTCCATATTCAACATATCCAACAACAAGCATACAATGGTTTCGTCCATACTTACATATATAGGTCGCAAGTTTCACATTGTTCATCCTACAAAATCAAAATAAAAAGGAAGGACAAGGAGAAGAGTAGACTCCATCAACGCAAGCTTCCGTGATCTAAAGCAAATCTGCAAATTGGGAAAGAAGAAAGTTAGAAGAGGAAGAAGACTAGCTAGAAGAAGAAGAAGACTAGCTAGAAGAAGAAGAAGAAGAAGAATTTTTCTTCTCTTTCTTTTTCTCCTCTTCTTTATCTTCTTCTTCTTCTAACTAAGGTAACCTAGTTAATTATGCCATTTTTTAGCTAACTAAGCATATTAAGTCATTTTGGAGGAAAAAATGCTAAGTGTAGGTCATTTTAGAGCTAACCTAAGTAAATAGGTCATTTTGGAGCTAAGTAAGGTTATTATATCATTTTCTAGGAAAATAAGCTAAGTATATGTCATTTTGGAGGTAACCAAGATTATTATGCCATTTTTGACCTAAGTATGCTAAGTATGTCATAAATGAACTAAATAAGCTAAGTATAGGTCATTTTTGAGCTAACATAGGTAGTTATGCCATTTTTGAGCTAACTCATATTTATTCATTTTGGAGGAAAAAATGGTAAGTGTAGGTCATTTTAGAGCTATCCTAGTTAAAATCGGTCATTTTGGAGCTAGGTAAGGTTATTATGTCATTTTCGAAGAAAACAAGCGAAGTATATGACAGTTTGGAGCTAAACCAAGGTTATTATGCCTTTTTTTTATCGAAGTAAGCTAATTATGTCATAAATGAACTAGCTAAGCTAAGTATAGGTCATTATTGAGCTATCCTAGGTAGTTATGCCATTTTTTAGCTAACTAAGCATATTAAGTCATTTTGGAGGAAAAAATGCTAAGTACAGGTCATTTTATAGCTATCCTAGGTAAAATAGGTCATTTTGGAGCTAAGTAAGGTTATTATGTCATTTTCGAGGAAATAAGATAAGTATAGGTCATTTTGGAGCTAAATAGGTCATTTCTTAAGCTAAGTATGCATTTGTTAAGCAAAACACTTGGGAAAACTTACCATCATCACGGAGGTGAAGGACCGGTCAGGGTTGCGCCAGTGGCAGACGGAGAAGGATTGGTCGATGCTTGTCGGGAGGCATGCTGCACCAAAGATCATTTGCAATGTCTCATTAGCATGATGCAACTCAAATGTGAATACTAGTATGTAATGACCATTCAAATGAAACTCACCGTGGTCGTTATAGGAATCTGGGGCATCGGCGGAGGGGTCTGACCATTGGTCTGGCACACGGACTACACATTTGGTTTTCACGAGTCAGTCATATTAGTTAGTAATGAAACGAACATTACGTGCATGATTTGGCTAATATGCAGGAGAAACTTACCACGAGGAGCTCGTATAGGGCCCGGTGAGACGCGTCGTTCCGGTTCCTCTCCTCCTCCAACAGCCTAGCCGTCCTCTCCTCCATGTCCCTCTCCCTCTCCGCTGCCTGCATGTTTGCCTCTGCCAGAAGCTCCTGGGCCCTAGCCTCGATGGCGAGCTCCATTGGCCGTGGACGAGGCCTTATCTCAGGATCGGAGCTCGTCTGGCGCTTCTTGATCTCCGGGAGAGTGCTAGGACAACGTATCAGTCCATCCCCAATGGCTATCGAGCCATGGGACCTCCCGCCACCAGATATCATCACCAGCTCTGGATCAAAAGGACTCTGGCTCAGGTTAAAGTCATCCCCTTTCCTCGCCTTCCCCTCGGATCTGTACTTCACGAGCTTGTGGTGGGAGGAGATGTTGGTGAAGCTCTCTGGATGATCGAGGTCAGACTCAGAGAATGCCTTGGCCTTCTTGTACGGGGTAGTATGGGCCATGGCATAGAGGTCGAACACCCCTGGCACCTCCTTCTTGTTGTGTCGCGCCTAAAAGAGAGGAACAAAATATTATAGTTATGGGCTCAAGCTAGCATGAAGAATGAAATTGCATGAATCATGAAGCAAACCACATACCCAGTTATCCCCGTACTGAAACAGGTTGGAGCTCCCTTGATGGTGTGGCACACCAACCATTTGGCCACGCTTATCCTTGGCCTTCTTGTGGACGGCTAGCCATTGGGGAGAGCACCAATCATCCACCAACGCCTCCCAACAGTCCATCCTATCCGCACACCATCTCGGGGGCACCTAAGTTAGTCAAGAGAAATTTCAGCGCTACGCCTACGAATCAAATCAAGAAAACTAAGTACAAGGCCTTAAGAATAGGTAATTACCTTCATGTACTTCTTCTTACCCAGAAACTTGACGCGGCACTTCTTCTTGGACCTCTTAATACCAGTCGAGGCGTAGTAGTCTCAAACAGCCTGCACCCGAGCCTCGTGCCGTAAGTTCTGAAGTAGGCGCTTGCACTCGGCTTCGACAACCATAGCCGCGGCCTCCTCCTGTTCCTCAAGACACCTGTAGAAGGTCTGCAATCAAACAAGATAACACTGATTAGTACAATCACTAGGTACTGTTGATTTTTAATTCTGTAAAGGAGAAATTACGCAAAACGTCCGGATCACAATGTCGGCCACCGTCTCGCACAAGACACCATCGACCCTCTCCTCCGGCGGGGCCGGGGCAGCCAAGTACAGCTCCCAGCTCAGTGTAGCTGTGGAACCTGACCCTCACCAGGCAACGTGACCCACCCCGGGAAGTTCTGCCGGCAAAGCACACCAAGGACCTGGTTGGGCCTGCGGACACCAGGGGCGTGTTTCCAACCCCTGCAGTATGACAAGGCCAACACATTAGAGATTAATTTGAAGAAACGTGAAGGCAAAAGGTTAAAAAAGAGTAAATGCACTTACTTCTCCCCATTAGGCGCAATCAACCACCTCTGCTCGTGGGTCGTCGGCACGGGCGGGAGCTTTGTACCACCACGCTGGTAGACCTTGCCCCCTCAACCAGCTCGCCCTCGCTATAGCTATCATCAGAAAAGCTGTCCTCGCCACCATCAGCATGGCCACTAGCCTCCGGAGTCACGTGGGACGAAGACTCTGGGACCGGAGTCTCGTGGGACGAAGACTCTGGGACCGGAGTCTCGTCGGCCCGAGGCTCGTGGACCGGAGTCTGAGACAGGTCCACCTCAGACGGAGCAATCCTATGGTCGGGTGAATCAGCTGGGGGTGGCGGCGAGGAAGGCGTAGCAGCCTTCCTACCTCTCCCGCCGCCACGTCCACCTACAGCACCCCTCTTCGTCCTCCCCCGACCTCTCTCGGCCGAAGAAGAAGCACCCGCAGGTGGTGTCTGCATACTGTCTAGCTGCGCTCTCCGGAGGTGCTGGGGTGGAATGGAAGCACCCCTCCCAGCACGCGCCGAGGAAGAAAGCTCGGAGCACTCTCGACCCGCGCCCACCATCTGTCAACACTTGCAATGACAAAGAGTAAACGAAATTAGTACAACATAAAAAAATTGAATACCTGACATGAATAATATGTATATAATTTAAGTGTATCATCATCATGAACATAATAAAAAAATTGAATACCTAATAACATGAACTAATTAATAATATATATATGTACATAATAATTGAATACCTGACATTACTAATATTACTCTTCATCATCTATATATGCTCCGGGATCAATAAATGCATCATCATCATCATCATCACTATCAGTAATGACGTGCTCATCATCAATAAATGCATCAACATGTGGAAGGCCTCCTTTACGTAATCGGTCAAGCATTAACAGGTCATCCGCAATAGTAACCTCTTCTTGTTTCGGCTCTTCTTGTTCCGGCTCAGGGGTGAAGTCGGATTCATTGTCGCTGTCTACTTCAATGTTCTGGGGTGAAGTAGAGCGGTTCTTGAAACGGTTTTTGGAAAGACGTGTTTCTTGGAAGAATTCTCCTTCATATGTGTCTAGGTTAATGTGAGGTTCATAATCCTCTTCATTGGGGGGAGGTGGTCTAACCCGTGGCGGCACTTCATAAACGACATCCCAACCATTGAGATTTGGATCACTTTGACAGGCCCACGGTAGATAGAAAACTTGGGTTGCCTATTGAGCCATAATATAGACATCGGGAACATCCAAATGGGTGCTTTGTTTGATTTCCACTAGCCCTATATGTTCATGAGTCCTTCTAGTCTCCTTCGGCTGGAACCAATAACATTTGAAGACTATGACGTTTGGTGGGTTTGCACCATAGAATTGAAGTTCATAAATTGCTTCAACTCTTCCATAATACTCGGTATCTCCTTCGCTGATAGCAGAGACACAACAATTTGTAGACTTTCGGTCGGCCATAGATAGCTCTTTGCCATAGGTACGAAAGCGATACCCGTTGATGTCGTATTTGTCAAATGAACGGACCTTAAAGTCAAAACCATTAGCGACTTGTCTCAATCCGGCGTCCATAAACTCTGAATTAGCCTGCAAGTTTAATACGAAAGGATTGTTGCATTAGCCGCAAATTAGACGAAGAAATGAAATGGTCTAATGGAAATTACCGTTTGTTTGAACCAAGAGATGAAACCGGGATAGCCGCCTCCATGCTTTGCCAGAAGCTCATACTCTTCGACGGAATCCTTTTGGATCACCGCTCCATACGAGAATTTGGCGACGTATCGACTGTATAAAATATTCGGGAATAAGAGCAGTTCAAAGGAATCAGAAGTTGCGAAACAATGTACTGATGTCTACTACGCAACTTTATTCTTGTAGACTCGTGTTGGGCCTCCAAGCGCAGAGTTTTGTAGGACAGTAGCAATTTTCCATCAAGTGGATGACCTAAGGTTTATCAATCCGTGGGAGGCGTAGGATGAAGATGGTCTCTCTCAAACAACCCTGCAACCAAATACAAGAAATCTCTTGTGTCCACAACACACCCAATACAATGGCAAATTGTATAGGTGCACTAGTTCGGCAAAGAGATGGTGATAAAAGTGTAATATGGATGGTAGAAATATATTTTTATAATCTGAATAAATAAAAACAGCAAGGTAGCAAGTGACAAAAGTGAGCACAAATGGTATTGCAATGCTTGAAAACAAGGCCTAGAGTCCGTACTTTCGCTAGTGCAATCTCTCAACAATGCTAATATAATTGGATCATATAACCATCCCTCAAAGTGCAATGAAGAATCAATCCAACGTTCCTATCTAGCGGAGTACATAAGAAGAAATTGTTTGTAGGGTACGAAACCACCTCGAAGCTATTCTTTCGGATCGATCTATCCAAGAGTTCGTACGAAAATAACACCAAAGCAAATTCAGATTCGTAATGCTCAATCCAACACAAAGAACCTCAAAGAATGCCCCAAGATTTCTACCGGAGAAACAAAGACAAGAACGTGCATTAACCCCTATGCCGGGATTACCCCAATGTCACCTCGGGAATCCGCGAGTTGAGTGCCAAAACATATATCAAGTGAATCAATATAATACCCCATTGTCACCACAGGTATTTGTATGCAAGACATATATCAAGTGCTCTCAAATCCATAAAAGTATTCAATCCGATAAAACGAAATCTCAAAGGGAAAACTCAATTCATCACAACAAGATAGAGAGGGGAAAACACCATATGATCCGACTATATTAACAAAGCCCGCGATACATCAAGATTGTGCATCTCAAGAACACAAGAGAGAGAGAGAGATTAAACACATAGCTACTGGTACAAACCCTCAGCCCCGAGGGTGGACTACTCCCTCCTCATCGTGGTGGTCGCCTGGATGATGAAGATGGCCACCGGTGATGATCTCCCGCTCTGGTAGGGTGCCGGAATGGGATCTAGATTGGATCTCGTGGATACAGAGGCCTTGTGGCGGCGAAACTTTGGATCTAGGGTTTCCGTGAGGGTTTTTGGAATATTTGGCAATTTATAGGGCGAAGAGGCGGTGCGGGAGGCCACCGAGGTGGGCACAACCCACCGGGGCGCACCTGGGGGTTGTGCCCCCCTCGGGGCACTCCCCAGGTGCTGCTCTGGCCCATTGGATGTCTTCTGGTCCATAAAAAATCCACAAAAAGTTTCACTGCGTTTGGACTCCGTTTGGTATTGATTTTCTGCGATGTAAAAAACAAGCAAAAAATAGCAACTGGCACTGGGCACTATGTCAATAAGTTAGTCCCAAAAAATGATATAAAGTTGCTATAAAATGATTGTAAAACATCCAAGAATGATAATATGGCAGCATGAATACTTCATAAATTATAGATACGTTGGAGACGTATCATGTACCGAGAACTTACTCGATGTACGGCCGCACTTCTGTTAGGTTGTTGAAGATATACAACGAAATGGTCCGCCATTCTTCGACATCCAATGACAAGGAATTAGAAGCACCGGCTGGTGTGAGATTCCCTTTGAATAGGTTGAGGTTGGATCCACCCTTTTTAGGGTCGCTAGCATTGTACCGAGGCTTCGGATTATGCAAATGACGATTTTTGGCTTCGTAGTGTGCTATCACGAAGTTTGCCGCCTCCTCAGTAATGAATGCCTCGGCCATCGATGCTTCAATTCTACGTTTATTTTTACATTTTGCTCGAAGCGTCTTCTGCATCCTCTCAGTTGCGTAGCACCAACGATTTTGCACGGGCCCCCCCAATCTTGCCTCGGTCGGGAGATGCAAAATCAAGTGTTGCATTGGATTAAAGAAGCCTGACAGAAAGATCTTCTCTAACTTGCAGATCAACTCTGGCGCCAACTCTTCCATTTCTTCTAGCAGGCCAGGTGATAGTTCTTTCGCACAAAGAACATGGAAGAAATAGCTCAGCTCTACTAGTACTAGCCATTCATCCTCAGGGATGAAGCCACGCAACATCACCGGCATTACCCGCTCAATCCATATGTGCCAATCATGACTCTTGAGACCAAATATTTTCAATTTTTCAAGACTCGCTCCCCTCTTTAGATTCCCTGCATACCCATCGGGGAACATCAACTGCATTTTCACCCACAAGATAATTTCCCTCATATCTGGCCTTCCAAGATTGAACCATGCCTTCGGCTTTCGGTGGTTGCATGTTTTGTAACGATCTATCACATAGCGCCTCCTGATCGACTCTAGCCTTAGTATTATCCTTTGACTTCCCCTCTATGCCGAATAATGTACCAAAAAGTGCCTCGGCAATATTCTTTTCAGTGTGCATCACGTCGATGTTGTGTGGGCAAAGGAGGTCTTTGAAGTAAGGCAGATCCCACAAGCATGTCTTGTGAGTCCTGGCGTGTTTCGAATTATACTCCTTGAAATACCCTGGACGCTCTGGATCTGGCTCGAGAGCATTTAACTGATCCAGGGTCTCTTGGCCTGTCAACGCAGGTGGTGTAGAGTTTTTGACAACTCTACCTTTGATGAAGTTCTTCTTGTCTTTCCTGAACTTATGGCGAGGATCCAGGAACTGTCTATGCAAGTCGAAGCAAGAAAACTTGCGACCGGCCTGAAGCCAACGAAACTCAAGAGCTGCCTTGCATGTGGGGCACGTGAACCTTCCATGCACACACCAACCAACGAATAGCGCATACGCCGGCAAGTCATGCGTCGAGTACATGTACCAGACACACATTATGAAATTCTGTTTGCTAAAGGCATCGTATGTCTTGAACCCATTATCCCAAGCTTCTTGCAATTTGTCCTTAAGCGGCTGCATGTACACATTCATATTCTTCCCCGGATAGTTGGGCCCTGGAATTATCAACGTCAGGAAAATGTTCTTTCTTTGCATAATCTGTCCGGAGGCGAGATTGAGTGGAATGACAAATACGGGCCAACAACTGTATTGGGCTGCCGTCAGACCAAACACACTGAACCCATCCGTGCTGATGGCGACTCAAGGATGCCTTGGATCTGCCGCTTTTTCCTTATGTAATGCATCGAAGCGCTTCCACGCTTCACCATCCAATGTGTGCACCATCATCAGATTCCCATCTTTTGCCCGTTTTGTGCCATGTCATCTGTCTGGCCGTCTCTTCGACCATGAAAAGACATTGAAGTCTTGGTATGATTGGCATATACCGAAGAACATTAACGGGTATTTTGGTCTGCGTCTTCTCACCCATACCGTTGTCTACCACAACATACCTGGATGACTTGCAAATGGGACAATAGTTCAAGTCCGCATACTGAAGCCTAAATAAGGCACATCCTTTCTCACATGCATGTATCTTCTCATAGGGCATCTTAAGAGCACGGAGGATTTTGTCTGACTGGTACAGGTTTGTAGGTAGTACATGGCCTTTGGGTAGAAAACGTCCAAATACTGTCATCATCGCGTCGTAGCATTCTCTGCCCAAGTTGAATTGAGCCTTCAGAGCCATTATTTGTGAGATGGCATCTAGCTGACAAAGCTCAGTGTGCTCGTGGAGAGGACGTTTTGAAGACTCCAACATTTCATTGAAGGCCTCTGCAGATTCCTCCATCTCATCGTCCGAGTCCCGAGCATCATCAAAGTTTTGCACCATGTCTTCCATCCCGGTACCATGCTCGTCGGTGCGACGACGAACCACCTCAGCTCTGGCACGTTGGGCAGACTCACCATGAAATGTCCAGACCGTATAACCAGGCGTAAAACCAAACTTCTACAGGTGTTTACTCATTTCAAGCTCGTTCCTCCTATGATAGTTGTCGCACCCGACACAGGGGCACCAGCTTATTCTCTGGCCATTTGCAAATGCGGCTCTCACAAACCCCATTGTTTTTGTTAACCATTCATCGGTCATGTCTTCCTGACTAGTGTGACCGGTGTACATCCACGCACGATCACTCATATTGCGTAGCTACTGGACACACAAGAAATATATACATAATTCAGCAAACCATATCCATCAGCTAATGGAGTTTGTCAGTTTTATTACGTCCATGCAACCTAGACGCTAATAGGTAAAGATAGGTCCTAATCTCACCCGAGTATGTGTAGATTGGGTTCGTTTTCCCATGCTCTACTCCGGATCTGACACAAAATTTTGGCAGCACCTCCCCGCTGTTTTCCTGATACACGTCTCAGCAATAAGCAGAGAGGATGTGTACCCGGAGAACAACAGGGAGGCACTGACGAAATTCTGCATCGGATCCGGAGCAGAGCATATGGGAAAACGAACCCAATCTACACATACTCGGGCTGTCCATGGATAATTTTGGACAATTTGAAAGAATCACGGTTATAAATATGCAAATGCATGCATATTTATAGATGTAAACCTTTTGAACGGGAGACGCATAGTGGTCATGCATACTGATGATTGAAGACACCTATAGCTAGCAAGTTTCATCGGCACAAAGACCGGAACAGAGCAAATGAAGGGGGGAGGAGGAGATGTCATTTGTGCTCGCCCACGAACACAGGGGCGGAGCTCGTCGAACGCACGGGGAGGTCGTCGAACACCAGACCCTCGCAGCGACGAAACAACTGCACATTTAAAACCATCAGATCAACACAAATATGATGTTTTTTTATAACAAAATCGAAAAATATCTGACCTAACTCATAATTCACAAATATATGACCCCATCGGCCTCTGGAAGGCCGAAGAGCACCTTTTCGGTCAATAGGAGGCCGAAGAGCTGTCGAGGGTTGGGGGTGTCGTGTCGGGGTCGGGGTGCTGTGTCGGGGTCGGGGGTGCCGTGTCGGGGTCGGGGTGCTGTGTCGGGGTCGGGGTGTCGGGGTGTCGTGTCGGGGTCAAGGTGTCGAGGTGTCGTGTCGAGGTCGGGGTGTCGGGGTGCTGTGTCGGGGTCAGGGGGTCGGGGTGTCAGGGTCGGGATGGCAAATCCTCGACCCATCGGCGACCCTCGACCATCGACCCCTTTTCCCCTCGACCCTCGACCCCTCGACACCTTGATCCTCGATCTCTCGACCCTCGACTCCTTTTCCCCTCGATCCTCGACCCCCCGATGACCCTCGACCCCTCGTCGACCCTCGACCATCGACCCCTCGACAACCCTCGACACCTCGGCGACCATCGACCCTCGGCGACCCTCTTTTTCTACTTTTCCTACTTCTTTTTTTCATCTTCTTCTTCTACTTCTTTTTTTGTCATCTTCTTCTTTCTTCTTCTTCTCCTTTTTCCTCTTCTTCTACTTATTGTTCTTTTTTTTCAACTTTCTTCTTCTTCCTTTTTTCCTTTTCCCTCTTCTTCTACTTATTCTTCTTTTTTTTTCAACTTTCTTCTTCTTCTAATTATCTAAACCTAAACCTAGCACTAACCTAAACCTACCACTAACCTAAACCTAAACAGCAAAGAACAGTAGAAAAAAAAAGCTCACCTTGGCTCCGGCGGTGGTGGAGGAGGGCCGATGGAGGATGGTCACAAGGAGGGTGGAGGATGGCCATAGGGAGGACGGCCGCGGGAAGGGTGGCGGCGGCACGGCCTGGCTCCGGCGGCGGGGCGGGTGCAGGGGCCGCCGCAGGGCTGCTGTGGCCTGGCTCCGGCGATGGGGCGGGACGGGGCAGGCTCCGCGGCCTGGCTCTTGGGGGCGGGGCGGGGCAGGCTCTGTGGCCTGGCTCCGGGGCGGGGGCGGGCGCAGGGGCCGGCGGCGAGCCTGGCTCCGGGGGGCGGGGATGGGCCTCATCAGGAACGGGGGCGGGGATGGCCGGGGCGGCACGCGGGTGTGGTGGGGGGAAAGACAGAGAGGGGGTGGGCCGGTGGGGCGACGGGGCGGCGGCGGGTGGTTGGCGCGACGGCGGTCGTCGGGGAGGACAGAGGAAGAGAAAGAGAGAGAGGGCGACGGCGGGGGCGCGGCCGTTAGTTAAATTGAAACTTTGCCATCTGCCCCCTCTTTGCCGTCCGCCGTGTTGCTCTTTGCCGTCGGGGGGCCGTTAGGGTTTACCAGCCAGTGGGCCAACCTCCCTCTTTGGCGTCTGCTAGCAGACGGCAAAGAGGTGGCTGATGGCAAATATGTTCTTTGCCATCAGCCAGCTCTTTGCCGTCTGTTTTTTGGAAGCTGACGGCAAAGCCACCCTTTGCCGTCGGCCAGCAGACGGCAAAGAAGTGGCTGATGGCAAATCTTCTGATTCCAGTAGTGTATCCTCGAGGAACTCGTAGGTCCCACCAAGGATTGAAGCGCATATTGAAGACGCTTTTGCAAGGTGGATATCATTACATCGTACCATTACATAATAGATGGGGATACATACAAAGGCATACAAATGCCACATGAATACATCAATACATAGCAACCATCATATAGAAGAGCGGCATCCGACTACAAATGAAAACAAACGAAAAACAAGAACGACATCCACCCTGCTAGCCCAGGCTGCCGACCAGGAACCTATCCCCTAATCGAAGAAGAAGTAGAAGAAGAACTCCAAAACAAGTAAACATCGCTCTCATGTCATGAACATCACATTACGTGTACCTGCAACTGTTGTTCTAGTAATCTATGAGCCATGAGGACTCAGCAATCCCATTACCATGGGTATCAAGACTAGCTAAGCTTAATGGGGATGGAATGGATAAGTGGTGAGGTTGCAGCACCACTAAGCATTGTATGGTGGCTAACTTACGAGTACAAGAATAAGATGAGAAACTACGCAACGGTCGCAAACTAGTAATGATCAAGAAGTGATCCTGAACTACTTACGTTCAAACATAACCCAACCGTGTTCTCTTCCCGGACTTCGTCGAAAAGAGACAATCACGGTTACACATGCAGTTGGTGTATTTTAAAAAGTTCATGGTCAAGTTCTCTACAACTGAATATTAAAAACTCCCATCTGCCGCATAACCGTGGACACGGCTTTCGAAAGATTAAACCCTGCAGGGGTGTCCCAACTTAGCCCATGACAAGCTCTCACGATCCACAGTGACAATCCTCCATCTCGGGACAACCCGATCAAACTCGGAATCCCGGTGCACAAGACATTTCGACAATGGTAAAACAAAACCAGCAAGACCGCCCGATGTGCCGACAAATCCCGATAGGAGCCGCACGTATCTCGTTCTCAGGGCACACTGGATGGGCCAGACGTCGGGTTGGCTGAGACCCTGGTTGCCCAGGGGACGCCGGACATCGCCCAGTTTGGACCAACACTCATGAGGAGCACTGGCCCGGGTTGTTAATTAATAGTCCTCGGGTGCTAGCCGGTCCCTATGCAAGTTTTAGTTGTTATTAGGCAAATGGTAAAACCAATGTTGAGCCTTGCTGGAAGAGTTTTATTCAAAGCGAACTGTCAAGGGGGCCCCATAAACCCCGACCGCGTTAGGAACGCAAAATTCAAGGAACATAACACTGGTATGACGGAAACTAGGGCGGCAAGAGTGGAACAAAACACCAGGCAAAAGGTCGAGCCTTCCACCCTTTACCAAGTATATAGATGCATTAATTAAATAAGAGATATTGTGATATCCCATGATATCCATGTCCCAACATGGAACAACCTGCACCTGCAACTAGCAACGCTATAAGAGGGGCTGAGCAAAGCGATAACATAGCCAAACAACGGTTTGCTGGGATGGTGAAAAGGTTAGAGGCTGTTTCATGGCATATTGGGAGGCTTGATAAACAACTGGTGGGTAGCGCGACATAGCGATAGCATTGAGACAACTAGCATAGCAAAGATAGTAGTGAGATCCAAGGTTATGGTCATCTTGCCTCAAATCCCACCAGAAAGAAGAATGAGTCCATGAAGAAGACGAACGAGCATAGACAAACCAAGCATAGTCGAACGAATCCTCACGATCGCAACGAAACAGGAACTAACGAGAAGGACAACAGGAAAGAAGCAAACAACACGGTAAACACACAACACATAACATGGCATGATGCTCATCCAAGTATGATGCATGACAAGGCTACAGGATGCTACTCATGGCAAGAGATGATACATACAAGAACCTCACATCAAAGCAAGTCTAAATGAGGCCGGAAACGACATATAACAATTCCGGAACTCCCCATATGCAAATTTCGAAATTGGTCTAGATCTGAATAACACATTATGCTAAAGTTGTTAAACAGCAAGTTAATATGCACCATGATGTTCTACATGATTTTCTAGTCAAGTTACATATAAAGTTCATTTAACTCGGAGCTACGGCCTAGAAAATATGAGCAAAACAAGTTTAACATGGCATTGATGCAAATGCAAGCAAAACACAATCACAAACACTCCAAAATCAAGGATGCAACAAGATATCATGAAGCTACATGCAATTCTAAGCAAGTTTCATATAGAACATGAACAAAACGGAGCAACGGTTCAACACATACACTCAAAAGAAGATATAACAATAATCTGCCTAAACAACAACTAGGCACTTTGCAATCATCAAAACAGCAAGCTAAAGTAACTCAATGGGCACAAACTGGGTATGCACTTAAAGTAGAGATGACATGCTTCAAAACATCTTTACTAATCAGGTTCATAAGCATCTTGGTTAGTTTACTATGATCCAAGCAAAATGCAATGTTATGAAACAGATCATGACTCTGAAAAACTGGGCATATGCATGAGCAGAGTTAATATGATGGCATGTTGGAGGCATGAAACATGTATGCTATGGTGAATGACCATGGCATAAAAAGGCATAGCATGCTAGCATATATCATGGAACCCAAGTAACACAACATGGCATATACATAGGAGCAACAAGTTCATGGGAATCATCAAGACAAGATGCAAACATGAAATAGCAGATTCTCAGACTTATGATGCACATTTGGATACAAGAATTAAACATGCTATATGGCAACAACATGGCATAACATGGCATATCATGATAGGGCAGAACATATATAACAACACTTGTTTACTGATCATGTTCAAAAGAGGCATGGATATGATGATAGCATCAAGTAAACATGGCATGAAAATATTACAGATTCAGACTTAGCAGAACAGTAACAGCAAGTACGCTACTTTGCAAGATTGTGCTAGTCATCACAGGACCTATCATGGCATGAGAGTTATACCATTGCAAAGATGACATAATTATGCTCCTAAAACATGTAGACATGTTGCTCAAAATAAAATCACACAAAAAGATATGAAAAAGACAAAATGGCAAGTTTCATAACAGACAGTTTTTAACTTAGTGAAATTAACAAGTCTGAAATCAGCAACATTGACTAGGCATGTTTGCAAGCTCATGGAACTCACATCATGACATGAAATAAATACTAGCAGCAATAGTACATGATAATGCACCAAACACATGTTGACAAGATGCTCAAATGACATATGTATTAAATCACACAAAATAACAAAAGGGCAAGTCTTATCAGTTTTCAGCAATAACATCAGGATGCACTTTTGCAATGGAGATTAGGACATGTAGATGAACTCTATCATGAATGCAACGACCATCATCATGAAGAGCACAAAGAGTACAACAATTTGCATATATAGATCATATCATTCGGACACACATACACAGAGTAATGACAAACACAAAATGCACATATAATGTTTGAATCTGGGGGACTTGGTGAGAAACTACCAGCGCGAAAACGGGATCCAGGACGGGGAAACTCCATTCCTCATACAGAACGGCTCCGGCGGAAGTCAACGGCGATGGTGGGGCGGCGTGGGACTCCGGTAGGCGTCGGGGAGGCCTGGAATGGGTAGATCAGGGCACGGGGCCTCCGGATCCGACGACGGACGAGGGCCTCGGGCCTCACATGGCCGGCGTTGAGAGGTGGCAGGGGCGGCGCCATGGCTGGTGTGCTCCTGTAGCATTCGTGAGAGAGAGGAAGATCGTGCGGCAGAGGGAGAGAAGGAGAAGGAGAGGATAGGGAGAGAAAGGGGCGGCAGGGGACTCATCTCCGGCGAGACGGCGGGCTCGGGCAGCCGGCACGGGGAGGAGGAGATCCGGCGAGGCGGGGCAGGAACTCCTCGTCCCCTCGATCCAGATCGGGATCGAGGAGGGAGCGGCTTGGGCGAGGGGCGCCTTCGGGCTACGGCGGCGGCTCGGGCCCGGGCGGGCTCCGGATGGGCCTGGCGGGCCGCGGGGAGGTGGGGCGCTGCGGGGCAACGGCTGGTGGCGGCGCGGCCAATGGCTGGCTGCCAAGTGGTGACGCAGGGGTTGGCCAATGCCGGAAATCAAGGAGAAGGCGGCTGGCGGCTGTGGGGATCCCGAGGAGGACGCTAGAGATAGGTGGAGGGGATTAGGGTTCCAAAATTGGAAGGGGAAGGTGATTATATAGGGAAAGGGGGCTAGAGGAGGGGGGTATTGGGGAGCCGTTTTCGCCCACACGATCATGATCCGATGGCGATGAACATAGGAGGGAGTTAGATGGGCTAGGTGGGATGCAGGGGAGAAGAGGGAGAGAGGCCCGGCGACAGTTTCCGGATACCGAAAACGTCCGACGTTTGGCTGGCTATAGTGTCGCTATAGTTAAATGTTGGGCTATCAAACGGACTTTGAATGGGACGAAATTTGGCACGCGGTCTACCTACAATATAACAAGACCGCATGCCAACTTTCAACCCATTCCGAGAACATTTTTATCCTACTTATAAAATAATATTTCGGAGGTGCCGCGGGCGCGTGCGAGTGTGAAAGGGCTCGGAACGGACAACGGAGAGAACTGGGAGACCCGGATGGATGCAAGTTTTGAAAAACATGCATATGAAAGGCACATGATGACATGGCAAAGTGCAACATGCAAGCGAATGACATGGCAACGACGGCGAATAAGCGGAAGACACCTGACACATCGGTCTCGGGGTGTTACAACTCTCCTCCACTAACAGAAGATCTTGTCCCGAGATCTTAGGAACGAGACAGAAGAAAAAGAGGATGATGTGAAATAAGAATGCAAGAGAGAAGATGAACAAAGTCGAGAGCACTCGGGTAGAAGAGAGGAACAACGATTACGACGAGAATCAAGGCTCAAGGAACAAGATAGACTCTGAAACCACTCCGGTTAGAACAAGATAGAAAAGGAATAATAACGAAGGAATTGGGATATAATCCCGGTATAAGAGAAAAAAAGGAGAGGTAGACAAGATAAGAGATTTGAAAAATAGGACATCACAGTCTGGTAAATGAATAATCAAGGAAATAAAATGGTCTTAGAGAAACGAGATAATGGGTCGAAGAGAGCAATGTCACCATGCCTCTGGAACGAAAGAATAGAAAGAGTGGAATGAAAAGAACGGAGAAGAAAATGACAACTTCTACCACAATTGAGTTTGAAAAGCATCCTTACGAAGAAGGGTTGAACGGAGTTTTTGAGAACATCAACAACAAAAGAATAAGATTGTTCTGGACTTATGGAAAAACATCTCAAAACTTGAGGTGAAATTATGCCACAACCAAATGCCTGAATAGCTGAGAAGAACGAAGAAATGCAAAACTCCACTTCAAAAGAATACGGAGAATTAATTGCACTTCGAGACGCAAGAAGAGAAGATACTTGAGCTCCCCCAACAAGAATCTTGATGAACACTTGAAGAATGAATTAAATCCTTAACGAACCACCATGAAGAACTCCGGTAACAAAAGGATGACGAGATAGAATTGAAGGATGAAAAGAATAAGATTAAGCCTTGTAGTGATTTAGATGGAGGTCCCGATGAGATGGCCAGGAAACTTTGAACTCTGGAAAAGAAAAGATGAAAAACACTTCGAACCGAGAATGTGATATGATGGACAAACTCCGAAAAGAAGAGATTAATCAACTTGATGAAAGAAGAATAAGAATTATGTTATGCTTATCCTCCACCTATTAAATTGATGAGAAGCAATGGATTGCATACTACTTATTCGCGTTGGAAAAGATTAAGGGGAGATATAGCGCAAAACTTGGGAAGGTCTTCCTGAACCACCGGTAGGATTGGAAAGAACGAATGAATTGATATGATAACAAAGGAAAAGGAATCTTGAAGGAACCACCGTAAGAATTTGAAAATGAATGAAGAAAGAGAATTCCTTGCCGGGAAGAATTAGAAAAAGCACGAAGATACTTGAGGGAATTTAGAGACAAGAGAACGAAGAGATCGCGAACTGATTAAAGAATACTTGACAAACGCACCGGGATAATTGGATAACAATAGATGGAATGTGAGGACGAAGAATTCTTCTGGAATGATGGCCTTCGGTGAAACGAAACGGAAAGCAACTCCTGACATACTCCAGATGGGTGAGAAAAGAATTTCTGACAAATGGAATAATTCGAGAGGATAACATGAAGCTAGAACCATGAATCCCCGAGAGAACGGACAAGATTTAGAGGAAAACTCTTCTTCGGTCTTCAAATGTTGAGAATGGCGACGAGGAACACCACCAAAATTGTTGAGATACTCTAGAAGAATGAAAAGAGGAAAGGTTGAACCAAATAAGAAAAGAATTTGAAAGCAATCTTGGAAAAGGCATATGACTAATGGAATCCATTCTTACGTCACACATTGAAAACAATTGGGAATAACTTCGGAAAATTAGAAGAGTCAGGTAAGATCCTTGGAAAAGACCTGTGGGTTAGGGCCCACTGAAAAGAAAACACTGTTGAAAAGGATTGTTAGAAGAGAGAGCTGCACCGGTTGACTGAAATGGCTTGGATGAGGTAGCAACCTCGAAATAGAAGGAATGAGTCTTGAGCGGAAACACAAATTCCCTGAGATAACTTCAGCTCTCCAGAAAAATCGAATAGCGAGAGGCGAACGAGCAAGGAAAAACATCTGAGCCTAGGGAAAGAATATGAACAACATCGAAAACTGGAATTGGATCCACCAGAGAAGAAAAAGAGATGAAGAATGTCGAACAAGACGAGAATTCACCAGTTGAAATAATCTGGTGAAGAATGGATAGACTTTGCATTAATATAATGGATAATTGATTCAAGATTTCGGACTCCGTGAAGAAAAAGGGTGGGTGGGTGGGAAAAGGAAAAACAACTTCGGACGGGGAAACAATGTCGTTGAGAAAGAACTGAGGATTGATCTTGCAAACGATGAAGAGGATCGGATGACTCAAAGAGAAGTGCGCCGGATGAAAAGAGCTGACATCACAACGATCGGAAAACTAACTGCATGATCCTAAAGAAAATTTGAAGGGGAAGAGGAGTATATCAAAACACCTATGTCAAGATTCCTCACCAGAGCGACGAAGGGGATGAGGAGTAAAGAGAAATCCTACTCTCCGATATAACTAAACTCCGAAAATAGTTTTCTTCTTGACTCGACAACGGCCAAACTACGATCAATCAAGGGGCTCCTATGGTCGGTTGAGGCTCTGATACCAACTACGATCAATCAAGAGAAATAGGATAGTGGGGATGAACTATTTAGGTATTATAGATTTGGTGTTGTGAATGCTTCCTATGCATACCATAGACCATTTCTTGAGCGCTTTATGCATGCTTGCTATGACCTTGAGGTAGATGCTTGTTAACTTGCCACACATATTTGCATCTCGACCTCCTATTGGCATGCTTGTTTCCATGATGACCTTGATTTTGCTCAATTTATGTGCTTACATGCCATGTCACAATCCTTTGTCACACCATATGCTATGCTTGATGACAACACTTATTGGGAATCACCTCTTGAATGTTTGGTTTTGCACTAACGCTAACCATATTTTTTTTCCAAGTGTTTGTTGTCTTTGCTCGGAACCACAAGATGGTGCAACATTGGAGAGTGCCCATTTTGAGCTACAAGATGATGAATGCTTGGTGATCGTCCACTTCTACATAGTGACATCATCTCTTCCCATGGTGATTTGGTTTTTGATCCGAGGTCGGATCTTACCCAAGGGGGAGGGGATGATGTGGAGCATCCTATGAACATCACCTTGTCAAGAGTTCCATTGCTAAGAGACACGCCCAACTCCTACTTCAATCGTACTAAGGTGAATTCCATCCTTAATGCATGTCCTCTTAATTCCCTCGAGGTTGGTATACTACTTGACCGTCCTACCATGTGCACATATAGGTTTGAGCCCAATGATGAACGTGCCATGGAGGAGGTCATCCACAAGCGAGCGTCTACACCATCGATGAGAGAAGCCTGGAAATGGAGAAGGAACCATCAAGGAGAAGGCGAGGTTCCACCTGCACCGGCGAGTGTCCACGAGAAGAAGACATGTTGCAAGCTTCAGGACACCCCGTGCGCACGGTCTCCTGGACCCCATGCACACAGGACCCCCGTGCCCACGATACAAGCCTGTGCGCACGGGCTACTGCGTCAGGTCGCTGGAGACCCCGTGTGCACGGGCTCCACTTACCCCGTGCACACGGGGCCCCCTGTATATTGTTGCGGGCTTTGCCCATGTAATCCCCATTTCGTCCCTCCTTACCCCTTCATGCCTTGGACCTATATATACTCCACTTCCTCCTCCATTTAGACTTAGCTAATAATAGATCTAGACATTAGAGTTTTTGGAATGGGCTGAAACTTTTTCATGATTTTTTTTTGGAACAAAAGAGACACTAGAAGCTTCGTGGGAGGACCAGAAGAGCCACGAGGGCCCCACTCACCACCAGGGCACGCCCAGGGGGGTCAGCGTGCCCTGGTCTCATGGTCCCATCTTAGCTCTTTTTCGCAGGATTCCAACGCTGAAAATTCCTATAAATAGAAAACCCCTAGAAATAACCCTAGAACTTTGACTCCGCCGCCGCAAGCCTCTGTACCAAAGAGATCTGTTAGGGCATATTTCTCCCTTAGTGGTTTTGGTGATTGATGACAATGATTTTGTGGACTAATCATGTGCACTGAGCATTTCAGATAATCTACCATATGGCACAAGACGATTCGTGCCCCTCGGAGCTATTATGAAGATGGTGTTTTTCCTTCATTTCATTTTCGGTGGATTTGAGTCGCAGGAACACCGTACTATTAAGAGGGGGACCGCTTCGGAAAGGTTTGGGTGGAATCAACACGTAAACTATCCCTTTGCACCCTTGTTCTTTCTCCACAATTGAGCTTGTCCTTCCTATTGCTTGGGCTTTTCAGAACTGCATAAGCGGTAGTATCACTCTGCTCAGCAGTAGTACTGCTCTAGCGATACTCTCGTTGTTCAGTGCGGTCCCTACTTCCGGTTGTTTTTTGTTTTTTGTAAATGGGCAGTAGTAGAGCAGCAGTTCAACGCGGTAGTACCGCTCCTGCGGTACTACGGCCCCAATTGCCACCCCACTACCGCGGGTTTACTAGGCATACTAAAACTAAGCGGAAGTACCGCTCCGGCGGAACTACCGCATGGAGTACCGCTTGTTTTTTGCAATCTGGAATGCCCAGTCTCTCGGGCGGAAGTAGAGCGGCAGTGGTTAGCGGTAGTACCACCCAGAGTGGCACTACCGCCCTGCCTTCCTTTACTAACGGGTGTTCAGGCTACCGTTCAACACCAAGCGGTAGTACCGCTGGTGGGAGCGGTAGTACCACTGGACGAGCAGGAATTGAGCTTGGGGGTGCTAATATGTCTCCAACGTATCTATAATTTATGAAGTATTCATGCCATGTTTACAACAATTCTATATGGTTTTGGTATGATTTGAATGGAACTAACTCGGACTGACGTTGCTTTCACCAGAACTACCGTGGTGTTGTTTTTTGTGCAGAAATAAAAGTTCTCCAAATGCAACGAAACTTTTTGACGATTTTTTTGGAACAAAAGAGGCACTAGAAGCTTCGTGGGAGGACCAGAAGGTGAAGGAGGTGGCCACTACCCACCAGGGTGATGGAAATATGCCCTAGAGGCAATAATAAAGTCGTTATTATTATATTTTCTTATTCATGATAAAGGTTTATTATTCATGCTCGAATTGTATCGACCGGAAACTTAAATACATGTGTGGATACATAAACAAATATCATGTCCCTAGTGAGCATCTACTAGACTAGCTCGTTGATCAAAAGATGGTTAAGCTTTCCTAACCATAGACATGAGTTGTCATTTGATAACGGGATCACATCATTAGGAGAATGATGTGATGGACAAGACCCATCCATTAGCTTAGCATATGATCGTTCAGTTTATTGCTACTGCTTTCTTAATGTCAAATACATGTTCCTTCGACCATGAGATCATGCAACTCCCGGATACTGGAGGAATGCCTTGTGTGCTATGAAACGTCACAACATAATTGGGTGATTATAAAGATGCTCTATAGGTATCTCCGAAGGTGTCTGTTGAGTTGTCATGGATCGAGATTGGGATCTGTCACTCCGTGTATCGGAGAGGTATCTCTGGGCCCTCTCGGTAATACACATCATAAGAAGCTTGCAAGCATAGTGACTCAGGAGTTAGTTACGAGATCATGTATTATGGAACGAGTAAAGAGACTTGCCGGTAATGAGATTGAACTAGGTATGGAGATACCGACGATCGAATCTCGGGCAAGTAACTTACCGACAGACAAAGCGAATTACGTATGTTGTCATAAAGGTTCAACCGATAAAGATCTTCATAGAGTCATCTCGGCCATCCAGGTTCCGCTATTGGTTATTGACCGGAGAGTCGTCTCGGCCATGTCTACATCATTCTCGAACCCGTAGGGTCCGCATGCTTAACGTTCGTTGACGATATAGTATTATATGAGTTATGTGAATTGGTTACCGAATGTTGTTCGGAGTCCCGGATGAGATCACGAACATGATGATGCTATTTGGTCACCAAAAAGGTTTCGGAATGCATCAGGTAGTCATCGAATCACCGGAAGGGGTTCCGGGAGGCCCCGAGAGGTATATGGGCCTAATGGGCCAAGGGGAGGCACACACCAACCCACAAGGGGGCTGGCGCGCCCTCTCCCAGGCCGCCGGCCCTAGGAAAGGAAAAGGGAGAGGGCTAGCCCTCCTGCCTTCCCCTCTACCTAAGAGAAAGGAAAGGGGGCGGGCACCCCCTCCTGCCTTCCCCCCACGCACCCAAGAAGGAAGGGGGGAGGCGGCCAGGGCAGGCGCCCAAGGTGGCCGCCGGCCCCTTGGGGGAGCCCTAGGCTACCTCCCCTCTTCCCACCACCTATATATATGTGTGGAGGGAGACGGGCAAGATACACCACGATCCCCAAGCCGTGTGCGGCGCCCCTCTCCCTCTAGTTCATCGTCGGTCAAATTTTCGTAGTGCTTGGTGAAGCCCTGAGGAGATAGTTACATCACCACTATCACCACGCCGTCGTGCTACCAGAACTCATCTACTACTTCACCTGTCTTGCTGGATCAAGAAGGCGAGGACGTCATCGAGCTGAACATGTACTGAACGCGGAGGTGCCGTACGTTCGGTACTTGATTGGGCGGATCGCGAAGGTGTATGACTACATCAACCACGTTGATAAACGCTTCCGCTTAATAGTCTACGAGGGTACATAGACACTCTCTCCCCTCTCGTAGCTATGCATCTCCATGGATAGATCTTGCGTGTGCGTAGAATTTTTTTGTTTTCCATGCAACGTTTCCCAACAGTGGCATCATGAGCCAGGTCTACGCGTAGATGATATGCACGAGTAGAACACAAAGGAGTTGTGGGTGGTGATGTTCATACTACTTACCACCAACGTCTTATTTTGATCCGGCGGCATTGTGGGATGAAGCGGCCCGGACCAACCTTACATGTCCACGTACATGAGACCGGTTCCACCGACTGACATGCAACTTGTTTTGCATAAATGTGGCTGGCGGGTGTCTGTTTCTCCTACTTTAGTTGAATCAAATTTGACTACGGCCAGTCATTGAAGAAGGTTGAAATAGCAAACTTGATAAATCACCGTTGTGGTTTTTGCGTAGGTAAGAACGGTTCTTGCTAGAAGCCTGTAGCAGCCACGTAAAACTTGCAACAACAAAGTAGAGGACGTCTAACTTGTTTTTGCAGGGCATGTTGTGATGTGATATGGTCAAGACGTGATGTGATATACGTTGTTGTATGAGATGATCATGTTTTGTAATATCGACAACCGGCAGGAGCCTTAGGGTTGTCTCTTAACTATTGTATGAAATGCAAGCGCCATGTGATTGCTTTACTTTATCGCTATGCGTTAGCAATAGTTGTAGAAGCAATAGTTGGCGAGACGACCCCGACGCAACGATGGAGATCAAGGTGTCGAGCCGGTGACAATGGAGATCATGACAATGCTCTGGAGATGGAGATCAAAAGCACAAGATGATGATGGCCATATCATGTCACATATTTTGATTGCATGTGATGTTTATCCTTTATGCATCTTATTTTGCTTAGAACGACGGTAGCATTATAAGATGACCCCTTCACTAAATTTCAAGATAAAACTGTTCTCCCCGAGTATGCACCATTGCTAAAGTTCGTCGTTTAGAAGCACCTTGTGATGATCGGGTGTGATAGACTCTACGTTCACATACAATGGGTCTAAGCCAGATTTACACACGCGGAATACTTGGGTTAAACTTGATGAGCCTAGCATGTACAGACATGGTCTCGGAACACTAGAGACCGAAAGGTCGAACATGAGTCATATAGTAGATATGATCAACATAGAGATGTTCACCATTGATGACTACCCCATCTCACGTGATGATCAAACATGGGTTAGTTGATTTGGATCATGTATCACTTAGATAACTTGAGGGATGTTAATTTAAGTGGGAGTTCATTAGTAATTTGATTAATTGAACTTAATTTATCATGAACTTAGTCTTAATAGTTTTGCATATCTATGTTGTAGATCAATGACCCGTGCTACCGTTCCCCTGAATTTTAATGTGTTCCTAGAGAAAGCTAAGTTGAAAGATGATGGTAGCAACTACACGGACTGGGTCCATAACTTGAGGATTATCCTCATTGCTGCACAGAAGAATTATGTCCTTGATGCACCGCTAGGTGGCAGACCTGCTGCGGGAGCTACTGCAGATGTTATGAACGTCTGGCAGGCTCGATCTGATGACTACTCAATAGTTCTGTGTGCCCTGCTTTACGGCTTAGAACCAGGACTTCAAAAACTTTTTGAACGCAACAGAGCATATGAGATATTCCAAGAGCTGAAGTTAATATTTCAAGCTAATGCCCGGGTTGAGAGATATGAAGTCTCCAACAAGTTCTATAGATGCAAGATGGAGGAGAATAGTTCTGTCAGTGAACACATACTCAAAATGTCTGGGTATCATAACCACTTGACTCAGCTGGGAATTGAGCTCCCAGATGAGTGTGTTATTGACAGAGTTCTTCAATCACTGCCACCAAGCTATGAAGGATTCATGATGAACTATAATATGCAAGGGATGATGAAAATGATTCTCGAGCTCTTCGCGATGCTGAAATCGGCGGAGGTAGAAATCAAGAAGGAGCATCAGGTGTTGATGGTTAACAAGACCACTAGTTTCAAGAAAAAAAGGCAAGGGAAAGAAAGGGAACTTCAAGAAGAATGGCAAGAAAGTTGCTACTCCCGTGAAGAAGCCCAAAGCTGGACCCAAGCCTGAAACTGAGTGCTCCTACTGCAAGGGAAATGGTCACTTGAAGCGGAACTGCCCCAAGTATTTGGCGGATATGAAGGATGGCAAAGTGAACAAAGGTATATTTGATATACATGTTATTGATGTTTTCCTTACTAATGCTCGTAGTAGCGCCAGGGTATTTGATAATGGTTCGGTTGCTCATATTTGTAACTCGAAACAGGAGCTGCAGAATAAACGAAGATTGGCTAAGGACGAGGTGACGATACGCGTCGGAAATGGTTCCAAGGTTGATGTGATCGCCGTCGGCATGCTACCTCTAGATTTTTTTCAAAACTATCACGTTTTTATAGCAAATTCAGAAACTATAGCACCCAATGCAAAAAAAGCAAAACTTTGACCCATCAGCCTCGTCTCGGCCGAAGAGGGTGTTTTCGGTAGGCGGTTGGCCGAAAAGGACTCTTCGGTCACGCATTGGCCGAAGAGATCCGTAGCTGGGCCGAAAAGGCCTTTTTGGTTAATAGTAGGCCGAAAAGTACTCTTTGGTCAGCGATAGGCCGAAAAGTCCCTGGGATAATCGGCCTCCTGTTCACGCGAAAAGGTGGGCCCCAGGGACTTTTCGGCCTACTGCTGACCAAAGAGTACTTTTCGGCCTACTACTGACCAAAAAGGCCTTTTCGGCTTACCTACGGATCTCTTCGGCCAATGCGTGACCGAAGAGTCCTTTTCGGCCAATCGCCGACCGAAAACACCCTCTTCGGCCCACATGAGGCCGATGGGGTCATAGTTTTGATTTTTTTGCATTAGGTGCTATAGTTTTCGAATTTTCTATAAAAAACCTGATAGTTTTGAAAAAAAATCCTACCTCTACATCTACCTTCAGGATTAGTCTTAGACCTCAATAATTGTTATTTGGTGCCAGCGTTGAGCATGAACGTTATATCTGGATCTTTTTTATTGCGAGACGGTTATTCATTTAAGTCAGGGAATAATGGTTGTTCTATTTATATGAATAATATCTTTTATGGTCATGCACCTTTGATGAATGGTCTGTTCTTGTTGAATCTCGATCGTAGTGATACAAATATTCATAATATTGATGCCAAAAGTTGCAAAGTTGATAACGATAGTGCAACATACTTGTGGCACTGCCGTTTAGGTCATATTGGTGTAAAGCGCATGAAGAAACTCCATGCAGATGGACTTTTGGAATCACTTGATTATGAATTGTTTGATACTTGCGAACCATGCCTCATGGGCAAGATAACTAAAACTCCGTTCTCCGGAACAATGGAGCGAGCTAATGACTTATTGGAAATAATACATACCGATGTATGCGGTCCGATGAGTGTTGAGGCACGCGGAGGGTATCGTTATTTTCTAACCTTTACAGATGATTTGAGTAGATATGGGTATATCTACTTGATGAAACACAAATTTGAAACATTTGAAAAATTCAAAGAATTTCAGAGTGAAGTAGAGAATCATCACAACAAGAAAATAAAGTTTCTACGATCTGATCATGGAGGTGAATATTTGAGTTACGAGTTTGGCCTTCATTTAAAACAATGTGGAATTGTTTCACAACTCACGCCACCTGGAACACCACAGCGTAATGGTGTGTCCGAATGTCGTAACCATACTTTATTAGATATGGTGCGTTCTATGATGTCTCTTACCAATTTGCCTTTATCATTTTGGGGTTATGCATTAGAGACAGCCGCATTCATGTTAAATAGGGCACCACCTAAATCCGTTGAGACGACACCGTATGCACTATGGTTTGGCAAGAAACCTAACCTGTCGTTTCTGAAAGTTTGGGGATGCGATGCTTATGTCAAACAGCTTCGGCCTGATAAGCTCGAACCCAAAGCAGAGAAGTGTGTCTTCATAGGATACCCTAAAGAGACCATTGGTTATACCTTCTACCACAGATCCGAAGGCAAGATCTTTGTAACCAAGAATGGGTCCTTTCTAGAGAAGGAGTTTCTCTCGAAAGAAGTGAGTGGGAGGAAAGTAGAACTTGATGAGGTAGTTGTACCTTCTCTCGAATTGGAAAGTAGTACACCAAGGAAAAATGTTTCCGTGATGCCTACACCAACTAGAGAGGAAGCTAATGATGATGATCATGAAACTTCAGATCAAGTTACTACTGAACTTCGTAGGTCGACCAGAACACGTTCTGCACCAAAGTGGTACGGTAATCCTGTCCTCGAAGTCATGTTATTAGACCATGGTGAACCTACAAACTATGGAGAAGCTATGATGAGCCCAGATTCCGATAAATGGCTTGAGGCCATGAAATCTGAGATAGGATCCATGTATGAGAACAAAGTGTGGACTTTGGTGGATTTTCCCGATGATCGGCAAGCCATTGAGAATAAATGGATCTTCAAGAAGAAGACAGACGCTGATGGTAATATTACTGTCTACAAAGCTCGACTTGTCGCAAAAGATTTTTGACAAGTTCAAGGGCTTGACTACGATGAGACTTTCTCACCCGTAGTGATGCTTAAGTCTGTTCGAATCATGTTAGCAATTGCCGCATTTTATGATTATGAAATCTGGCAAATGGACGTCAAAACTGCATTCCTTAATGGATTTCTTAAAGAAGAGTTGTATATGATCCAACCGGAAGGTTTTGTCAATCCTAAAGGTGCTAACAAAGTGTGCAAGCTCCAGCGATCCATCTATGGACTAGTGCAAGCATCTCGGAGTTGGAATATACGCTTTGATGAGGTGTTCAAAGCATATGGTTTTATACAGACTTGCGATGAAGCCTGTATTTACAAGAAAGTGAGTGGGAGCTCTGTAGCATTTCTGATATTATATGTGGATGACATATTGTTGATTGGAAATGATATAGAATTTCTTGATAGCATAAAAGGATACTTGAATAAGAATTTTTCAATGAAAGACCTCGCTGAAGCTGCTTATATATTGGGCATCAAGATCTATAGGGATAGATCAAGATGCATAATAGGACTTTCACAAAGCACATACCTTCACAAAGTTCTGAAGAAGTTCAAAATGGATCAGTCAAAGAAAGGGTTCTTGCATGTGTTGCAAGGTGTGAAATTGAGTCAAACTGGCCCTCCCTCTCCTAGCGCCTCGCTCCCTCTGCGCAGGCGGCCGCTCCGGCCCCGGTGGCCACCCCCCACGCCGGCCATCACTCCGATGCCGGTGTCCACCCTCCCTCTCCATGGCGTCCAGGGTTTCTCTCTCGGGCTCGTCCTCCTCGTCAGGGTCGTTGTCCCTGCCTCGCCCGGCCCTTCACTCCTCCGTCGTCGTCCCCGGGGTGCTCGGCACGGCGTTTGGCCCCATCCTCCAGGGGGATGCTGTCGGGAGCTCTCGCCCCCTGGCGCCGAGGCAGGACGGCCCGGCGTGGATCACCAAGACCAACCGTCGCCTCCGCAGCCCCATCTCGCCCCCACCCCCTCCTGCGGTGCACCGGCGGCTTTCTCCAACCTTGCCAACCTCGCGGCCTCCACGGACTCGCATTCGGGCCGCCCTCCATGGTTGCTGCTACAACTGCGGGGACAACAGGCATATCTCGCGGGATTGCATGAACGAGACCCTCTGCGTCCGTTGCAAGGGCACCGGCCACATCGCCCGTGATTGCCCACAGCGGCGAAGCTCTTCGCCAGTCGAGGGCCCTGGGCGTGGGCTGCTGGCGCTCCCTGCTTGCGTGGCTGGGCCTTCGCGGCCGTCTCCCATCCCCTCGCCTGCACCCACGGTCCTTCCCCCTCCCCCTTTCGGACCACCGCCGCTGGACGCCCTCAGAGTTCTGCGGTCGTGGTCTCCTACGCTGCCATCTACCAGCCCGCCGGCTGCGCCCACGGTGCTTCCCCCTCCCCCGGCCGGCCCGCCGCAGCCCGGTGCCCTCAGGGTTGGGAGGCCATGGTCCGAGGTGGTTCGCGCCGGCTCTGTGGACTCCATTGTCGGCCTGAGTTTCTTGGTTCCCTTTGAGCCAGAGGGCGCGGGGGCTGCCGGCCGGCTGTTGATGGGGTGGAGTCCTGCTTCATGGAGGAGGTGGATGATCTTTGGCGTCTGGAAGCAGAGCTGTCGTTGGCGGTCGTGGTCACCATCATCGGCACTAGGCCCGTTGTCAGTTTGGAGGCCGTTGCGGCGGCACTGCATGCAGAGTTTCGCGTTGGTCCAGCAGACATGTCGATTCGTGCCTTCTATCCGAAAGATTTCCTGGTTCTCTGTGGGGACGCGGGCCTGCGCGACAAGATGGTCCGCCAGGGTGGCCTGTCCCCGTCGCCCACGGCGGGTTTCTCCCTGTCACTTCGGCCTTGGTTGCGGCAGGCGCAGGCCACGGCGGCTTCACGGCCGTTCCTTGTGCCGTTGGCGCTTGTGGGCGTGCCGGCGCATGCGTGGACTAGGCGGATGGCCAACTCTGTGCTGCGCGGCCTCGGATTGGTCGTCGGAGTGGTGGACAGTACGGCTCGCTGTCACGACATGTCGAGTTACAAGGTGTGGCTGCGCACGGACCGACCGGACCGCATTTCGAGCCGGTGACGGCTATACATTGAGGAGCCTCGCTGAGGGTGGCGCTCCATTTGGCCGCGGACCACACGATCGTCGATGCTCTGGTACAACATGCGCATCGTCAAGCTTGCCGGGCCGGTGATTGATGAGGAAGATGATCCAGAGCTATCGCCGCTGGCGAGCCCATCAGGAGCACCTCCTGATGCTGTAGTGGAGGATCTGGGCGAGGAGCCTCGGGCCCACGGCGGCGCTACGAGGGGCCAGAGGAACGCCGCTACTGTGGGTGGATCGCCACCACCATCGGAGGGGGACGCTTCGTCAGACTTGCCGCTGGCCTTGAGCGCAGATGTTTTTCAAAATAAAGTGGATGAGCAGGTCGTCAGCGAGAGCGAGGATGGGACAGGCCAGGCTGAGGGCCCGGTCAGTCCAACTGTAGAAGGCCAGCTTTTGAGCCCGACCATGGCAGCCCCAATGGTGGACCTTCATGAGGCGCGCGCCCCTGTGGATACGGTCATGGGATCGGTGGCCAGCCTGGTGGAGGGTTCTGGAGCCAACTAGGTGGCTTCCTCTTGCGCCTCGGGCCAGGGTGCGGACGAGACCGGCTTGGCGGGATGCGCGCAGTTGGGGTCGCCTCGGTCGGTCACCCTGTCACGCTGGTGCGTAGGAGCGGAAAAGTAGGCTCGGCGATTGGCGGACGCGCCCACCACTGCCGCAGTCCCGATAGAAGGGCGAGTTCTCTTTGGCTCAGTGGAGCTTCCAGTGAGGCCAGATTCTGGACTTCTCTTGGCTGAACGCGCAGGACGTCAGGAATCCAATGATGCCGCCCCTGGGGATCAGGAACCCAATGATGGCCACACTGGGGAGGATGGGACATTTCCCATGCAGCCGGCCCTTGATGGCCACGTGGACGGATCGGATTGGCAGGGGCCAGATCACATGCAAATATCTGAGCTTGATACTTCGGCCACGATGGACGTGTCGGACCAATACCAGCGTGCAATTTTAGACGTGATAACCCAAATGGATGGCCCAGGACGTGAAACCTTCCCGGTTTCCCTCTCTCAGCGGGAGGTGAGTACGCCCACCTGCAGCAGGGGAACACAGGCTGCCGAGGCATGCATGGAGCGAACTGATGAACAGAAGCTGCAGGAGTTTTGCGTGCAGGTGGCAAGGGCAATTACACCGCTGATCTCCAGACCGCCGGAACCTACTGCCGCCACCACGAGAGATCGGCCACGGAGGCGGCAGCAGCTCATCAACACCACGCCATGACGCAGTGCCCGCATAGCCAAAGGTCTAGGGCATGGCTCCGTGGCTAGCAGGCAGTAACAAGCCATCATTCGCAAGATCTGCCTTGCCCATGAGGGAGAAACCATTGGAGACGCTGCTCTTCAAGCATACGTTGACCTCTTCTCCAACCCGCTCTCGGATACACACATTGCGGCCATTCTCGCCCTCTTCGGTTGGGAGCCATCGGTGCTACCGATGCAGGAGTTGCCGACCGTGGTTGCGACGGCCGCGTAGGTATCGCTAGTGGTGGGGTGGATATGTGTGGGCTTGCCTCATTGCTGCACAACCACTCAAGGTCCTAGTGTGGAACGTGCGCGGCCTTAAGTCTCCGGCACGGAGGAATGCTATACGTCAAGTGGTCATAGAAGCTAATCCGACTATAGTGTGCCTCCAGGAAATGAAGCTCGAACTTGTAACAACAAATATCATTCGTCATTGCCTTGGGAATAGATTTGAGAATTTCTACTACTTACCGACAAATGACACACGTGGAGGTATTGTCATCGTGTGGGACGCGCTCATGGTCTCGCTCTTTAAACCGCATACAATGCAATACACCTTGACTGCTCTTGTCAAGCTGGGTGATACATCAGAGTGGTGGCTTACATGCGTGTACGGCCCCCAACTTGATCATGAAAAAGAGGAGTTCCTCGAGGAACTGGTGGAGATTAGGGATCTACATGTTGGCCCCTGGGCCATAGTAGGAGATTTTAACCTACTGGCGAATGCGAGCGACAAGAATAATGATATGGTCAACCGAAGAATGTTGGGTTGCTTTAGGTCCACGTTGAATAGATTGGAGCTCAAGGAGCTATATCTAAGCGGAAGAAGGTATACATGGTCGAATGAGCGGGAGAATGCCACAAAAGAAAAGATTGATCATGTGTTTAACACCAATGCATGGGACGACCTACATCCGACATGCTTCCTCAAGGTGCTTGGCACCTCGGTTTCGGACCACTGCCCGATGCTTATTGATCTCCACGCCGACCTCTATGTGGGACGCAGATTCAGGTTCAAGGCCTTTTGGCAGCGTGCGGATGGGTTCATGGACACGGTCTCCATGGCTTGGAACTCGGTATCCTCGGCTGGCAACCCTTTCATTGTACTTGATAACAAGCTTAGGGCCATGGCAAGGAAATTACAAGGATGGAGCGATTGATGGATTGGGAATGTCAAGCTGCAAATCGCTATGGTGATGGAGCTCATATATAGGCTGGATAATGCCTCGGATCACAGAATGCTCACGACGGCTGAATTCCATCTCAGAAAGAATCTCAAAAGGAAACTTCTTGGCCTATGCTCATTGGAGAGGGGCATTGCCAGACAGCGGTCCAGGATACTGCACTTGAGAGAGGGAGACGCCAGCACTGAATTCTTCTATAGGCATGCGAGACAAAGACAACGGAAAAACATGATCACATCTCTAAAGAAGGATGGGCAGCTGATCACAGGACATGAGCAGATGGCTGACGAGGTGGATGCCTACTATGATGGCCTGTTGGGTTCGGCGAACACTAGAGGTGCGACATTGTTGCTTGAGGACCTGCGACTCCCTAGGCGTGACCTATCCCACTTGGAGCTACCTTTCACCGAAGCGGAGCTTGAGAAGGTGGTCGAATCTTTGCCCCCGGACAAGGCACCGGGTCTGGACGGGTTCACCAACAGATTCTACGCATGCTGCTGGAACATCATCAAGCTTGATCTGATCAGGGCCCTGGACGCGTTCTACCATGGAGACACTCGCAGCATGCCAGCCATTAACAAAGCCCTGGTGTCCTTGCTGCCGAAAGTAGATGGGGCAGAGGAGCTGCGCGATTTCAGTCCAGTGAGCATGGTACATGGAGCCATCAAGATCTTTGACAAACTACTAGCAACTAGACTTGTGGAGGACCTACCACACTTGGTGGGAAAACACAAGAGCGCCTTTGTGAAGGGTAGATATTTGCACAACAACTTCATGCTAGTGCAAGGAACGGCCAGACGACTCCATGCCTTGAGGGACCCCACGGTGCTCTTGAAGCTCGACATTTCGAAGGCCTTCGATTCCGTCCAATGGCCCTTCTTACTGGAGGTTTTGCATGCTATGGATTTTGGCCAAAGATGGATAGGATGGATCTGTGGGCTTCTTGCAACATCCTCCACGCAGATTATGGTTAATGGGGTGCCGGGCAGGCCAATTTACAACAAATGTGGACTAAGACAAGGGAACCCAATATCACCGATGCTCTTCCTCCTAGTCATGGAACCATTGCACCGGCTCTTCTAGTGAGCATTGGAGCTACGCCTCCTCGCACCTCTAGCACCGACCGGCCTGTGGAACAGGGTGTCAATCTTTGCGGATGACGTCATGCTCTTTCTCAAACCACACATGATGGACTTGCGAGCATGCTCATTAATACTGGATATCTTTGCCGCCGCTTCAGGTCTTCGAGTCAACTTGCATAAGAGCGTTGCACTCCCGATCAGACGCACGCAAGATCAGATGGAAGTGGTCACCAGCATCCTTGGTTGCTCCCTTGGGAGATTCCCGATCAAGTACCTCAGCCTCCCACTGACCATCCGCCAACAATCGGCCGCGCAGCTACAAGGGTTGGTGGATCACATCGCGGCATGCCTACGCACATGGCGAGCATCATCACTTCCAAAGAGTGGCCGGCTACTTCTCATTAAATTAGCTCTGTCGGCGATGCCAATCCATGCGATGCTAGCTTTCGAGCTCCCGTCCAAGACTATCAAGGCCATCAACAAAATCTTGCGCGGCTTCTTGTGGTGTGGGAAGGCGGAGGCGAACGGGGGCAATTGTGTGGTGGCATGGCCAGCAGTCTGCACCCCAAACTGGGCCGGCGGCCTTGGAGTGCCGAACATCAAGTGGATGAATACTGCCATGCAAGCCAGGTGGCCATGGCTTGCTCGGACAGACGACTCGAGGCCGTGGAGTGAGTTCACAATTTTAGTGCCAAAAGCAGCCAGACAATTGTGCAACGCGGTGATGCATATGACAGTCAGGGACGGCAGGCGAGCTTTGTTTTGGGAAGATAGGTGGTTGGATGGCTACAGGATCGAGGAAATTGCACATAATATCACTCCAGAATTCCCAAGCGAGTACGCAAACTTTTGCATGTGAAGGAGGCCGTAGCGAGTGGAACATGGGCACATAATGTTGGCCCTGACATGGACGGGCCGATGCTTGTGGAATTCATGGAGCTGTGGGCGAGAGTAGACGCGGTACAGCTTCAGGAGGGAGTGCCAGACAAGATCGCTCGGGCGTGGGAGCGTGACGAGAGCTACTCTGCCTATTCAGCATACGTTGCCAAGTTCATGGGCAGGGAAGTAGCTCCGACGGTGATGGCAACATGGCAGTGTCCTTTCTTCCTATGGCTCGCCATCCACAACCGATGTTGGACCTCCGACCGCTTGGCTAGGAGGGGGCTGCCGCACCAGGACGCATGCCCGCTGTGCGACCAAGAGGATGAAACGATGAACCACATCATGTTACACTGTGCTTTCTCCAGGGCATTTTGGTTGCAGGTTTGCACGACATTGGGCAAGCCGGAGTGAACTCCAGTGCCGGACGACACGCTCCCTGAATGGTTGCTCAACAAGGGCATTGAGGGCATGCTGGAGAAGCACGTGCGAGCCATCATCATCCTTGCGCTTTGGGAACTATGGAAGCAATGCAACGGGATCGTGTTCGAGGGGGAATCACCATCGCTTAGTCGACTACTTGGTAGGTGTCTTGTCGAAGGTAGAGCTTGGAGGACGGCATGCCTCATAACGACTGACATGGAGCGATTCTTTGGGTGGATTCACATGTGGGCGATGGACGAGACGTAGAGTAAGGATTGTGTACGGTGGTGTGGGTGTGTTGTAACACCCTCGTGTCGGTGTACTAGAATAGGGGTACCCTAGTACCCCGTACTTGTGCACGGGCAGTAGTAGCATCCCGCGGCCAGGCTTGCGGGAGGACAGCCAGAGAGAAGCTCAAGATTATTAAGCCATTCAAGGACAAAGTATACAAAGCAAGAGTTAAGGCCCCGGCAAGAGGAGCTTGCTGGGAGGGACAGCTGAGGCCCAGCCTGGGCATTGCTGAAGCAAAGTACTTGCCGCGGCAAGGTACTTGCCCCGGCAAGTACTTGGCTGCGGCAAGGTATTGGCGGCGGCAAGATAGCGGCTGCGGCAAGGTACTTGCCCCGGCAAGTTACCTTGCACGGCAAACTATGGGTTGCGCCAAGCTGTCAGGTGCGGCAAGGTCTTGCCGCGGCAAGCGTTACTGTACCACTGTGCTACTGTGCTACTGCTCCAGTGCCTCTGCCAGCGTGGCGCTCTGGGTCCTTCCAAGCGTGTGTGGCAGGGCACTGTGTAGACGGCGGTGCACTGTAGCTAGCGGTGCAGGAGCAGGTGGGATAGGCTTTTCCCACGTCCAAGACGTCCGGGTACATGTATCTGGACAGCAAAGGCATGGGCATTTAATGCCCTTGTCCCCTGCCGTCAGTGGTAGGTAGGACATGTCATCCTGGTAATAGTGGCCTTACTGTAGCAGCTTTCCACCTCTACCTTTACTGTTTGCCACCTGTTGGTGACCCCTTTGTGCGTATAAAAGGAGGCCCATAGGCAACGAAGGAAGAGGAGGAACTGGGGAAAAGGGAGAACTCCAGTATTGCACGCAGCTACTCGATACTGTAGCGCTCCTGGAGCTAGAACAATCATACAGATAATAAACCAAAAAAAGCAGGAGTAGGGTTTTACGCATCCGTGCGGCCCGAACCTGGGTAAATCTCTCTCGTGCACTGTCGTGTTCTTCGCTAGATTTGCTCTTCGTGCGACCGTCTCTCCCTGCCGAACATAAAGGGGTCCTTCCTTGGGTCCCATAGGTGATCGCGGATTCGTCCCCGACATCTTTGGCGCGCCAGGTAGGGGACAAGGAGGTTGTGTGAACCTAATCTAGCGATTTGCGCGCTAGTTTTTGGGCCATTCTCCGTCTTATGGCTCCAAAAAAGAAGACTTCAGCCATCGGTGCGTCCACGTCCAACCCGCCTGCTCCCGTGCAGGAGGGTGCCGACGTGATTGCGGCTGCTGGGGGGACTGGAGAGCGACAGCTCCTATTACCTCCACCTGTCCAAAACCGGGCCATCAACGCCAATCTTGGCGCTGCTGGGTCTGGGAACGCAGCGCTGCTCGCTGCTGCTGGCCCTGCAAGCTCCAGAAAAGGTGCTGCGCGTTCTGGAACGCCTGCGCCGGTTCAGACGCCGCGGCCTTCGCAAGAAGCCCGTGACAGGCAGCGTCCTGACGCCCCAGGTGCCAGGCGCTCCCTGGATAATGAACTTGCGCATCAATCTCGAGATGCGCGGGGTCACCATAAGCAACAACATGTTGGCGGGGGCGAGGCGCGGTCGCCTGGGCGTGGAGATGCTCCTTCTAACACCGTTAGGAGTAAGAGCATCCCATAGTCCTCACGCCACTCGATACCTCCCTCACCAGCAGAAGCGTTGGCGCGTGCGCAGCTGCTCCTGAACTTCCCTCCACCAGCAGATAAGCTTGATGAGTGGAGGGCAACCATTCAGAGCCTTCTCAGCTTCGCTGATGCCGACCCAGTGCGCGCGGCCGACAAGAGAACTGGTGACGATGCTGTCACCAACAAGAACGGCGAGGGGGCAACAACCGTACACTCCCCACCCAGACGGCCTCGGTCGCCGACACATCGAAACGACGCCCGTGGCGATGATTCCACGGCGTCGTCTGACCCGCGAGCTCGTCGTGACCAGCGCCTCGTTCTTCAGGAACGCAGAGGAGAAGACGCTCGTACCACTATCGAGCGAAGGAGAGAAGCGCATCGTCAGTCCGACAGACGCGCAGGGCCCGCTGTTGACATGCATGCGCCAGGGGATCCTGGCGACTTGCCGTACGCGGTAAGTTGTCCAGCGTTCACCCGTGAGCTGCGGCAGGTCCAGTGGCCCAATCGCAAGGCTTTCAAGCCTGACGTGCCGGAGAAGTATGATGGCAAGACACACCCGTCGGAGTTCCGCAGCATTTACACCATTGCGGTGCAAGCTGCCGGGGGACGAGACGACAAGATTCTTGCTAACTACTTCCCGCTCGTGTTAAAGCGCAACGTCGTCTCATGGCTCATGCACTTGCCGGAGAACTCCATTTCTTCATGGGCGGACCTGTGCCAACAGTTTGTTGGTGCCTTTACTGGCGGTCATCAACCTCATGGCCAGGAGAGTGATCTTCATCTCATCCCCCAGAAGGAAGGAGAGCCCCTGCGCAAATACATTCAAAGGTTCAGCCGCGTACAGTACAACATCCCAGATGTTCACCCCGCTGCGGTTATTAGCGCGTTCCATCAGAACGTGCGTAACCGCAAGATGCGGGAGGAAATGGCGATGACCAAGGTCGGAGACATTGGCCAGCTATATGCTCTCGCCGACAAGTGTGCGCGCGCTGAAGAGGGAAGGAAACTTCCCGGTGAAGGTGTTGGCACAGGGTGGAGCTCTGACAGCGAAGGTACCGCCCCGGCAAAGAAGGGCCGGCGGCGGAACAACAGGAAGAAAAAGGGCAAAGCTGTGCTTGCCGTCGAGCACTCCAGCGGCAACGGCAGCGCCGACAAGGCCAAAGTCGAGGGCTCCGGCAAGGAGATTGCTGCGTGCGCCAACTGTCAGGCCTTGGCGGCTGCCGACAAGCAGGACGGCTCCGGCAAGCAATATTGCAAGATCCACCGCACCAAGGGGCACGATCTCCAGAACTATCGACGAGTCGAGCAGCTTGTCGAACAGCAAAAAGCTGAGTATGAGAGGCGCGACAAGGAGAAGGCCCCAGAAGGTGCTGGCGGGTCCGGCAAGAAGCGCACTGCCCGAGGAGGGCGTCGCGGCAAGGCCAAGCAGCAACAGAGAGACAGCCTCCTCATGGCCGCGACAAAGATGATGATGATGATGATCTAGATGATGAAGAATCCAGTGAGCACGAATTTCAGAAAGCCGCAGAAGTCTTGTGTGTTGACGGTGGTGCTTCGTTGCATTCTTCTCACCGCCAACTTAAACAGTGGGCGCGAGAGATCAATGCGGCGGAACCATCTGTTGACGCCAGAAAGCTTCTGAAGTGGTCCGACACGCCTATCGTCTTTGACATTGAGGACCACCCTGACCGCACAACGGCGGTCGGGTGCTTGCCGATGTTGGTTTCACCAACGATCCGCAACCTCAAGGTCACGAAGATGTTAGTTGATGGTGGGGCCGGCTTGAATCTGATTTCGCCCGCTGTGCTCCGGAAACTTCAAATCTCTGACGGCGAGCTTGAGGAAACTGGTACTTTCCAAGGAGTCAATCTAGGAAGGAGCAAGCCAAAAGGGAAGATCACGCTGCCAGTGACATTTGGCGGCGAGCTGAACTACCGGACCGAGAAGGTCACCTTTGATGTTGCCGATATTCCATTACCTTATAATGGGATACTTGGCCGTCCAGCGCTCGCCAAGTTCATGGCAGCCTCTCATTATGCCTACAACGTGTTGAAGATGCCAGGACCAGTAGGTGTTATCACAGTTCCCTGCGACAAGAAGGATGCGCTTATTTGCGCCGACAAGATCTACCGGGAAGCAGCTGCCGCAACTGCCGCCAAGGCACTTGCCGCTGAAGCTCTCGGGTGGGAGAACAAGAGGAAGTCCGGCAAGAGCTCCTGTGCCCACTCCGGCAAGCGCACCTCTTCGGAGTGCTGCGCTGCCGTCGAGGACGCACCAGAGAGCTCCACCGGCAAGTGTAAGAAGAACAAAGCCGCTCCGCCGGCGACAAAGAAGGTGCCCGCCAAGGAGGATGGCACTGGTGGTTCCTTCACCATCAGTGCCACACTTGACAACAAATAGGAAAACGCGCTCGTTGCTTTCCTGCGGGCCAATGTCGACGTATTTGCATGGCTACCGTCCGACATCCCCGGTGTTCCCAGGAAAGTAATTGAGCACCACCTTGCCGTTTGTCCCCACGCAAGGCCCGTCAAACAGAAAGCCAGAAAGCAAGCTGTGGAGTGGCAAGAGTTTATTGCGAAAGAAATCAAGAAGTTGGAAGCAGCAGGCCTCGTTAGAGGAGTGCTCCATCCTACGTGGTTGGCCAATCCGGTTGTCGTGCGCAAAGCGAATGGAAAATGGAGGCTTTGTATTGATTTCACTGATGTCAATAAAGCTTGTCCCAAAGACCCATTTCCTTTGCCCCGCATAGACCAGATTGTTGACTCCACGGCAGGATGTGATTTGCTTTCATTTCTTGACGCATATTCAGGGTATCATCAAATCTTCATGGCTGAGGAAGATGAGGAAAAGACCGCATTTATCACACCCTGTGGCACATACTGTTTCGTACGTATGCCATTTGGTTTGAAAAATGCTGGTTCGACATTTGCAAGAGCCGTCCAGATTGCTTTTGAGCCTCAACTGCGCAGAAATGTGGAAGCCTATATGCATGATATAGTGGTCAAAAGCAAAGACAGGGCTACTTTGGTTCAAGATCTAGAAGAAACTTTTGTAAATCTGCGCAAGATCAACCTGAAGCTCAACCCCGAGAAGTGCGTGTTTGGAGTTCCCTCCGGCAAGCTTCTCGGGTTCTTTGTGTCTCAACGTGGAATTGAAGCCAATCCTGACAAGATCAAAGCCATTGAGCAAATTGAAGCACCGAAGCGCGTCAAGGACGTACGACGACTTGCCGGCTGTGTTGCTGCCCTCAGTAGGTTTATCTCCAAGTCGGCTGAGCGCGCCCTGCCATTTTTCAAAATTTTAAAAAAGGCAGGTCCATTGAAATGGACTCCGGAGGCGGAGGCAGCGCTGCAAGACTTGAAGAGATACCTCTCCTCTCCTCCAATACTTGTCGCGCCTAAACCACAAGAGAAGTTGTTGCTGTATCTAGCGGCAACCAATCAAGTGGTTAGTGCTGCGCTGGTAGCGGAGAGAGAGGTGGATGAGGAGGCAGTAACTGCGGCAAGCACGACCAGCGACAAGCTGGGGGCAACAAGTTTTGCTGCCGACAAGGATTCGTCTGCGCAGTCAGGCGAAGTGATACAAAAGAAGAAAATGGTGCAGCGCCCGGTCTACTTTGTGAGCTCTCTTCTGCAGGGAGCTAGGTCAAGGTATTCTGGTATGCAGAAGCTGCTTTTCGGCCTTCTCATGGCCTCAAGAAAGCTGCGCCATTACTTTCAAGCACATGAAGTTACCGTCGTCACTCGCTTCCCGCTGAAAAGGATTTTGCAAAATCCAGAAGCGACGGGCAGGATTGTCGAGTGGGCGTTGGAGTTGTCGAGCTTTGGTCTCAAGTTTGAGAGTACATCAACCATACAGAGCCGAGTTTTGGCAGAGTTTGTCGCAGAATGGACACCAACGCCAGACGAAGAAATCCCAGAGTTGACTCTCCCTGGCAAGGAGACAAGCAAAGAGTGGCTTATGTACTTTGATGGTGCCTTTTCGCTGCAAGGCGCCGGTGCTGGCGTACTGCTTGTCGCACCCACCGGAGAGCACCTCAAGTACGTGGTCCAAATGCACTTTCCCAAGGAACAGGCGACGAACAATACTGCAGAATATGAGGGGTTGCTTGCCGGTCTCAGGATCGTGGCAGACCTTGGGATCAAGAAGCTTATTGTCAGGGGAGATTCGCAGCTTGTCGTCAGGCAAGTGAACAAGAACTACCAATGCCCATTGATGGAAGCTTATGTAGATGAGGTGAGGAAGTTGGAAGAACGCTTTGACGGCCTACAAATGGAGCACGTCCCACGTGCTGAGAATGACATTGCCGATGGTTTGTCAAAGCGCGCCGCACTCAAATTGCCTGTGGAGCCAGGCACTTTTGTGCTCCAACTAACTCAGCCATCCGTGACGCCATCAGTAGGGCAAGGCAGGAAGAGGAAGTTGGCTTCTGGCGACTACTTCCCGGCAGAGCTCCCCGAAGCCGCCGGCAAGAAGGCTGCCAAAGCCAGCGCCAAAGATTCAGAGGGGCAACTTGCTCCGACAAGGCCTCGCGCTCTTGTCGTTGAAGCGGGTGCTCCTAGGCTAGAGGCAAAGGGGCAACTTGCTCCGACAAGACTTCAGCTTGTCGTTGAAGCAGGCGCTCCTGATCGAAGCACTGAGGAGCAAGATGCTCCGACGAGGCCTTGGGCTTCCGTCGTTGAAGCAACTGCTCCCGACAAGCTTGTTGAAGGACTGCACGCTCCAGCAGGGCCCCAGGCTCTTGTCGTTGAGGCGGCTGTTCCCGCCAAGCTCGTCGGGGAACGGCAGGCTCTGGTAGAGCGACGAGCTCTTCCCGTAGGGCCTGATGTTCCCGCAGCAGAAGAAATGCCTTTAGTCCTCGTTGTCGAGCCACAGGCTCCAGCGTGGGCGCAGCAGATCGTCCGTTTCCTTCAGACAGGAGAACTTCCCGAAGAGCAGGAAGAAGCGGAGAAAGTAGCCCGACGGTCCAATATGTATCAATTTGTCGATGACATGCTGTGCAGAAAAAGACCAAACGGTGTGAAATTGAAGTGTATTCCCCGGGAAGAAGGACAGGAGCTGTTGGCGGAGATTCATGGAGGCATATGTGGTCACCACATAGGGTCAAGAGCCCTTGTTGGAAAGGCTTTCCGGCAAGGTTTCTTTTGGCCCACCGCCCTCCAGGATGCAACTGCACTAGTAACCAAGTGTGAAGTGTGCCAGTTTCATTCCAAGCAGATTCATCAGCCAGCTCAAGCTCTCCAGACAATCCCTCTCTCCTGGCCATTTTCGGCCTGGGGGCTCGACATCCTCGGCCCCTTTCCCCGTGCCACCGGGGGCTTCGAGTACTTGTATGTGGCCATCGACAAGTTTACGAAGTGGCCAGAAGTGGAAGCAGTGAGGAAGGTGACAGCACAATCAGCCATCAAGTTCTTCAAGGGAATTGTTTGTCGCTTTGGTGTTCCTAACAGGATCATCACCGACAACGGTACCCAGTTCACGAGCCACGCCTTCATGCAGTATGTCGAAGACCTTGGCGCCAAGGTCTGTTTCGCTTCTGTTGCTCACCCCCGAAGCAACGGTCAAGCTGAAAGGGCAAATGCTGAAGTGCTGCGTGGGCTCAAGACGAGAACTTTTGACAGGCTGCGCAAGTGCGGCAAAAACTGGATCGAGGAGCTGCCAGTGGTTCTTTGGTCGATCAGGACGACGCCAAATCGAGCTACTGGCCAGGCGCCTTTTGCTCTAGTTTATGGAGCAGAGGCAGTTCTCCCCACGGAACTCGTATACGGGTCACCTCGAGTGCTCGCTTATGATGAGCTTGAGCAAGAGCAACTGCGGCAAGATGACGCTGTGCTCCTCGAGGAGGATCGTCTTCAGGCTGCTGTGAGAGCTGCTCGCTACCAGCAAGCTTTGCGTCGCTACCATAGCCGCAAAGTTAATGCCAGAAGTCTCGAGGAAGGCGACCTTGTTCTTCGGCGCGTTTAGTCGGCCAAGAATTCAAACAAGTTGACGCCGAAGTGGGAAGGCCCTTATCGGGTGAAACGAGTCGCCAGGCCCGGCGCTATCCGCCTGGAGACCGGGGATGGCATTCCAGTGATCAATTCCTGGAACATTGAGCATCTCCGTAAGTTTTTTCCATAAGGCGCGGTTGCCGGGCCCTTCCCCGGCAACCACCTTTTGTACATGTCTTGCCGCTGTTGCATGTAATCCTTTGTACAAAGCCAGGCGCAGACCCTGTGCATAAATAAAGCTTTTGTATTTCGCAGTTTTTGACGATTTCATGTTTACTTTTATTTTGCATGATTATCTGACATACTGTGCAGTACAGCCTCCCCGGTAAGCATTAACAAGCCGCCAAGCTCCTATATCTTTATTTTCTCTTCTTTCTTTTTCTCAAAAAGACAGAAGCTTCCCTCGCGCACAAGTTTGCCGGGGGGGATGGGATAATGATATGGACCAGGCGTCGTTCAAAGAAACTTTGCCTTGCCGGGTAGAAGGCAGCGGCAAGCAGTGACAAGACCTTGCCGCGGAGAGATCAGCGACAAAGCTAAGTGCCAAAGTTTGAATAACCAAATTCTTTTTTATTTTCAAGGTTATATTCCTTGAACGATACTACTCTTTGTATGGAAAACCTGTGCGCGACGGAACCTAAGCGTAATCGGTCGCGCCCTTACCTTGTTTCGAGTCCGCTCAACAACCTAAGTGGCCGCACTGAGCGCGACAAGGTTGCTTGCCGGCAGCGGCACCGCCAGCAGGCTGCTGGAGTCCCGCACCCAGCGCTCGTGGCGATGGTGCGCGCACCGGCAAGTTTCCTATAAGCGTAGGGCAAGTACACACAAAGAAAGAAATTGCTCAAGGGAGATGACATGCATTAACTTCAAAATATTGCATGTTATATTACAAGATAAGTTGTCGCGGCTTAAACAGATTGTTCTTTAACATGTCTAGCGGCGGCAAGGAGGGAGAAGAATGGGCTCTCTAATTGCGGTGCTCGCCTTCGACTCTCTGGATTTGGTCCACCCTCTCCACGATGGGCGCGACAAGGGCCTCTAGTGGCGCGGGGTCGTATCCCTTCGGCAAGCTTTTGAAGATGTTGCTGAAGTCGACGCCCGGGTTTCTGTATGCTATCTTCACCAACAACCTCCGGAGAACTCCCCGGCAAAGCCTGCGTGACTCGTCGGCCAGTTGAGCCTTGTGATTGACTTGGAGCTGTTGGAGTGCTTCTACTACTCCGTCGAAGAACTCGGCTAGCTTGACGCTAGTTTGCGTGTTCTTGTCGGTGGAGTACCCGAAGTCCGGCACCTTCAGGGCAGTCAGCTCCTTGTCGATGTCCTCGGCTGCGCTGGCAAGCCTGTCTGTGAAGATCCCCATGTTATCCCTGAACTTCTTGTGGGTTGCAATAGCGTCTTGAAGCAGACCCTTTTCCTTCTGGAGCTCTGCCATTAGAAGCCCTTCGCGCTTTCTGGTGGTGTCGAGCGTCTCCTTCAGCGTGGTCAGTTTCAGCTTCAGGTCTGCTCTGGAGTCATTGGCGGCGGCAAGCAGATTGTTCTTCTTGGCTATGGTAACTTGCATCTCCGCCAAAGTGTGGGTCACCTTTGCCCCTCTCACTTTCAAGCGTTGAGAGCTTGTCACCGTTTGCCTTGAGGGCGGCCTCTAGTCTTGCCACTTTCTCCTCCGTTTCCTTCCTGTTCACTTCTGCAGCAGCGACAGCGTTGGTGGCCTCCACCAACTTGCTGGCGTACTCTTGGGCCAAGGCTTGGATTTCCTTCTGGTGTTTTTGTGCCTGCCCCTGGGTCCGCTCTGCGACAAGTCTTGCCACCTCCTCGTCTTTCTGTCGGAGGGTTTCGGCGAGTTTCCTCTTGCGCTCGGCAAGTTCTTCTTCGTGGGCGTCAAGGTCCACTTTCCGCTGGTTCAGATCACCGGCCCGAGCAGACAACTCCTTGGCGGTCTCCTCCTGTTTTTGTTCAATGTCTTGCTTCATCAGGAGGAGGGCCTGCCGTTCTTCGGCCAGCTGTGCCCGCTTGGCCTCTAACGCATTAAGAGATCGCGCGCGGACGTCCGCCAAGATCTCCGCGCGCCTCAACATGTCAGCTTCGGCCTTCTCGATGAGCGCCTCCCTGGAAGCTAGCTTCTCCCGTCGGGCGCGATGAAGATTCAGCAGCTTTTGAAGCAGTTGCTCCTCTTCAGACGTGCTGCTACTGCTAGCGCCTGGCGCATCCACAAGCTGGAGCCCGGCAGCGGCAAGGATCTCCTCGTCCACAACATCCTCCTCGGTTGGCGCTCTGGAGCCCACCGTCCAGGGGAGGCTGACGTAGATGTTCTCGCCGACCCGGACGTATTTGCTTGGCGGAGGCGAGTTGGGCGCTGCCGCCTCGTCAGTGGTTGAAGGACCCGTGGTCGGAGTAGCGCCTGGCGCTCCTGTGGCCTCAGGGCCGTCAATACGACCACCGGCTCCCTCGCCGGCCTCCTCAGCAGCCTTCTGGGCGGCCTCAGCTTCAGCAGCCTTGGCGGCTTCATCGGTGGGCGCCTTGGCGGTATTATCCTCGGCGGCCTTGCCGGCCTCTTCGGCAGCATTGGCAGTTTCTCCGTCGGCAACCTTGTCGGCTGCCAGCTTGTCGGCCTTGGCAGCGGTGGCCTTGGCGGCCTCGTCGTCGACGGCCCCTGTGGTGTTCTCCTCGGCAGAAGAGTCAATGTTCATTGGCTCCACCGAGGAGGGCTCTGCCAACCCGAGAAGTAAGGCAAAAAGAGCTTCAGGAAGAAATTCAAGAAGACAAAAGAAAGAAAGCAGAAAGAGTTTTGCAGCAAGTGGGTTTACCCGTGTTGAGCTCAAGAGCGGTGGGCTCCCCTCCCCCGTCAACGTTTGTCATTGGGGTGGGGTCGCCAGCGCTGGTGCTTGGCACTTCGGCGCTTGTCGGCTCCTCTTCGTGGCTCGGCTCGCTAGTGGGAGCCCTTACCGGAGATCTTCTCCTTGGCGGTGTGGTCGAGGGGGGTGGTACTTCTGGAGCATCTTCAGATGGCTCCACTTGCTGCTCCTCTCCTACACGCCCAAAGATGTCAGTAACAAAATGCTTGTTCCTCAGCGACCGCCAGCGAAAGGTAGTTGAAATACTTACGCTGGGGGCTGTGCTGGGGGCTGCAACGAGGGCTGGGCTCCGAGCTGGTCGGGACGGTCTCAGACACTCTCCCGGTGGTTGCCGTGGGCTCATCTTCGATGACCACCACGGTCTTGCTCGTCGAGACCTTAGCTCTCTTCCTTGTCCTCTCTGCCAAAGTTTCCTCCCTGTGGAAGCAAGGCCGGAGCGCGACAAGTGAGGACAGAAACAAAACCTTACAAAGATTGAGGGTCGCGGCAAGGGAACTTACTCTTCCTCGTCGTCCTCTTCGCTGAGAGCGGAAAAATCAAAGTCCGCCTCCGTGTGAGGAGGGGGAGGAGGGGGAGCTGGGCTCCTTGGCCGCTTGGCGGGGGTAGTAGCAGCGGTCTTTGATGACCCTGCTCCAGTTGCCGGGGCCGCGTGAGACACTCCCGCAGCACCAGCCCTTGCCGCGGTCGAGCGCGTCGAACGGCGCTCCGGCGGTTGTTGAACTTCTTGCCGCTCAGCCACTTTGCCAAGCCTGCGAAGGCGTTTCCTCCTCAGAGGGGCTGGGGACTCTGACTACGATGGGCTTTCGGTGCCCTCCTCGGAAGAGGAGCCCTCATCCTCCGAGCTACCTGACTCGTCGGCAGGCTGGCTTGGCCCGACATCCTTGCCGGGTGCGGCGAGCTCGCCCTTCCCGGCAAGCATCCCCTGCTCGGCAAGGCTCTCCTTTTGTGCCTCGTCGAGCTCTGCCAAAGTATAACCAAAATCGCCAGCTTCCCTGGCGAGCCTGTCCTCCTCCACTCTTCGAGCAATGAATTCTATTTCTTGCTCAGTGGTGTTGCGGACGAGCCACTCTTCCACCCGGACCTGCTTTTCGACCGTGGAGTCAAAGAATCGCCGCACGTCTTCTTCGAGCGGCACGTCCCAAGTTGCTTCAACGCTGTGCGCATTGCAGAGCGGCATCATAGCGATGATTGCACTCAATGCGGAGTTGTTGCAAAGGGGCACGATGTGCTTCGGCAGCGTGAACGCCTTGTCGCGCTTTTCTGGATCTGTCTCTTGCTTGAACAGTTCTCGCATGAAAAAGTCGTGCTGCAGAACTGTGACGTTGTTGACCAGTCCAGGGCGCAGCCGCATGATATCGGCTGGGTTCTTCCAATCAGAGGCCGGCCTTCCTCTCTGCTGCAGAGGAGCAATGCGGCGGCGGAGGAAGTCTGCGCCAACCATCCCTATGGTGAGCCCGGCCTCCCTGAGCCGTATGATCCTGGCAGCGGCAATCTCCAGCTTTTTGTCCTGGGGATCCAGATCGCTCCAGTCTGTGCCACGCGCTGCTGGGGTCTTGCGAAGCTCACAGTATGGTGGCGGCTCGTCGTCAATGATCCAACACCATTCAGACCGGATTTCTCCCCATCTTGGGCGGAGATCCCCCTTCAGATAATGCTCCTTGGCGCCCAATCTTGAAACGAACGAGACGCCAACAGTGAGAGGCTCCCCCTTTTCAGCACGAGGAGTGAAGTAATGCCTGAACAGCGCGGTATTGGGTGCGACGCCGACGAAGTTCTCGCACAGATGCGCAAATATTGCCATGGTGGATACGGCATTCGGTGTGAGATCCAGCAGACGGAGGTTGAAGGTGTACATGACGTCGCTGAAGAAATCCGAGTACGATGGGCAGAGCCCGCACCAAAAGTAGCAAGCGAAGAAGGGGTACTTGCTCACTTCGCTCTTGTCGGTGGCTGGGCGAACGCGGGTGGCCGGATGCGCCTTGGTCCTCGCGGCCCACATGCCTTGGAACTTGGCCTTCAGATCCGCCCCCGTGAGCGTCGGAGCGAAGAGCGCGTACTTCTGCCTCTTCATCTGCGCCTGGGTCTCCGTCCTTGAGGACTTCCCCGTCTTCCCCTTTTCTCCTTTGGGAGGCATGGCGAAGGCGGAGCTGAGGACCGAGGGAGATGCGGACGCGCGCGGTGGCGGAGGATTGGGAAACCGCTTTGTTTTGGAGCGGAGGAAGAAGAAGGCGGAGATTTGGAGATCGAGAATGGTGAGAGGGGTGTGTGAATGCTTCTGCAGGTCCCTCCTTTTATGGGGAAAGATGTGGAACCATCCGCCCCTTCGTCATTCGAGATAACTGCGCACGCTTCCCACGCTCCGCATTCAACGCGCGATGCGTGGGAGAGCGTGCAATTAAACAGCATAGAGACGTTTCGGCTTATCCCAGCCACGCGTGCCCGTGCACTGTTTGGGCCTGGCCCAACAACGCCCGGCACCGTGTGTGGCCCAGGCCCGGGGGCTCCTGTCGGTGTACTAGAATAGGGGTACCCTAGTACCCCGTACTTGTGCACGGGCAGTAGTAGCATCCCGCGGCCAGGCTTGCGGGAGGACAGCCAGAGAGAAGCTCAAGATTATTAAGCCATTCAAGGACAAAGTATACAAAGCAAGAGTTAAGGCCCCGGCAAGAGGAGCTTGCCGGGAGGGACAGCTGAGGCCCAGCCTGAGCATTGCTGAAGCAGAGTACTTGCCGCGGCAAGGTACTTGCCCCGGCAAGTACTTGGCTGCGGCAAGGTATTGGCTGCGGCAAGATAGCGGCTGCGGCAAGGTACTTGCCCCGGCAAGTTACCTTGCACGGCAAACTATGGGTTGCGCCAAGCTGTCAGGTGCGGCAAGGTCTTGCCGCGGCAAGCGTTACTGTACCACTGTGCTACTGTGCTGCTGCTCCAGTGCCTCTGCCAGCGTGGCGCTCTGGGTCCTTCCAAGCGTGTGTGGCAGGGCACTGTGTAGACGGCGATGCACTGTAGCTAGCGGTGCAGGAGCAGGTGGGATAGGCTTTTCCCACGTCCAAGACGTCCGGGTACATGTATCTGGACAGCAAAGGCATGGGCATTTAATGCCCTTGTCCCCTGCCGTCAGTGGTAGGTAGGACATGTCATCCTGGTAATAGTGGCCTTACTGTAGCAGCTTTCCACCTCTACCTTTACTGTTTGCCACCTGTTGGTGACCCCTTTGTGCGTATAAAAGGAGGCCCATAGGCAACGAAGGAAGAGGAGGAACTGGGGAAAAGGGAGAACTCCAGTATTGCACGCAGCTACTCGATACTGTAGCGCTCCTGGAGCTAGAACAATCATACAGATAATAAACCAAAAAAAGCAGGAGTAGGGTTTTACGCATCCGTGCGGCCCGAACCTGGGTAAATCTCTCTCGTGCACTGTCGTGTTCTTCGCTAGATTTGCTCTTCGTGCGACCGTCTCTCCCTGCCGAACGTAAAGGGGTCCTTCCTTGGGTCCCATAGGTGATCGCGGATTCGTCCCCGACACCTCGGTGGAGGGTTCTTGTACCCTTTTCTCTCTATAATGCAAGATACGCATGCTATGCATATTCGAGAAAAAAATTGAGTCAGACTCAAAGCCCGACCATGGCAGAAGATACAGAGAGAATGAAAGTCATTCCCTATGCCTCAGCCATAGGTTCTATCATGTATGTTATGTTGTGTACTAGACCTGATGTGTGCCTTGCCATAAGTTTGGCTGGGAGGTACCAAAGTAATCCAGGAGTGGATCACTGGACAGCGGTCAAGAACATCCTGAAGTACCTGAAAAGGACCTACGATATGTTTCACATTTATGGAGGTGACAAAGAGCTCGTCGTAAAGGGTTACGTCGATGCTCGCTTCGACACTGATCCGGATGACTCTAAGTCACAAACCGGATACGTATTTATATTGAATGTGGAGCCGTCAGCTGGTGCAGTTCCAAACAGAGCGTCGCGGTGGGATCTACGTGTGAAGCGAAGTACATAGCTGCTTAGGAAGCAGCGCATGAAGGAGTCTGGATGAAGGAGTTCATATCTGATCTAGGTGTAATACCCAGTGCATCGGGTCCAATGAAAATCTTTTGTGACAACACTGGAGCAATTGCCTTGGCGAAGGAATCCAGGTTTCACAAGAGAACCAAACACATCAAGAGACGCTTCAACTCCATTCGTGAAAAGGTCAAGGATGGAGACATAGAAATTTGCAACGTACATACGGATCTGAATATAGCAGACCCGTTGACTAAACCTCTTCCGCGGGCAAAACATGATCAACATCAAGACTCCATGGGTGTTAGATTCATTACTATGTAATCTAGAATATTGACTCTAGTGCAAGTGGGAGACTGATGGAAATATGCCCTAGAGGCAATAATAAAGTTGTTATTATTATATTTCCTTATTCATGATAAATGTTTATTATTCATGCTAGAATCGTATTGACCGGAAACTTAAATACATGTGTGGATACATAAACAAATACCGTGTACCTAGTGAGCCTCTACTAGACTAGCTCATTGATCAAAAGATGGTTAAGGTTTGCTAATCATAGACATGAGTTGTCATTTGATAACGGGATCACATCATTAGGAGAATGATGTGATGGACAAGACCCATCCGTTAGCTTAGCATATGATCGTTCAGTTTATTGCTACTACTTTCTTAATGTCAAATACATGTTCCTTCGACCATGAGATCATGCAACTCCCGAATACCGGAGGAATGCCTTGTGTGTTATTAAACATCACAACGTAATTGGATGATTATAAAGATGCTCTACAGGTATCTCCGAAGGTGTCTGTTGAGTTGGCATGGATCGAGATTGGGATTTGTCACTCTGTGTATCGGAGAGGTATCTCTGGGCCCTCTCAGTAATACACATCATAAGAAGCTTGCAAGCAAAGTGACTAAGGAGTTAGTTACAAGATGATGTATTACGGAACGAGTAAAGAGACTTGCTGGTAACGAGATTGAACTAGGTATGGAGATATCGACGATCGAATCTCAGGCAAGTAACATACCGACAGACAAAGGGAATTACGTATGTTGTCATAAAGGTTCGACCGATAAAGATCTTCGTAGAATATGTAGGAACCAATATGGGCATCCAGGTTCCACTATTGGTTATTGACCGGAGAGTCGTTTCGGTCATGTCTACATCATTCTCGAACCCGTAGGGTCCGCACGCTTAATGTTCGTTGACGATATAGTATTATATGAGTTATGTGAATTGGTGACCGAATGTTGTTCGGAGCCCCGGATGATATCACGGACATGACAAGGAGCTCCGGTATGGTCCGAAGGTAAATATTGATATATAAGACGATGCTATTTGGTCACTGGAAAGGTTTCGGAGTGTATCCGGTAGTCATCGGATCACCGGAAGGGGTTCCGGGAGGCCCCGGGAGGTATAAGGGCCTAATGGGCCAAGGGGAGGCACACACTAGCCCACAAGGGGGCTGGCGCACCCTCTCCCTGGCCGCCGGCCCTAGGGAAGGAAAAGGGGGAGGGCTAGCCCCTCCTGCCTTCCCCTCCACCTAAGAGAAAGGAAAGGGGGGGAGGGGGCGCCACCCCTCCTGCCTTCCCCCCGCGCGCCCAAAAAGGAAGGGGGGGCGGCCAGGGCAGGCGCCCAAGGTGGCCGCCGGCCCCTTGGGGGACTCTAGGCTGCCTTCCCTCTACCCCCACCTATATATATGTGTGGAGGGAGAGGGGCAAGACACACCACGATCCCCAAGCCGTGTGCGGCGCCCGTCTCCCTCTAGTTCATCCTCGGTCATATTTTCATAATGCTCGGCGAAGCCTTGCGGAGATAGTTACATCACCACCGTCACCACGCCATCGTGCTGCCGAAACTGATCTACTACTTTGCCCGTCTTGCTGGATCAAGAAGGCGAGGACGTCATCGAGCTGAACGTGTGCTGAACGCAGAGGTGTCGTACGTTCGGTACTTGATCGGGCGGATCGCGAAGGTGTACGACTACATCAAACGCATTGATAAATGCTTCCGCTTAACGGTCTACGAGGGTACGTAGACACACTCTCCCGTCTCATAGCTATGAATCTCCATGGATAGATCTTGCATGTGCGTAGAATTTTTTTGTTTTCCATGCAACATTTCCCAACAAAGAGCCTGCCAGAGGCCTTGGCCGTGTGGTGGTGGGTAGTGGGCGCCTCGAAGCCCATCTCACCTTGAGACCGACGCCAAAAAATGCTATAAATACATAAACCCCCAGAAATAACCCTAGATCAGAAGTTCCGTCGCCGCAAGCCTCTTTAGCCACGAAAATCCAATCGGGAGCCCGTTCCGGCACCCTGCCGGAGCGGGAAATCATCATCGGAGGCCATCTTCATCATTCCAGCGGCCACCATGATGAGGAGGGAGTAGTTCACCCTCGGGGCTGAGGGCTTGTACTAGTAGCTATGTGTTTGATCTCTCTCTCTCGTGTTCTTGATTTGGCACGATCTTGATGTATCGCGAGCTTTGTTAATATAGTTGGATCATATGATGTTTCTCCCTCTCTATCTTGTTGTGATGAATTGATTTTTCCCTTTGAGATTTTGTTATTATCGAATTGATTACTTTTATGGATTTGAGAGCACTTGATGTATGTTTTGGCACTCAACTCATGGATTCCCAAGGTGACATTGGGGTAATCTATGCATAGGGGTTGATGCACGTTTTCGTCCTTGTTTCTCTGGTAAAAATCTTGGGGCGCTGTCGTGGATTTAACACGGCAGATGCCCTTGTGAAAGGACTTAGGTGTGGATCCATCACAATGTAGGTTAGCTCGAAGGGGTTAAACGGGACAAAGGACACAAAGGGTTACCCAGGTTCGGCCCCTCACAACGAGGTAAAAGCCTACGTGCTGCTTCTAGTTGTATTGCTTGAGTTTCAATTACAAGGGAGCGATTACGCTTGACCTAGCTATCGATTAGTTGTTTCTTGAGTTAAGCTGCCGTCGGGTGTCGCCTTTATATACACAGGTCGAGGCTCGAGGCTTTACAAGAGTCCGAGCCGGATCACACAACATGACCGGCCTGGTTCCTAAGTCACCTTGCCTTACCAGGCAAGCCACCATATGGCGGTTCACACATCCGGGTCTTGGGCCACCACCAGGCCCGCCTCCAGAGCCATCGTCTTCACGCTTCATCTTCTTGGGCCTAACTGGGCTTTCTTCATTGAGTCGCCAATGGTGTAACCCGACCCCTCCTGGGCGGGTCACACCTCGGGGTTATATCCCCAAAATTAGGCCCCAGATTGATTTGAACTTTGTTCATGTCAATCTTCACTGCTCCAATTTGGTGATTCTTCCTTTCAAAGTTTAATATTGAACAAATAATATAACCCGCCACGATGTCATGCAAAATAAATATAGAGAAAATCCATGACATCACAACGGATCTTTCCGCATTAAATGGTTATCCGATAATTGAGGCGCCTCCAGCGTTTTAGATAATCATGACATCTCCTTGATTCCCGCACCTGCCATTTCACTGTTCCACCTTTTTCCTTATAAATAGGCCCGAGGGGGTTTCCTTTTCACTTTGACCCCCTTTCGCTTCCACTTCTTCTTCCTCCTCACAATCTTCACCGCCAGAGCTCTGCCACTCCGGCCGACCTTCACCGGCGACTCCAACAAGGGCCGCTGCATCAACCTGAACGAACCAGAAAACCGCGGCGCATTCCCGCTCTCCATCAACTCCAGCAGGTATTATCCCATCTTCTTCTTAGATCCACATTATAGTGCCCTAGTTCATCGAGTTCATCAATGTTCTGTCAAGCTCTTCCAAGTTCATCCAACATTACTTAGAAAACATAGTTCAGTCTGTACTCTAGGAGAATCAGTAGCGGTATCCACTTTAGCTATTTCGATCTCAGGTAGATCCCTTTCCTTTTACAGTCAATATATAGTTCCTCAGTTCTTCCGTGGCCATATGTTTTAGGTCTAAATTTCTTCTTTTTCCTGAACTGCGGTAGATCCGTAATTGTAGCCGCAATTTGTGAAATCTATTTTATCCATAGTTAGCAAAAATTTCAATAACCTTGCAATCCTTAGACAAATTATCCACCATCCCTTGCCCAGGCGACTTATAGCAACAACCTTGCATTCCGCCAATACTTATATGATTTTAATCATGAACCGATAAACCGCCGGCATCTTTCTGGCTTATCCATGTAGTTTATAACCTTTTCCATGGTCCGCCAAGATGGTTGTCCCTTATAATCAAGACTTGTAACCCGCCAGTATATAGTTGGCTCATTTGGGCGGTTTATTTTTGCTCATCATTGTTACAGACTTTGTACCTTATGACTGGTCATTGATCATGGAGCGGTAACATCATAATATTAACCCGCCAACTCTTTATTCTCAGGCATCCACTGTCAAAAATGACTAAATCCACCACCTCTTGCGATTGGGTTGTTTCCATTGTCACTGAGCAATCTCTCAATGAATATGCTGAGATGGGCGTTTTATCAGCAAAAAACATCATTCACTGGCGAGTTCCAGGGGCTGAAACTAAACCTCAACCTAGAGAGGGTGAAGTTATAGTCTTTGCAGATCACCTCCTCCGTGGTTTCTCACCACCTGGGTCAAAATTCTTTCGGGATGTTCTGAACTTCTACAAGCTACACCCCCAAGATATTGGCCCCAACTCTGTTTCCAATATATGCAACTTTCAATTTTTGTGAGGTGTACCTTAACGAAGAGCCCAGCATTGACTTATTCAGAGAGTACTATTACCTGAACCACCAGACCGAGATGACAGACGGGCCTAGCCTTGAACTCGGCAAGATTTCTATCTAGAGGTGGAGAGACGCTGTTTTCCCTGCAGCTTCACTACCCAGTCACCCCAAGGACTGGAACTAGACTTGGTTCTACTGCCAAGATACCTCTCCTACTGATGAAAACCCTCTGCCGGGTTTCCGCTCCTTCCGGCTTTGCCCTAGGCATGAACTCCCTGATCAGATCACTGCTGCAGAACAAGCCAAATATGCGCCTACCTTTTCAAAGATAAGGGCCTTACTAGCCAACGGCTTAACCGGAGTTGACCTGGTCCGCTGCTGGGTCGCCTGGAGGATTTTGCCTTTGAGCCGCCGCACCGGCTTAATGTACCAATATACATGTGATGTGAAGGACCCACAGCGGTATAGCCAAGTACAACTTGAAGATCGGCAAATCAATGAAATGACCAAGACATTGCTCGGGGAGACCTTAGAAAGCTGTAGTAAAATGGGATTGAACCCCTTCTGTGCTCTTAATCCGGCTCCCGATGTAAGTGTTTTAAGTCGTTCTTTAACTCATTTATCATTCTCTCATAAACTGCACATCTTCTCATTGTCCTTTATCTTCTCAGACTGGCTCTTCCTTTTGGAACAAGAAACTGCAAGACAAGCCGGCCAAACCAAAAACTCGGGCTCCAAAAAAGACCAAAGGGAAGAAACAGGACGTTGAAGACTTATTTGCCCTTGACAATGAGTCGGAGGTAGAACTTGATTCTCTTGGCTTTCTTTTTATGCAACTTATTGACGCTGACTCCTCTCAGGACGATGCGGAGACCAGCCATGCAGATGCAGCAGAGGTAACCATAATCTTCTCCAGCTCAGAACCTTTGCCAAGACAAAAAACTCAGTGGGTCTCCCGAAAAGTAAGATTTTCCCATCCTCTTGCTTATCTGGACCCCAATTTTCTTTTGAAAAAACAGCAGCACGAGGCAAAGCGTACAACCCGGAGCAGTGGTGGCGGAGACCTTGCAGCCGGCTTACCCAACATGCCTGCCCCTCGCAAGTGCCGAAATGAGGTGCCACATAATCCATCCCTCTCCTTTCCAAAGGCGGGTCTTATTCGTCAACCACTTAACTCTTCCGATTCAAACTACCAGGGAACACCTCATTCATCATCTGGCGAGTCTACTAGGACTCAGATGCCTGTCTTCAAAGTTACCCCTGGTTTAGGACTTATACTTGTTTCATACATAACTTGCAATAATATATTTACTAATTCCTATTCTCTTGTTGCAGTGGTGTGGCCAAAGCAGGCAAGAAACAGAAGGTGGGCGGTTCTTCCAAAGACCCCCAAACTGTTGAGCCGGAGAAACAAACGCTAGCAGCAACTAAGGCGTTAGAGAATCCTGACAGTCTTATCAATGACCCGCCACCACAAGTTGATATCACAGCCTCAGAACCATTGCACACTGAGGTTGACCCAGCAATTACGCATAACCCGCCAAGTCCTGGACCACCCAGCCCTGCCAAAACTACTGAAGAGGTCCCTTCTGACAAGATCGCTGATGTTGCCATCATCACTGGTACAGGCTATACCGAGCCCGGAAATCCTACCGTCCTGGCAAAGCACAGCGCCAAAGAAGAGCCATTAACCGCCAACAAGGGTAAATTGAAGTTGGATCTGGAAAGTTATGCTAGCTTCAGCGCAAGTGATATCCACGCAGGATATCTAACCCGCCTCCACACTAGTCGTGACCTGGAAGCCGGCTTAGTGAACCTTATGAAGGAACGCTATGAGGTATGTTGCTAACCTCTTTCCATATGTATTCATATAGCCACCAAGTCTAGAGCATAGGAAAAAATTGAGTATGCTGTAGACTTTAAGAATAATCTTCAAACTATAGCCTCACAGGGCCAACTTATCTTTTTTAAGATCCAAATATGTAGCCCCCAAGGGCCGGCTTAACTAACAAGTTAAGTCGGGACTTTGAGTCACTTAAGAAATCCAAACACGTAGCCCCCAAGGGCCGGCTAAAACTGACAAGATAAGCTGGGTTACCAATGATCCTTTAGCAAAATCAAACCTATAGCCCCCAAGGGCCGGCTTAATCTGACAAGATAAGTCGGATCTCAATAAAAAAAGTGAATTGACCCACATTAGCCCCCAAGTGCCAACTAGAGTACTTGTAGTGTGCTTGGGACTTTAACAGAACACCATCACTAATAGTTCAACCTTGCTTTTTAACCATTACTTTATCATTGTATTTCAAGCAGAATTGAGCATGAAGGAATCGCAAGTAGGCGATTTGAGGAAGTATATAAAGTTACAGCAGGCAGAGACTTCCAAGGCCAAGCTAGAGCTGAAAACTTCGTTGGAGGAAGTCGACAAGCTTAAAGCAAGTTTTGATACGGAGAGAGCCGCCTGGGAATCGGACAAGACTGCACTATTGAAGAGAGCTGAAGAGGCAAAGCACAACTTAAGCCGGTTGCTGATGAGCTTGCCGGCTTAAAACGACATATCACCCGTATGACAGCCGCCATCTTTGGTAAGACTCATATGCACTTCAACGTCTTTTGCTGATATTATGTTAAACCGCCTAGTGACTCTCAATTCATGCTGTTTAACTCGCTTGGCAACTTACAGACAGGCCCCATAAGCACCAGCCTTGGCGAAAACATGCTGATGAAGCTCAAGGCAATATATTCATTGACTGAGCAGCTATACGCTTGAACTTTGCGAAGCCTTGTGGCCTTATCAGGTGGGAAGAGACCTCCAAAGCAGATCAAGAACGTGTTGGATCAACTCTCAACGGCGCCGGCTCAAGTTATGGAATACAAACTATCAATCGCCCGAGCTGGAACCATTTGTGCACTAGGCCGAGCCAAGGCGTGGCAGTCAGAACTTGACCCGGTGGAAATAGCCACCGGTTTCCCAGAATTCAAGGACGACGGGTCTGCCTTCGAGGAACAAGACTTCAACAACTGCGTCAGAGAGATGCGACCCGTTGCCTGCAAGCTGATTGAAGATCTGGATATAGACCACTACACACCGGCTTACGACGAGAAGAACCAGAAGATTAAGCCGCCAATTCATGATGTTGTCAACCTTATTCCTCCTCGGCGTAAGCATATCTTCGCCCCTGACATTGATCATTCTGTTATACTCGATGATGAGGCCACTTTCGAAGCTTTAACCGGCAACGACTGCACAACGGCTGATCTTCAGATGATCGACGAAGAAGAACCGGTGCAGGATGATCCACAATCATCAAGGCAACAAGAAGAAAGCTGATCATAGAGATGATGATCTAGGCGGCTCTCAGGCCGAGGTAAGGGAGCGCAGCTCCAAAAAACATTTGAAGTTGAAAACTTTTGCCGGCTCAAAGTAATGTCTTGTAATAGGATAGTTGAAAACAATGATCTGCCACATCATGCCTTCGTGCATGTTAACTTTTGACTTTTGAGCCGCCAATTTAATCTTTAGGACCTGCCTGATGTACTCATTCATATAGGCCATGCCAGTACTCGTATTTCCATTGAAAGTTTTGCATGTCCAGCACAAAGTTTAAACAACATATGCCCTGGTGACTTAACATCAAAAGCCAGGGCAGGTAACAACCCAAACATAATATAGTCTTATGCAATTACGGAAAAGACTAGAATTAAGGCCATTCAAGCCAAAACATACTGGCGACTTAAATTCGAAAGCCAGGGCGGGTTACCAAACCTCAAATATTCATATAACAATTGAAAAACATACCTGCAGATTTGGATCATACTGCCGGCTTACACCTCCATATCCAGTGCGGGTAACAACCCAAACACTTAATATCAGGACCTCAATTGTTGAAACCCAAGCATACTGGCGACTTAAAGTCCATAGCCAGGGCGGGTTACCAAACCCAAAATACTCAAACATGAGTCACACAATCGGAGCATCATGATCCGGATTGTAAAAAATGCACTTAACAGAAAAAATTCTTTAGGAGACACAAATCCAAAAGTCTCAAAATTCAAAAAATCACAAATAATTGCCTGACCGGCTTACCAAGGCATGACCAAACAAATTGGCTCGCAAGGCCATGTGCTTTCAAAGGCCACACAGCCTTTGAGTTAATCCTAGCTCACTGTAAGCCGGCTCTCACGTGACACAAGCCGCCGTTTTAACCTTAACAAGTTCAGGGTCTTGAAAAAGATTGACTGTTAAGAGTTCGGCGGGTCACCTGGCGGAGTAGCAAGTTGCAAACAGGCAGGATAACTCAGGATTCGGCATCCACGCCTGGTCAAGAGGGTATGAAAGCTAAACCCGGTGGGTTGGAAGCCCCCAAGTGACCTTATGACCAAATAATAAAGACTTAGATACATAGAAATGAAAAGACAGAGGCCTTGAATTATCAGGGATGCCGGCTTTATTATATTGATCATAAAATATATATACACTGACAAATGTATGTACAAAGACAAGAGCCGGTGGCTCAGGTGTAATAAGGCCGAAGATGAGCAATATTCCAGGGCCGGCGGGTCTCCTCCTCCGACTTGCGTGAATCCTTGTGTTCTCGTATATCAATGAGGTAATAAGACCCGTTATTCAAGTTCTTGCTGACCACAAAGGGTCCTTCCCAAGGTGGAGATAACTTGTGCATATCTGTTTGATCTTGGATCAATCGGAGTGCCAAGTCGCCTTCTTGAAACGCCCGGGTCTTCACTCTGCGGCTATGATAGCGATGCAAGTCTTGTTGATATATCGCCGAACGAGCCTCCGCAAGGTCACGCTCTTCATCCAAAGCATCGAGCGTGTTTTGACGTGCTATTTCATTGTCAGCTTCAACATAAGCCACTACACGAGGCGAGTCATGACGGATATCACTTGGAAGAACTGCCTCTGCCCCGTAGACCATAAAGAAAGGCATATAGCCTGTTGATCTGTTGGGGATGGTATTGATACTCCAGAGTACTGAAGGTAACTCCTCAACCCAACAAACCAGCGTTCGCTTCAAAGGAACCATAAGCCGGGGTTTTATGCCTCTCAAAATTTCTTGGTTAGCCCTCTCAGCCTTACCATTAGACTGTGGATGAGCCACAGAAGAAACATCAAGACGAATATGCTCTCGCTGACAAAACTCCTTCATAGCACCCTTAGACAAATTAGTGCCATTATCAGTGATGATACTATGAGGGTAACCAAAACGAAAGATCAGTTTTTTAATAAACTGGACTGCAGTTGCCGCATCACACTTGCTGACCGGCTCTGCTTCAACCCACTTGGTAAATTTGTCAACCGCCACCAAGAGGTGGGTTTTCTTATCTTTAGACCTCTTGAAAGGTCCAACCATATCAAGTCCCCAGACTGCAAATGGCCAAGTAATTGGAATCATCCTCAACTCTTGAGCCGGCACATGAGCCGTTCTAGAAAACTTCTGATAGCCATCACATTTACTGACGATATCCTCTGCATCAGCATGAGCCGTCAACCAATAAAACCCATGACGAAAAGCTTTGGCCACTAAAGATTTTGAGCCGGCATGATGACCACAATCACCTTCATGGATTTCTCTTAAAAAGTCACGGCCCTCCTCAGGAGAAACACAACGTTGAAACACACCTGTCACACTGCATCGGTGTAACTCGCCATTTACAATAGTCATAGACTTGGATCTCCTGACGATTTGCCTTGCCAAAGTTTCATCCCTAGGTAACTCGCCCCGGGTCATATAAGCTAAGTAGGGAAGTGTCCAATCAGGAATAGCATGGAGAGCCGCAACCAACTGCGCCTCCTGGTCAGGAATAGCAAGGTCCTCTTCTGATGGTAACTTGACTGAAGGATTATGCAATACATCAAGAAATACATTAGGAGGTACCGGCTTACATTGAGACCCAAGCCGGCTTAAGGCATTAGCCGCCTCATTTTTACGTCGATCAAGGTGCTCCACTTGATAACCCTTGAAGTGACTAGCAATGTTATCAACCGCCCGACGATAAGCCGCCATGAGCGGGTCTTTGGAATTCCATGTACCTGAAACTTGCTGAGCCACAAGGTCTGAGTTACCAAAACACCTGACCCGGCTCAAATTCATCTCTTTGGCCATTCGAAGGCCGTGGAGTAAGGCCTCATACTCAGCTGCATTGTTAGTACAAGGAAACATTAACCTCACAACGTAGCAAAACTTGTCACCTCATGGGGAGGTCAATATAACCCCAGCCCCCGAGCCTTCTAGCTGCCTGGACCCATCAAAATGAATTGTCCAATATGTGTTATCAGGCCTCTCTTCAGGTGTCTGCAACTCCGTCCAGTCATTGATGAAATCCACCAGAGCATGAGATTTGACAGCTGTTCTTGGCACATATTTCAAACCATGAGGTCCAAGTTCTATTGCCCACTTAGCAACCCGGCCCGAGGCCTCCCTGTTTTGAATTATGTCTCCTAGGGGGGCAGAACTGACCACAGTAACAGGATGACCAAGAAAATAATGATTCAGCTTGCGACTCGCCATGAACACCCCATATACCAATTTCTGCCAATGTGGGTATCGTTGCTTGGACTCAATCAACACCTCACTGACATAATAAGGCGGCCGTTGGACTGGGTATTCCTTGCCCGCCTCTTTGCGCTCCACAACAATTGCCACACTGACAGCTTTACTGTTAGCCGCCACATATAGAAGTAAAGGCTCCTTCTCCACAGGAGCAGCAAGGACGGGCGGCTCAGCCAACTGCCTTTTGAGCATCTCAAACGCCTCATCAGCAGCATCACTCCAGACAAAATGATCTGTTTTCTTCATCATCTGGTACAAAGGAATCGCCTTCTCGCCCAGGCGGCTTATGAACCGGCTCAAAGCTGCAATACGACCCGCCAGGCGCTGGACGTCATTGACACACGCCGGCTTAGCCAATGAAGTAATGGCCTTAATCTTCTCCGGGTTAGCTTCAATACCTCTCTCTGAGACCAGAAAACCCAAGAGCTTGCCTGCAGGCACACCAAAAACACACTTGGCTGGGTTAAGCATCATCATATAGACCCGGAGATTATCAAAAGTCTCCCTTAGATCATCCAAAAGCGTCTCCTTTTTCCTAGATTTGACCACAATATCATCCACATAAGCATGCACATTGCGCCCAATTTTACTGTGAAAGCAATTCTGAACGCAACGTTGATAAGTCGCCTGGGCAATCTTAAGCCCAAAAGGCATAGAGACATAGCAAAAATCTTCAAAAGGGGTGATAAAAGACGTCTTCTCTTGGTCTTTAACTGCCATCTTGATCTGATGATAACCAGAATAAGCATCCAGGAAACAAAGACTCTCACAACCCGCCGTGGCATCAATACGAGGAAGAGCAAAAGGATCAACTGGACAAGCTTTATTAAGATCTGTGTAGTCAACACACATACGCCAAGTGCCATTCTTCATAAGCACTAGCACCGGGTTAGCTAACTGCTACTTCTTGAGCTTGCGTTGCTTTTTTCCTTGAAAAGGAAAGGGTGATACAACAAAGTAGAGATAAGTATTTCCCTCAGTTTGAGAACCAAGGTATCAATCCAGTAGGAGACAACGCACAAATCACCGAATACCTGCACAAACAATCAAACAACTTGCACCCAACGCGATAAAGGGGTTGTCAATCCCTTAACGGTTACTTGCAAAAGTGAGATCTGATAGATATAGGTGAAACTAAATAAAATATAAAGTAAATATTTTTGGTTTATAGATCGGAAAGTAAAAGATTGCAAAATAGTAAATCAGAAACTTATATGAGGGAAAATAGTAGATCGGAAACTTATATGATGGAAAATAGTAGATCGGAAACTTATATGATGGAAAATAGTAGATCGGAAACTTATATGATGAAAAATAGTAGATCGGAAACTTATATGATGGAAAATAGACCTGGGGCCATAGGTTTCACTAGAGGCTTCTCTCAAGATAGAAAATAATAAGATGGGTTAACAAATTAATGCAGAGCAATTGATAGTAAAGCGCAAAGTTATGATGATATCTAAGGCAATGATCATGAATATAGGCATCAAGTCCATGTCAAGTAGACCGAAACGATTGTGCATCTACTACTATTACTCCACACATCGACCGACTCCTGCCTGCATCTAGAGTATTAAGTTCATGAAGAACAGAGTAACGCATTAAGTAAGATGACATGATGTAGAGGAATAAACTCAAGCAATATGATGTAAACCCCATCTTTTTATCCTCGATGGCAACAATACAATACGTGCCTTGCTGCCCCTACTATCACTGGGAAAGGACACCGCAAGATTGAACCCAAAGCTAAGCACTTCTCCCATTGCAAGAAAAACCAATCTAGTTGGCCAAACCAAACCGATAGTTCGAAGAGAATTACAAAGATATCAAATCATGCATAAAAGAATTCAGAGAAGATTCAAATAATATTCATAGATAATCTGATCATAAATCCATAATTCATCGGATCTCGGCAAACACACCGCAAAAAAGTATTACATTGAATAGATCTCCAAGAACATCGAGGAGAACATGGTATTGAGGATCAAAGATAGAGAAGAAGCCATCTAGCTACTAGCTATGGACCCGTAGGTCTGAGGTAAACTAGTCACGCTTCATCGGAAGGGCAATAGGGTTGATGTAGAAGCCCTCCATGATCGAATCCCCCTCCGGCAGGGTGTCGGAAAAGGTCCCTAGATGGGATCTCACGGGTACAGAAGGTTGCGGTAGTGCAAAAGTGTTTTCGTGGATGCTTCTGGTGGTTTGGGAACATATGTGAATATATAGGCGAAAGAATTAGGTCAGGAGGGTCACGGGGGGGCCCACAAGGCAGGGGGCGTGCCCTACCCCCCTAGGTGCGCCCTCCACCCTTGTGGCCGCCTCGTGGCTCCTCCGACTTCATCTCCAAGTCTCCTGGGTGTCTTCTGGTGCAAGAAAAATCATCGTGAAGATTTTATTCCGTTTGGAATCCGTTTGGTATTCCTTTTCCACGAAGCTAAAAAACATGGAAAAAAACAGAAACTAGCACTGGGCTCTAGGTTAATAGGTTAGTCCCAAAAATAATTTAAAATAGCATAATAATGCATATAAAACATCCAAAACAGATAATATAATAGCATGGAACAATAAAAAAGTATAGATACGTTGGAGACGTATCAAGCATCCCCAAGCTTAATTCCTGCTCGTCCTCGAGTAAGTAAATGATAAAAGCGGAATTTTTGATGTGGAATGCTATCTAACATACTTATCCATGTAATTTTCTTTATTGTGGCATGAATGTTCAGATCCATAAGATTCAAAACAAAAGTTTAGTATTGACATAAAAACAATAATACTTCAAGCATACTAACAAGGCAAATATGTCTTCTCAAAATAACATGGCCAAAGAAAGCTTATCCCTACAAAATCATATAGTCTGGCTATGCTCCATCTTCATCACACAAAATATTCAAATCATGCACAACCCCGATGACAAGCCAAGCAATTGTTTCATACTTTTGATGTTCTCAAACTTTTTCAACTTTCACGCAATACATGAGCGTGAGCCATGGACATAGCACTATAGGTGGAATAGAATATGGTGGTTGTGGAGAAGACAAAAAGAAGGAGATAGTCTCACATCAACTAGGCATATCAACGGGCTATGTTGATGCCCATCAATAGATATCAATGTGATTGAGTAGGGATTGCCATGCAACGGATGCACTAGAGCTATAAGTTTATGAAAGCTCAAAAGAAAACTAAGTGGGTGTGCATCCAACTTGCTTGCTCACGAAGACCTAGGGCAATTTGAGGAAGCCCATCATTGGAATATACAAGCCAAGTTCTATATTGAAAAATTCCCACTAGTTTATGAAAGTGACAACATAGGAGACTCTCTATCATGAAGATCATGGTGCTACTTTGAAGCACAAGTGTGGTAAAAGGATAGTAACATTGTCCCTTCTCTCTTTTCTCTCATTTTTTTTATTTGGGCCTTATCATTTTTTTGGCCTCTTTTTTTTATTTTTCGTCCGGAGTCTCATCCCGACTTGTGGGGGAATCATAGTCTCCATCATCCTTTCCTCACATGGGACAATGCTCTAATAATGAAGATCATCACACTTTTATTTACTTACAACTCAAAAATTACAACTCGATACTTAGGACAAAATATGACTCTATATGAATGCCTCCGGCGGTGTACCGGGATGTGCAATGAATCAAGAGTGACATGTATGAAAGAATTATGAACGGTGGCTTTGCCACAAATACGATGTCAACTACATGATCATGCAAAGCAATATGACAATGATGAAGCGTGTCATAATAAACGGAACGGTGGAAAGTTGCATGGCAATATATCTTGGAATGGCTATGGAAATGCCATAATAGGTAGGTATGGTGGCTATTTTGAGGAAGGTATATGGTGGGTATATGGTACCAGCGAAAGTTGCGCGGCACTAGAGAGGCTAGCAATGGTGGAAGGGTGAGAGTGCATATAATCCATGGAGTCAACATTAGTCATAAAGAACTCACATACTTATTGCAAAAATCTATAAGTTATCGAAACGAAGTACTACGCGCATGCTCCTAGGGGGATAGATTGGTAGGAAAAGACCATCTCTCGTCCCCGACCGCCACTCACAAGGAGGACAATCAATAAATAAATCATGCTCCGACTTCATCACATAACGGTTCACCATACGTGCATGCTACGGGAATCACAAACTTTAACACAAATATTTCTCAAATTCACAATTACGCACTAGCATGACTCTAATATTACCATCTCTATATCTCAAAACAATCATAAGGAATCAAACTTCTCATAGTATTCAATGCACTTGATATGAAAGTTTTTATTATATTCTTCTTGGATGCCTATCATATTAGGACTAAATTTATAACCAAAGAAAATTACCATGCTGTTTAAAGACTCTCAAAATAATATAAGTGAAGCATGAGGGTTCAACAATTTGTATAAAATAAAACCACCGCCGTGCTCTAAAAAGATATAAGTGAAGCACTAGAGCAAAATTGCCTAGCTCAAAAGATATAAGTGAAGCACAAAGAGTATTCTAATAAATCACGATTCATGCGTGTCCCTCACAAAAGGTGTGTACAGCAAGGATGATTGTGGCAAACTAAAAATCAAAGAATCAAATTATACAAGACGCTCAAAGCAAAACACATATCATGTGGTGAATAAAAATATAGCCTCAAGTAAAGTTACCGATAGACGAAGACGAAAGAGGGGATGCCTTCCGGGGCATCCCAAGCTTAGGCTCTTGGTTGTCCTTGAATATTACCTTGGGGTGCCTTGGGCATCCCCAAGCTTAGGCTCTTTCCACTCCTTATTCCATAGTCCATCAAATCCTTACCCAAAACTTGAAAACTTCACAACACAAAACTCAACAGAAAAATCTCATAAGCTCCGTTAGTATAAGAAAATAAATCACCACTTTTGGTACTGTTGTGAACTCATTATTTATTTATATTGTTGTAATATCTACTGTATTCTAACTTTTCCATGGTTCATACCCCCCGATACTACCCATAGATTCATCAAAATAAGCAAACAACACAAAGAAAACAGAATCTGTCAAAAACAGAACAGTCTGCGAAGATCCCAATTGTTCTAATACTTATGTAACTCCAAAATTCTGTAAAATTTGGACAACAGAGGCAATTTGTATACAAATCTTGTGTAAAAAATTCAGATTTTTTCTACGCTCCAGTGAATTTAAACAATTCTGGGACTGGGCGCAGAAGTTTCTGTTTTTCAGCAGGATCAAATCAACTATCACCGTAAGCCATCCCAAAGGTCTTACTTGGCACAAACACTAATTAAAACACAAAACCACATATAACCAGAGGCTAGATGAATTATTTATTGAAAAACAGCAAGGAAAAATATTGGGTTGTCTCCCAACAAGCGCTTTTCTTTAAAGCCTTTTAGCTAGGCATTGATAATTTTGATGATGCTCATATGAAAGAAAAGAATTGAGGCACAAAGAGAGCATCATAAAACATGTGAAAAACACATCTAAGTCTAACATACTTCCTATGCATAGGAATTTTATAGGAAAACAAATTAGCAAGACAAGCAAGATCTAAAATGTGCAAGGAAGAAGAAAGAAACAATAGCAATCTCAACATAACGAGAGGTAATTTAGTAACATGAAAATTTGTACGACCATATTTTCCTCTCTCATAATAATTACATGTAGGATCATAATAAAATTCAACAATATAACTATCACATAAAATATTCTCTTCATGATCCACATGCATACAATGTTAACACTCTTCCAAAATAGTGGGATTATCATTAAATAAAGTCATGACCTCTCCAAGCCCACTTTTATCAAAAATTTCATAAGATTGATCATACTCCAAAGTAGTGGGATCATTATTACCTAGAGTTGACACTATTCCAAACCCACTTTCAATATTATTGCAAACATATTCATCATGAGGCTTAAATAAATTTTCAAGATCATAAGAAAAATCACCCCAATCATGATCATTGCAACAAGTAGTGGATCTAGCAAAACTAGCATCCCCAAGCTTAGGGTTTTGCATATTATTAGCACAATTGACATCAATAGAATTTATAGTAAAACCATTGCAATCATGCTTTTTATTCAAGGAGCTATCGTGAATCACTTCATAAATTTCTTCATCACAATTTTCAGATTCACGAATTTCAAGCAAAACTTCATAAAGATAATATAGTGCACAAAACTCACTAGCAATTGGTTCATCATAATTGGATCTCTTAAAAAGATTAGCAAGTGGATAAGGATCCATAAACTTTTAGCAAGTAAAGATGCAAGCAAAAAGAAGGCACATGGTAACACAAGCAAACAAAAGATTGAATGGAAGAAGGGCGAATAAAAAGGCAAATCTTTTCGAAAATCATTTTAGAAGTGGGGAGAGGAAAATGAGAGGCAAATGGCGAATAATGTAATGCAAGAGATGAGAGTTTATGATGGGTACTTGGTATGTCTTGACTTGGCGTAGATCTCCCCGGCAACGGCGCCAGAAATTCTTCCTGCTACTTCTTGAGCTTGCGTTGGTTTTTCCCTTGAAGAGGAAAGGGTGATGCAGCAAAGTAGAGATAAGTATTTCCCTCAGTTTGAGAACCAAGGTATCAATCCAGTAGGAGACATCGCACAAATCACCGAATACCTGCACAAACAATCAAACAACTTGCACCCAACGCGATAAAGGGGTTGTCAATCCCTTCACGGTTACTTGCAAAAGTGAGATCTGATAGATATAGATGAAACTAAATAAAAGATAAAGTAAATATTTTTGGTATTTTTGGTTTATAGATCGGAAAGTAAAAGATTGCAAAATAGTAGATCGGAAACTTATATGATGGAAAATAGTAGATCGGAAACTTATATGATGGAAAATAGTAGATCGGAAACTTATATGATGGAAAATAGTAGATCGGAAACTTATATGATGGAAAATAGACCCGGGGGCCATAGGTTTCACTAGAGGCTTCTCTCAAGATAGCAAATAATGTGGTGGGTGAACAAATTACTGCCGAGCAATTGATAGAAAAGCGCAAAGTTATGACGATATCTAAGGCAATGATCATGAATATAGGCATCACGTCCATGTCAAGTAGACCGAAACGATTCTGCATCTACTACTATTACTCCATACATCGACCGACTCCTGCCTGCATCTAGAGTATTAAGTTCATGAAGAACAGAGTAACGCATTAAGTAAGATGACATGATGTAGAGAAATAAACTCAAGCAATATGATGTAAACCCCATCTTTTTATCCTCGATGTCAACAATACAATATGTGCCTTGCTGCCCCTACTGTCACTGGGAAAGGACACCGCAAGATTGAACCCAAAGCTAAGCACTTCTCCATTGCAAGAAAAACCAATCTAGTTGGCCAAACCAAACCGATAGTTCGAACAGAATTACAAAGATATCAAATCATGCATAAAAGAATTCAGAGAAGATTCAAATAATATTCATAGATAATCTGATCATAAATCCACAATTCATCGGATCTCGGCAAACACACCGCAAAAAAGTATTACATCGAATAGATCTCCAAGAACATCGAGGAGAACATGGTATTGAGAATCAAAGAGAGAGAAGAAGCCATCTAGCTACTAGCTATGGACCCGTAGGTCTGAGGTAAACTACTCACGCTTCATCGGAAGGGCAATAAGGTTGATGTAGAAGCCCTCCGTGATCGAATCCCCCTCCGGCAGGGTGTTGGAAAAGGTCCCTAGATGGGATCTCACGGGTACAGAAGGTTGCAGTGGTGCAAATGTGTTTTCGTGGATGCTTCTAGTTGTTTGGGAACATATGTGAATATATAGGCGAAAGAATTAGGTCAGGAGGGTCACGGGGGGCCCACAAGGCAGGGGGCGTGCCCTACCCCCCTGGGCGTGCCCTCCACCCTTGTGGCCGCCTCGTGGCTCCTCCCACTTCATCTCCAAGTCTCCTGGGTGTCTTCTAGTCCAAGAAAAATCATCGCAAAGATTTTATTCCGTTTGGTATTCCTTTTCCACGAAGCTAAAAAACAAGGGAAAAATAGAAATTGGCACTGGGCTCTAGGTTAATAGGTTAGTCCCAAAAATAATATAAAATAGCATAATAATGCATATAAACCATCCAAAATAGATAATATAATAGCATGGAACAATAAAAAATTATAGATACGTTGGAGACGTATCACTAACCACTCTGGATGAAAGACCTCCACAATAAACCCTGCTGCCAAGAGCTGGGCCACCTCTTCTCCGATAGCCTTACGCCGCTCCTCATTGAAACGACGAAGGAACTGTTTGACATGCTTAAATTTAGGATCAACATTAAGATTGTGCTTAGCGAATTCTCTTGGTACACCCGGCATGTCAGAAGGTTTCCATGCAAAGATGTCCTGCTTCTCATGGATGAACTCGATGAGCGCGCTTTCCTATTTCGAATCCATGTTAGCCCCTATTGTGAACTGCTGAGATGAGTCGCCAGAGACAAAGTCAACCTGCTTAGTATCATCAGCCGACTTAAACTTCAACAAAGGGTCTTGCTTTGTGGTAGGCTTCTTCAAAGGGGTCATGTCAGCCAGGTCAACATTATCCTTATAAAATTTAAGCTCCTCAGTAGCAAAGGCCGATTCAGCATAAGCAACATCTCCTTCTTCACATTCCAAAGCAATCTTTCGATTACCATGGACTGTAATAGTTCCCTTACGTCTTGGGATCTTAAGCTGCAAATAAACATAACAAGGTCGTGCCATAAACTTGGCGTAAGCCGGCCGTCCGAACAAGGCATGATAAGGACTCTTGATCTTAACCACTTCAAACCATAACATCTCTGCTCTGTAGTCATAGTCATCGCCAAAAGCCACTTCCAAAGCAATCTTACCAACTGGATACGCTGACTTACTAGGTACTACACCATGGAAAACTGTAGAAGACGGTTTAAGCTCCTTATCAGTTAAATTCATCCGAAGAAAGGTATCATAATAAAGGATATTGATGCTGCTGCCACCATCCATGAGTACTTTAGTGAATTTATAACCCCCAACCTGAGGGGCTACCACCAATGCCAATTGACCCAGATTATCAACCCGGGGCGGGTGATCCTCTCGACTCCATGTGATTGGCTTCTCTGACCATCGCAAATACTGAGGTACCGCCGGCTCAATCGCACTGACTGCGCGTTTATGAACCTTCTGATCTCGTTTGCAGAGACTTGTGGTAAAAACATGATGCTGGCCACTATTAAGCTGCTTTGGATTACTTTGGTACCCTGACTGATGCTGCTGGTTATCCTGACCAGACTGTTGGCTATAACCACCCTGGTTGCCCTGTCCTTGGTACCCAGAATTTGAGCCGCCGCCACCAAAGCCGGGCCCCTATGAGTCGGATCCTGACCCGCCAGGCGGGCCATTGTTGTTGCCATGATTCTAATTAAAGTTGAAATTCCTGTACTCTTTCATGATGAAACAGTCCTTCCAAGCATGAGTCGTCGGTTTATTGGGCAGACTGTGTTTCGGGCAAGGTTCATTCATCATCGCCTCAATATTAAACTTTGGCCCTCCAAAGGCCTGCTTAGCACGGCGCTGGTTTTTATATCCAGTGTTGGTGTTAGCTACAAGATCTGACCCGCCGTCGGGGTGCCTGCGCTTACCACCGTTACCCTGGTTGTGACCATTATGCCCTGTCACGTTTTGCTGCTGACCCTTACCATTAATACTCTTCTTTCCCTTGTTGGACTTTTCATCATCAGATCCAGGATCTTTGGTAGTATCAGAGTCGGCATATTTAATGAGAGCTACCATGAGCTCTCCCATGTCCTTACAATGACGTTAAGCCGCCCAAGCTGCTGCTTAAGAGGTGTAAAGTGATAATTCTTCTCTAAGACCAGAACAGCTGAACTCGCCGCAATGCTATCTGATGAATGAATAATAGTTGAGACCCGACGGACCCAATGGTGGGCTGACTCATCCTCACGCTACACACAGTTATCCAGATCAATAATCGTCAAGGGTTGCTTACATGTTCCCTTGAAGTTCTGAATGAAGCGCGCCTTCAACTCAGCCCATGAATTGATGGAATTGGAGGGTAAGCCTTTCAACCAGGTTCGAGCCGGTCCATCCAACATCATGGTGAAATACTTGGCACATACAACATCATTAACATCTAGCATCTCCATAGCTAGCTCTTAGCTCTCAATCTAAGCTTCAAGAGGAAGATCAGCTGTATAATTAGGCACCTTACGGGGGCCCTTAAAATCCTTAGGCAAACGTTCATTGCGCAGAGCCGACACTAGACAAGGCACACCAACAGTCCTAGAAGTCATCCCATCTGCAACGGTCGCCGAAGTGTGTACTGGAGATTGCTGATGAGCCCCTAGTTGAGCCGCCAACTCCTCCTCACAACGGGCTCTAGCCTGATCCACAAGGTCCTGAGCGTTATTATCATTACGGGGCGGGTTATGTCCACGGGGCGGGTCATCATTACAAGGCGGATTATGACGCCGCTCACTGCTAGAAACTACCGGCGACTCAATGCGCCGGCTATAGCTTCGACTTGGGCGGGGAGTTGAATGAACACGCTCACGACTCTATGAATAAGCCGCTTGCTGTGCTACAGCCGTCTGAAGAAGCTCCACCACGTTCCGGGTCTCTATCGCCACTGGAGACTCGCCCTCGATCGGGATAGCCTCCAGCCGTGTAGCTGCTGCTATCATATTATCCACCGGACTAGAATAATGGCCAGAGGGTGTTGGAACCCACTGAGGTGGGGTCAAATCCCTTCGAGGTGGGTTTGGCACACGAGGCTGGATCGCCGCTCCGGTCCCTGGCACCTCAGCAGCCCGGGTCACAACGGGCGGGTTACTCGTTCCTACCCCTGGCGTGTTAAAAAGATTCCGCCCCTCAAACTGTGAAGGTAGGCGGCTCTGGTGCCTCCTTCGAAGAACAGCATTGGACGCATTCTGATCCAGACTCAGATGAAAGGCTTCCGCTCTTATCCGATGTGACTCGACATCCATCGCAGCTCGCTCGGTCACCATCCTGGCATTCTCCGCATTCAGATCCTCCTGGGCCTTAGCCACGTCATCTCGCACGTTTGCAATTTCCGCATTATGCTGTGCTTGATTCGCCGGAGTCACCTCCGTGGCCAACAGTGTCGTCAAAGTGCCCAAGAGCTCAGACAAGACTTGAGCCGGCGGCCGAACCGAACCGCTCGCTCCGGCCGTCGCAGCATGTGACGCCCCCGACTCAATCGTGCACTAATCATACACGCAAACATGCACGATCAAGCACAGGGACTCACGGGAAGATATCACAACACAACTCTAACACAAATAAACGGAGATCCACAATATTACAGACCAGTGATCACGAGGATCCGAATACATAAGTTAGTCATACAAATAATATCTGAGTACAGACATAGTTAGACAAGTTTTGCCTTAAGAAGGCTAGCACAAACAACAACTCTAGATCGAAAGGCGAAGGCCTTCTGCCTGGGAGCCTCCAATCCTACTCCTGGTCAGCTGGCTCGATCCAGTAGTAAGTACCGTCTGGTCCCATCTGGTAGTAAGCTCCTGCAGTGGCATCTGGCTCCGGGGCTCCATCGTCTGTTGTATCACCAAGTAGGGGAATATAGGGAAAAAGAGGAAGCAAAGCAACCGTGAGTACTCATCCGAAGTACTCAGCAAGCAAGGATCTACACTACATATGCAACATTATCAAAGAGGAAAAGCTGTATATGTGAATTGGGCTGCAGAAATGCCAGAATAGAGAGAAGGCCTAGTCCTATCGAAGACTAGCATCTTCAAACATCTTCACGAAGCCACCATCTTGCAGCAATAGAAGAGAGTAGAATAGCATTTTATTAAGCAAACATGTTGAAGTAAGCCTAGACATCCTTCCTCGACTCCCTGCAAGAAAGCGATCCCGAAGCTTCAATTAATTAAACAAGTATCCAGTTCAAGTAATAGATCGGGATACCAAACTAAGCGTCCTTTACCGTAGGACCAGCTATCGATAGATTATTCTTCCCTGCAGGGGTGCACTACTGTTACCCAACACGCTCAATCACCTCTGGCCGGATACACTTGCTGGGTAATGCCCGGCCTCGGGAGATCAACACGAAGCAGCGCCCTACCTAGGCTCAGCAGAGAGGTCAGCACGCCGGACTAATCTATGCACCCAGAGGTCTTGGGCCATTGCCCTGGGCACCCTGCGCGTTGCGAGATTGGCCGGGGTGTAGGCGCGACACTGAACTCGTCAGTGAAGTATCCAGCCCATTCCCGACAATCAGCCCGCACGGTGAACCGTGACGTCTGAAGAGCTTTCGGGAGAAACGTACGACGTAGAGGGCCCCATAAACCATAATCCCGTGTGGTGGTAGTGCGTATAGGGCATGTCGACCCACTCAGATCAAATACCCAAATCCAATAGGCTGATTTAGTAACACGCGGAGACGATCAGAGTTTCTGAAGCTCCGCCACAATATCACACTTGAGTGCCCTTCCGGCACACCCGACATCATAGATCCCCTGCGGGTACTCCTCAGGGTCGACCCGCCTATGACAAAGGTCAAAGTAACCATGTGGTCATAACACCAAGGGGGAAAACCCGAGGAATCACCCTCGGTGAATTCCACTCGGTGAAATCATCAGGGTGAATGTATGAGGCATCACCCTCGAGGTTCACACTGAGGGGTTGCACGACAGAGTCGTATCGGAAGTGGAGAAGGAGGAATCACCCTCGATGACCACGACCAAACAGCTACACTGCAGAGTATTCATCAGGAGTGCGTTACGAGGTATCACCCTCGGCACTCGATAGTAAGTATGCAGAGTCGTACAACTAAGGGGGTGAAGTGATGTGTCGGTCTCTGGTCGACGATCACATTGTTTGAGTCGTCGATGATCAAGCAGGGGCAACAAGGGTAAGGTGGTGGGGTCACTGATGGTTCACTACCAACCTATACGAAGCAGTTTAACATAGGCAGGTAAGGTAACAATAAACAGGTTACAAAAGCAGGCTATGCATCAGAATAGGAGCAAACATTAACAGTAGCAAAATCTAATGCAAGCAGGAGAAATGGAATGGGCTATATCTGGATGCTCAAGGGGGGGGGGGCTTGCCTGGTTGCTCTGGCAAGAAGGAGGGGTCGTCAACGGGCTGCTCGTCTGGAGCGTAGTCGTACTCAGCTGCAATGGCGTCAGTCTCGGCGTCTATCAAGAGAGAAGGAGGGGGGAAGAAACAATAAATTCATGGCAAAGATGCAAACAATATGCATGACATGTCTAAACGATATGCAGAACTGTTCTACTGCCTAGCTAAATGATTTAGTTAAATTAGGAATTTATTCGGATTTATTTTATTAAAGTTGAGCACTATTCATTTATCAAAATCAGTCTAAAAGTCCCATGTTCAGGTAGCTAGGGGCATCTGACAGCAATACGAAGGGCGTATTCTGATTTGTCTCAAAATTCTGAGCAACTTTCATGTACAAAGTTTTTCGATCTGAGCTACGGTTTATTTTATATGAATTTCTAAAGTTTTATTCATTTTCTGAATTTAATTATTTATTTAAATTCAAATTATCCAGAATAGTAAATGATGACGCAAGCATGACATCAGAGTGACATCAGCAGGTCAACTGGTCGGTTGACCAGTCAAACCAGACAGGTGGGTCTAGTGGGACCCACATGTCAGCCTCTGGTTAGTTTAAACAGAGTTAATTTAACTAAATAGGATTAATTAGTGTGTGGGGCCTACTGTCAGTGAGTGTTTAGTCTACTAATTAACTTAATTAACTAATTAACAGTTTATTTATTTATAAAAACATTTTAACAGGCGGGACCCACATGTCATAGACAGGGGCCAGCCCAGTCAGCGTTGACTGGGGTCAACGGGGCCCAGGGGGGCCCAGGGGCAGTGGCTGAGTGGTGGGACCCGCGGCGCCAGGTGGCAGCCACTTCGGCATCGGCCATCAGAGTGCGCCGGCGAGCGCCGGACGCGGCGTCGAGCTCCGGCGAGCTCTGGATTCGGCTAGGGTGCACTGTTTCGGGCGATTCTTCTTGCGTTCGAAAGCTGAGCCCGAGCCGCGTCGATCTGTGCTAATGGACGGAGCTGGGGTGGCCGGAAATGAGCGGCACGACCACATCGGCGGCAACGGCGTTTGGGTGAGCTGCGGGATTGGCGAGGCAATGTGCTAGCGAGTGATGCGAGGGGCTAGGCGAGGTCTACGCGACGCGGCGAGCTCAACGGACTCGGTTGCGAGGCCATTTGGTCACCGGATCAACGCCGGCGAGGAGCAATGGCGGAGGCAGGGGCTCGGCCTCGGCGGAGCAGCAGCTAGGGATGGCTAGAGGAGGCAGGGGAGGGTGCGTTACGCGCAGGAGCTCACCGGGGGAGCGTAGGGACTGGGCACTGAGCTCGGGGTGGACCGACGGCGTAGATCGCCGACGAGGTCGATGCGGTGGCCGAGGCGGAGGCAAGGAAGAATGCGGCGTCGTGAGGGGCTCCCGGGCTCGATCCGGCAGCGTAGTCAAAGCAGAGGACCACGACGGTGCTGTTGGACGTGTCAGCGAGGCGAACGGTTGGCGGTGGCCACGACTACGGCGAACGGCGGCGAGGGTGGCGCTCGGGCATCCGCCCGAACCGAAACAGAGAGGGGGCGAGGGGGGGGGAATGGTGGCTAGGGTTTGCCAGGGGGAGCGGGGAGTTGCTCTTATCCTCCTCGGCGAGCGCGGCGTGCTGTCGACCGCGCGGAGGGGGGGAAGGGGGCGGGCTGCGTGCGCGAGGTGCTCGACATCGAGGCGAGGGTGAGCAGTGAGAGGTGGGGGAAGACGCGGGGTGGGCTGGGCCGGCGCTGTAGAAGTAGGCCTGAGTGCACAGTAGCTTTAGGCCTTTTTCTCTTTTCTCTTATTTTCTGTTTCTGTTTCTGTTTTCTTTTGTTTTCTGTTTTTCTAAAATGTGTGGCCTCATACTTAGTTTTGTAAAATATGTGAACTAGCCACAAAACTCCAGTGCAACATCTACTAATGCCATAAAATGGTTTTGAGTTCATATCATTTCATTTGCAATTTTATAAAACTAAATGGGATTAAATATTGCTGTTTTGACACTGTTAGAGTCACTTAAATTATTTATTAAATGTTGGTTACAATTTTAGAATTGACTCTGGAATATTTGTTATTTAACGAACATTTTAGTTTCTGTGTTTGAACAACTTTTATTTTCCACTTTGAATTTAATTAAAGTTTGAACTAGGAGTTGAAATGCAATATGATGCAATTGATGATTATGCACTGTTAATCATGCTGACTTGTCATTATCGAAAGTGATTACTGTGGCTAATGACATGGGGTATTGCACAACAGCAGTTGAACCAGATGTCATAGCAGCAGCTGTTGATGAGTTCAGAACCGGCTGCGTACCTGCCATAAAAATAGCAGCCCTACTTGGTGGCTCATAAGGGTCCGGAATACTGTCACCATCAGAATAGCCCCCAAGCCCACCATCCTGAAGTTGATAGATTGACTCGGTTTCTCCGGCCGAGGACTCATCACCTGAATAGATGGCCGTCTCACCATCCGATGCAGAACCTTCCTCAAGATCCGCCCCATGAACAAAGCCAACAAAGACCTGCTTCCGGCCGGGTTGAACCCTGGCGGGTCGCGCGCGCTGAGCCGTCTCGATGATGTCGGTGCAGGTGTCCGGCTCAGGCTCTGACTCATCGGTTTTGCCGATGAAGACGTGAATTCCGCCAAAGGGGACCCGGTACCTGTACTCGATTGTGTCAGCCTCGGGGCCCTAGCCAGCGTCGTCGATGTAGAGCCGCGGTGACTCTTAGTCATCCGACCCACGGCGTATCCTTCGATCCCTGAGAAGTTACCCTTCAAGAACTCAAAACCACCGTGCTCTGGCCCCACGGTGGGCGCCAACTCTCGCGGATTTAACACGGCAGATGCCCTTGTGAAAGGACTTAGGTGTGGAGCCATCGCAACGTAGGTTAGCTCGAAGGGGTTGAACGGGACAAAGGACACAAAGGTTTACCCAGGTTCGGCCCCTCACAACGAGGTAAAAGCATACGTCCTGCTTCTAGTTGTATTGCTTGAGTTTCGATTACAAGGGAGCGATTACGCTTAACCTAGCTATTGATTAGTTGTTTCTTGAGTTAACCCACCGCCGGGTCTCGCCTTTATATACACAGGTCGAGGCCCGAGGCTTTACAAGTGTCCGAGCCGGATCACACAACATGACCGGCCAGGTTCCTAAGTCGCCTTGCCTTACCAGGCAAGCCACCATATGGCGGTTCACACGTCCGGGTCTTGGGCCACCACCAGGACCGCCTCCAGACCTGCCGTCTTCATGCTTCGTCTTCTTGGGCCTAACTGGGCTTTCTTCATTGAGTCGCCAACAGTGTAACCTAGCCCCTCCTGAGCGGGTCACACCTTGGGGTTATATCCCCAATAGGCACTCTTTGAGGTTCTTTGTGTTGGATTGAGTATTATGAATCTGAAATTGTTTGATGCATATCGTATAATCAACTCACGGATACTCATGGTGACATTGGTATATCTATGTGACATTAGAGTTGGTTGATGTGAATCATATGGTGTTATTTTAGTACGAACTCTTGGGCTGTTTGTGACATTTATAGGGATAGCTCGATAGATCGATCGGAAAGGATAACTTTGAGGTGGTTTCGTACCCTACAAACAATTTCGTCTTATGTTCTCCACTAGATAAGAACTTTGGAGTGATTCTTCATCGCACGTTGAGGGATGGTTATATGATCCAATTATATTAGCATTGTTGAGAGATTGCATTAGCGAAAGTATGAACCCTAGGCCTTATTTTCAAGCATTGCAATACCGTTTGTGCTCACTGTTGTTACTTGCTACCTTGCTATTTTTTATTGTCACTATTACAAAAATCAATATCTACTATCATTACTACACTTGTATCACCATCTCTTCGCCGAACTAGTGCACCTATACAATTTACCATTGTATTTGGTGTGTTGGGGATACAAGAGACTTTTTATTATTTGGTTGCATGGTTGTTTGAGAGAGACCATCTTCATCCTACGCCTTCCATGGATTGATAAACATTAGGTCATCCACTTGAGGGAAATTTGCTACTGTCCTATAAAACTCTGCGCTTGGAGGCCCAACATGAGTCTACAAGAACAACTTGTGTAGTAGACATCAAGGTCTTTTCTGGCGCCGTTGCCTGGGAGGTGAGTGCTTGAAGGTATATCTTTAGATCTTGCAATTGAATCTTTTAGTTTCTGGCTTTATCACTAGTTTGGTTTATAAAAGAAAACTACAAAGAAAAATGGAATTGAGGTTGCCTCATATTATTCGCCTTTATCATGTCTTTCGTGAAAACGATGGAAAGGAAAACTGTTCTCAGTTGATAGAAGAAGAATTCAATAAAATATTTGGCATAAAATCTTTGAATGATGAGCATGATTGCAATGTTGTTAGAATGAATTCTTTGAATACCCATGATGCTAATGATATGCAAAGCCATAAGCTTGGGTATGCTAGGTTTGACGAAGATGATATTTTTAGTGCCCCAAGTTTTGATGTGCAAATTAGTTATGATGATTGCATGCCTCCTATTTATGATGATTACAATGATGAAAGTGGGTTTGGAAGAGTGTCAACTCTAGGTAATGATGATCCCACTATTTTGGAGGGTGTTGAATCTTATTATAATAATTATGAGAGTGGATTTGGAGAGGTCATAACTTTATTTAGTGATGAATCCACTATTTTGGAAGATGTTTCAATTGACTATGATAAAAAAGTTGCTATCTATAATGATTATTTTGATGACATGTATGCTATAAAGAATAATGATAACCATGAAACTTGTCATCATGATTTTAATGCTCAAATTGATTATGTGGATCAAGTATCATGTGATATTTATTTTGTTGAGTTTGCTCCCATTACTATTGTTGAGAATAAATTTGCTTATGTGGAGAGTAATAAATTTTTTATGCATGTGGATCATGAAAAGAATAATTTATGTGATACCTATATGTTTGATTTCATTCATGATTCTATTTAAAATTATTATGAGAGAGCAACATATGCTTTTACATATCTCACTAATATCAAGTTTCCTCTCTATGTGTTGAAAGTTTTGAAGTCATGCTTGTTTTGCCTTCCTATGCTAGTTGATTCTTGCTCCCATAATTTGTTTGATCACAAAATACCTATGCATAGGAAGTGGTTTAGACTTAAATGTGCTATTCATATGCTTCATGATGCTCCCATTATGTTTCAATTCTTTACCTTTATGTGAGCATCATTGAAATCATCATGCCTAGCTAAAAAGGCACTAAAGAAAAGCGCTTGTTGGGAGACAACCGAACATTTATACCTACTGTTTTTGTGTGTTCACATGATTAGGCTACTGTAATAATCATGTTTTATAGCTTTTGTTTCAATGAAGTGCCAAGTAAAGCCTTTGGGATAGTGTGGATGAGAGTTGACTTGATTCTGTGCAAAAACAGAAACTTTTGCGTCCAGTGCAGAAATTCCTATATTTTACTGGAACGTGAAAAAATTCTGAATTTTTTACAGATGATTTATATAAAAATTTCCTACGTTTTCCTAATTGTGCAGAATTTTGGAAGTTACAGAAGTATAGTAATTATTCAGATCTTTACAGACTGTTCTGTTTTTGACAGATTCTGTTTGCAATGCATAGTTTGCTTGTTTTATGGTTTCTATGGCTTATATTGCTTAATTTAAATTGTGGAAATTATATAGTACAGTAGGAATTATGTGGAAACAATTATGAATCTTGTCTTTGACAGTACCCAAGTGAATGATTTGTTTTACTATACTAACCCATCTCATGAAGTTCCGTTAAGTTTTGTGTGATTGAAGTTTTCAAGTTTTGGGTGAGATGTCGATATGAGGAGAATAAGGAGTGTCAAGACCCTAAGCTTGGGGATTCCCAAGGCACCCCAGGTAATATTCAAGGAATACCCAATCAACTAAGCTTGGGGATGCCCCAGAAGGCATCCCCTCTTTCGTCTTCAACATTATTGGTAACCTCACTTGGAGCTATATTTTTATTTGTCATATGATATGTGTTTTGCTTGGAGCATCATTTTATTTTATTAGGATTTGCTTTCTGTTATTTAGAGTAATGTTTTGCATCTTTTATTTCAATAAAAATGTCAAGTATATCTTTTACCATACTTATTTTGCAAGTCTATATGTGGCTGTTTGAAAACAGAAAGTTGCACGCTAGTGCGTGAATTCTTGAGAAAAGTCAGAATGTGATAAAATGTTGAATATTTTTGCAAAACAAGATATAATAAATTTTCTACACTGTGGTAGTTTTTAAGAATTTTTGTAATCAAATAAATATGGATCTTGCTTCATCCTTTACAGACTATTCTGTTTAGACAGATTGCTGTTATGTTTGCATTGTTTGCATATGTTTGCTTGTTTAATGATTCTATTTGAGGATAAAAGTATTTAATATGCAGAGGCATTTAGTATGAAATGTTAACTAATAATTTTAGTGATTTTCTACAGTAGAGAATGATAAGGTTATTGCATTGATTTATACTAACTTACCTCACGAGTTCTTGTTGAGTTTTGTGTGGATGAAGTTTTTAAGATTTAGGGAAACCGTGATATAAAAGGAATTAAGGAGACAGAAAAACTCATGCTTGGGGAGGCCCAAGGAATCCCAAGATAATATTTCAAGAAGTCTCAAGCATCTATGCTTGGGGATGCCCCGGTAGGCATCCCACCTTTCTTCATCAACAATTATCAGTTAGTATCGGTTGAGCCTAAGTTTTTGCTTCTTCACATGAGTTGTGCTATTCTTGGAATGTCATTTTATTTTGCTTTGCTTGCTGTTTTAATAAAATACTTATATCTAAAAGTTTTTAAATGATAGAGAGTCCTCAAATAGCTACCCATTTACTTAACTACTCGTTTGATCTTCACTTATATCTTTTTGGAGTAGTTTGTCTTTTGCTCTCGTGCTTCACTTAAATTTATTTGAGAGCTTGTTAGTAGCAATGGTAATATATAAATTTAGTCCCAAAGTGATAGATATTCAAGAGGGATATTAGAAAAAAATTCATGAAGATCATTGGATATTATAAACTTGATCCCTTGTAATAGTTTTGAGATATGGAGATAGTAGTATGTGAGTCATGTTGGTGAGTAATTGTGCTTTAGTAAGAATATTGGTGTTAAGGTTTGTGATTCCCTATGCAAGCATGAAATTCAATAATTATGCAATGAAGTTACATCCTACTTGTGGTGCATTATTCGGTGTTAGTTATGTTCAATGCTCGTTTATGATCATTTTCATTTCTTGGTTGGTCGCTTCTCAATCTATTTGCTAGCCTCCATTTGTACTAAGCGGGAATACTGCTTGTGCATCCAACTCCTTAAACCCAAAGTTGTGACAAATGAGTCCACCATACCTACCTATATGCGGTATTTCCATGCCGTTCCAAGTAAACTTGTATGTGCCAACTCTAATTTTCAAAATGAATTTTCTTTTTGTGTGCCCATACCGCTCATGAGCGGCAGGGGGTGGCCAATATTTTCCATGCTAGATATGTTATTCTCAAGATGAGTGTTTATTCACTTGTCATTGCATGAGAGTGTGGCAGGTAATAGGGATGCCTAGTCCCGAAATGAAAAAAAAATTATTTATGTTGTCAATAATAAATTCCTTGGAAAGTGTTGGTATGGAAGGCACCCGTGGATACGGCTAGCCATGGATTGTGAAAGAATGGTGGAAAAAGGAATAAACTTTATTTTATGTTTGGGAACTGCCTATGATTTATCTAGCATGGAAAGTATTGGGAATTCTCGGTCATTTTCGTTGACAGGAAAAGCATGCCTCTCAAAATAATTTTATCTCTCAATTTAAGCTTTGAGCTTTGTCACCTTTACAAATCTCTGCTTCCCTTTGCGAAGGGCCTATCTATTTACTTTATGCGATTTTTATTTTTATTGAGTCTCCATCTTCTCTTATAAAGCACCAACTAGGGAACACTATTATCATACTTGTGCATTGTGCATAGTTAATATTTGAGTGTGTTTCATGAATGGATCAATGATTGAGCATAATGGGCTAGGGTTAGCTTTCTTTAGTGTTGATATTTTGAAAGACATGGTTTCTTGTTAGTATGCTTGAGTATTGATGTCTTCATGTCAAATTATACACTATTGCTTTGAATCATTCAAGTCCAAATACCCATGCCACAAAGAAAGAGTATATGATGAATATGATAGGTAGCATTCCACAACAAAAATTCCGTTTTCAATTGCTACTTTATCATGATGAGTTTTACGAGAAAGAGTTGATGTTATAATGCTAGGAAAAGTGATTCAAATTATCATTGATCGAACTTATGCACTATGCTAGCATTCACACTATTTAAATTATTTCTTTTATCATTTACCTACTCGAGGACGAGTAGGAATTAAGCTTGGGGATGCTGATACGTCTCCAATGTATCTATAATTTACGAAGTATTCTTGCCATGTTTACAACAATTCTATATGGTTTTGGTCTGATTTGAATGGAGCTAACCCAGACTGACGCTGTTTTCAACAGAACTACCGTGGTGTTGTTTTTTGTGCAGAAATAAAAGTTCCCCAAATGCAACGAAACTTTTTGACGATTTTTTTTGTAACAAAAGAGGCACTAGAAGCTTCATGGGAGGACCAGAAGGTGAAGGAGGTGGCCACTACCCACCAGGGCGCGCTAGAGGCCTTGGCCGTGTGGTGGTGGGTAGTGGGCCTCTCGAAGCCCATCTCAGCGTGAGACCGACGCCAAAAAATCCTATAAATACAGAAACCCCTAGAAATAACCCTAGATCAGAAGTTCCGCTATCGCAAGCCTCTATAGCCATGAAAAACCAATCGGGAGCCCGTTCTGGCACCCTGCCGGAGGGGGAAATCATCACCGGAGGCCATCTTCATCACCCCGGCGGCCACCATGATGAGGAGGGAGTAGTTCACCCTCGGGGGTGAGGGTTTGTACTAGTAGCTATGTGTTTGATCATTCACTCTCTCTCTCTCTCTCTCTCTCTCTCTCGTGTTCTTGATTTGGCATGATCTTGATGTATCGCGAGCTTTGTTAATATAGTTGAATCATATGGTGTTTCTCCCTCTCTATCTTGTTGTGATGAATTGAGTTTTCCCTTTGAGATTTCATTATTATCGGATTGAATACTTTTATGGATTTGATAGCACTATATGTATGTTTAGGCACTCAACTTGTGGATTCCCGAGGTGACATTGGGGTAATCTATGCATAGGGGTTGATGCACGTTTTCGTCCTTGTTTCTCTGGTAGAAATCTTGGGGCACTCTTTGAGGTTCTTTGTGTTGGATTGAGTGTTATGAATCTGAAATTGTTTGATGCATATCGTATAATCAACTCACGGATACTCGTGGTGACATTGGAGTATCTAGGAGACATTAGAGTTGGTTGATGTGTATCATATCGTGTTATTTTAGTACGAACTCTTGGGATTTTTGTGACATTTATAGGGATAGCTCGATAGATCGATCGGAAAGGATAACTTTGAGCTGGTTTCGTATCCTACAAACAATTTCGTCTTATGATCTCCACTAGATAAGAACTTTGGAGTGATTCTTCATCGCACGTTGAGGGATGGTTATATGATCCAATTATATTAGCATTGTTGAGAGATTGCACTACTCGAAACAGGATCGCCCTGCTTTATATATAAAGCACCAACCGCAGAAGTACACAGCCAAATGATACAAGATGGTGAGGTAGCCCTCTTACAAAGCTGATCCTAAGATATCCGGCAGACACAAACCCACGCGACTATGCTACCAGCTACAAGCACCGGAAGCACTAAACGCCCCCATGCTACGACCTAGCACACCTAAGCTCCACGACAACGCCCCCAAGAGGGAAGACGGCGCAGAGCGTTGCCGCTGCCAAGTCCAAATGAACAAAGGTCTTCACCCGAAGCCCAGGCATGATGAGAAGAACCACAACAACGTATTCAAGAAGAGAATGGCACCCACAGGTGTCACCGTCGTTGGCGCCATGGCACAGAGCTTTCGCCCGGCAACTCAGCCATGCCCCCAAGAGGCCGCCAAGAGGAGCATGGCGAAACCAACACCCTAGATCCGGATCAGGATGCCACCCCACCGGAAAAAGGGCATGTCCAAGCTACCCAATGCCACCCCTCCCGTTATCCACACAACCCGGGAGAGAAGCCACCACCAACACAATGATGCCCGGCAGAGAGCAACCATACGGCCCACCATCCAGGGCCGCCACCCCGGCGTCCCTGTCGCGAGATACCGTGTACCGCCCATGTCACAATGCACACAACCATGGTAGGAGGAGCGACGACAATCCATTAACTCCTAGCCCGACATCAGTCTCGATGTCTGGGCAGGCGCCTCCACAGTAGGAGGCAACCACACCAGCGTCCGCAGCCAGGGCCTGGTGGACTGGGGGGACACGACCCCAAGACTACCGACGGCCGCCGGCAAACTAGCCCCTGACCAGGAGAGTTCACTCGACGCCATATCAATGGCCACCGGCATCGATCCGCGAACCGGTGCACCACAAGTCCGACCACCACCAACGAGCACTCCCTGGACCGCGCCAACCATCGCCTACCCGGAGCGGAAGCACCGACTCATCTCGGGCCTCGAACTGGTCCGCCCGAGCACGAGCCCCAGGTCCTGGCCCTCTCTGCGGGAAAGCCCACGCCTTTGGCCTGAACCCAGGAGAAGGGAGGAGCCACCACCACCCGCACCGCACCGCCGTACGCCACCGGCCACTGCTGAAGCCGCTACGGACTCCACGCCGGTGAGTGCACCACCCAGGCCGCTCGTAGCCACCCGAACCCAATAGATCGAGCACCCACGAGCCGGCACCACCTCGTCGGAGTACCTACCACACCGAAACGCAGCAGCACAAGCCGACCCGCGCCGCCACAGCCCTCGTCGCAAGAGGCGGCCACCCGGAAGATCTGGCCCAAGCCCCCCGCCACCACAGCTGCCCCCGCACACGCCGCCGACACCACCCACGCCGCTTGAAGCCTAGCAAGCACGCTGGCGCCCACTAGCACCCGCTTGCTGCCACGCCACGCCGCCCGGTGTTCGCGCCGCGCCCCGGCCAGAGGTAGCCCCGCCGCGCAGGCCTCCACTCGCAGGGGAACGAAAAAGGCCCCGCCGCCGCCGGATCCGGTCGGGCTTTGCCCGGCCAACCCCCGTGGCAACGGCGGGAGAGTGGGAGCGGGAGGCGAGGGACTGGTGGCGGCTAGCTAGGGTTCCCCCCGGTCGCCGCGTGGGGGTGACTCGAGGGGAAGGGGAAAACACAGAGAGTCAAGCATTGCAATACCGTTTGTGCTCACTTTTGTTACTTGCCACTTTTCTGTTTTTATTGTCACTATTACAAAAATCAATATCTACTATCATTACTACACTTGTATCACCATCTCTTCGCCGAACTAGTGCACCTATACAATTTACCATTGTATTTGGTGTGTTGGGTACACAAGAGACTTTTTATTATTTGGTTGCACGGTTGTTTGAGAGAGACCATCTTCATCCTACGCCTTCCACGGATTGATAAACCTTAGGTCATCCAGTTGAGGGATATTTGCTACTGTCCTACAAAACTCTGCGCTTGGAGGCCCAACACGAGTCTACAAGAACAAGTTGTGTAGTAGACATCATGGTGTTGTTGGGAGCCTCCAATTTAGTTGTGGAGAGAGCCCCAAACTTGTTTGTAAAGGTTCGGTTGCCGCCTTCAAGGGCACCACTAGTGGAATCATGGCATCTCGAATTGTGTGAGGGCGTGAGGAGAATACGGTGGCCCTAGTGGCTTTTTGGGGAGCATTGTGCCTCCACACCGCTCCAATGGAGACGTACTTCCTCTCAAAGGGAAGGAACTTCGGTAACACATCCTCATCTCCACTGGCTCCACTTGTGGTTACTTCTTACCTTTACTTTGTGCAAGCTTTACTTGTGTTGTATCCTTTGCTTGTGTTGTTGTTGTTGTTGTTGTTAGCATCATATAGGTTGTTCACCTAGTTGCATATCTAGACAACCTATTTGTTGTTAACCCTAATTTGTTAAGAAAAGCTAAAAATTGGTAGTTGCCTATTCCCCCCTCTAGTCTACCATATCGATCCTTTCAATTGGTATCAGAGCCACGTCTCTTTATTAAGGGTTTCACCACCCGAAGAGTATGGTTGACGACGGTGGTAGTGGAGATGAAGTGCCCGAGGCCATGGAGTTGAATTCGTTCACCCGAGATGACTTAAATGAAGCTATGGCTTCACTTAAGACGTCTATGAGGCCGAAGTCAAGTCCATGCTTAAGGAACTTCTTGAGGGGTTGAAATCCCCAACCGGTCCATTGCAAGTGTCTAATCCCACCGCATCGGAGTCTGAGGCCAATTTCGGTAAGGAAGCGGCTAAAGGTACTAAAACCTCCTCCCCTCAAGACAAGAATGGGACGAGAACCTTTGCCTAGGTTCCTACTCCCCCGGTCTATGGAGGACTGGTCCCTACCCCTCATATAAACCATCCTGGTCCTCCTCCTAAGCCCGTGAAAGGTGATTTTGCTAATTGGGCTTTTTGTATCAAGTCTCATTTGAATCACAGCTCAACAAATCTTTGGAGAGTCATCGAGCAAGGTTTCTACCCGCATGATCCAACCTCACTCCAAGAGAATAGGCGGACAATCAATACAATCATTCCGCCTTGTTCATCCTTCAAGTCGTGGTCCCTCCTGAAGACCTAGATCACTTGCGTCCCTTCGCTCGTGTAAAGGATTGTTGGGAACATATCATATCCTTGCACAAGGGAAGCTCAAGCATTCAACGGTCCAACTTTGAGGTGGTTCTTGATGAGGCCGATGAGTTTGTGATGAATGAAGATGAGGATCCTAGTGACATCTACCAAAGATTGACAACTCTTACGATCTCTCTTCAAGACCATGGGAGCAAGCATACATATGACAATTGGATCAAGCGCAAGTTTCTCAAGGCCATCATGCCATTCAACAAGGCCATTGATACGTCTCCAACGTATCTATAATTTTTTATTGTTCCATGCTGTTATATTATAATTCTTGGATGTTTTACAATCATTTTATAGCAACTTTATATCAGTTTTTGGGACTAACCTATTGACATAGTGCCCAGTGCCAGTTGCTATTTTTTTGCTTGTTTTTTACTTCGTGAATATTAGTACCAAACGAAGTCCAAAAGCCACGAAACTTTTTGGAGATTTTTTCGGACCAAAAGAGACCTTGGGGGCCAAGAAAGTACCGGAGGGGAGGCCCGTGGGGGGCACAACCCACCAGGGCGCGCCCAAGAACCCAGGCGCGCCTAGGGGGGTTGTGGTCCCCACGGATACCTCCTGCACCGCCTCTTCGCCCTATAAATTCCCAAATATTCCAGAAACCCTAGGGGAGACGTCGAAACACAATTCCAGCTGCCGCAAGTTCCAGAACCATGAGATCCAATCTACACCATCACAGAGGGGTTCATCATCCTCATTGGTGCCTCTCTGATGATGCTTGAGTAGTCCACCATAGACCTACGGGTCCGTAGGAAGTAGCTAGATGGCTTTCTCTCTCTCTTTTGATTCTCAATACAATGGTCTCTTGGAGATCTATTTGATGTAAAGACTTTTTGCGGTGTGTTTGTTGGGATCCGATGAAGTTTGAGTTTATGATCAGATCTATATCCATGAAAGTTATTTGAGTTCTTTGATCTCTTTTATGCATGATTACTTATAGCCTCGTATTTCTTCTTCGAATCTTTGGTTTAGTTAGGCCAACTAGATCAATTTTTCTTGCCATGGGAAGAGGTGCTTTGTGATGGGTTCGATCTTGCGGTGTCCTCTCCCAGTGACAGAAGGGGCAGCAAGGCACGCATGTATCGTTGCTATTAAGGATAACAAGATGGGGTCTATTCCTACATGAATAGATCTTGTCTACATCATGTCACCGTTCTTATTGCATTACTCCATTTCTCCATGAACTTAATACACTAGATGCAAGCTGGATAGCGGTCGATGTGTGGAGTAATAGTAGATGCAGAATCGTTCCGGTCTACTAATCTTGGATGTGATGCCTATATAATGATCATTGCCTGGATATTGTCATAATTATTTGATCTTCTATCAAATGCACAACAGTAATTTGTTTACCCACCGTTTGCTATTCTCTCGAGAGAAGCCACTAGTGAAATCTACGGCCCCCGGGTCTATCTTTCATCATATTGCTTTCTGATCTATTTTTATTCGCTTTTGTTTTCAGATCTATTATTCCAAAAACCCAAAAATACCTTGCTGCACTTTTTCTTTATTTATTTTATATTGTGTTATTGCGAGATCTATTTATCCAAAATCATACAAACCAATCCATCTTTTGCCCGAGGAGGGATTGACAACCCCTCTTACGCGTCGGGTTGCAAGTATTTGTTCTTTGAGTGCAGATACCATTTACATAGCTTGGCCTGGCCTCCTACTGGATTGATACCTTGGTTTCATAACTGAGGGAAATACCTACCGTAGTTGTACTGCATCATCCCTTCCTCTTTGGGGAAATACCAACACAGTTTCAAGCCGCATCAGCCATGTCCTCCGTGATTCGTCAAAGGTCGGACTTCCATACCTTGTCTTCAAGTGAATTTTTGGATGAGTTTATTGCCATGAACATCATGAACAAGACCGCCGATAATGCACTAGATCATGTCCGGTTAAAGAAAGCCTCTCCCAACCTTGCCTTGAAGGCCAAGGCGATTTCGGAAGAAGAAGAGAGTTGTCCTGAAGACACCAAATATGCTTACCAAGAACAACTCAAGTGGCTCAAAGGACAAGCAACGAGTGAGGACTTGCTACAATTGTGGCAATGTGAGTCACTTTGTGGTGGATTGTCCATATGACAAGAGGGAGGACAATGGTGGCAAGCTCATTCGCAAAGACAAAGCCAAGTCCTTCGCAAACAAGAACAACTTCACCAAGAAGATACCTCGAAATGGCTTGGTGGCACAAGAAGAGTACATCTCCGATGATGATGATGAAGATACAAGTGGTGAAGGAATGGCAACGGCAATCGTGGCCATTGCCACCTCTTCCCCAACCAAGGTGTCTGTCTTTGGCGCCCCCAATGAGAACCTCATCGCCAAGTGCCTCATGGCCAAAGGTATCAACAAGGTAACCCCCCACATCAAAACCACTATCACTACTACTCCTTCAATGTTGGATTGTGTGGATGATAGTGAGGTGGTGAAGGTTGATGAGAATGAGTTTGATAAGTTAGCGAGTAGGCTCAAAGGTGAGACCAAGAAGCACTTTGTTGCTCTCTTGGAACTACTTGGTGAGGCCAATGATGTCATTGTGTCTCATGAGGATATGATCTCCAAGTTGGAGGGCATAGTTGTGATTATGCTGATGAGATTGCGGATCTTTCCATTGCTCTTGAGGAAGAGCGAGGTCTTCATTTGACTCTTGAGGAGTCACACAACATTGATCTTGCCAAATTGCAAAAAGATCTTGATCATGCTAATGTTCTTACTCATGTGCTTAAATCTGAGAAAGTTGCACTTGGGTTGGCCATGAGTGACACAAAGAGGAGTTTGATATACTCGACAAGGCTCACAAGGTCTTGAAGGGTGTTCATACTTCCCTCAAGGAGTCTCATGATCAACTCCAAGTGAAGCTAACCAAGGAGATAACTACTTGTCCTCCTTTTGTGTTAATTCATAATGCCAATGCTATTAACCCTTGTTGTGAGCATGAGCACCTTGTTGAGGAGAATGCCAAGTTGAAAAAGCAACTTGAGAAAGGCCTTGTGACGTGCATACAAGGTGAGAAGAACCTCAATGACCTTTTGAGCAATCAAAAGGAAGTTGTGGCCAAGGAAGGCCTTGGGTTTGTACCCAAGTCAAAGAAGAAGAAGAACAACAACAAGACCAAGCAACCTCTCTCACTCAAATAAGTCTTTGTAAAGGCAAGAGAGGGTGCTCATGAGAAGAAGAAGAACATGTGTATGGGTGGTAAATGCCAAGAAGGGCAAGAGCACCCCTTCTAACAAAGCTAGCGACTCAATCCTTCCTATGTTTTATGTCGTGCTAGTGATGGTCATGTTTATGCCAAATTTGTTGGTTCTTCTTATGAGTACATTGAATGTTCTATTTGGGTTCCTAAGACCCTTGTTGCTAACCTCAAAGGACCCATTCAAAAAATGGGTACCTAAATCCAAGCATTGATGTCTTGTAGGAGTTTGCTTTCGGTGGGGTGTCATGGTTGCTCAACAGTGGAGCAAAAAATCATATGACCGGAAGCAAGGACTTGGTGGTGGATGTGCATCCAATTCCATCTATGCCCACCCATGTCCAATTCGATGATGCTTCAACATCTAAGGTATTGGGTCTTGGCAAGGTGGTCATCTCTCAAGATTTATCTATTGAGAAGATCATGCTTGTTGAGTCCCTTCCATACAATTTACTTTCCATTCGTCAACTTGAACTCATGGGCTTTGCAACATTCTTTGATCTTGATACCGTGGCCCTTTTGTGGAGCAAGACTCTTAAAGTAGCCTTTGTTGGGCATGTCGAGAATGGTCTCTATGTGGTTAACTTTTCGGAGCGACCCACTAAGACCACGACTTTCCTAATGACTAAAGTTGATGTGGGATGGCTTTGGCATCACCGACTAGCCCATGTCAATATGAGATCTTTGCAAAGTCTCCTCAAGGGGGATCACGTTCATGGACTAACAAATGTGAGTTTTACCAAAGATCGTGCTTGCAGTGCTTGTATCGAAGGAAAGTTACATGAGACAGCTCACCGACCCTCAAATATCATCTATTCAAAGAGGCCCTTGGAGCTCCTCCACATGGATCTCTTTTGTCATCCATCTTACGATAGTCTTGGGGGAAGAAAGTATTGCTTAGTGATTGTGGATGATTTCTCAAGATATACATGGGTATACTTCTTCAAGAAGAAGAGTGAGACTCAACAAACCATCATCGACTTTGCAAATGAAGCTCAACGTCAATATGAAGCAAAGATTTTGATGATCCGAAGTGACAACGGCATCGAGTTCAAGAACTACACCTTGGATGAGTATCTTAGTGATGAGGGGATCAAGCATCAATACTCCGCACCATATACCCCTCAACAAAATGGTGTAGCGGAAAGGAAGAATCGGACATTGATGGACGCGACAAGGACCATGATGGTGGAATTCAAATCTCCGTACAACTTTTGGGCCGAAGCCATCAACACTGCATGTCATGCATCCAATCTGCTCTACCTCCGCAAAGGCTTGAACAAGACTCCATATGAGATACTTACTAGTAACAAGCACAACCTCAAGTACTTCCTGGTGTTCAGTTGCAAGTGTTTCATTCTCAAGAAAGGTGTTCCTTTGTCTAAATTTGGACCTAGAGCTCAAGAGGGCATATTTGTTGGTTATGCTACAAAGTCTCATGCTTACCGTGTCCTCAACAAGTCCACCAGACTCATTGAGGAGACCTGTAACATGGAGTTTGATGAAAATAATGGCTCCCAAGTGGAGCAAAGTGGTCTTTGTGATGTAGGTGATGAAATTCCTCCTCAAGACATAAGAAGCTTGGGGATTGGTCAAATACTCCCCATTGAGGAACCCCTTGTGGCCGAAGGAGAAGGACAGTGCTCTACTCATGTGGAGCCATCACCGACGCTAGACCCACACGCTTCTGAAGAATAAAGTGAAGGCCCTCAACCAAGTGAACAAGATCAAGGGCAAGATCAACCCCATGATGATGGTGATCCACCAAGTGATTCCCAAGATCAAGTTCATGACTCCGAGCAAGCTCAAGATCAAGGGGATGCTCAAGATCAAGAGCAACCTCAGGATGGTGCTCAAAATGATCAAGATGATGATCCTCAAATTCCTATTGAGGAGCTATTGGAGCACCGAGCTTCCAAAGTTGCTTCCAAGCTCAAGCATCAACAACATATCATGGGAAATGTGCTTGGAAGCTTAAGAAAAGGGGTAATCACTTGTAGACAATTAACAAACTTTTGTGAGCATCACGCGTTTGTTTCTTGTATTGAACCCCAAAAGGTACATGAGGCGCTCGAGGACCCAGATTGGCTTGAAGCCATGCATGATGAACTCAACAGCTTCGAGCGCAACAAGGTGTGGCAATTGGTGCCAAGACAAAAGGAGAATCATAATGTCATTGGGACCAAATGGATCTTCAAGAACAAGCAAGATGTGAACGGTGTAGTCACTCGCAACAAGGCAAGATTGGTAGCACAAGGCTACTCCCAAGTCGAGGGTATCGACTACGGTGAAACCATTGCTCCCATTGCTCGCCTTGAATCTATTCGCATGTTGCTTGCATATGCATCTCATCATGATTTCAAATTACAACAAATGGATGTGAAAAGTGTATTTCTTAATGCTCCCCTTAATGAGTTGGTATATGTCAAGCAACTCCCGGGGTTCGAGGATCCCAAGTTCCCCAATCATGTATACAAGCTCGATAAGGCACTCTATGGCCTTAAACAAGCCCCACGTGCGTGGTATGAGCACCTTACCGAGTTGTTGCAAGACCGTGGGTTTGAAATTGGGAAAATTGATCCCACTCTTTTTGCAAAGAGGGTCAAAGGGGACTTGTTCTTATGCCAACTATATGTTGATGATATTATTTTTGGTTATCCTAACAAAGCTTTCAATGATGAGTTTGCCGCACTCATGACCGAGAAGTTTGAGATGTCTATGATGGGGGAGTTGAAGTTCTTCCTTGGGTTCGATGTCAAGCAAAGAAGAGAAGGGACTTTCATCAACCAAGCCAAATATACCCAAGACATGCTCAAGAGATTCAATCTAGATGATGTCAAATCGGCTAAGACTCCAATGCTAACCAAATGCAAGCTCGATATTGATCCCAATGGTAAAGCAATGGATCAAAAGGTATATCGCTCCATGATTGGATCCTTGCTTTACCTTTGTGCATCTAGACCGGATATTATGTTGAGTGTGGGAATGTGTGCAAGGTTCCAAGCCGCACCTAAGGAAAGTCACTTTGTGGCGGTCAAGCGAATCTTTCGATATTTAAGTCATACCCCAAACTTTGGCCTATGGTACCCCAAAGGAGCAAGCTTTGATCTCATGGGATATTTGGACTCGGATTGGGCAAGAGACATTGTGGAGAGGAAGTCAACTTCCGGAGGGTGCCAACTACTTGATCGCTCTTTGGTGAGTTGGTCTTCAAAGAAGCAAAATTGTGTGTGTCTCTCCACCACCGAAGCCGAGTATGTAGCCGCCGCAAGTTGTTGTGCAAAATTGCTATGGATGAGGCAAACTTTAAAGGATTACGGTGTCACATGTGACAAAGTGCCTCTTCTATGTGATAAGGAAAGTGCCATAACGATCTCCTACAATCCGGTGCAACATAGCAAGACGAAGCATATTGAGATTCGTCATCACTTCATTCGGGATCACGTCAAGCGTGGAGAGATTGAGATTATCTACATCAACACTCAAGAGCAAGTAGCGGACATTTTCATGAAGCCTTTGGATGAAGCAAGATTTTGTGAGTTAAGACATGAGCTAAATATCATTGATTTGAGCAATGTGGCTTGAATCTAGGCACACCCCACCGCATTCATCATATTATCTTGTTCTAGATGTAGGCATGGATATAGGGGGAGTGTTGTTCTCTCAATGAACTCTCCCTCCCCCCATTACGCATAGATTGATCAAGTCTTTCACATTAGCCATTCTTGATGGTACTTGTGCTTCAAAGATGAGTTTTGGTCATGGGCCCAAGGTTAAAATCTTCACGGTGCCATACCAATTGACTCAAACATAGGTGACCTAGGTCACTACCCTATCTTTGACAGGCTTGGCTCCGTTTGGTTTGAGTTGTGCTTTCGCGTTTTAGGCTTTCGGTTGTTGGACTTCTCCAAGTGTGCTCTCTTTTTAGTTGTGTTTGACCTTGGAGTACTTCTTTCCTTTTGCGGTGTTTTCTTGTCTCCAACCTAAGCCCTCCTATCCTCAAACCTCTTAGAATTGCATAAGCCCATATACCTTTTTGATCCTTTCCAGTTTTCTGGTAGCAAGCGGTACTACCACTGGCAGTCACGGTACTATTGCTCCGGCAATACTACCACGCTGGCCTACGGTACTACCGTACTACCGCTAGGAGTGACCGGTACTACCGCTCAGGCGGTACTACCGCCGACCCGAGTGGTACTACCGCTTCGAGGAACTGCGAGGGGGTTAAGTGCTGGGCACGGGGAGTTCTAACTCCCCCATACCCATTCACTTCCTCTCCTCTCGTGTTCTCTCTCTTAGCCGACCAAGAACTGCTCCGGAGGCCGGCCCCGGCCCTCCGATTCCGTGTCATCTTCTCTGTTTCCGACCAGTGGGATCGATCCCCAGCTCCTCCTCTTGCCATGGATGCCGGTATTGCCCTCGTTTTTCTCTCCCACGGTTCTATTTTTTGAATCTTAATTCTATGGCAATGCATGTGGTATTCATAGATTTTTGGCTAAATCTGGGCATGATCAGGAAGTAGGATGACTGATAGATAGGAGTATAGTAGTCTTTGCCAAAATTTTGCACTTCTACATCACCGGTACTACCGGATCCACGCCGCGGATGTAACCCCGTCGAGCGGGCGGTACTACCGCTCATGTCCAGCGGTAGTACCGCTTAACCCTCGGCGGTACTACCGCTGCTGGACACGGTACTACCGCTGTGATCTGGTTGTTCAGAATTTTTGCACTTACTTCTGTGCTCATTTTTGTCTCTCTTGGCTTATGCAATGGCTTTACACCTACTATTCCCTCGCTCTGTGTTTGTGGGTTCTAGGTGATGGTAGCTCCGTTCATCAAGCTCGTCGCAAGAACCCAGATCGTCCCTGTGGTTCAAAGAGCTACCATACCGCAGATGGTACACCTGCTAGTTCCAGTGGTCCCCCTAGGCAGCATGTGAGGAAGACAGCCAGTAAGTCAAAGGAGAAGGAGAAGTACACCCCTCCTGATGAGATGAATGCAAAGGAGTTTGGGGAGTTCCGCATTCGCAACCCGTATCGCTGTCCTCAGGATGAGGCTCTTGTTGTTCGTCCCTTCTGGACGAAGGAGCAATCTTTGATATACTTTGACATTCTGAACGCCAAGAAGAACATGTTTGTGACTGTCAAGTCTATTGATATCACTCAGATGGAGAAGGATCCGGCTTACTTTGGAGAGGCTCTTGCTCTTTGTCCACAATGGGGTCTCATTCCTATCATCACTTTCAACAAGGACTATGATTCAGAGGTTGTGGCTCAATTCTAGGCCACGGTTCACTTTCATGCAAATGAGGAGAGATCTATGACAAGGATAACAGGTGGGAGGAGATTGAAGATTGATTGGAAGGACTTCATGGGTTGTCTGGGCATTGTTGATGAGGGAGAAGACAACCCAGTTGGTCTCCGGCCTCACAAGGACTCTCCTTCCACGCACAAGTCATAGCTCATCTGTTACTCTAGGACGGTGAAAACTCTCAAGGGGACTCGCACGGACCTCATTCCGTTCTTAGACATCATGCACCGTATCTTTCGCAACACCCTTTTCCCTCGCATTGGGAACCTGGATCAGGTTCACTCCTCTTTGGTGGATCTTCTCTTACTTTGCATCAAGGAGAAGGGCATGACATCTGTGTTGGACATCTCCCACATCATGTGGCGTGAGCTTCGTTCTGCTGTGCTTGACCGGAAGGTGCCCATCTATGGCCCCTATCTGTTTAAGCTGATTGAGGAGAAGTGGCCTGCTGAGTTTCCAGGGAAGGCTCTTCCTACTGAGCATATGGTATCTCATCCGATTATGAACTTGCGCCAAAAGGAGAACTGGGGGACTGTGCCTGCTGCCCCCGGTGCGGAGATTGCCCCCACTGACTCTGATGATGAGCCGGAGCCAGACTACGAGTTTGTCCCCTCTCCTGAGAAGTTACCATCTTGGGCTTCCAAGCTCAAGTCAAAGATGAAGAAGCTCTTCTGCATTGAAGCCTAGGATCAGTATAGGGCTCATGTTGCTGACAAGAAGGCCCGTTCACGTGACAAGGCTATGATGAGGCATTTGGGCATGGAGGTCACTAGTGGATCTAAGGACAGGATCACTAATGAGGAGCCGTGGATCGCGCAGCATTTCAAGTGGTCGGATTCAGGGACAGAGTGTCAGCATGCAGCAACTAAGGAGTTTGAGGAGCACGAGGACTCGGGGGACTCGGATGAGCATGAGGAGTACTGATGTTCTGGAGCATCACAATCACCTTGGGTGTGTCTAGAGATCTTTGCCCTTTTGGTGTCTTGATGCCGAAGGGGGAGAGAGTTTAGGGATTTGCCGAGTCATGAGTGTGTCTTCTTTGTTGTTGCTTTTGTTCTCTCGTGAAATCTTTCTTGATTGGTTTGGTTTAAGTTTGCATGTGGAACCTTTAGTACCTATCATATGGTGTGAGACATATGCTACCTTATCTCTATCTTTATGTCAAGTACCATATTAGTTTGTGAGATGATATTTATCTTGTGCTCTATCTTTACGCTCACATGCTATTTACTTGCATCCTTGTTTTTCCATCTCATATTGTTGATGCAAGTATTACCGGCCTATAAAATATTCATGGTTCCTCTTGAACGCACTCCAGGATGTTGGGTTGAGGAGCTTCCCTTCGTCCTTTGGAGTACAAGGACTACCCCTATAGATCAACATGCTATACACCTTTCTTCATGGTTTATGGTGCAGAGGAGGTGTTACCTAGCGATATTCGTCATGATTTCCCCAGAGTTGCAGCTTATGTTGAAGCAAATAATGAGCATGCTCGACAAGACTCTCTAGATGCTCTCGAGGAGGAACGTGACTTTGCAGTAGCAAGATCAACAATATATCAACAAGACCTACGTCGCTATCATAGCCGTAGAGTTCGCAGCCATACTTTCCAGGAGGGCGACTTAGTGCTCCGCCTAATACAAGATCAAGCCGGCATGCATAAACTTTCACCTCCATGGGAAGGGCCTTTCGTTATCAGCAAGAATCTCCACAATGGATCATATTACTTGGTCGATATACGTGAGCATAATAAGTCATGTACCTCAGAGGAGGAGACCAACATGCCTAGGAATATTGCTCATCTTCAGCCTTATTACACTTAGAGCCACTGGTTCTACCTTATTGTACATACCTATGTGTATATACCTTTTATGATTATTATAATAAAGCCGGCATCCCCGAAACTCGGGATCTCTGTCGTTTCATCTAAAAAATTGTGTATGAGTCTTTATCTTTTGATCATAGGTCGCTTGGGGGCTTCCAACTCATTGAGTTCAGCTATTAACATCCCTCTTGACCCGACATATGCCATTATATAACTTGGTTAAACCTGCCTGTTTGCTCGATGCTACTCCGCCAAGGTGACCCAGTGTACTCTTGACAGTCAATCAATATGACCCGGAACTAGTCAAGGTTAAAACACTGGCTTATGTCACATGAGAGCTGGCTTACAGAAAGCTAGGACAAACCATGGGCTATCACGCCAGCTTCACTGAAGCAAGACTCATGCCTCGAAAGCCAGTCTCTTGTGTCGTGCCTCGAAAGCCAGCTTAAAAATATTTATATATTATCATTATGTATATTTTTGCCATTGTTTTACAGTATTGTTTTCTTCCTTGTGCGTTGTTGAAATCAACTACGAGTCGCCGAGTCATTGATACACTGGGTTATTTTGCTCAAGGAAATCGACCACGAGTTGCCGGGTCATTTACACCGGGTTATTTTTTATGAACTAATTGATTCGACCACGAGTCGTTGGGTTATACATACGCATTGGATAATCATGATCAAGATTGCAGGCAATAAGCAAAAATTGGTGGCTCGCAAAATATGACTCGCCAGATCATTACTTCAAGCAACAAATTATTACCAGGATACTGGGCGGGTTGACAGAACACAACACGAGTTCAAATCTTTCCCCTTGCGGTATCAAAGTGCGTGAAGGCACCACAAATGAAGCAAGTGTTTTCACTATCCTATTACAAAGCCACAGTTGGGCTCAAAATATTGAGAAGTTTTTTTGGGAGTCATCTACTCCTGCAAGCAGGCCCCTGGCTCCTCCGGGTTGATGCTCTCCGGGTTGACACTGTCTTGACGATCTTCAAGGTTCGATGTCTCTGGGTTATCCCATGCCGGCTCTTCCTCTTCTTCTTCGATCTAAAGGTTATTCAGATCCCAGTCGATGGTTATTAATTGTTGGAAGATTGCATCATCTTGGATGATAATGGACGGGTCAACATCAGGAGCAAAGATATGCTTACGCCACCTAGGAGTTAAGTCAAACGACTCAAATGTTGGCGGGTTAACCCATGTGTTTTCCTCGTCATAAGCAGGTTGATACTTGCTCAGGTCAAGTTCTCCAGCTAGTTGACTCGCCAAGACGCGGGTCTCCTTTATGCAACGAGCATAGTCTGCTGAAGTAAATTGACTGCCATCAATATTGAATTCAGGAAACCCGCCAGACATTTCAGCCGGCTCCATCTCTAGCAAGTAAGCTTTAGCACGACCAAGTGACATCATAGCGCCAGCTCAGGCGGCTGATTTTTTCCACTCTTCAATCTACTTGGGGATAGTAGAAATCTATTTAAGCACGTCTTTTATAAACTTTGGCGACTCTTTCCCGCCCTTCACAGCCATAATGGTATACAAACTCCCTGCATAAAATTGTTCCAGGAAGGTGTATATGGCCTTCAACTTTATCAAGGGCACCTGGATAACATTTCCATTTTTCCTGCCTGAAAGTTTCAAACACTTAAGGGTTACCAAGCCATATTACCAATTCAATTTTAGCCCGGAGGTTGATAAAGGACTTGTCAAGACAAATTTCAAAGGGATGCTTACCAAGGATGGTTGTAGTCATATTTGTGATATGACGTTTCAAGCCCTGCAATTCTTCTGTTTCCGCTGCAAGCCGCCTCTCAGCCTCTTCTGCCCTTTTGATTAAGGTGGCCTTTTCGGTCTCAAATGCGGCTCTTTCAGTGTCAAAGGAGGACTTCACCTTCTCCATTTCTTCTGTGGTGGCTTGCTGGACTCCATGCAGGCTTGATTCTGCTTTCACTCTCAAGGCCTGTTCCACTTCAAGATCCTTTTTTAAGTCGGTCAATTTTGACTCGGCAACATTCAGTATATGCTGCAGTTCAGAGAAATAATCATCAACAAAGTCATTTAAATCCCAAGTCGACCCAGATTGCCCGACCCGGAACTTGGGGGCTACAAAGGCATAAATTATTCTATACTTAAGTCCCAAGCAGTTTGTAAGCAATCTACATGGAACTTGGGGGCTAATGCACGTCGTTTTTCAAATAGAATACAAAGCAAAGACCCGACACATTTCATAAAAATGAGCCGGCCCTTGGGGGCTACATGACGTTCTTCTCATCTTCATTATCTACAATCATCATTTTTGAAGACCCGTCAGTCGGCCCTGGGGGGCTACATGTCACGCTTTTCAAAATTACATGAGGACATATTTTCAAAGATCCGGCTTGTTACTATCATAACAAACCGGCCCTTGGGGGCTACAACATGGTAGTAAAAATTCTATGCAAGTCTTACACATACTCATGTTTTCCTATGTATAAGACTTGGGGGCTACACAAGTATATATATACAGGATTGGGAAAAGAGATTATCTCATACCTCATACTTTGTTCTCAGCATGATTGCGGTGTCCCAGCTTTTAGACAATCGGGTCCAAAATCCCTGGTGCAGCTCTTCAATACTCATGTTTTCTAAGCCGGGGAGTTCCAGTTTGGTCTTCCCCTTATCAAGCGGGACCGACTCACCTTTCTCTAGAATCTTATCCAAAGTGCCTGAGGCTTCAGGAACACTCTGTCCCTTCCATGTAATGGTCACCTTTGTGTCAATCTCCATTCGATTGACATCTTCAGCTTCTGGGTGAGGGCTGGAAGCAGGAACAGGGCTTGGCGGGTGAACATCCTATGTTTCATCTGGTCTAATCTGCTCGTCGGTATTAATCACATCCTCTACCACCGGTGGCTTCTCAGTAAGTACTGGCTCATGGACCGTCTCTGGTCCATGGTCCGGGTTATCCTCTCTCGCATGTGTAACCTGATCTTTTGGGTTATCTGATACGTCCATTTTGCACCATGTTTTATGTTGATATTTATTGCATTATGGACTGTTATTACACTTTATGATGCAATTCTTATGCCTTTTCTCTCTTATTTTGCAAGATTTACATGAAGAGGGACAATGCCGGCAGCTGGAATTCTGGACCAAAAAGGAGCAAATCTGAGATCCTTGTTCTGCACAACTCCAAATGTCCTGAAACTTTACGGAGAATTATTTTGGAATATATAAAAAATATTGAGTGAAGAAATACCAGGAGCGGACCCACCAGGTGGCCACAAGCCTGGGGGGCGCGCCCCCTGAACTTGTGGGGCCCCTGGCCAGCGTCCGGTGCCCATCTTCTGCTATATGAAGTGTTTTGACCTAAAAAAATCATCAGAAGGCTTTCGGGACGAAGTGCCGCCGTCTCGAGGCGGAACCTGGGCAAGAGCACTTTTGCTCTCCGGCGAAGCGATTCCACCGGGAAACTTCCCTCCGGGAGGGGGAAATTGAAGCTATTATCATCACCAACGATCCTCTCATTTGTGGGAGTAACAATCTCCATCAACATCTTCACCAGCAGCATCTCATCTCAAAACCTAGTTCATCTCTTGTATTCAATTTTTGTCTCAAAACCTCAGATTGGTAGCTGTGGGTTACTAGTAGTGTTGATTACTCCTTGTAGTTGATGCTAGTTGGTTTATTTGGTGGAAGATCATATGTTCAAATCCTTAATGATAATTAATACCCCTCTGATCATCAACATGAACATGCTTTTTGAGTAGATACTTTTGTTCCTGAGGACATGGGAGAAGTCTTGTTATAATTAATCATGTGAATTTGGTATTCGTTCGATATTTTGATGAGATGTATGTTATCTTTCCTCTAGTGGTGTTATGTGAACGTCGACTACATGACACTTCACCATGATTTGGGCCTAGGGGAAGGCATTGGGAAATAACAAGTAGATGATGGGTTGCTACAGTGACAGAAGCTTAAACCCTAGTTTATGCGTTGCTTCGTAAGGGGTTGATTTGGATCCCCATGTTTAATGCTATGGTTACATTTATCTTAATTCTTCTTTCGTAGTTGCAGATGCTTGCGAGAGGGGTTAATCATAAGTGGGAGGCTTGTCCAAGTAAGGACAACACCCAAGCACCGGTCCACCCACATATCAAATTATCAAATTAGCGAATGCGAATCATATGAGCATGATGAAAACTAACTTGATGATAATTCCCAAGTGTCCTCGGGAGCGCTTTGCTTTATAAAAGAGTTCATCCAGGCTTGTACTTTTCTATGAAAAGGATTGGGCCACCTTGCTTCACTTTTGTTACACTTGTTACTTGTTACCCGTTACGAATTATCTTGCTATTAAACTATCTGTTACCGATAATTTCAGTGCTTGCAGAAAATACCTTACTGAAAACCGCTTGTCATTTCCTTCTGCTCCTCGTTGGGTTTGACACTCTTACTTATCTAAAGGACTACGATTGATCCCCTATACTTGTGGGTCATCAATACTATTTTCTGGCGCCATTGTCGGGGAGTAAAGCGCCTTTGGTAAGTGGAATTTGGTACGGAAACATTTATATTACGAGCTGAAATTTACTGTCACTTGTCACTATGGAAAGTAATCCTTCGAGGGGCTTGTTCGGGGTATCTTCACCTCGAACGGAAGCACAAAGAGTTGTACCTCGACCCGAAGCACAAAGAGTTGTCCCTCAACCTACTGCGCCTACTGAAAATATTTATTATGAAATCCCATCTGGTATGATAGAGCAACTGCTAGCTAATCCTTATGCAGGAGATGGAACGGTGCATCCTGATATGCACCTGATATATGTGGATGAAGTTTGTGGATTATTTAAGCTTGCAGGTTTATTCCAAGATGTAGTCAAGAAGAAGGTTTTCCATTTATCTTTGGGGGGAAGAGCATTGACATGGCATAGGCTATGTGATGATATAGGAGCTTGGGACTGGAATCGATTGAAATTGGAATTTCATCAAAAAAAATATCCTACGCATCTAGTTCATCGTGATCGAAATTATATATATAATTTTTAGCCTCGTGAAGGAGAAAGTATCACTCAAGCTTGGGGAGGCTTAAGTCAAAGATGTATTCATGCCCCAATCATGAGTTCTCAAGAGAAATTATTATACAAAAATTTTATGCTCGGTTTCTCGTAATGATCGATACATGCTTGATACTTTTTGTACTGGTTCCTTTATGAAGAAGACTATTGAATTCAGATGGGATCTTTTGGAAAGAATTAAAAGCAACTCTGAAGATTGGGAACTCGACAAAAGGTAAAGAGTCAGGTATAAAGCTTGAGTTTGATTATGTTAAAGAGTCAGGTATAAATGCTTTTCATGAGTTTAGCACTAAATATGGACTTGACTCTAAGATAGTAGCTTCTTCCTATGAATCATTTTCTACTCATGTTTATCTTCCCAAGGAGAAGTGGCTTAAATATCATCTTCCCATTGAAGAAAAAAATAGAAGAAACTACTAAAGCTAAAGAAGAAATTATTACTTATAGTGTTAATCAGTTATTCCTACGGCTTATATTGAGAAACCCCCTTTTCCTTTAAGGATAAAAGAACATGCTAAGGTTTCAACCATGGTTAACAAATGTAGCGACCCGACCTTAGACGGTCAAGCCTCTGTGTATCTGTGCCATCCCTGGATCAGTATGCTGGCACACACAGTACATCAATGTATATATCAAAGTGCAATCACATGTCGAAATAACATAAAACTGATATATACCTCATAAGTCTCAGCGGAAACAAACAGTCGGGTGTGGAGTCCCATCAACGCCATCGACAAGTTGAGTGTAGACCGTAACCCTGTATCGTAACTCTTACTCATCGAAGAAATATCTGCAACATGAGACGTTGCAGCCGCGTAGGTCAGTACATTGAATGTACCGGCAAGATCACTATAAGAAAAACAGATAATAAAGCTATACTATATGCAATATGGCTTTGTAGCTCTGGGTCTGAGTTTTGTTTTGCGTAAAAGCTGCTTTTATTTTTTTCCTACATCAAAGGAAATAACTGGAGTCTGTGCTACGGAGTTATCTATCATAACATGGTTCCGCCAACCGATGTCTTATAGCCCAAATCATCATAAGTTGCCCACAATTAAGTTATCAGTCCGGTGTTGAGAGTTCCGAGATAGATCCAAGTCCAGAGGCTCAAGTTGTCCGTAACCGGGGACACGGCTAATTGATTAGGTTTTAACCCTCTGCAGAGGTTTGTACACTTTACCCGCAAGATTCGATCCCTCTTTTTACGTTCTCGCACTTCAGGGTGTTTGAGAACAAGACGACCGAAACATGGTCTTCCGAAGAGTTCCCCTGACCACTGTCCGATGCTCATCCAATCCTACCGTAGTTCTACATCTGCTAGCACCGTCCCAGCCAGAGTCACAACTAAGGTCAACCAAGCGAGAGCCCATAGTGACTTGCGGTTGCACAGGTAAGCTTCCGGGCATGAAGTATTGTTCCGTCTCTTTGAGTCTGGGTGAAGCTTTCCGCAAGATGTCATGGTGCTTCTCCATGCATCCCGGCCATCCATTGGTTTCTCCAGGGTGCCCGTCAACCGTCCTTCACCCAGTAGTGTGTATTGAATTCTTGTCTCGAGTCTTGAAGTCTTGAGGCCTTGAAGATGCAGTCCTTGCAGATTCCATCATGGAGTTGTCATCATTGACGTAGAGTCCTCCTTCTTCACACCACTCTCGTGCACTCATACCAAACCCCGTCTACTAAAGCGTAGCATTAAAACTATATAACGTCCCAGGCTTGGTAACAGGGAGATGGGTTCCTACCTCATGCATTCTACTCAACTACAAGATTCAATAACACTACTGGAGGGATTGTTGAAGGGGTGCTACTACATGCAAATAAAACATAGGTACGAAAAACATGGTCAAAGTGAACTTGCCTGGTAAGTTGATGAAGATAACAACGCTCTCACAAAACTTGATAGAACTATTCATCACTCTCCGAAGAAAATCTATACAAGTCAAACATAGCATTCACATAAGCAATCATTCTAGCAAGCAATACTAACACTCAAAATAACAATTAAAACAACAAATAAAAGCTCAATAATAAAACTCCAACAAATTCCAAAGAAGCTTCAAATAAAACTAGAAAGAAAAACTACTAACAAAAATCTATGACTTTGCTACAAACATCTAACATAGTTTTGCCCTAAGTAAAAACTTAACAACAATTAAAACACTAAACTAGTAAGTTAACAGAAAATAAAAAGTAAAACAACTGAGTTAACAGAAAGTATTTTTCATAAAATTTTATTAGCAAAAAGAAACAAATGAAAAGCTTTTATAAAACTCTAACTATGACCTATCGAAGTTTTCCTACAGAACTAACAATATAATTTTTTTTAAATAAGAATAAAATTTTCTACTGTTAAATAATAGAAACAATACTAAATTTGTCAAAAGTGACAAAAAGAAATAATTTAAAAACAATTAAAACTATAAAGAAAAGACTAAAACAAAACTAGAACTAAAAGAGTACTGTTTTGCCTAAAACCCTAATTTAAGTAACTAAAAATTACTAAATATAGCTACTAGTAGACAAAACATAACACAATAGAGCAAAAAGAATCAATCAAAAATCTATTTTAGATTTCAAACTAGAGCCAAAACAGTGTTTGAAGCATATTTGAAATAATTCAAATTTGAATTACTCAAATTTGAAAACTAAGTACAAACAGAAACTTCATCAAATTTTTGACACAATGCAAAAAGAATCACTCAATTTGGATCTAAAACATAAAAGATATAGAATTTCTAAAAATAGAACTATTCTGTAAACAGAATATAAACAGAAAAAGAAAAAAAAACTAACGATCGGACGGTGCACACGTGGCGGCTCCTGACTGGCTACGGGCGTGCGCTGCGAGAGCTAAACGGGCGGACGGCCGCTACTTAACTAAAACACGTACGGGCTTAAAAAACCGATCTGGCCGATCTAGGATAAACCGTGAATAAACCGAAACAAAACCGGTCTAAAAAAAACCTACCTATTCGTTTGCATCTAATCTGAGCCGTTAATAACAGATCGGACGGAGGGGAATGGCTCACCACGGCGAGGCGAGCTCCGGCGAGGTTGTCGGCGGCGGTGGCAGCTTGGGGACAACGCGGGCGAGGCCTCCGGTGGTCCTCGGCGACGGGGAAGACGCCCAGGCGATGCGGAAGACAACGGCGATGACGATGGTGGTCGACGGTGAGCTCGGGGTGCACAGGAGCGACGGCGGCGATTGTGACAGCGGCGACGATGTACGGGTGGTGGGCGGTGTGTGGTTTGTAGGGGCGCTGGAGCTCCGGCGAGTGCACGGGATGATGCGCACGACGACGGTGGTGGCAATGCTGGTGGCGGAGAGGCCCGGGGTTGGCTGTAGGGAGCAGGGGGACGGCAATGGCGGCGGCGAGCTTGGGCAACTCCGGCGAGCAATTTCGGCGGCGTGGGCGCGAGGGAGAAAGGGCTTTAGGGGGAAATCGATCGAGGGGAAGAGTATATATATAGGGGGGCTTTACTTGTAGGAGGGCCGAAGGGATTCACGATCCCGAGAAGATTGGGATTATGGCGGCGGCGGCGTGGCTCTGGTGTGGGGAGGAAGAAGGTCGCAGGCGGCTTGAGCGGGATCGGGCAGTGGGGCCCGTTCGTCACCGAAAGCGAGAGGGGGACAGCTGATCGGCCAGCCGATCCGTTGGGGATTCGCTCGGGCGCGCGCTGCAGTTGGGCCGGCCCAGTGCGGTGGGCTTCGCTTGGCGAGGGAGAAAGAGAGAGAGAGAACAAGGAGATGGGCCACGGTGCTAGTGGGCTTCGGCCAGTTAAATAAAAAAGAACAAAACAACGCCTTTTTCTTTTAAATAAAGACAGAGAGAGAAAAACAAATGTAAGAGGAAGAAAATGAAAATACCCTATAGACATATAGTATACCAAAATATTCAGAAAAATAAATCTTAAAAAAAATGAACATATTTTCAGAGACAACTAAAATCCTCAGAAATTTAAATAAAGCAAACAATGCTACTTTTACATTGAAACCCAATAAAAATCATTTTTAAAATACCAAAATGATGTCAAATTTATTTTCTCCTAATTTTCCATTGAAGGGAATCATTTTACCCTTATTTCCATTTATTTATTTATTTGGAGAAAATAATTTGATTAAAAGCCAAATCACTCCGAATTGATTGTAGGTTTCAAAATACCTTCAAAGGGACTTTCATTTTGATTCCTTTAAACTTCCAACTCATCTTTGAAGAAGTCATTTTATCTTCTCTCATGAAAATCATTGAGTTGCATAAAGTTTCTAAATTTGGAATATTTTTAGATGGAATTCAAATCTTTTCAAAACCCTTTTCATTTCTTTAAATGGAAGAAGTCATATTATCTTCACTCTAGGGTTTTGTGATAAAATGAATTTGAATTCATGGAGATCAACATGCAAAGATGAAAGTTTTGGGAAAGTCATTTCATTCCCTCTCATTCAACTTTCAAAAAGTTTCAAATTCCACTCAATTTCACACAATCAATCACACAACAATCAAACAAACAATCAAAAATATTTATTTAATATAACATTCCAAAATTTAGAATTTTGGGATGTTACAAACCTACCACACTTAAAATGAATCTCGTCCTCGAGATTCGAAGAGGCTAGCAAGAAAAGTTTAGGGTTTGGGGTCTTCTAGCAAATCCATCGACCGGAGAGGTCTGGGGTGCTACCACACTCAAAAGCAGGGTTATGGTTCCAACAAAACTCATGTACTCCATCCTTTTGGGTTGACGGTGTCGATCTTTTCATATCTTCGGGATAACTCCTTTACCAAGGTTCTTCCGGTAAGGACATAATCTTTTCTTCAAAATCTTGTGTCCCTTCATCATGGTAAGGTTCTTTCGAGGCTGTGTCTTCATATCTGACAGGTCTGTCGCCAATACTAAACAGCTATCGAAACCTCCTGGTGGTCAATAATTTATGGTTTCTCCTGCAGGAAAATGGTCTGGGCTGAATCTCACCGTATAACCTATGTTTGGCACGGTTGCTTGTACATGGATCAATCGTCCTACCATTCTAGGGTTTAAACAAGGTTTTGACATCGTCGTCTCTCTACTATGGGTAAATCACTCAGATTTACCATTCCAAATAGCAAGAGCAAATGATAAGAGTAAGTCGGTATGGTGATCACTCCATTCCGCACCAAGATCATTACCCTGTATAAGGTTTAGCGAATCTCGTATTTCTAACACTCGGGCAGTCTCACAAGCATTGCAGAATTTCTCTTGTCCTCGAACTGGGTTCGGGTAATTCCATTGATTCTGCAAGCTGAACAAAACATCTATCGTTTCTTCACAACTTTCAGGTTTTCGTGACCTCCTAAGGAACGTGTGTTGATGAAATCACAACTTCTTCCATGGAGTACTTGATCCTTATTAATTCCTGGGCCTGTGGGTTATGGGTCCACTTCAATACTTGCACAACTTTAACTCATCCTGGGAGTTATTATTGTTCCATATTCCATCATTACACCACCTTTAAATCCAATAGTACTTCATTTCTTCATACCATCATATCAAAAATAAAACTCCAACTCATTTTGTCCAAACTCCAATCTGTGGGACACATTTCCCTTTCCATTGGTCGGGTGTTCTTACAGGGTACTACCACCCTTGAAATGCACAAATTCTTCCATGGACCATATTTCTCATATCCTTCAAAATGGTCAACATCTGTGTTTTTAGAGTAACAACTCAAAAAAATCCACGTATGAAATCATGACACATTAACTTTATTGATTTCATGAATTCATTACAATCTCTGAGCACCCATTACATAACTCAACTCATTGTACTCATGAAAATAAATTGCTTCCAACTACACTTGTTACCAACATCAAAATTCCAACTACTCAGCTCCGACTTTCATCTTGTCAGGACATTTAGTAGCATAATGTCCTGCTTCCTTGCAGCGAAAACAAATGACTTTCGACATGTCTCGGGGCTTCTTTGTGATTATGTAGGCTCCTTCGATTTTTAGCTTCTTTTCTGGACATTTACCAGCATAATGACCTAAATCCTTGCACCTGTAACAAGTGATATGACTCAGGTCCTTCTCTGCAGAAATTGAGTTGTTCTGGGGATGCCTTCGTTTTCTCTTCCTAGATTTCTCCGTAATGATCAGAGCTTCTATTTCCTGAGGGTCAAACTTCACTTCTGCTATCGGGAAGTCTCTGAGATACTCTTCTCTTTCCTTTGTGCAATACTGGGAATAATGTCCTTCTTCTCCACATGAATAGCAGGCTTGGGAGAAAAATCTGTTTAGGCCTTCTCCATCAGGGTCTTCAACATCTTCCTTCATCACAGGTGCTTCTAAACTTTCCATGAGGGCTTCTTTCTGCTGATTGATAATTTCTTGTACCTTGGGGTAAATGTGGCATTGAGCCGGGTAGTGCGTAGTTCATTCACACAGGAAGCAAGTAACCTGCCCAGTCGGGCATTCTTCGGCTGGGTGGTTCTCCTCACAATGAGGGCATCCATCCTTGTGTTCCTCCTGGGTGTGTCCTATTTTTCCGCAAATCCTGCAAGCACAAGGTTTCTTCTTCGGGTTATCACAGTGCTTCCGGATAAGACATGATCTCAACAGAGTCTCCTTGAATTCCTCCCAGGTTTTTGTTCCACTACATCCTTGTATGGCTTGATTCATTTTCCACCAGGTTGCAGCACTCTCGGTAAAATACTGAAGAGCATATTGAACCTCATACTTCCTTGCAATCAAATTTTTCCCGAAGTGATCCTCCATGTTTTGAATCCATAGCTTTGCCTTCGACTGAGTCATCGGTCCAGACAATACTAGTCCTTCTTCATTCATCATTTATGGTATCCAAAGTTTTTGGGATGAGATACGAGAGAAGAATGGAGGGATATACACACAATACAAACAATAGTTTTGGAGAAACGGGTATTATTTGTGGCTGTCGGAAAAACATCAAACGAATGACAGCTCACAAATCGTCGCATCTAACGTAAGTATATAACAGGGGTTTGGTCTTCTAAGTGTTATTGGGATTCCTTCAGGGTGTTCAGTTCTTCAAGTCTTCGGAGTCTTCTGTTGTTGTTGCCGCAATTCTTCTAAGGCATGATGAAATCTTCTTTACTCTGAAGAGGCCAATAGTTGTCTGATATCTTGTCCTTGCAGCGGTTTCAGTTGATCATCAGTGTGGTCCAAAGGGAAAGGGGTATATTCTAACTATTTGAGGTAAGAGGGAATATTTGATAAAAATCAGAAAAGATGAGAGGTAAAGGATGTTTTTGAGAATAAAGTTTTAGAGATTTCCTGTCCTAGGGGCTTTCCAATTTCTAGGGTCACGTCCTACAGTCAACATGTGCTCTGATACCATATCTGTAGCGACCCGACCTCAGACGGTCAAGCCTCTGTGTATCTGTGCCATCCCTGGATCAGTATGCTGGCACACACAGTACATCAATGTATATATCAAAGTGCAATCACATGTAGAAATAACATAAAACTGATATATACCTCATAAGTCTCAGTGGAAACAAACAATCGGGTGTGGAGTCCCATCAACGCCATCGGCAAGTTGAGTGTAGACCGTAACCCTGTATCGTAACTCTTACTCATCGAAGAAATATCTGCAACATGAGACGTTGCAGCCGTGTAGGTCAGTACATTGAATGTACCGGCAAGATCACTATAAGAAAAACAGATAATAAAGCTATACTATATGCAATATGGCTTTGTAGCTCTGGGTCTGAGTTTTGTTTTGCGTAAATGCTGCTTTTATTTTTTTCCTACATCAAAGGAAATAACCGGAGTCTGTACTACGGAGTTATCTATCATAACATGGTTCCGCCAACCGATGTCTTATAGCCCAAATCATCATAAGTTGCCCACAATTAAGTTATCAGTCCGGTGTTGAGAGTTCCGAGATAGATCCAAGTCCAGAGGCTCAAGTTGTCCGTAACCGGGGACACGGCTAATCGATTAGGTTTTAACCCTCTGCAGAGGTTTGTACACTTTACCCGCAAGATTCAATCCCTCTTTTTACGTTCTCGCACTTCAGGGTGTTTGAGAACAAGACGACCGAAACATGGTCTTCCGAAGAGTTCCCCTGACCACTGTTCGGTGCTCATCCAATCCTACCGTAGTTCTACATCTGCTAGCACCGTCCCAGCCAGAGTCACAACTAAGGTCAACCAAGCCAGAGCCCATAGTGACTTGCGGTTGCATAGGTAAGCTTCCGGGCATGAAATATTCTTCCGTCTCTTTGAGTCTGGGTGAAGCTTTCCGCAAGATGTCATGGCGCTTCTCCATGCATCCCGGCCATCCACTGGTTTCTCCAGGGTGCCCGTCAACCGTCCTTCACCCAGTAGTGTGTATTGAATTCTTGTCTCGAGTCTTGAAGTCTTGAGGCCTTGAAGATGCAGTCCTTGCAGATTCCATCATGGAGTTGTCATCATTGATGTAGAGTCCTCCTTCTTCACACCACTCTCGTGCACTCATACCAAACCCCGTCTACTAAAGCGTAGCATTAAAACTATATAACGTCCCGGGCTTGGTAACAGGGAGATGGGTTCCTACCTCATGCATTCTACTCAACTACAAGATTCAATAACACTACTGGAGGGATTGTTGAAGGGGTGCTACTACATGCAAATAAAACATAGGTATGAAAAACATGGTCAAAGTGAACTTGCCTGGTAAGTTGATGAAGATAACAACGCTCTCACAAAACTTGATAGAACTATTCGTCACTCTCCGAAGAAAATCTATACAAGTCAAACATAGCATTCACATAAGCAATCATTCTAGCAAGCAATACTAACACTCAAAATAACAATTAAAACAACAAATAAAAGCTCAATAATAAAACTCCAACAAATTCCAAAGAAGCTTCAAATAAAACTAGAAAGAAAAACTACTAACAAAAATCTATGACTTTGCTACAAACATCTAACATAGTTTTGCCCTAAGTAAAAACTTAACAACAATACAACACTAAACTAATAAGTTAACAGAAAATAAAAAGTAAAACAACTGAGTTAACAGAAAGTATTTTCATAAAATTTTATTAGCAAAAAGAAACAAATGAAAAGCTTTTATAAAACTCTAACTATGACCTATCCAAGTTTTTCTACAGAACTAACAAAATAATTTTTTTAAAATAAGAATAAAATTGTCTGCTATTAAATAACAGAAACAATACTAAATTTGTCAAAAGTGACAAAAAGAAATAATTTAAAAACAATTAAAACTATAAAGAAAAGACTAAAACAAAACTAGAACTAAAACAGTACTGTTTTGCCTAAAACCCTAGTTAAAATAAACTAAAAATTACTAAATATATGCTACTGGATAGACAAAACAATAACAAAACAGTAGCAAAAAGAATCAATCAAAAATCTATTGTAGAATTCAAACTAGAGCAAAAACAGTGTTTGAAGCATATTTGAAATAATTTAAATTTAAATTACTCAAATTTGAAAACAAAGTACACAAACAAGAGCTTCACAACAATTTTTGACACAATGCAAAAAGAATCACTCAATTTGGATCTAAACATAAAAAATATAGAATTTCTAAAACAAACTATTATGTAAACAGAATATAAACAAAAAAGAAAAAATAAACTAACGATCGGACGGTGCACACGTGGCGGCTCCTGACTGGCTACGGCGTGCGCTGCGAGAGCTAAATGGGGGCGACGGCCGCTACTTAACTAAACACGTACGGGCTTAAAAAAGCGATCTGGCCCGTCTAGGATAAACCGTGAATAAACCGAAACAAAACCGGTCTAAAAAAAACCTACCTATTCGTTTGCATCTAATCTGAGCCATTAATAACAAATCGGACGAAGGGGAATGGCTCACCGCGGCGAGGCGAGCTCCAGCGAGGTTGTCGACGGCGGTGGCGGCTCGGGGACGACGCGGGCGAGGCCTCCGGTGGTCCTCGGCGATGGGGAAGACGCCTAGGCGATGCGGAAGACAACGGCGATGACAATGGTGGTCGACGGTAAACTCGGGTGCACGGGAGCGACGGCGGCGATCGTGACAGCGACGACGGTGTACGGTGGTGGGCGGTGTGTGGTTTGCAGGGGCGCTGGAGCTCCGGCGAGTGCAGGGAAGATGTGCACGACGACGGTGGTGTGCAATGCTGGTGGCGGAGAGGCCCGGGGTTGGCTGTAGAGAGCAGGGGGGCGGCAATGGCGGCGGCGAGCTCGGGCAACTCCGGTGAGCGATTTCGGCGGCGTGGGCGCGAGGGAGAAAGGGCTTTAGGGGGAAATCGATCGAGGGGAAGAGTATATATATAGGGGGGCTTTATTTGTAGGAGGGGCGAAGGGATTCGCGATCCCGAGAAGATCGGGATTACGGCGGCGGCGGCGTGGCTCTGGCATGGGGAGGAAGAAGGTCGTAGGCGGCTTGAGCGGGATCGGGCAGTGGAGCCCGTTCGTCAGCGAAAGTGGGAGGGGGACAGCGATCGGCCAGCCGATCCGTTGGGGATTCGCTCGGGCGCGCGCTGCAGTTGGGCCAGCCCAGTTCGGTGGGCTTCGCTCGGCGAGGGAGAGAGAGAGAGAGAGAAACAAGGAGATGGGCCACGGTGCTAGCGGGCTTCGGCCAGTTAAATAAAAAAGAACAGAACAACGCCTTTTTCTTTTAAATAAAGAAGAGAGAGAAAAACAAATGTAAGAGGAAGAAATGAAAATCCCTATAGACGTATAGTATCCAAAATATTCAGAAAAAATAATCTTAAAAAAAATGAACATATTTTCAGAGACAACTAAAATCCTCAGAAATTTAAATAAAGCAAACAATGCTACTTTTACATTAAAACCAATAAAAATCATTTTAAAATAACAAAATGATGTCAAATTTATTTCTCCTAATTTTCCATTGAAGGGAATCATTTTACCCTTATTTCCATTTATTTATTTATTTGGAGAAATAATTTGATTAAAAGCCAAATCACTCCAAATTGATAGTAGGTTTCAAAATACCTTCAAAGGACTTTCATTTTGATTCCTTTAAACTTCCAACTCATCTTTGAAGAAGTCATTTTATCTTCTCTCATGAAAATCATTGAGTTGCATAAAGTTTCTAAATTTGGAATATTTTTAGATGGAATTCAAATCTTTTCAAAACCCTTTTCATTTCTTAAATGGAAGAAGTCATATTATCTTCACTCTAGGGTTTTGTGATAAAATGAATTTAATTCATGGAGATCAACATGCAAAGATGAAAGTTTTGGGAAAGTCATTTCATTTCCTCTCATTCAACTTTCAAAAGTTTCAAATTCCACTCAATTTCACACAATCAATCACACAACAATAACAAACAATCAAAAATATTTATTTAATATAACATTCCAAAATTTAGAATTTTGGGATGTTATAACAAAATCATATAAGAACACCTACACCCCCTGAACAAATTAAAGTTGAACCTAATGTTGCTATGGTTAAAGATCTCTTGGTTGATAATATCGATGGGCATGTTATTATTTTTGTGATGAGGCTACCTAGAATTGCTAAACCTGATGATAAAGACAAGAATAAGACGTTGTTGGCATGCCTGTTGTCTCTGTTAAAATAGGAGATCATGTGTATCATGGCTTATGTGATTTGGGTGCGAGTGTCGTGTATTCCATTTACTCTATATCAGAAATTATGAATGATATTGCACCTGCTGAGATAGAAACATTGATGTTACTATTAAGCTTGCTAATAGAGATACTATCACACTACTTGGGATGTTAGAGATGCCGAAGTCTTGTGTGGGAAAATTAAATACCCTACTGATTTTTTTTATTCTTGGTTCCCCATAAGATGATTTTTGTCCCATTATATTTGGTAGAACTTTCTTGAATACCATTAATGCTAAGATTGATTGTGTAACACCCCATGTATTAAGCTACAGTAATCACCCTTGAGATTATGCATGTCATCATGAGCAACAGTGCTTAATCATCATTAGTATCATATCTCTTTTCAATTTAAATTCAAAATTCAAATTAAAAACTAAAGTGGAAAATAAAAGTTGTCCAACCTGAAAAACTAAATGTGCATCATGTTGCAATTATTCCAAAGCATTATAAAAAAATGATTGCAACATTTATTGGAATTGTAAAAGGACTCAAACAACAGAAAACAGCAGCAATTAAGCACTATTTAATCCTTTTTCAATTAAATAAAATTCTAACAAAAAGATATGGACACCAAACCAATTTCTAGTAGTGACTGATAATGCACGTTATTATATGGCCCAGTCTCATATTTTACAAAATGGTTTGAAATAAAAACAAAAGACAAAAGACAAAAACAAAACATAAAAAGAGAAACAGAAAAGAAGAAAAAGAAAAGAGCCCACCACCCACCAAGGCCTAAGTGCTACAGCGCGGCCCAGCCCACCCTGTTGTCCCTCCTACCTCACTGCTCACCGCCCGCGTGCTGTCGCCGCAACCCGCACGCCGCGCCCTGGCCCTCCCCTCGCTCCCAGCTCGACAACCCACGCCGCTGCCTCCCGCGGGGCCTACAAGGACCCTTCCCCGACCCCTCGGGCAAACCCAGCTGCCCCCTCTCGCTCTCCCTCTCGTTATCCCAACTCACCCGACACGGCCATGGCTCGCCCCGCCGTAAAACACGCGGCCACCGCCTCCGCCTCATCGCGTGACCGGACCAGAGGCGCTCCGCCACCCCGTCCCGCCTACCCCCCCCCGCGCCGCTGGACGGAGGGGCTGGGAGCCTCTGCCTCGCCCACGTCAACCTTCTCCCTCCTGGATGCGCCGCGCACGCCATCGTCGATTTCGGCCCACGTCGAGCCTTCCCCGAGCCCATTTACGCCAACAACCTTGCGAAGCCGTGTAAGCTGACGGCTCCTTTCTCCCCTCTCCTCGCACCATCGTTTTGCAGCCCCTAGCGAGCTCCCCTCCACCGTAAGCCGAAACACGCCGGCAGCTTTAAGCTCGTCGTTCCGGCG